>CM076416.1:8008130-8669172 GCA_038363315.1 Mugilogobius chulae
TTTGTCTCTCTCTCATCTTCTCTCACTATCTCTCTCTTTCTTCCTCACCATCTCACACTCTCTCTTTCACACACACACACTATCTGTGGTCTCTTACCTTCTTGTTCTCTTTTTCTCTCTCTTCTCTCTCTCTTTCTGCCAAACTCTCTGCCTTTCACTCCTTTTCTCTCTCACTCTCTTGCTCTCTCACACTCTCTCTTTCTCTCTCACCCTCAAAAAAGTCAACATCCACTGTTTTCCTTTCTCTCGCCCTCTCCCTCTTTCTCTCTCTCACGCATCTGTCTTTCATTCTTTCACTAATACTCCCTTTCTTTCTCTCTCTCTCTCATCCTTTCTCTTTCTCTCTCTGACCATCCCTGTCCATCTTTCACTAATAATCTCTTTGCCTTCCTCCCATTCTCCCTCTCTCATCATCCCTCTCTCTTTATCTCTGTCGCTCTCTCTGTCTCATTCTTTCTCTTTCTTTCTTCCATCTGCCACTCTCTTATACATTCTCTGTGCTACTCTCTCTCTCACTCTTTGCTTGCTCACACTCTCTCTTTAACCATCTCCCTCTTACTGATCTTTCTTTCTTTCTTTCTCTCTTAACCTCTCTCCCTCTCACTCTTTTTCTCCCACACCGTCTCTTCTTTGTCCCTCTCTTCTAACACTCACTCTCTCTCTCTCTCTCATACATTCTCTCTCTCATCTTCCATGTGCCTCTCTCCTTCTCTTTCTTAGCCTGTCTCTCCTACTCTATCTCTCTCTTCTTTCTCTCTCTTTTCTGTGTCTCTCTCTCTTCCCCCTCCTCTCTCTTCTCTCGCTCTCTCTTCACCATCACAGTCCGTTTCCTCTGTAATCCTCGGGCCGCAAGGAAACGATACTGAAGCATGACTGAACTGAATGGGTTGTGTGACCAGTCTTGAGTGGAGAGAGAGAGACAGAGAGAGAGAAGAAGAGAGAGAGAATAAAAAAGAAGAGTTTAAAGGAGTGGAACAAGTGTGGCGAGACTGTGGTGAGCCGGCACACCTGCGCGGACCCGAGTGTGGGCAGTGTGGAGTGGAAAAATGCAGGATCAATAGGGAAGAGCTGGGAGCAGAAATGCAAGCAGTGAAGCAGCAAAAGTGGTCCACGGCTTCTGTAGCTTGTCAAGTCTTTTTCAAGCGGAGAAAATGTACACTGTTATGTCTCTGATATTCAATTCAGAATGGTTTCCTGCTGCCTTTCTGTTCGGTTTTATTTACTTATGCTTGGTCTGTTATAGGCCCAGTTATCTTCATTTAGCTTTGAGAGTTGTTCATTTCTGAGGTTGTATCCTTCCAAGGCCCCAGTGAATCATTAGCATTTTGAACGTCCCTAAAGACAAAATTATCTAAATGTGTTAAAGATATTACACAGACACAGAGAGAACATGCAAACTCCACATAGGCCTCAGGTTGCCCGGGAGTCAAAGGTCAAAGCTGTGAGGTCAAAGTGTACCCTCTGTGCAACAGTTTTGCCCAATTATAATAGTGTTCTTTCATCATTAGTGTTAGGGATGCACCAATCCAGCTTTTGCTATTACAATTTCATTAATTTGACTTTAAATATCTGCAATTGTCAGATTTTGACCAGCTTTTTTGTGTTTTCAAAACTCAGTTAAATTAGAAAATGAGTCACATGTGTTTGTTTACTTTTTTATGAACATATGTGCAATTAACAACTTAATTAAAAACAAAATCAACACTATAAAATGCTCTAGGGCCACATCAGCCAGTAAATAGTCTTATTATTTTTATCCAAATTTTCAGCTGAACCAATATTCGACACAGCAACATGTTATGGATCTGATATTCAACCATCGGATTAGTGTAACACTATATACAACACAAGGTTTGCATTGATTAAACATAGAATCAGAGTTATCTTGTATTGTTCTGCTGCTGAGTGCTCAGACAAGTCCTGTTTTCATCTATTGTTTAATATTGTCACATAGAAACCTTTCCATAGTTTACATTTTACATTGAAAAGGTGAATTTTATCATTTCTGCTTTTTAAATAGTCAATGGACTTCAATTTCAAAGCAGTTTTAAATAAATTCTGTGTTTTACAGTGAACACAATTTAAATTACTCCTCTGCATATATCAGTTTATTAGTAAATACAGCACACATACAAAACACAATATGTTACTCAAAAATACAAGAATCAACTTAAATGAGAATGAAAGCCTAAATACTGGTAAATATTTCCTCTTTTATGAGCTCGTTTGGTGTTTGTGGTCACGTCACGTGCAGAGCTTGGAAATGTTGTTGATGTCCTGATCTCATTTCCATTTGTAGTGTATTTATAAACACACTATGCAAACATGTCCCTAGTACAAGAACACAGAAGTGGTTATAGGTCACAATGAAACAGTCAGCTGGTGAATGTGTTATTGACACTCATGTCAATGTAACTTAAACAAGTCATAAGAACTTTGAGTAGGAGTTCTATTGTTGTTGTTTCATTCTGACCATATTTGTGCTGTGACTTTGTACAGCCTTTTAAACAGAACATACAGTGTTGGTCAAGTTACAGTAAAACTATAATGTATATAAATATTACTAGTTTCAGGGAGGAAAATGTAATACATTTGTATTCCAATATTACTGTGAGTTACTTTGAGCTCATCACACATTTGCTAAGACATTGTACAAAATGAACATTGTCACATTTACTCTTGATTACTGGTTAATTTATGTGTCACAACACATTTTCCTCATAATATCTGATTCCCCTTTAAGCCAACAGACAATATTTTACTGATGTTTTGTTCCTGAAGTGTCGTTTTCAATAGAATATATATAAACAAAATATTTATGTGAAAGTAACTTGAGTTACTCAGATTGTAACTGTAATATATTGTCAACATTTTTATTTTAAAAGTGGAATATATTACAGTAAGTAGTTATTTTTGTAATGAGTTACTCCCAACAAAAAAGAATCTCCTTTTTTGAATTTTTTGTCATTTTATCAAATTTAGAAAATTTTGAGTTGAGGACAGTGAATCAAATCTGTGAGGACAGTCTTTGGCCAATAACAAAGATATTAAAAAAATCTGAAAAACATTGGTTATATTTGTATATGCAGATTGTTCAACATTAAACCGGCATATAGACAATTTTCTGTAAAAAATACATAAATAATACAAAAATAAAATAATTAATAAATGTGTTATGTTTGAATAATCTTGCTGAAGATAAGCAATAAAAAATACTACACAAAAAAGTTCAGATTCTGAGTAAACTTAAACAATAAAGTCAACAAACCTCGGCCACTTTATGTCTGAACAATCAACACAATATAAATTATTGATCAATGAATGTCATATTTTAACACCCTTTATTACACATTTCCTTTCATGTAAAATCTAAAAGAGACCCATCTGAAGATCCGAGCTGGATGAACAACAGTAAGTTTACTACAAGACTAAACTAACTTTGTCCCGAGTCTTGCATGTTTTCCCCTTACATTAGCACAAGTGCCAGATGTTTGTAAAAGCTGTAGGAAGGCGAGGACTTTTATGCATTTTGATGGCGTGAATAATTGTTTTGGGGAGCTATGAGCCATTTAGACACAATAAAAGCTGATAAATGTTTGCCGTCCTCCACACGCCGCCTCCTGCAAACCAGTGTACATTAAAACCCCATTTTATTTTTACAACACTCCCAAACAACAACTCATAAAAACCTCTCAAATGCACAAAAATAGTTATTGATATTTACTGTACAATAAAAACAAAGATTATTCTGGCCTGCATGCACTGTAAACCCCAGCATGCACACAAAACAAAACAAAAAAATATCGCTAATCAGTTTTTTCTAGTAACATTTTACCAAGTTTTAAGTGTTGATTAAGATAACAACAATATAGGCCCTGTCCCAATACTCACACTTGCGCACTTGTGCACTTCACTGAAGTGTGCATTGTTTGAAAGTGCACCAAGTGTGCAGAACATAACATAAGAAATGGGACAGTCCACACTTCAACATGTTATGAATTAAACTGCTGCTAAATTACCAGTCTATTTAGATCATTGGAACTTGCCACAAACATATAAAACAGTGCTGTGAATGTCCATGTCTGGTGGGAATCAGCTGTGGCAGCGCAAGGTACAAGCCAAATGGTTTACTTACGGTAGTATATTATTAAACTGTGCCTCCTGTTAACTCTCAGAGCTAAGTTGCTAAGGTAGAAGCATTGCATCATTTGAAAACTCCACACTTGCCTGAAGTGCGTAAATATGCCGTTGTGGATAAAAACATTCTAGAGAATTGGGACACTATGCGCACTTCAGTGGCTCGTCGTCAACGCACATTTGAAGTGCACAAGTGTGCAAGTGCGAGTATTGGGAGCCTGATTTTTTTTTCCAACATAGTTATGCCACACTCCCTCCCATCACTTTGCATTTGTGGCTATGCTAGCAAAAGTTTGTAATTTAAAATATTTACTTCCAAAATTTGGGTAAGGTTAGGGTTAGGATTAGGGTTAGGCTTAGGTTAAGTTATTTTGGTTAAGTTTAGGGATTTGGGAGAGGTAAGCTAACCGGGTCACGACATAACTGTGTTGGTGAAAATAAAGACGCGTATTGGGACAGGGCCATACACTATTCAAAAATATTTATTTTCAAAAAATTAAGTATCATGGTGATTTGACATCAAAATATCCATGCTCTCAATTTATAATTTTTGATTTAGCTAGTTTAAATAAAAATTCATTTTCTCTTTTACGTTAAACAAAAACTATGTTTATTGAATGGGAAACTTTAGGCAAATGACAATGAAATCCTAGTGTAGCTTAAATCATGACACTACAATTTAAAACAAAACATATAGAATTTATGTTCAATAACTTAAATATCTGACATGATTCATGCTTGTTTCTATGTGTTGATAAAACTTGGTAATTGCTGCCTTTTTTTTTCTTCAACTCAGTTATGCCATACACCATTACTTTGCATTGGTGTCTACGCTAGCTGAAGTTTATATTTTAGAATATTTACTCCAGAGATTTGGGTAAGGTTAGGGTTAGGATTAGGGTTAGGCTTAGATTAAGTTAATCTGGTTAAGTTTAGGATTTTGGAGAGGTATGCTAACTGGGTAGCGACATAACCACTTTGGGAAAACTAAAAATGCAAAATTGCCATATTTGTTTTTTGTTTGTTTTGTTTTTTTATTCTAAATATATTATTCTGAATCAAATAGTTCATATTCAAAACAGTTCCTTTCTAGTTTACATAATAATTTCAAATGAAGGTTTGCTAACTTGTCTTTATTTACAGTAAATTTGCCTTGCATCTGAGGGTTGGGAAGAGTTCTGATTGGATAGGAAACACGTCATTACATCTGTCAGAAAAACATCAGCTGGATACCAACTTTGCTATTTTTGTTTTTTTTACGCCATTGATACAAACTTTGTCAGTACTCGTTCTGATAATCGTCTTTATGCAACTGAAGAATTGTATCATCAGCCCCACGTAAAGTTCTGTGAGGAGAAGTTGTAGTCCAGTTTCTACTTGTTTGGGATCAGCGCAGTATCTCTGTTTGCGTACATTCCGCTGCCTCTTTGCAAAGGTTACTTTTTGTGTTTTTTTGCCATCCACTCTTTTCAATATTTGTAGCTCCTGTGGTTCACTTTAAAACAAAAAAAGTTTTGAGTCATCCCCGGGTCAGAAAGGCTACGCACTAAACATGCACAATTACTGTATTTTCTGCCCTATTGAGCGCACCTGAAAATAAGCCGCACCCACTAGATTTAAGTAAGAAAAATGATACAGTACAGTACATACAGGATATAGGCCGCACTTGTTAATAGTAAATCTATGAGAATCTATAACCTTATAAGCCGCATAGTCCAGAAATCCAGAAATGACAGTACTTTTAAGCAGAATAAACAGCTACATATTAATGAAATAAAGTCATTTCGCTTTAAGCCACACATTTACTTTGGAACTAAGTTTAGGGTAGAATAACCAATATAGGTCAATAATTAATATGACTTTTCTTCACTTAAAAATCTAAGACAGACACTGTAGTTACATTTTAAACCCAATCTATTCCATTTTACAGTGTAGATTTTTCAAAAACAAGGTGACTTCAAAACGCAGTAGCTGGATTTGCTTCATGGCGGGTTAAATGGAGTGAGATCCGAAAAACAATTCACTTGTTCAATCCCCGCAGTGGACTATGAAGGAGAAGAGAGAGAGTGAAAAAAAAAAAGACGACATTTCTTCCGGGCGATTTTGAGCTTAAAGTCTAACGCCGTGGGGTCCCAAAAGACTCGAATAAAACACGAGTGGATGCAGCAGGTTGCCATAGAAACTTAATAAGCTAAAGAGAAAGGACAAGGGAGAGAGAGAGAGGAGAGAGAAAGGGAGAAAGAAAAGGGGGGTTTGTGGGAGAAGGAAAGAGGGGGCGTAAAGAGAGAGAAGGGAGAAATGAAAGAGAGTAGGAGAAAGATTGTAGAAGGGGGGCCAGGAAAGCATGAGATAGATAAAAGAAAAAAAAGAAAAATGGAAGTAGAAGAGAAAGAGAAGAGAGAGAGAGACAGAGAGAGACAAAACAGAGGAAGAAAAGAAGGAGGAAAAGAGAGAAATGATTGGAGAGAAAGCAAGAGAGGAAGAAAAGGAAGGGTGGTGCAGTGGTTAACACTCTGACCTCAGTGAGATCCTGGGTTCGACTTCCAGACAATCCGGGACTTGTCAATGCCCACTTTGTACCGGAAGCACACTTTGTACCTTTAGCTTTGCTTCTTTTACAGTGTTTTATTTGTTTTGAAATTTGAAATAAACAAATACAAAACTATTAAACACAAAACCCTCTCACATATTTCAACAGAGTAAATGATTGTAACATGAGATTATCACTGTTTATAGTCACACATGCCTGATTAAGCTAGTTTCGGCTGCTAACTGTTAAAAATGGTGATAAACAAAGTGTCATTGTTTTAGGCTTTCCATTGGCAAACCTTTGTAAAATACATTCATAAATATGAATATAAATACATTATATTAACTGTACACTTACAAATAATGGGTTTTAAAGACAATTTTGGCCTGCACATGCGTAGTTGGCATGTTCTCTCCATATCTGTGTAGTTTTCCTCCTGGTGTTCCAACTTCCTCTGCCACTAAAAACATGTCCAGTAGTGA
Source organism: Mugilogobius chulae (assembly GCA_038363315.1). Taxonomy (NCBI): domain Eukaryota; kingdom Metazoa; phylum Chordata; class Actinopteri; order Gobiiformes; family Gobiidae; genus Mugilogobius; species Mugilogobius chulae. Next base: position 8,015,280 of record CM076416.1, read on the forward strand.
AGTTCAGCCCCTAAACTCCTCCCACAAACACATTTCAAACTCAGTGAAAACCATTGGTAAAAGGTAAAAGAGTGGGATCAGAGTAGAGAGCAGTAATTTGATTAGTTTGACAGTAGGCGTCTGCAATTAGTGCACAGTTTTGAGTGGACAATACAGCCATGTCATGTCACATTGAGTCTAGAAATGACATGGGCCTTTGCAGTGAGAAATAGTCAGTTTGTGACTGTTTTGATTTAAAACTTCCTAATTTGACTTAAATCAGTAGGCAATTCTAATTAAACCCCATAAACAACAGCTACAAAAAGCTGTTTTAGGGTTTAGCGTCACTAATGTTATTGTACATTGTAGACAGGGTGGCAGGTTAAGAAGGAAAGAGAGAAATTAGGGTAAGAAAGAGAAGAGAGAGAGAGAACAGAAAGAGAAGAAACAGTAATCAGCAATAAGAGAGAGAAGGGAGAGAGCAAAAAATTAGACGAAGAAAGTGAACAAAAAGAGAGGAGACAGTTGAGAGAGGGAGGAGAGAGAAAAAAGCAACAAGAGAAAAACAAAGAGGGAAAGGGGTAGAGTAAGAAAAGAGAAAGTGAAAGGATGGAAAAAGGGAGTGAAAAAGCCAGAAAAAAGTGTGAGGAAAGGAGAAAGAGCAAGATAAATGAGAGTTAGAGAGGGAGAGAGTGCGGGAAGGAAAGCGGAGAGCAGGAGAAAGGTTAAAGAGAAAGAGAGAGTGAAATAGAGCAAGCAGAAAAGGAGAGAAAAAGACGGGAAAGAGATAGAAATGTGTGAGGGCGAAACAAAGAAAGAATGAGAAGAGAAGGAAAGTGAGCTAAATGAGACAGAAAGGAAAGAGAATAGAGTGCAACAAGAGTGAGTGGAAGCAAGTGAGAATAAAAAGGAAGAAGAGACAAAGGAGAGAGGGAGAGGAGAAGAGAAGCAACAAGAGAATAAGGAAAAAGAAAGAAAGAAAGAATGAGAAAAACAGAAGAATGAGAGAGAGAAAGACAGCAAAAAAGAAAAAGGTGAGATAAGAGAAAGAGAAAAAAAAACAGGGAAAAGAGCAACACAGAAAGAAGAGACAGAGCAAAACAGAGTCAAAGAGAGAGAATAGACAAAAAGACAAATGAGAAAGAGGAGAGTGAAAGAGAGGGAGAAAAGGAGGGAGGGAGAGAGAGAGAGGCAGTGAAGCATGCATCTAAAGGAAATAAATTGAATGTTGTGGAGGAGAAGGAGCCGACAGCAGAGGAGAGGAGGCTGCTGCTGCTGCTGTGTGCTGTGAGCTAACCTTTTAAAACAGAAATAAATATGTTGTCAGGCTTAAAGGTGCGCTCTGATGTGGGCCAACGTTTAGCAAAATGTCACTCAAAGTCGGGGAGTCAACAGTCCACAAATACTACGTGTCCTCTCTGTGTGGGAATTTAACAATGCAAGATCAAAAAAGTGTATTAGTCTCAATGGGATTTAAGCACGCCATGTTTCTGCAAATGGTAAAGATAGGGGTGAACAGGTTAAGTATGGTTGGAAATAATCTAAACTGAGAATACAGAAATACAAAAATCTACAATAATCGTTGCAATCTTTGTTCATTGGCTTAGCGAAGCATTTAGAACCCTTCAGTAATTCACTTGATGACAAATATCTTGAGGTAGGACTAAAGCCAACATCAGTCCTTTCGACTATTACCATCAATACACCTTAATTATTCTAATTTTCAACACAATCTCTGAAGAAAATGTAGATACACAACAAAATGTCCAAAACGTACGTACATTCCTTTTTACATCAATATGCCACATAAAACTAAAATGTAAAAGAACCACTAGTTTTGGTTGAAGCCACATGGCGACATTTTCTTTGGGTTTAACGGATACATTTAGGCTTCAAGTTAGTAAAATGGGTAAGTTTAGGGCTGGAGCTCGGGGTAGGTTAAGATTTATTGAAAAAAAGGCATTAAAACGTGCTTATCGCGCGTTTGTTGTAGATCTATGTATTCTTCAAAGACTGGTCTGCTTTTTTTGCCAGTGCACTTCCATTTTAGTTTAGCCACAATCAAACCCCAAAAGTTGTAATGATCACATGCAGAACACATACACATGCTGTACATTGGTTGAAAGCTACTGGGTTTATATTAAATGTTGAGAGATTTCTTCTCAAAACAGACATTCTAACATCGACTTACAGAAAAACCCAAGGCACTCTCTTTTAAATAAAATGCCTTTATTAACTATGGCATGTCAAAAATGGACCTCATAAAACCCCAACGCGTTTCAGCCTTCTGGCCTTCATCAGGGGGACAAACAGAATTCAAATGTAACATGTGATATTATATACAGGATTTCCACCAATAGGGCTTCACCACCTAACCAAGTTAGTGTGAGAAGTGGGCAGTAACATAAATGCACCACAAGATGGTGGTGTGGAAAAAGTTGTATGATAAAAATTAAAATATTATAAGTTCACACAAAACTACAAAAATACAGTAAAATCAAGATCCTCATTCAATCCAGGGTGTTTAGTGGCTTGCAATGTATAAATCCAAAATGTTTCCCGTTGTTGCAGTTTTTTAAGTCTATTACCTTTTTGTATTGTCTCTGGTATATGGTCAATTCCATGTGCTTGTAAACTGGAGGGGTTGTTGTTATGGAACTCAGAAAAGTGTCTGGCCATCGGATAGTTGGTGTTGCCTGTTCGAATAGCATATTTGTGTTCTGCTAGTCTGTCCTGTAAGCGTCTCTTGGTCATACCAATGTAGAATACGTTACACAGTTGACAAACCAGCCTGTAGATCACAAACGTAGTCTTGCATGTGATAAAATGTCTTATTGTGTATTCCTTGCCTGTATGGCAGTCCAAAAAGATCTTAGTTTGACAAATATTATTACAATGATTACATTTGTTGCATTTATAGGAACCCACAGGCCTGGACTCCAACCATGTCCTGGTGGAATGAGGTGGTTGGTAGCTGTGGACCAGTTTGTCCTGGAGAGTGGGACATCGTTTAAAGCTGACCAGAGGTGGTTCAGGAAATATTTGTCTGAGAGTACTATCGCTTTCAATGATACTCCAATTCTTTTTTATGATTTGTTTTATCTTATTAGCTTCATAGCTATATCTAGTGCTAAAAAACACACGATCCTTAGAAGCTTTGGGACAATTTCTTTCCAGAAGCGAGTCTCTCTTTAAATTTTTGGCTCGATGGTAGGCATCTTGTAATGTGTCCTTGTTGTAACCTCTTTCCTGGAATCTTGCTATCATCTCCTCAGATTTGGTCTCAAAATCACAGTCCTGGTCACAGATTCTCCGGACCCTTTGTAGTTGACCAAAAGGAATATTGTCCTTAAGCCACTTGGGATGACAGCTTTTACCATGTAAAACAGTGTTTCTGTCAGTAGGCTTTCTAAACATAGTAGTATGCAAATTTCCCAGAATGTCTTTATATATTGTTGTATCTAGAAAATTTACTTTTTCTTGGCTATACTCCAAAGAAAGCCTAATATTTGGGTTGAGTCCATTTACAAATTGGTGAAATTCCTTTAGTTCAGTCTCAGACCCTGACCAAAACAAACATACATCATCAATATAACGTCCCCACCAAATGATATATTCATAGTACTTGTTAAGTTCAGTATTAAAGATGAAATCCTGTTCCCATTTGCCTAGGTACAAGCCTGCATAGGATGGGCTGTAACAAGCACCCATAGCACACCCCTTAACCTGTTTAAAAATTCTATCTTCAAAAATAAAAATATTGTTATTCAATGTCCATTTAGTGAGTGTTATTAAAAACTCACTGGGGGGCATTTCAGTGGATGGACGGTTACTCAGATAGAATCTTAAGGCTGCCAAACCATCTTCGTGGTCTATGTTTGTGTAGAGAGATTCTACATCCATAGTAACTAAAAAGGACTCAGAGCCTATGTTTTTCAGTTGCTTAATTTTAGAAAGAACATCAGTTGTATCCTGGATATAGGCAGGAAGAGTGGGTAAATATTCTTTGATAAAATAATCAATAAATTTAGAAATTGGTTCTGTAAGGCTATCATTTCCAGAAATAACCGGCCTTCCAGGTGGATTATCATAGCATTTATGAATCTTAGGTAGCATGTAAAAAGATGCTATTCTTGGATGCTCATTAAAGAGAAATTTAACTTCTTGTTCAGAGAGCCAGTTTTTCTCTTGTGCATCAGTGAGCAACTGTTTTAATTCAAACTTCAAGTCATCAGTGGGGTTGTATGTCAAACGATTATAAAACTCTGTGTTATCGAGTTGGCGGTATGCCTCTTTAACATACATGTCTTTACTCCACACAACAACTGCTCCACCTTTGTCTGCCTTTTGATTACAATTTCATCATCATTCATCAGGACGTCTAGAGCACATTTTTCTTTATAAGTAACATTATAGTTTTTAGGCTTTTCCTTAGTATTAAAAAAGTTTTCAACATCAAAATTAACTTTTCTTGCAAATGTATTTAATGTAGCATTCTGTACCAAGGGGCAAAATGTAGACTTAGGCTTGAATTGTGCTCTACTGGTAGAAGAATGACTAAAGCTCATAGTAGAAGTGTCGTTTTGCCTATACCATGTCTTCAGATGTAGACTTCTATAAAAGCGGAAAAGGTCAATTTTTGTGTCAAATTCCTTTGCAGAGTAGGTAGGTGCAAACGATAATCCTTTTGATAGCAGTTGTATGCTCTCATTCGACAAAGGTTTGTTGGAGATATTGATCACTGCATGTGTCTGGTCCTGCTGCGAGTGTACCTGGGTTCTGGGTTTCTTCCTACCCCGTCGTGTCCTCCTCTTCCTCGCCCCCGTCCTGTTGTGCGACCCCTTCCTCTCATAGTTTTGGTAAGGGATGTAGGTCGTCTCGAGAGGCTAAAAAATCCTGCGAGGATGTTGCAGCAGAAGCGTTGGCATGATCTTCATCCTCACTGCTTGTGAAGTTGAATGAGACTGTTCTGGGTCTCCTTCTAGCTTGTGTGTCATTGGCTGTGTTGCCTTGTGCTTTCTTCCTCCAATTATAGACATTTCCCTCTTTGTAGTCATTTTCATCTCTCTGGAATTTCTTGATTTTGTATTGTTTCAAGTTCTGTTTATATTTCTCAATATCAGCTTTCAGCTTCTCTTCAAGGTGGTCATACTCTCCATGCACATGGCACTCTTCTATTGTCTTTTTCACCTCAGAAATCTCACTTTGTAGAGCTTCTCTGTCCTTGTTGGATTCTTCAATCAGTAACAGCATTAAATCAGAAGAGCATTTGTTTAGGATAGCCTCCCATCTTTGTTTAAATTCTGTTTTGTCTTCTCCAAAAGTGGGAAATTTTTTAATTCTTAATCCTCTAGGAATGAGACTTTTCTCCAATAATCAGACAGTGTTATTGAGTTCAAAAGCAGTCTTGTGTCTTTTTCTAGGAGATGTCTCAGGTTTGTATAAGCTTTGTTCATAGCTTCCTGAGAGGATAGTGTGGCCGGGAGCTCATCCATCAGTGAAGTAGTAGTGATGATTCGTTGTCCGTCTTCAAGTGAGTAAGAAAATGTGTCCATTTTGGAATGTAAGTCGTAGGTCCAAACACAAAATGTGGAGCTGCTCCTCAAAAAGTACTCCCCAGTACTTAGATAAGTTTGAAACAAAAAGAGGAACGCTTCATGGACCTCCAAACATGAGTAAAAGGTAGAAAGAGGTGCTCATTGGTGAAGGGGTCATAGATGCATCGACTTACAGAAAAACCCAAGGCACTCTCTTTTAAATAAAATGCCTTTATTAACTATGGCATGTCAAAAATGGACCTCATAAAACCCCAACGCGTTTCAGCCTTCTGGCCTTCATCAGGGGGACAAACAGAATTCAAATGTAACATGTGATATTATATACAGGATTTCCACCAATAGGGCTTCACCACCTAACCAAGTTAGTGTGAGAAGTGGGCAGTAACATAAATGCACCACAAGATGGTGGTGTGGAAAAAGTTGTATGATAAAAATTAAAATATTATAAGTTCACACAAAACTACAAAAATACAGTAAAATCAAGATCCTCATTCAATCCAGGGTGTTTAGTGGCTTGCAATGTATAAATCCAAAATGTTTCCCGTTGTTGCAGTTTTTTAAGTCTATTACCTTTTTGTATTGTCTCTGGTATATGGTCAATTCCATGTGCTTGTAAACTGGAGGGGTTGTTTGTTATGGAACTCAGAAAAGTGTCTGGCCATCGGATAGTTGGTGTTGCCTGTTCGAATAGCATATTTGTGTTCTGCTAGTCTGTCCTGTAAGCGTCTCTTGGTCATACCAATGTAGAATACGTTACACAGTTGACAAACCAGCCTGTAGATCACAAACGTAGTCTTGCATGTGATAAAATGTCTTATTGTGTATTCCTTGCCTGTATGGCAGTCCAAAAAGATCTTAGTTTGACAAATATTATTACAATGATTACATTTGTTGCATTTATAGGAACCCACAGGCCTGGACTCCAACCATGTCCTGGTGGAATGAGGTGGTTGGTAGCTGTGGACCAGTTTGTCCTGGAGAGTGGGACATCGTTTAAAGCTGACCAGAGGTGGTTCAGGAAATATTTGTCTGAGAGTACTATCGCTTTCAATGATACTCCAATTCTTTTTTATGATTTGTTTTATCTTATTAGCTTCATAGCTATATCTAGTGCTAAAAAACACACGATCCTTAGAAGCTTTGGGACAATTTCTTTCCAGAAGCGAGTCTCTCTTTAAATTTTTGGCTCGATGGTAGGCATCTTGTAATGTGTCCTTGTTGTAACCTCTTTCCTGGAATCTTGCTATCATCTCCTCAGATTTGGTCTCAAAATCACAGTCCTGGTCACAGATTCTCCGGACCCTTTGTAGTTGACCAAAAGGAATATTGTCTTAAGCCACTTGGGATGACAGCTTTTACCATGTAAAACAGTGTTTCTGTCAGTAGGCTTTCTAAACATAGTAGTATGCAAATTTCCCAGAATGTCTTTATATATTGTTGTATCTAGAAAATTTACTTTTTCTTGGCTATACTCCAAAGAAAGCCTAATATTTGGGTTGAGTCCATTTACAAATTGGTGAAATTCCTATAGTTCAGTCTCAGACCCTGACCAAAACAAACATACATCATCAATATAACGTCCCCACCAAATGATATATTCATAGTACTTGTTAAGTTCAGTATTAAAGATGAAATCCTGTTCCCATTTGCCTAGGTACAAGCCTGCATAGGATGGGCCTGTAACAAGCACCCATAGCACACCCCTTAACCTGTTTAAAAATTCTATCTTCAAAAATAAAAATATTGTTATTCAATGTCCATTTAGTGAGTGTTATTAAAACTCACTGGGGGGCATTTCAGTGGATGGACGGTTACTCAGATAGAATCTTAAGGCTGCCAAACCATCTTCGTGGTCTATGTTTGTGTAGAGAGATTCTACATCCATAGTAACTAAAAAGGACTCAGAGCCTATGTTTTCAGTTGCTTAATTTTAGAAAGAACATCAGTTGTATCCTGGATATAGGCAGGAAGAGTGGGTAAATATTCTTTGATAAAATAATCAATAAATTTAGAAATTGGTTCTGTAAGGCTATCATTTCCAGAAATAACCGCCTTCCAGGTGGATTATCATAGCATTTATGAATCTTAGGTAGCATGTAAAAAGATGCTATTCTTGGATGCTCATTAAAGAGAAATTTAACTTCTTGTTCAGAGAGCCAGTTTTTCTCTTGTGCATCAGTGAGCAACTGTTTTAATTCAAACTTCAAGTCATCAGTGGGTTGTATGTCAAACGATTATAAAACTCTGTGTTATCGAGTTGGCGGTATGCCTCTTTAACATACATGTCTTTACTCCACACACAACTGCTCCACCTTTGTCTGCCTTTTTGATTACAATTTCATCATCATTCATCAGGACGTCTAGAGCACATTTTTCTTTATAAGTAACATTATAGTTTTTAGGCTTTTCCTTAGTATTAAAAAGTTTTCAACATCAAAATTAACTTTTCTTGCAAATGTATTTAATGTAGCATTCTGTACCAAGGGGCAAAATGTAGACTTAGGCTTGAATTGTGCTCTACTGGTAGAAGAATGACTAAAGCTCATAGTAGAAGTGTCGTTTTGCCTATACCATGTCTTCAGATGTAGACTTCTATAAAAGCGGAAAAGGTCAATTTTTGTGTCAAATTCCTTTGCAGAGTAGGTAGGTGCAAACGATAATCCTTTTGATAGCAGTTGTATGCTCTCATTCGACAAAAATTTAAAGAGAGACTCGCTTCTGGAAAGAAATTGTCCCAAAGCTTCTAAGGATCGTGTGTTTTTTAGCACTAGATATAGCTATGAAGCTAATAAGATAAAACAAATCATAAAAAGAATTGGAGTATCATTGAAAGCGATAGTACTCTCAGACAAATATTTCCTGAACCACCTCTGGTCAGCTTTAAACGATGTCCCACTCTCCAGGACAAACTGGTCCACAGCTACCAACCACCTCATTCCACCAGGACATGGTTGGAGTCCAGGCCTGTGGGTTCCTATAAATGCAACAAATGTAATCATTGTAATAATATTTGTCAAACTAAGATCTTTTTGGACTGCCATACAGGCAAGGAATACACAATAAGACATTTTATCACATGCAAGACTACGTTTGTGATCTACAGGCTGGTTTGTCAACTGTGTAACGTATTCTACATTGGTATGACCAAGAGACGCTTACAGGACAGACTAGCAGAACACAAATATGCTATTCGAACAGGCAACACCAACTATCCGATGGCCAGACACTTTTCTGAGTTCCATAACAACAACCCCTCCAGTTTACAAGCACATGGAATTGACCATATACCAGAGACAATACAAAAAGGTAATAGACTTAAAAACTGCAACAACGGGAAACATTTTGGATTTATACATTGCAAGCCACTAAAACCCTGGATTGAATGAGGATCTTGATTTTACTGTATTTTTGTAGTTTTGTGTGAACTTATAATATTTTAATTTTTATCATACAACTTTTTCCACACCACCATCTTGTGGTGCATTTATGTTACTGCCCACTTCTCACACTAACTTGGTTAGGTGGTGAAGCCCTATTGGTGGAAATCCTGTATATAATATCACATGTTACATTTGAATTCTGTTTGTCCCCCTGATGAAGGCCAGAAGGCTGAAACGCGTTGGGGTTTATGAGGTCCATTTTTGACATGCCATAGTTAATAAAGGCATTTTATTTAAAAGAGAGTGCCTTGGGTTTTTCTGTAAGTCGATGCATCTATGACCCTTCACCAATGAGCACCTCTTTCTACCTTTTACTCATGTTTGGAGGTCCATGAAGCGTTCCTCTTTTTGTTTCAAACTTATCTAAGTACTGGGGAGTACTTTTTGAGGAGCAGCTCCACATTTTGTGTTTGGACCTACGACTTACATTCCAAAATGGACACATTTTCTTACTCACTTGAAGACGGACAACGAATCATCACTACTACTTCACTGATGGATGAGCTCCCGGCCACACTATCCTCTCAGGAAGCTATGAACAAAGCTTATACAAACCTGAGACATCTCCTAGAAAAGACACAAGACTGCTTTTGAACTCAATAACACTGTCTGATTATTGGAGAAAAAGTCTCATTCCTAGAGGATTAAGAATTAAAAAATTTCCCACTTTTGGAGAAGACAAAACAGAATTTAAACAAAGATGGGAGGCTATCCTAAACAAATGCTCTTCTGATTTAATGCTGTTACTGATTGAAGAATCCAACAAGGACAGAGAAGCTCTACAAAGTGAGATTTCTGAGGTGAAAAAGACAATAGAAGAGTGCCATGTGCATGGAGAGTATGACCACCTTGAAGAGAAGCTGAAAGCTGATATTGAGAAATATAAACAGAACTTGAAACAATACAAAATCAAGAAATTCCAGAGAGATGAAAATGACTACAAAGAGGGAAATGTCTATAATTGGAGGAAGAAAGCACAAGGCAACACAGCCAATGACACACAAGCTAGAAGGAGACCCAGAACAGTCTCATTCAACTTCACAAGCAGTGAGGATGAAGATCATGCCAACGCTTCTGCTGCAACATCCTCGCAGGATTTTTTAGCCTCTCGAGACGACCTACATCCCCTTACCAAAACTATGAGAGGAAGGGGTCGCACAACAGGACGGGGGCGAGGAAGAGGAGGACACGACGGGGTAGGAAGAAACCCAGAACCAGGTACACTCGCAGCAGGACCAGACACATGCAGTGATCAATATCTCCAACAAACCTTTGTCGAATGAGAGCATACAACTGCTATCAAAAGGATTATCGTTTGCACCTACCTACTCTGCAAAGGAATTTGACACAAAAATTGACCTTTTCCGCTTTTATAGAAGTCTACATCTGAAGACATGGTATAGGCAAAACGACACTTCTACTATGAGCTTTAGTCATTCTTCTACCAGTAGAGCACAATTCAAGCCTAAGTCTACATTTTGCCCCTTGGTACAGAATGCTACATTAAATACATTTGCAAGAAAAGTTAATTTTGATGTTGAAAACTTTTTTAATACTAAGGAAAAGCCTAAAAACTATAATGTTACTTATAGAGAAAAATGTGCTCTAGACGTCCTGATGAATGATGATGAAATTGTAATCAAAAAGGCAGACAAAGGTGGAGCAGTTGTTGTGTGGAGTAAAGACATGTATGTTAAAGAGGCATACCGCCAACTCGATAACACAGAGTTTTATAATCGTTTGACATACAACCCCACTGATGACTTGAAGTTTGAATTAAAACAGTTGCTCACTGATGCACAAGAGAAAAACTGGCTCTCTGAACAAGAAGTTAAATTTCTCTTTAATGAGCATCCAAGAATAGCATCTTTTTACATGCTACCTAAGATTCATAAATGCTATGATAATCCACCTGGAAGGCCGGTTATTTCTGGAAATGATAGCCTTACAGAACCAATTTCTAAATTTATTGATTATTTTATCAAAGAATATTTACCCACTCTTCCTGCCTATATCCAGGATACAACTGATGTTCTTTCTAAAATTAAGCAACTGAAAAACATAGGCTCTGAGTCCTTTTTAGTTACTATGGATGTAGAATCTCTCTACACAAACATAGACCACGAAGATGGTTTGGCAGCCTTAAGATTCTATCTGAGTAACCGTCCATCCACTGAAATGCCCCCAGTGAGTTTTTAATAACACTCACTAAATGGACATTGAATAACAATATTTTTATTTTTGAAGATAGAATTTTTAAACAGGTTAAGGGGTGTGCTATGGGTGCTTGTTACAGCCCATCCTATGCAGGCTTGTACCTAGGCAAATGGGAACAGGATTTCATCTTTAATACTGAACTTAACAAGTACTATGAAGATATCATTTGGTGGGGACGTTATATTGATGATGTATGTTTGTTTTGGTCAGGGTCTGAGACTGAACTAAAGGAATTTCACCAATTTGTAAATGGACTCAACCCAAATATTAGGCTTTCTTTGGAGTATAGCCAAGAAAAAGTAAATTTTCTAGATACAACAATATATAAAGACATTCTGGGAAATTTGCATACTACTATGTTTAGAAAGCCTACTGACAGAAACACTGTTTTACATGGTAAAAGCTGTCATCCCAAGTGGCTTAAGGACAATATTCCTTTTGGTCAACTACAAAGGGTCCGGAGAATCTGTGACCAGGACTGTGATTTTGAGACCAAATCTGAGGAGATGATAGCAAGATTCCAGGAAAGAGGTTACAACAAGGACACATTACAAGATGCCTACCATCGAGCCAAAATTTAAAGAGAGACTCGCTTCTGGAAAGAAATTGTCCCAAAGCTTCTAAGGATCGTGTGTTTTTTAGCACTAGATATAGCTATGAAGCTAATAAGATAAAACAAATCATAAAAAAGAATTGGAGTATCATTGAAAGCGATAGTACTCTCAGACAAATATTTCCTGAACCACCTCTGGTCAGCTTTAAACGATGTCCCACTCTCCAGGACAAACTGGTCCACAGCTACAACCACCTCAGTCCACCAGGACATGGTTGGAGTCCAGGCCTGTGGGTTCCTATAAATGCAACAAATGTAATCATTGTAATAATATTTGTCAAACTAAGATCTTTTTGGACTGCCATACAGGCAAGGAATACACAATAAGACATTTTATCACATGCAAGACTACGTTTGTGATCTACAGGCTGGTTTGTCAACTGTGTAACGTATTCTACATTGGTATGACCAAGAGACGCTTACAGGACAGACTAGCAGAACACAAATATGCTATTCGAACAGGCAACACCAACTATCCGATGGCCAGACACTTTTCTGAGTTCCATAACAACAACCCCTCCAGTTTACAAGCACATGGAATTGACCATATACCAGAGACAATACAAAAAGGTAATAGACTTAAAAAACTGCAACAACGGGAAACATTTTGGATTTATACATTGCAAGCCACTAAACACCCTGGATTGAATGAGGATCTTGATTTTACTGTATTTTTGTAGTTTTGTGTGAACTTATAATATTTTAATTTTTATCATACAACTTTTTCCACACCACCATCTTGTGGTGCATTTATGTTACTGCCCACTTCTCACACTAACTTGGTTAGGTGGTGAAGCCCTATTGGTGGAAATCCTGTATATAATATCACATGTTACATTTGAATTCTGTTTGTCCCCCTGATGAAGGCCAGAAGGCTGAAACGCGTTGGGGTTTTATGAGGTCCATTTTTGACATGCCATAGTTAATAAAGGCATTTTATTTAAAAGAGAGTGCCTTGGGTTTTTCTGTAAGTCGATGCATCTATGACCCTTCACCAATGAGCACCTCTTTCTACCTTTTACTCATGTTTGGAGGTCCATGAAGCGTTCCTCTTTTTGTTTCAGACATTCTAACATGTTAGCTATTTGAGTAAAGCTAAACAGGAAGAGTGCTGCCAAAAAAGGTGGGTAGGGGAATACATGAAAACTTAATTTGGTTTGAGTGGGAATCAAACCTTCTACCTTCGGGTTGATGCTATAACCACTGAGCTCACTTGTTTATTTATTTGTGAAAATGGCAGAGCTACATATCAGTTGAATGTTAATTATTTTAATCCAATTGCTGAGTAAGGACATAAAGAAAAAGTCGGACCTTCAACCAAATTGGTTATTTTTGGTTATTTTATGTAGATTGTGGCTTTTTGTAACATACTGACGTAAAAACATGCTTATCGTATGTTTTTGACATTCTGTTGTATATCTATGTTTTCTTCGGAGACTGGGCTGCTACCATCATCTTCTTCTCATTTTTGCATCTTTCCTGCCTATATGGCTCCTTCTCATTCCTCCTTCTTTTCAGGTACACAAAACCCAAGTGCCAGTGTCATGTTCTGAAGGCCTAAACTGTCCTTAACTGTATCTCCATAATCATCTTGTTTAACTCTCTTCTGTGTTTTTGCTGGTAAACTTCAAATGGGACAAGCTGTTTCTCTAATCGTCGGTGGAATAAAATGACAATGGGATAAAGAACACTTCCAAGTCTGCAGTGTAACATTAAATATTGTATCAGACGTCTCAGACAGACCCGCCTCCTCCTCTCTCCTCTTTGGGAGGTTGGGGGTTAAACGCCTGTCTGTGCATTCTCAATGGGACAGTGTGGGACTTCAGGACGGCCTTCTGCTGTGTGTCAAAGCCGGTTTCTGTGGGACACCTCCTGTTTGCTGAACCTCACCTACTGCTGTCAGTGTGTGAGGCCCGGGCCATTACGGGCGGAGTCTCAGGGCAGGTTCATGTGGAGAGTGGCTGTCACAGGCTAAAAACCTGACACTGTGGCATCAGTCAAACACACACTGCTTTCATTAAAGCGACAGGATCTGAACACTGGCTTTCTATAGATTCAGCTTCCCCGATAAACCACATAAATAAGGAATTGCAGACAACAAAGTGATGTGTGTTGAGTGAGACAACAACTAATGACTATGTTTTTGATTCACCAAAGTATGCCTTCTCTAGGTTTACAGTTGTATCAAGAAATAGGTGTGCAAAGATGTTCATGCAAGACAACCTTTTGAAGGTTGTATGAAAGATTTTCAAAAAAATGCTTACATAGATTTGTTGTAGCCTTGTACTTTGTCGACATGGTGGAACCACGAAAATCTTGGCCAATAGAACGAGGCTACATAGTTTTCTAGTGGACTATTAACCTGTCAATAATCTTCTGTGTTCCTAAGTAGCTCAGTAAGCAGAGGAGGAGGCAACTCTAGGCATTGGAACATAATGTGCATCATGCAAAACTGAAAGTTTGTTTTTCCTTGGAAAATCCTACTTAAAACCTTAAAATAGACAAATCTGAAAAGAAAAGTAACTACATAGAAGGTGCATTACATTGGACTTTAGGTCGAAATGATCAAAATCATGACTGCTAAGGGACACATTTTAAAATACATGCCTAGGCTTGAATATGTTGTACTCTATAATTAATTTAATTGACCTTTATTTAACCAGGGAAGTCCCACTGAGATTCAGAATCTCTTTTGCAGGGGAGCCCTGGGGAAGGGTCAGGGAGGCATTAATGGACATGTTTTTAGTTGTAGGAGGAAACCGGAGTACCCGGAGGAAACCTACGCAGACACGGGGAGAACATGCAAATTCCACATAGAAAGGCCCTGGCCGGCCCGGGAGTCGAACCCAGGACCTTCTTGCTATGAGGCCACGGTGGCGCTAACCGCTTGCGCCACCGTGTCGCCCGATATAAGAAAGGCTATAAGGCTATAAAGCCTAATATGACAACAAGTAGAAAAATTGTTATTTGCTGTATGTTTGTGCATTTTATTTGATTTGGGCACTATCAACAATAATCAGAATATCAACCTTCTAAAATCATCTCATGGGTCGCATGTTGTGATAAAATAAGAAACAAGTGATATATTAATGCTGCTTTTTTATTGGTTGTTATATTTGCATCCAAAACACATATTTGCAGCACATCTCAGGACTTCCACGGATGTGGAAATAATAAACGTAAAGTATTACCAACAAATATCACATGATGTGATTTTCAGAGCTCGAGACATAAAACTTAACTTAAAACCTCACAGTCCCGTTTGAGCTGGCCTGCTCCTGTTGGACAGCTGACACACCGATACTTATGTCTGTGTAAATGTGCTATATAAATAAATAAATCATTCATACATTTTGGGGAAACTACTTCTGGCATTTTTTTTTTCTGATCAAGGACAAAAGTATCAGTGTTCTGTAATAATGTTATGTTTTTTTAGATATATTCGATTTAAATTTCCTGCTTTTTCTTTGCTGCCTTCAACCTCTGCTGAACAATCCATGCAACATTTGTCTGTCAAGTTGTACAAGTCCAAAGCAAATGAGCAATCTACCTGCATCCCACCTAAATCTTTCATTGCCCATCAATTTCCCATTAATTATCTGTCTGCTTTGGATGGGAGGTGTGGACATTGATGGAGAGGGAGGGTCTGCGGCTTGGCTTTAACTGTTTGGGGGGAAAAGATCTATATTGAGTCCAAACAAGCGGCCCCTCCCTTAACTTTTATTTATAAGGCGGCGCTTCTCACTCAGGGCTTGCCAGAGGGGTTGTTCATCTGTCTCGCTAACCCGATAACACTCTCCCGGCGGTGGGTCCAAAACAGCTTTGTCTTCATTGGCCGATGTTTCTCAGCTCCATATGTTTGCGGACAGAGCCATGATCGTTTCTCTTTGGCTCTTGTCTCGGGCTCAGAAGAGGCAAATGAATTCCCTTGAGCATGCTTCACGCTAACTGTTAGCAGCTTATTGCAATAGACTTCACATGCACAGATAAGGTTTGTAGGTCATTTATACTGTCTGTAGTTTGTCCATTGACCTGGGACTACAGAACAAGACAGGGACAAGTTATTCAAGAGGTCTTGAGTTATTTTGAGAAAGAAATGTCAAGTCATTTATTTATTTAAAGGCACACTGTGTAACTTTTTTGCCAAGAAACACAGATGTATAAAAGCTTTTTTTTTTTTTTTTTTTAAATTAGGTGTGGTTTGTTTGACTAAACAGTCCAGTCTCCAAAGAAAACATGTACAACAAAATGTCAAAAACGTATGATGATCATGTTATCATTCCCTTTTTACGTAAATATGTTATGAAAAGCCAAAACGCAAAATAACCACAAATTTTGGTTGAAGCCATGTGACATAATTGTCTTTAGGTTTAATGAGTAAATCTTAACCTACCTCAAGCCCCAGGCCTAAACTTACCAATAAATATGTTACATGTTTTTTGTAACAAATTAACGTAAAAAAAATAAAAAATTAAAAAATAGTGCTCTTCATAGGTTTTTGACATTTCATTGTATATGTAAGGGTTTTTTTTTTTTTTTTTTATGGAGACTGTGTTGCCCTCATTTGTCCAGGAATGATCCAAAGTAGAAAGGTTTCAAAGTTGTCATCTGGACAGCGTATTTGAAGCTGGAGACATTTCGACTAATTTTCTATCAGATTGAAAATACTTTTCAGATGAGAGTCAAAACTTCTCGATCTTTGAACATGCTGTCAAGACAACAACTTCAAAACCTTTATAGAGGCAATGTAAAAATGTTTGTCTTTACACTCAGCAGGTTTACATCTCCTTAATATCAACTATTTTGTGCCCTTGAGTTGCTTTTTTTCCATAAAATCGTGTTTCTTTATTTAAAATTCCATAGTATGGCATATAAAAGATGTATATCAATGAAGAGGGCTCCTAAACTAATGTTGTAAATGTCTTTTGACGCCTTGTACACTGACTGCAATGTGAGTTTGGTGCGAGACACGTTTGAGACACTTTCTAGCGAAGTGCCTTGTACACCAGCTCCAGTTCACTGCAGTCCGTATTTGCCCAAAGTTGCGAGGATTCACGTGGATTGCCGCGAGAATGCTCGTATTATAACATGAAAGTCGCATGAGACCGCTGTGACCTCCGAAAAATAGACTCTCTATGGATTCTGCTCTGAGTCTGTGTACAGGACGCATTGTTCAACACACAACACAATCCTAATCCTAACCTTAACCAACTCCAAGCCTCAGATCTAAACTTACCCATTTTTGCAACTTCAGACCTAAAGTTAGCCGTTAATCCCTTGAAAAACCTTGTGTTTGTCATCAACCACATCGCGTATCCAGACCACGCCAGAAAAATCCAATCGCAATCCATGAAACACGTTGGCATTTGATTTTCTCCCTCTGAAAATTACACAATGTCCCTTAAAAAAAAGAAAGAGAAAACATAAAAAAGACCAAAATATGTACTTCTTGTTCATAAATGATGACAACTAATACATTGGGCTAAAACTCTTCTATTGACAGACTTTTTTTTTGTTTGTGTTTACTTGAGACATTAAAATATTCCAGAACACTGTTATTTAGTCAATTTAGCGTTTTTTTGGCTTTGCGTTTAGCCTCGTAGCATGTCATGTATGAGAAGTAACAGAACTGACGTCTCCGCAAAATATTGTCAACAACTCCTGCAATTTAAAGTTTTGTTTTACTAAAGTCGGTGACGAAATTCTTCTGCTACAACTTTTGACAACTTTTAAACACAACCTCCCCCTTCCAACCACCGTGCGCCCGTTGTGAACATATCCACTCCTTATCCACTTAATGCACACGTAATGCATGGGGCTTTTAGCTTGATTTAGGGCCTGTTGACAGCTCTGTTAGCAGAAAGCCTCCTATTATCGGCCTTTGCATAGGATTAGCTGTCAGATACCTGCTGCCGTATACAAACAAATAGGAAAAGCCAATTATAAGGGTAGTGCCCACGACATGCTAATGCTAGCCTGTGCCACCAGATTAATCACTGCAAAACCGCCTAAGCTAAATGTGCCAACGGAGACCGGGTTTTCAATATTAAAAAGCTGGGAAGTACCTGAGATGTTGTGGATGTGGTTGGTAGTAATAAAAATGTAAAAAAAAAAAAGAACAGGCAAAAAAGCTGTTTATTTTCAAATTGTAAAGCTTTAGTGTTAGTACCAAAAGAATCTGACATACAGTACCAACAAAAACTTTCCTCTGACTTGTTAAGTACACATAGTCAAAAGATGTTTTTTGCACGTCTAATCTGATAAACGTCTGTCAGTGTAAATGACTCTGTGTGTTTTAGTTACAGTATTCTCAAGCATGTTTTTCTCTACTTTGACATAAAAAATGCAGCCCAATATACAACAAAATGTCAAAAACGTACTACAAATTTGGTCAAAGCCACATAGTGATATTTTCTTTGGGTTTAACTTACCCATTAAACCCAAAAGAAAATGTTGACACCAACTAAAATTTGTGGTTATTTTAAGAGTTGGCTTTTTGTAACATATTGATGTCAAAAAAAGGTGATGAAGAAAACAGTATTAGTCCTCTCATTCCACACTCAGCTGAAAGTATATAATAAACAGAACTAGGCAGTAATTTCTGCCAGTAGCCCAACCGATCTCTACCAACCATTCTTTCACTCACACACCAGGGGTCTTATTTATAAAGTATGCGTACGTACAAAAATATAACTCATGTACGTAGTGGTTTGTGATTTATAAAAAGACTACTTGATATAGAGGAGAGCAATCCAGTCTGAAAATGTTCAGCTTTGTGCCCCTAAGGTTTCAGGGATGAGGTAGAAAGAGTTATGCGCTGAAAGAATTGAGAAATGATCAAGTTTGTAAAAGTTTGTGTTTAGTTCATACGTACACTTTCAGTTAGAATTTGATGCAGAGTTTTATAAATAAGACCCCTGATCCATACCAAGCAATGATGTGTCTTGCCTATGGACACAAATCCTAAGCTTCATAAATCACTGTGGCACTTGACAACACAGTCTCCGAAGAGAAAGTAGATATACAATGACATGTCAAAAACGAACAATAAACATGTTTTCACGCCTTTTTTTTTACATCAACATATTGCAAAAAGCCAAAATGTAAAATAACCATGAACTCTGGTTGAAGCCACGTGACAATATTTTCTAAGTTTACGCTTCACGGTAATGGTTTTGAGATTTTTAAAATTTGTGGTTATTTTATGTTTTGGCTTTTCGCAATATTTTGACCTAAAAACGCGTGAAAACATGCCTATCGTAAGTTGTTGACATTCAACAACTTACAAATGTTTTCTTAAGTCCTCACAGACTGGCCTGCTCTTGAGGTAACAGTGGTCTCCCACCCAAGTTCTGCCACGCCCAACCTGCTTAGCTTTTTTGAATTGACAAGATCAAGAGCTATTATGAATGGAGTACTTACTTGGGAAATAGGAAGGTTTGGATTTCAATAACTTTTTTTCTGATACATTTTGCAATTTTTGTTTGTCTGTTTATATATAAAGGTTTAGTCAAAGTTCCAAACATATCTATTCAGATATAACTAAAAATTCATGTGGTTTGAACATGTTTGAACATAAACTTCAGGACTGACAGTTGTCTGCAACTAAACACATGCTATTTTGTTGTTTCTAATGGACTTTTAGCAACTTAATTCTCTCTGTCTGTGTACCTCTAAAGCTATTTACAGACTTTTGGAGGTTCAAGCCACTAACATATAACATTGTTTTATCTTTAGACACGTCGATAAGGAAACATATTGGTTTTCTGCTAAAAGCCAGGGTTTGTGCAGCCTGTATTGACTCGTCAGTGGGGCAGAGCGTAGAAAAGGCTTTGGTCCAAGGATCCGCACACACAGTCACACACAAGAGCTCGGGTCCTTGGCAGCGCCGCTCACAACGGTTCATTTTATGAGATTCAACCGGTGGAAAGAGGAAAGATATTAAAAGTATAAGAGGGGATCAGACCTTGGATAGCACACAGCGTGATTGAGACACAGAAGAGGCAACACAAACAAGGAAATGTAATGAGGATCAGAGAGTTTGGGATTATGACATTACACATTATATCATTTTTGGCTAATGCTGTGATTCCCAAACTGAATACATTCTTCAGTGTATATAGCTTTTGCTTGTTTACTCTACATTCATTTCAGAATAAAATTGATGATGACGAATTTTATGATTTACTTGCATACTCCCAGGGATCACTGTAGCCCTAGGAAATCGCCGGACCAGCCAGTCCACTCAATTTCAAGGGCGGGTTTGCGAGTGCTGAGTCAACCAATCACTGAAACTTGAAAATGACGCCAAAACAGTGACATATAAAGATAGATCTCATCATAAATGCATAGCACGAGGGTGTTTTCAGTACTTTGGACTTTGAGGATTTGACATGTACCTAATTGTTTGAAACTAGCACAAGATCCAAAAAATACAAATAAATTGCTCGGCTATGTCCTCCATTACGTTTTGAAACAAAGAAAAAAAAAGTTTGAGATTGGATGGTCCTAAAAAAAAAATTGAGATTGTATTGACTTAACTTTGGACCACAAAGTGATTGGCTCTGTTTCTGATTCCAGACCCTTTTGCTTTCAAGCAGAATGCACAAAAGGTGGGGAATACTGGGCTAAAGTATTCTTAAAGGAGTCCTATTGTGTTTTTTTTTTTTTAAATGTTTAGTAAGAAACTAGAACATCTGCAGATCAGTAATTTACCTTTTGTTCATTGTAAAACACAAAGTTGATCTAAAACAACTTAAAAATAGGAACAGCTCTACTGACTTCCTGTTCAAAACTGCAGATCTGATAAGCCCCGCCTCTTCATTTTAAAATGTAACTGTAAAATGCAACAGATTTTAAATAACAAATTATTATTGTTGGAAAGTGACTATGGGACAGTTTTGAACCATATAAGCTTCACTTTGAGTATACATTTTTTGAAATATAACAAGCAAAGACAGACAAGTGGGAGGGGATAGGTGTAGGTGAGAAGGGGGATTTCTGAGCACCTGAGCTCAGCAGAAGAAGAATTCATGATTACTCCAACATGCATGAATCAATTCAAATATAACTTTGAGTAAACTAATGATAAAGGAAAGCCATTATAACAAGGTTGAAAAGTTAGAAAAGTGAATTTGACATAATAGTTCCCTATAAAGTAAAGCTCACCCCCTAAACTCCACTCACAAACACATTAGTGCTAATTTCTGAGTTGGTAGTACACGCTGACGTCACATATAGAAATGACATTGGCCTTTGCAATGAGACACAGTAAGTTTGTGACTATTTCAACCTGAAACTTGCTAATTTGCTCAGTTTGCACTAAAACTGCCAAGAAAAAATTCTACTTAGTTTCTCTTTAAGTTTAGTCATCTACAATCAAAAGCCTACACATACATATGTGGTATACATAAGCATTTCATAGGTTGTGTTTTCATAATAAACAATTATTTTGTCTTGAAATCAGCATGAGGCTCAAAAAAACTTCTATTTCTTCTCTGTCTTATTGCTTTTTAACATTTGGACAACAGCCCCAAGAGTATTTCAAGACTATGCACTGACTTTATTATATTTTAACGTATCAGAATGTATAAAATATGTTTCTTTGCTTTTTTTGGCTCAGATTTTTGTCTGTGGAACTTGTGTTTTCATCAGTTGCATACTGTGGTTCATTCCAGTCATAGCATTCACATTTAAAGCAGGTGAAGAATGCAAATCTACCCTCAAACGTGTGCAATATTTAATGGCACTTCCAGGCCTATAATAAAGCACCTCACCGACAGCCTATGCAATTCATCTGCCGTCCCCACCAACCCTACAATTTGAGCACCAGAGCCTAAATCCCCTGTCTGCTACATGAAAGCACACACAGGGGCATTTGCATGGCTCAAATTTTCAAAGAGGAACCAGGGTCAAAGTCAAGGCCGCAAATGGAGGGAGGTCGTGCGTCTGAAAGTGGCGAGCGCCTGTGATTGGTGGACGAGGTGGAGACAGACTTGTTACATGTCACAGAGGAATGACAGCGCTCAGCAGGTTTCATTAAAGCCGTGGGGGTGGGCTCGTGCCAGAATACATGGGATTTTTACACTTGAATGGTTTGTTGGTTTGTTCGGAGAAGACAATAGGTGGAACTGCCGGCATAGGTCGTAGCATGGAAAGGATAGATTACTGTAAACCTATGCAGTGTGGCGTAGACATGCCAGACCATGTATTATTGTATGTTTCAATCCCTCATGGTGTTGTTTAGACTTAATATTTGTTGTATTTTGAAAGCGAAAATGGATGCCAGATTAATATTAAACCAGAATTGCAATGTAAGTGGAACCCATTTTGTAAATTCCATCATGTCATCCACAAACAATAAGTAAATACCCTGTTTTGTTCTTAAAAAAACAGCTAACCTAAAAGATCTGTCAGTTTGTAAATGGAAATTGCAAAATTGTGCTGCTTACTGTCTGTTCATGTTTTTGTCCTCCTTTAGGTTGGTAGAACCTTATGATTTTGTCTCATTTTAGACATACTTTTTGCTTTCTTTGATCACAACTGGCCTGCCAACCTTATTTTCACTTTAACCCTTTCCAGTCTATAACAAATGTATAGAAGTATTTTTTGTTCATCAACACGGGCACCTCCGACCTGCAGAAAGAGCTGCCACTAATAGACACAAACAGTAGAAAGAAGTAAAAAAAAGCATTGTTGTCAGCTAACTACAAGAGTTTATAACTGCTAAAACAAAAGTTATGCTGCTAAGTCAACATTTGTGAAAGAAATTCGACCCTATGACCCTTACAGTTACATTCAGGTGAGTGAAAAAACTAAAACAGTGTCTCGAGCTTCAGGAGACAGACGTCTGTCAGACCATGGTCTCATCCTGTTTTGTTGTTTTATTCAAAGAAGTTTCCCCAGTTAATCAGAGCGGCTCTTTCGGCATTATACAGTAGTGCAAGAGCGGAAAGTGATATCGACCGAAAATCCCTTTATACATATTTGTGGAGAATAATTGTGTTTGATCTGTTGAAAAGTCAAAACATTTCAGTTTTGAGACAACACTATGAAAATGTGGTGATTCATAGGCCTTTGTCAGAACTAAAGAAAACAACTGTAAACTTGACAGTGGCATCAGAAATCGTGTAACTTTGTGGAAAACATGCCACCTGAGTGCATCTATGTCCAAATGTCTATTTGAGTAAAAGAGTTGCGGGCTGCGACTGGTTCATTCATAAATGCTATGAAGTAATAGTTTTATATGATGATGTGTGGTTGTGGTAGTAGTAGTAATGCTTAGAAGTCTGGGGCATAAATGTTTGCACACAACCCTAAAAAGATCATAGATTGCAAAGTTGTTTCAAAAACTAAATACATCTGGAGCCTGACTAACTCTGCTAAAGTTTAAATGTTTCATGTCTACATCAGGACAGGCCTATAAATATAAAATGTGTGATTTACCATTAGAATTATTATATTTACAGTAGATTATTTACTTTTATGACTCTCCCAAACTGACTCTTCTGTGCACAACTTGTTCTCACTTATGAATCAAATCAGAGGACAAAATTCCAAAGTGTCTCTACAGAGAGCTTAGACATTCGTTTTTGTTCCAAAGCCTAAAGATTCCGTTGAAAACGTAGTTAGATATGGCTCATCCTTTTCCTGAAGCCTTAAATCATCCAATACTTAAACACACTTTGTAACTTTTCTGGACGTCTGCCTCTTCTTTTCTCCATGGAGATACTGTTTGGAATGCATAGCTCCAACGTGAAACATACAAACATGTAAAAGTGTACAGCATCTCCATAAGCAACGCAGCAGTTGTATAGTGCACCACTGAGTAAAAATACATGTCCCTATAGGTCACTTTTATCCCAGTGTGACAGCGTGTTTACTTTATTTATTTCTCTTTCCTCACTTGGGCAGTTTGTCGGTGCATCAGGGCGCACAGCTGAATACAGAGAGCTTATTGGAGGTGGTTGACAGAAAGTGACCTCCATGTGTTGTGGTCCATGGAGGTTATTATTATATGTTGTTGCACCCTGAGCTCACACGGGGCCAAGCCAGACTCTGCTGCTTTATTAGAACTCCACTGCTGTAGACAGAGCTGCAGAAACAGGTCCAGGGGAAATATAGTGGACAACTGTCAGTCAAACTCCGGTACTGAGGGACTGCTCGCTATTTATTACAACTTACACAAGCTTAGTTTGATTTGGAGGAAAGTTTTGTTCTATTTGAAGTTGGCTTTACATCAAGATAAGTGTATTTTTCACATGTATTGTCTTGTGAAATTGTGCAGACCTCGGCATTGTGATATTGCATACTTTTCTGTTGGCCTAATTCTAAGACTATAGAAATTTGGCAAAGAAAATAGCATTAGTTAAAGCGTATTCTGAAACTATTCACTTTATTTGGCCCCACTTAGTTGTCTTGACAGTGCACTTCCAGAAGAATTTAGTTTATTTTAGCTGTCATTATATCTGGTTGAGACTGTCTTGCAAGACAGACAAGCTAAAAAGTTCCCTCAGCTGAACAAGAATTGTGCTGCCAAAAAAGTGGGCGGAGCGGAATAAGGTGAATAGAATGATATTTTTACCAGTATTCACCCTTTTCTTGGCAGCTGAATTTTTTGCTTTATAGATATGAAATCACCCTGCAAGACAGACAACTTAACATGCTAGTTACCTTAATGCGAAGGAAAGTGGGCGGGGCAGAATAAGATGAAATAACCCGGCAGTTTATTGGGTTGTTCTCATGGATGTATTAATAGAGCTGGTTCGGACTCCGCCCCCTCTGTCTCTGTGCAACCGGCGATAGTGGCTGCTCCTCTGAACTGCAACGGTTGGGCCAAAGAGAAATGTTCCCATAGAGCGTCAATGCATTTTTCGTCACTTCAAACTGCTATTGCTCCACCGACACGGCACCTACAGCTTTAACTAAGGTCTCATTTTGAAGGTATTTCTCTCTAGTTTCACAAAATATATACTTTTTTTTTTTCAATGCCCCAAACGCCTAAATGGTGTTTAGCCTAGATTAGCGCTCTGCCCGCCTATCTCCACTCCCCCTGCTCAGGTCACTATCACTCTGATTGGTCAGAACTGATCACGCTGTCACTTTTCTGACGTCACAATAGTGGGAGCCTCTAGCCCATATTTAGGAAAGAGCTAAGGAGCACAAGCCATTGAAAACAACGGCCCGCCATCTTGGATTCATCTTCCAATACTAATTATACTTCCACGGTTGTTCCATGTCTGTGTTTTGGCTAAATTAAAGTTTCTGCAACAATCATGGCAAATTTGTTATTATTTCCCTGGTAATCGTTGACGTCACATCTCGAGCTCAATTAAAGTGTAGGCTCAATGTGCCATCCTAATAGTCTGTTTTGTCCCATGTAGACAGATCGGAAAACATATCTTTTGGTTGAAAATAATCATCTAATCTTGTTTTTCTAAGTGTTTAATTCATGCACTAACAATCGTTTGGTGGTATAATTCTTCTGTCTTTGAAGATTTTGCTCATGCATAAATAAAAAGTTAAACATCAGACAGTGAACGAGTTTTAAGTGTGTCCGTCAACATTTTAAAAGACAAATATGATGTCTTCTAAAACATTAACATTTCGTAATCTTACAAATTAGAACCAAAACATGCTGCTAAGTACAAATGACAATCAAAGCAATTTTGCCTGATATGCTAATGCTCCAAAAATGATTATGTTTAATTTATGGAAGAACTACAACCATGTTTGTGATGAGGAAGCAATATTGGATAGATGGATGAATAGATAAAGTAAAATCAGTTCTACAACACCTTTAAAAGTCCATCAAGCTGAAACTTTTATCTTGTAATACATTATAAAGCATGTGAATTGTTCGTGTACATTTTAAGCCAGATGCTCTTCCCTTTCATTTACAATCATAGTCCAAACCTTAAGACAAAATAACACAAAATAGGCCTTTCTCTCGGACCATTTGCTAATCTCAGTTTGATTCCCACAATAAGAATCTTCGAGGCTGCGTCAGAAGCAGACATGCATTAGAGCGCAGACGATCTGTTGACAAGACGAGCCTATGTGAGTGAGTCTAAATGCTTTTCGCTCTGTTTGCTCTGGACCTGTTATTAACTGGAGATTGTCCAGGGAGTGTCCCCAAAGCAGCTGGGACAGGCTCCAGTCCCCTGACCCAAAACAGGATAAGTGACGGCCAAATTCATTACAAGCTTTTTTACTTTTGGCAAGACAGTGTGTGGTGCTTGTTGTGTAGTGTAGCAAAAGGTTGTGACCGCAATGTAAACGGAAGAGCATATACAATGTACTGAATTTATTTAGTGATGGGATGAACAGAGGCATATTATGGACTAAAGTTGAGTTTTGTCAGTTTGGAAGGCTCATATGTGTAATATATTGTATTTCATTAAGGTGGGGTTTAATAATGTGTAAAATATGTGACAGCTTTGAGGAGATAAACTTTTGAATTTCAGGGACTTTCCTAGAGTTTAATAGTGACATAATAAATACCAGATTTAGCTATTTCAACTCTAACCCCAAAATGTTGATACTGAGATAGTTCAGAATCATGGAGTAAATTGAAATTGAATATGCTGGATTTGTGGTTTTGGGTTTGGTCATAATTGCTGCAAATGTAATGTAAATGTCAATGTCAGTCACATTTTTTTTTTTCTATAGGAGCTGAACTCATCATCGAGCTGCATACAAAAGACAGGACACAATGTGAAGTTGGTAAAATCTTACTCTAACTCTTATACACTCTTGTAACGTCTTCATAGAGATTTTAGTTGTTTATCAACATGGGGGATGCGTGCGCAGCTGGATAACAGAAAGACTGGCACAAGCTTGAACAGCAACTAACCAGCACTGTTGTCAGCTAACTGCAACTGTTTATTACTGTGTGAAAACAGAAGTTATGCTGCTAAATCAACATTTGTGAACAAAATTTGTCTTCAGACTCATACATTTTACATTCAAGTGAGTGAAAAAACATCGAGAAAAATACAGGAGCTAGATGGTTCATACCTGATCCAAACAGCTAGCTCTCGTATTGTTCTGTTGATCTTATCAAAGAAGTTTCCCCAGCCAACGAGATGGACAGCGTCTCTTTACACAGCATGCACCTGGCTCATCTCCTCAACAACACTAACAGGACTCTCAGAGGAAGCAATTCACCAAAAATAACAAACCGGTGAACAGCCTGTATTTCCGCTTTCACAATAAAACATAAAAATGTATATAATTCAGACACAGTCAACACAAAAAAGAACTACAATCAACAAATAGTAAAAAGTGCATATTAAACTACATTACATCCATAAAATGTTATTTCTTTTGATATAGGTGCCAAAACTACATTTCAGATTGGATGTTTTCGTAAAACAACTGAATATATTTATATTTCAGATTGTATTGTCTGCTTGATTGGGTTTGTAATTGTCTTTTGATTGACAAATATTAGATTATGTTCTCCCAAATACAAGTGTGACTATTTTAGTGTAGAATTGCTTAGAAACCATGCAATATAGCATTCTGTCCCTCTTAGTTTAAATGCACGTATGAAAATTTTAGGTGGGAGAATTTTTACAATTGTGGTGCATAGATACTTATTACCTGGTTTGATACATTTGGCCTTATACTATGGGCCAAACTTATCAAGCCAGCAGCTAATGTAAATGCATGTGTTATTTGTGAGCATGTTGCTCTAGGTTTATTGTGAGTAAAATGCACATATACCTTCAACACAAAGCAGAAATGGACTACCACAAATTTTGCATGTTTAGTGTCTGTGTGAGTGAAAATTGTCAGCTGTGCCAACTGTTTGATCCTTCTAACTTATTTTGCACATGGGCAAATGCTTGATAAATCTGGTCCTTTATGTCCTACCAGCAAATAAAATGATTCACTGGAATGACTAGAAAACACAAAGACATATTATATGTTTTAGATTAACAAATCTCTAACATGGTAAATAGTATACATCGAGTTAAAATGAGTGTGCTTGAACTTGACGTTTGCTTGTTAATGTACTTCTCCAGTGCGTCGTCTCTTCATCTGATTTGACCATTGAAAGCACGCTTTGGTAAGACGTCAGCATCTGTATATCTGCTCATCACTGCGCATCTCCAACCAGGACTCTCCATAAATGTCTCATAACACAATTCAGACCCAGAAGCAGCAGGCCTTCGATTGGATTAGACAACAAAAACAGACGAATGATTTATATCCATCCCAGATCCTCTCCACTCCTTCATCTGCACAAAACTACAGGCCTCACAACAGTGCAGTGGTGGAAAGTAACATTTTCAGGTATCTGTTCTTTCAACCCATTCTCGTGAAAATGTGTATGTATACCACAAAGTTTCTTCTTTTTTGTGAGTCTACACGTGTCGCAGCCCCATTTATTATTATTTATGAATACCAACAAAATAAAACTCCAAGCCCCAGACCTGATCTTACCCATGTTTGTAAATTCAGACCTAAACTTGGCTGCTAAACCAAAACACGTGTCTCTAAAAATGAATCTGTTGGGATATGACATTGCTAGCTTGTAGCTGTTGTAAATCAACCACATGTGGCCGCTTCATTTATTACTGCATTGGAAAAATCCCTCTATTGGCTAGAAAGCAATTTTTCCATAGAGTGCAATGCAAACACAAACTTCTTGTATTCAGTGGAAAGAGCATCACAGCTTTAAGAGCTGAAGTGGCAATTCTTACCTATATAAACTTTTCTTCCTGTTCAGAAGTCTTTAATTTCGTATAAAACAGCTTTTTAAGCTTTAGTTTGAGATAACCTCCGCTCTGGTTAGAATGGCTACACTTGTAAAGCTAACAGTCAATATAGCAACAAACGTCAGAGAGCACAAGCCATTGACGCACAGCATCACCGGGGCTTGAATAGGAATTTTCCTGGAGACTTTTTATTATTACTTCAATACGTTTTAAAAAGTTTAAAGTACTTTCTGTTTAAATTGGAGGTACTTTTTCCACAATTTGTAATTCATCCAGCCAAAGTTTTTGAGTTCAGTCCCAAGCTTTGACAGAAAAAAAATATGCAGATTAAAACGATTTAAATCTGCAAGCACTGCGCAAATTATTGGCTTTAAATGTGATACTAAAATTACAGTAAGTCAATTTTTTTATATTTGTGCTAAATGTTTGCTTCAATTATGCACTTTTACTTAAAATTTGGGTTGCTCTTCTACCTCAGCATTGTAAAAAATTCAAGACAAGTTAAAATTGCTTGGTTCTATGCTTGGATCTATTGATTTATTTGTATCATTTTCCATGTTTCAGACTGTTTTGGTCTTGTTTGAAGATATTACTTCTTACTTAATTTGCCAATGACTGAAGAACATTGTACTTACCCTATTAGCAATTAATATTTAAGACATGTTATCTTAGAACAGGTCAGAAAAGCCTTGAAACCAGTGAAATATTCTACATTACATAAGCATTACATCTTATCCAGCTAATCTAGACTAAATTATTTTAAGCAAGGCTAGAGTTATATATTTTTACAGTGTGCTACTATTACATTCCCTTTCCCAAACTTTATTTTATTCTTCGCCTTAATCCCGTCATGAATTAACGTCAGAATTGCTACAAAAGACGTCTCGGCGGATGTTACCCATGTCAGTCAGCAGGCATCGCTTTTCTACGTTAGCGACGGAGACAGGTATTGAGCTGTGAGCACCAGATCACACAATAGCACAGAATTAGGATTCATGTAGCGTGGCTTTAGGTACTTCTCTAAATGACTCCGCCGGGCCCTCGAGGCGACTGTCAGCAGCAGACGAGCACTGCTAATACGCCCCGGGTGTGTGATGGCAGCGGCAGATCCTTATGATATGGATTACAGTGACAGGAAGTCAATAAGACCCCAGCCCAGGTTTGCACAGATTAGTCAACAGTCTCTGGGCGCCACTTTTGGGAGGCTGTTTTCAGACGCCGAGCTAAATTTGAAGATGTTTTGGTAAAAGACAGAAGCGACATGTGGAAAACAAAGGCTTTACAGTTTACAGGTGTGCTGGTGGTTTTTCTGTTGGAGGATCTGTCACCTGTTTGATTCCATTGGGATGTTAATGGCTTGTCGCATATATTCCACAGTATGACATTAAACTTATCAACAAAACACTTTACACACTGTTTCATTTTGGGCTCTCCAACTACTAGCTTTCCTCGATTTTCAAAAAAACTACCAAAAAATGTAAAATCATACATAATACAATTATAATTCATTTTTGGATGCTGTTTTCCATGATACACCTGTTTGTAGACGCTTAATTGATACTCAAAAAATAGCAATTTTTCTTTTGTAAAAGTATAGATGATGCAGGTTGGAGACTCCCAGCAAGCCTGGCACCATCAATTTCATTTCACTCCAGCTACTAAGTCAGGTATCACAGGACTGCAGACGGTTTACAAAAAGCAGAAAGTACGGTGTCGAATCAGAGAGCAGAAGTGAAGTAGTATGTTGCCTAGCACCAACCAGAGTTGAGGTAGCAGACTATATGAGTTCTCCTCTTTTGACCTTATGTCATACATTAATTTAGAAAATGACACTGTAGATTTTACTTTACAAGTTTACACAAAGAGACAACAATCATTTTATCCTCTACTTCCTGGACAACAAATGACCACAAAGCAGTAATATGAAAATCAAAAAAGACCCTGCTGACTGTGTAGCAACAACCCTAATGATGCAATGTCAGACGGTTTCCACAAGGTGAAATGAAACCAGCTGATGCATCAGGCTTGGAGACTCCTGCTTTAAGAAAAAAAAAAAAAAGTTGAGATGTAAATTTATTGTAGGTGTGTTTGGCTGTAATATTCTGACCAGACTGGTACCATTCACTGCCTAAGTTTCTCAGGTCAGGTATCACAGAACTGCTGATGGTTCCCGAAAACCAGAAGTTTGACCAGTCAGAGATGAAACAGATAAACTCATTATCAAGAAAACTGCTTAAAATAAGCCTACCCCCAAACAGAATTGGTGTGTTATATGCATTCATAATAAAAGAGTGTGTTTGTTCACTAAACGCCAGAAAGAGCAACTGTTTATGCTGGGTAATTGCTAATTAGCGTACCAACATGTCATAATTTATTTAGGCTTTTCTAAAGTTGTAAAAAACACTTCAAAATACCTCGTATTGATTTATCTGAAGACTTCAAATGCACAAGTGACTAAAACACGTGGACTCAGAATGTTGAAACATGTATTATTATTGTTTTAATGTACATTGAAGATCACAAAACAAGATTATTACACCTTTAACTTGGGTTACAAACATGTGATCGTTTACATCTGGAGGCAGACACACACCAATCAAAAGTTGCCATGGAACTCACTGTGCCAATCATTTCATAAACAAAAAGAAAAAAAAACAATTGAATTCAAAAGTGACAAGGTCAAACAGGTACATCTTGTAATGTTGTTATGTTTTATTGAATAAAGCTTCCATTCTTGAACTCCTCCTTGTCAAATCCGACTTCACGTTATAACCTGGCTCCTTCCTCTCTCCTCACGCTGCTGCCGGTTCCTGTTACCACTCACACCTCACAAATCTGCTTTATTGCCCCGCTGCCATATGCTTCATGTCCACTCGCTTTTACCCTTCATATACCTCCATAAAACCAGAGTGAACCAGCAGCCGGGCTTTGCTAACAATTAACCGCTACACCGTCCAACCAGAATCGCTGCAATTAAACGCCGTCCAATCAAATTTGCGTGACAAGCTGGTCCTTTGATCGCGGCGGGGGGCCAGACGGGTACTTCGCGCCCACCTGCCCCGAGCTCTGTCTCAAAGATGGGCTGGCATAGATAATTAGGAGCAGCATCTAAAGCCCAATATGGGACATTTGGAGAAAATAGCAAACAGCAGTAGTAAAAATTCCACTTGATCTCGTCATCAAGCTTGGAACGGGAATGTGTTTTTTTTTTTTTTTTTCATACGTGTCAGCATTCCTGCGTTTGATCCAGGAAAGAGAGAGAGAGAGAGAGATGAGGAGAGGAGAGAGAAAAGAGATGAGAAGAGGAGAGTTAGCAAGAGGAGAAAGAGAGGGATATAGAGATTAAAACAAAAAGAGAAAGGAGAAGCAAGTGAGGAGAAAAAGTTAATGATAGAGAAAAGAGAGAATGAGAGAAAGAGAGAGAGAGAGGAGAGAAAGAGCAATGAAAAAGAGGAAATCAATAGAGATGGGTGAGAGGAGAGAGAGAGAGGATGAGGAAAGAGAGCGATAAGGACAAAATAAGCGAGAGGAGAAAAAGAGATAAAAAGATAGATGTGAAAGAGAGAATGAGCAAAAGGAGAAAAAGCATAAGAGCGATAAAGGGGAGAGGTTAGAGAGAAAGGAGAGGAGGACAAAATGAGCAGAAGGAGAAAAAAGAGAGCAAGAAGAGAGAAAGATGAGGGAGAAAAGAGAGATGGAGAGGAATGAGAAAGTCAAAATGACACAGACAGAAACAGAAGAGGAGAAAGAGGGTGCAGAGGGAAGGAGAGAATAAGGAAGAAAGGAAATAGTTGAGAGAGAACAGAAGGAGCAGGTTAGAGAGACAAGATGGGGAGATGAGAGGGAGAGAACATTTGGTATCAGAAGGTGGCAAAGAGGGAAAGAAAGAAGACATACTGACAAGACAAACCCTAATATTTTTTATTTTTTTTTTATTTTATTTCATTTGTTTGATTTTGTGAAATGGTACATTTACAGATTAAGCTTTTTTTTGCTGAAAATGTGTCAGTTAATCTTATGGTAACACTTTATATTAACTACATGTTGATTAGCCTTAATACACCCTTATAAAGCAATACTTAATGAACAAATGAGAAGTTAATGAACAAAATAGGCTGTTAGGCTTAGTATCAACTTAATCCCTACAAGCCCTACCCCTCAACCCAAAATCCTAATCTTAGCTCCTTTATTGAGCAGTTACCAATCTTTAATAAACACTTCCATTCATTAATTGATGATTTGTTCATTAATAACTCTTTATCATGCATTAATAAGGCTTTAGTGAGGCTAACTAAGGTATAATTAATATAAAGTGATACCAATCTTATTCATCCCAGCATACCCTCAATCTATGATTTCCACACTGTTGAGTAGATATACCACAAAATACATGGAATAGACACAATATTTTCTTGGCATCTTAAAATGTTTTGATTGTTTTGGAGGATGAACAGGTAAGTTCAGGTCTGACATTTTAAAATCAAGGCTGAAATCATGCTCATTATACGATATTTTTGCCTCATGGTTTATATAGGCTTTCTTGTGAGACTGTGTTGTTTCAGTTTGCTTGGTTTAGTCTGAGCCAATTCCACAAAGGTTATCAAAGCAGTCATGTGATATGCAAGTTTGAAACTGAGCCCAATGACTCAAAAAGGCGGCCATTTTTGATTCAGTGTCTTCGGGAGAGACGATGAGCTGTGTAGAGGAGAAAGTCAGTGGGCGGGGCTAGGAGAGCATACATGTTTTGATTGTTTAAGAGACTTTGGGTTGACTTTGCGCAGACCTGCTGTGCTCATTTGAACTGCACTGGCATCCAGAGCTTAGTGGGGGTCGAGTGTTTTTTCTCCTCTTTTTCTTTATGCAATCGGAGCTACATCTGACGTGCGCTGTTAGAACCAGTCGTCGTGTTGTTGAGTGGATATTTGTAACGGCAGGAAGTCGCATCAAAGACCTGCTCTCGACTTTGAAATGCTTTTCATTCATTGTTTCCATTTTTAGCTCAAGTTTTGCGGAGATAAAACAAGACAGAAGGGGATTAACTTGACCTTGGTGATAAAGTAAAAGAAGGCTACATCACTCCCTTCAGTCCGGGCGCCAGCCGAAATTAAATTTGAAAATTGGTCAACGGAGAGGAGTAAAACTATTTTGGGTTTATGGTCCTGGTTTGAATTGGTGGTGGACGCTTTAGTAAGACAGACTGTGGCGAGACAAAGAACACTGCATTAAATAATAGTGACACAAAAACCTATAATCAAGGACTGCATGTCATAACAATCATGAATATTGGGATTAGTTGGACAAATTATTTTCAAATTTAGCTTTCATCTTGCTTATTTTTTACAAGATGGAAAGCAGAAATAACATTGAATCTTATTCATGCCACGTTCTTACGAACATTTTTGGCATTTATAAAATTTGTTCTTAAGGAAAATGTTCATCTGTAAGAACAAATCTTAAGAAGACTCAACAACAACAAAACAAACAAAAACTGCAGTTTCAGAATTTTATTTCTCATATAATTCAGTCAAAACTTATAAATCCTACATGTTTGTAGGTTTTGTGTTTTTACAAATGATTGTATATAAAATAATTTATAACAAGTTCAGTAATGCAAAGTTTTACCGCGAGGCGAAACATAATATAAATAGCAAACTTGTTGTTTCAATCCATCTGTGACTTGAACACGTGTGTGTTCATTTGTGTTTGGGCTTCCAGCTCATTTCCTCTTCTCATGAAGTTCTTTGGAGAAGTGCTGCGGCCCATATTTGCCTTATAAGGAAGTAGCTTCCTTTATGCAATATTCTTTTTTTATGCAAATAACCGTTGGTAGCTCGAGTTTGGTGAATTTGGGGCTGTTAAGAAGGAATTTGGCTCCTTATGAACACGTCAGGAACTATGACTTGATCTGGGGACAACCTGAAAAGGTACATAAACAAGAGATCTGCACTAAGGGGACATTTAATTTAAGTTTAATTACATTAAAAGAAAATGGATATAAAATTAGAATACATTTTACCACAATATATTGATCATAGAAAATGGCTGATTTTGCTTAGATACATGTTGTTTTTGTATTTATTTATTTGACAGGGACAATGCAGTCAAAACACAATTTTAGAAACAAAGTCTGTTTACAGAAATTACTATTTTCAAGTCCTGTCTTCCTGGGTTGGACAAATACACATAAAGATGGAGGAAAATGAAAATAATAAATAAATTATAAGTAGCAAAGTGTCTCATCTGTACACATAATTCTATACAAAACGTCTAATAAGATGAAAAGTCCCTTATAGTTTAAACATTCACAAACACTAAAAATACATAACATATTGTTGTTCCTTTGATGACGCTTGAACTGAATTTGTCCTGAAGCTTTTGTGTTATTATTTCACACCTTGATATTTTTGGAGATATTTCCTTGTATTAGTAAGTACCAAAAGCACAAGTCACACAGACACTGACATTTCTAGTATATAACTATGTGTCGTTGTTTTCGGCAGTGCTCGTCTGTCATCTCTACAGGAGGGCCGCTGTGGCCTGTCCAAACCTCTGGAGTTTGGGCTCAACTTGTGAAAAACAGTGGCTCTGTGTGTCCTGACATGTTTACAGAGACAAACTGTTGAGCATCTCACAGCTGGAAAACAATACTAGTACAAATAATGTATGAGGGGCCAGCGGAGGGGGGAGTTCCACAGCCCAACTAAAAGAGGAATAATTCATAACACATGCACCGTGCGCTCAGCCTGCTGCAGCTGCTTAATATGCAACACTCTGCTCCATAAAGCCAGCCGCAAACTCACCTACAGAGAGAGAGAGACAGAAAGTACAGTGTTTGATCATCAGCATGAAAATAAACAGAGGTGGAGAGTTCATTTACCTCTGTTTGGGAAATCACAAGATTAGTGTTGTAAATTAACTCCAAATTGAAAACATTAGTAGTAGTAAGAGTAGAACTAATTGTTGAAAGTTCCACATTTTAAGGTTAAATTAAGGTACACCTTATTGTCGTTGTAGGGAAATTGTCTTCTGCATTTGACCCATCCTCCAATGCCTCTGGAGCATCTTCTCAGGATCAGTGACACCACAGTGCAGCGTTCGGGACCCATCTCCAGATGTTCTTGCTAGGCATTATACTAACATGCATGTTTGGGTTGGTGGGGAAACCAGAGGCCCGGAGGAACCACCCAGACATGGGGAAAATCAATCCACACAGAAAGCTTGTTTCTGTAATGTGAAAGTGCTATCCGCTCTATCACCGTGCCGCCACAGTTTTCAACTTTTGATGTTAGCTGAACAGCTGAACGCACATAGACTTTACCTGTGAATACAACACCTCTTCCAATCTGATGTGAACAGCCTTTAGACTAACAAAAAAAAGTAATTATTGCTATCGAAGTGTGCACATATTTTACAATATGAGACAACTAGTGGACTAACCTTTATGAAAATTTCCACTAAGATTCTAATATAATTTTATTGGCTCCAGAAAGCATGTTTTCTCCAGCAAAGACTAGTTTTTCTATATGGAGAAAATAAATGCTAATGAAGAGACATGGGTGAACAAATTACAGAAAAGACATTGCACTGCCTGATAGTTGAACCTGTATAAGATCTTGTTGATGGAAGGCTGAGGCGCTGCCTGTTGTGTATTGTGTCGCCCAAAAATGTACATCATTTTGTTATAGTGACATAGTCTTAAAGCTGGGGAACCTGATTTTCACACTGCAAACAGAACAACTCTCAAAATTCTGCAAAATGAATCATGCTTCTTTGGCACAATACGGCTTAAGAACGTTCCATTGAACTGGTGCAAGACGGCATCAGACATGCTTCAGCACCTAATATAATTTTTCTCAGGCAGACAAGTCATTCAACTCAGTGCTACTTGAATACTTTAAGAACAGTTACCAATTTATTGTCAAATTGGTGCTTCTAGACAGAGAATATTGACACATGTATTATCAACAAAGATAAGATGATTGTATTGTATTTAATTAAGTTACTGTAGCAGGGGACAATTATCAAAATGCAAATATTCCCCCTACAGCCCAATAAAGCAGCAGCAGAGTTAGGAATTGGAATAACAATGGCAAGAGATCAATTCCAACAATAGTTTCATTGTCAGTGACGTGAGGAATCAATTAATCAACCACTGAATCAACAATAAATGAAGTGAGCATTGTTTATTTATAACCAACAATTGCGTCTACCTTTAAGCAACAATTCTGCCGAGGACTTTCTCTTGCATTCGGAGTTAAGTACCTCTCCATCACTACCAATTAAGTAAGTGATATCTACAAATTTCTATTGTCAAGCTCCATTTGCGTCCGCTTTGTTTAACCTGGTAAAAGCGTATGTTAGGTCTCAAAGTCAGATGCTCATCAATGCTGACATACCATTAGCGTTCAAAAGGACAATTACCCATAGTTCCACAGCACTCACAGTCACTCAATGCTGGCCCGTCTCCGCGTATCGCCCGTGCAGCTAAATAATAGATAGACGATTTTTAACATAATTACGTTTAATGGATGGCGAAGCCGGCCTGTCAAAAATTGAGACGAGGTTTTAAAAGGCAGAATGCATTTAACTCGAAGAATCGTGATGGAGCTGGAGTGACTTGACGCGATGGGGATAGTGTCAACCCCAGTCAGATCACTTCCCATCATGCAATTGTGCGGCAAGTGCTATCCGGGCTAATTGCGGTGAAAATACGCACCCCGCCCCGCAACCTTTTTATATTTAATGACACGCTAGACACATCCTTGACAAAGCTAAAACGACATGATTGCGGCACGTTTTGATTTATTGACGAAATTACAGGGACCCTCAAAGTCTGGAATCTCGTCATGAGGTATCAGGAGCAAGAAGAGTGACAAAATAGATCACGTGACGGTCTTTTATAAAGTTGTGTCTTCATTAAAACAAACCAGGAAGTGTGGAGTGGCTTGTTTTTAGAATTTTTAGAATTCCTTGTTTTGACATGTTTATTATTCATAAAACTGAAATGACTTCTATGATGACCTATGCTACGTTGATGTTGTAGATCAAGGCTATTCAACTTTACTGTATTTTCCGATGGCCATATTTTTGGTCGAAGGTGCAGGATGAGCCCTGTTGCACAAAGAACTCAAACATTAGATTAAACATTGTAAACTACTGCCTGTGCTAAATTTTTGTGAAAAAATAAACCCAGAACCAAACAGTAAGTAAGTGAGTAAGTAAACTCTTTTATATAGCTCTTTTACAGTTAAAATCACAAACTGCTTTACAGAGAGCAGACAGAATAACATTATAACTGATCAAATAAGACAGGGTTAACCAAAAGCTTTTTAACCAAAAGTGTCTTCAACACAGTTAGAATCCTCTCACGGAAAGATTGTGGCAGAGGTTCCAGAGTTTAGGATCCACTGCCTGGAAAGACAGGTCTCCCTGGGGTAATTTAGGGGTATACAAGTAAATATACATTTTGCACTGTTTGGTTGATGGGATGAGTTGGAGCTGGATTTCATTGATTGGAGGGCCTGATTTGGTCCTTGGGCCTTATATTTGATATTGCTGCTATAGCTCGTTCAAAGGACCTGCCTGCAACAAAAATGAGCCACAATTTAGACAATTAAATACTTTTATTGCATGAAATCGAGATCAAAATTCAGTTTTCTTGACTAGAGATTTTGAAGGTATACAGTATGTCAAAGTTATTGAAATGATTGTTAGTAGAAGGAAGACTGGGCTATGTATCAGAGGATATTGGAAAAAAAAGAAGCACTTGCACTCTTAAACAGTGGGATTATGTTAGTGGGGAAAAGTTGGTGTATCTTGTCAACGCCTGATTTCGTCCTGGTCGGGCCTGGTTAGTACTTGTATGGGAAACCGCTGGAACGCCAGGAGTCACAGTGGGACAAGAGTGGACTGTCGTGTCCCTGGGCAAGACACTTAACCCACAAGGAAAAGCAGAAAAGTGCTGTAAAAATATAGAGCTTTTATCATTTTACTACAAGTTGACATGGGATGTGTCTTGTTATATATAGTCTTGCTTTTGTGACATGTGATAGTGTATTGTAGTTTTCATAAAATTGTGACATATAGAAAAAAACTACATTGCACACTCAAAAGACAGAAAAAAAAAAAAAAAAGTTGATGTAGGCTAAAATGCCGTTCTGGAAAATAAATACATTTTGGACATCTGCCATTTGAGTGTGCAGTGCATTTTTGTTTTTTCTATATTGAATGCTGTTCAAGGACATTGGAGTGCTTTTTCTTGAGTCTAACATAAATGGACCTATGTAAAATCCACTTTTCTGAATTTGTAATCTTGTAATACATGCAGCTGATGCTCCAGTGCTCAAAAATATCCTGTTTTCATTTTTTCAGCAAACGCACACATCCATAGTGTGTCTGTAGTCCTTCTTATCTCACCATTGTGTTTTTTGGCCAGAGTGCAGCACGGTCCACCGCTTGCCCAGTGCAGAAATAAGGTCAATGAAATGCAAATTTTAGCTGCTTATAATACAACGAGGACTTGCTCAAATATTTAAATTTCATTGGCGCTCATTAATTAACCAGAAAGATCTTCTCGGGCAGACAGGAAGAAGCTGCT
Organism: Mugilogobius chulae; assembly: GCA_038363315.1. Lineage (NCBI taxonomy): Eukaryota > Metazoa > Chordata > Actinopteri > Gobiiformes > Gobiidae > Mugilogobius > Mugilogobius chulae. The sequence continues at coordinate 8,054,411 of CM076416.1, forward strand.
GTGTCCTGCGTTTTTTGACCTCGGGCCGCGTTCACACTCATGACATTGGCATGCTCTGACTGGTATGGACTCGACCTTTCTGATGAATTAATAATTGATAGAGTAATTGGGTTTGGCCTCGAACTCAAGACCCGAGGAGCTGCTCAAAGGCGGCCATTATTCTGCGCGTGTGGCCGGCAAGGGCAAACAGGCGATCAAATATTCCCGCGCCAGAACACACACACAATTATACACGACTTAATGGAGCCCACTTCACAGAAAGGACGGACAGAACACTGCAAAAATCTCACTGTATTTAAGTATTTATTTGACAAGGACTGTTATGCAAAATTCACATTTGTAAGTTTTCAATTCTGTTTTAACACATTTTTCCACTCTGAACCTCAGAAAACACTGTTCTGAAAATCCGTGCTCTGTGTGATGTTACAGGTCTTTTGCATTGTTTTGAATCCATAAATCAACAAGGCTTGTTTGGAGCATTTCTCTAGCATTAGCATATCAGGCAAGAACTATTGATCCCCAGTGCCTTTGTAGCTAGAGCTTTAACACACTTCCTGATGTGGGAAACACATTAACCTCATGTTGACGACACAATGACAGAGTGGACAGCGCTCTCGGTAAGAAGGTTGCAGGCTTGTCTCCGTGATGACTCGGGCTTATCTGTGTGGAGTTCCTCTGGCATGATCCAATAACAGGGGGTACTTGGTGGTCAGAGGTTGAGGTGCCAGGTGTTTAGGCCACTCGCTTCTTCTGAGCTGCATGCATGTTTCTTCAACTTCTTCATCTTCGTCGTCTTCTTATTTTTTTTTTCTTCAACTCCATTGTTTTTTCTTCTTTGTCTTTTTCTTCTTCTTTGTCTTCTTCTTCATCTTCTTCGTCTTTTTTAGTTAGCTGACAACAGTTCTGGCTCGTGTTGCTGCTACAGCTTGTGTCAATCAGTCGCGGCTCTTTCTGCATTCACGGCTGCATGCACATTCTCTGAGTCAAATGCTTTTTTATTGTAATGTAAAAAGATCAAAAACAGAAATCGCATTATTTTAACCCTAGAGAACCCAAGACCCCTTTTCTTTTTGGAAAATTATGAAACATGCTTTAAATAATAGCTCTAAGTTCACTGATCACCAAAATATCCACTTTTTCAATTTTAAGTTTGTGAAATCATTTTGTGTATCCTTTATTTGGCAAAGTATAGTGGTTATTATTAATAAAATGTGTCTCTTGTACTCCATTTGGCTTAATGACATCATTACACAAGGGCAAAAAAATCACATAAATGACACAGATGTTATAATCTGTCAAATTGTGTTTTCCTTTTACAGTTAAATGTTGTTAAATGACTGAGTAAGCTCCCAGGAAGCGGTCAATTGTGTGTAAATTGTCTTTGCATTTTGTCGCTTTTTAAAATGTGGATACATTCTGTTGTAGGACACAAATTACTTTCTGTATTCTTCAACTCTTATTTGTTCATTGCAACTTGCTGTAAAAACTGTTATCTATTGGCTTTAACAAGACAATCAATAAAATTACCTAAAAGACATGACAATAATATTACAAATAGTTAAGCTTTTGTTTTGCAGTAAAAACCTCCATGTGACAGCTGGAGCTGACCACTGTTGGGGCTGGTCACCTTGAACGATGGTCAACACGGAGGCTAATGCAGAGTTAATGCTGGAAATGAGCTTCATTGGACTTGGTCAACATTGTAGCAGGAACAGCATTAAATATAAAAAGGGTCAAATGGAGGCGGAGGAGTGAGTGATTCTGTGGGTGATAACCTTGAGAAACACATCTGCTGCTTTGAAATGTGTTCACGGTTAGTATGAAAGATTGATATAATGTAGAAATCAACTTTTCTGAGTTTTTAACCATGTTATGCGAGTATTTTCTCATCATTTGTTTATTCACAGTTGTGTTTGGATTGATTCTTGTGAGATTGAGTCATCCGGTATTGCTCTCAGTGCTCAGAAAATGTGTTTTCTCATACACCTTTAGATAAAGAAGCCACATGTTTATAGAATAAATAAATTCCTGATCTACATGTCATACTGTGTTAGAAAAAGGCTTCATAGTTGTCTTCCGACAGTGTATTTGAAGATCGAGACGTTTCGACTCCAAACTCATCCAAACTCTGTTTCAGTTCAAAAATTACTTTAAGATACTGTAAGTCAAAACGTCGATCTTCAAATACGCTGTCCAGATGACAATTTTAAAGCATTTCTACTAAGCTTTATCTTAAACGATTATTGACTCACCAGATTATGACATCATGAAACCAAAAAGACAAGGTTAAATGTATTTATTTTATGGAAAAAAGCCACATCAGCATCGTGTTATCGTGGGCCAGACGTAACTGTAATAATCCTTTAGCATACTACAACAAATTACTCTCATTATTTGATGTTTTATACATTGCATATGTATCTGCATATGTTCGGAAATAAATTAGTCTTTAAAGGGCTTTATCCAATCTTTGCTTCCTTAAAAATGTAAACACAGAGAAAAAATACATTTTAAACTTCCGTCACATATTTTACCTAATGCATTTAATAGTTTATCACAATGTGTTTAAGGACCAATATGTTTTTTTTTTTTTAAACATTTGTCAGCCGATGTCAAAATCAATAGCCAATTTTCAAGGCCAATTTCTGAGAACAATTTTCAAATTTTCGCTGGGGTGAAGTAATATACCAAAAAAACCAACCTAAACAATTCTTTTCCATGTGCGTCTCTTTCACACAATGTAATGATGCTCGATTGTATTTTCGCTCAAGAAACTCTCCAAGCCTATTGTTTCTCTTCAAATCAACTCTTGACTCCCACAGAGGAAAAGCCCAAACAACTGATCAGCTATTGGCCAGAACTGAGACCAAAAACCAAGATGGCCGCGATACAATAAAATCTAAATATCAGGCCCAAAATATTGGCCGGCAGCCATATCGGTCTGTCTCTAGTTTTATTGCTCAGTGGTTTAAAATGAGGATCAATCATGTCCAAAACTGGTAAATCATAGATAAGGTTGTTATAAATGATGCTTCTCCAAAAAGAAGACCAATAGATGAATCGAGTTGTCTTTAAATGAAACAAACACTCAAAGTACAAGCGTCTTTACCACCAATGGTACACAAATCACATTTTGAGAAACACTTTTGTTGAATTTTAGCTTTTTGTGTAGCATTAGTACATTTATTTGATCGTTCACGCTTGTTGTCGTAGCTGAAGTATAAGAAGAAAAACCCCATCAGACAATATACGTACATACAGTATAAATAATAATAAATACCAAGAAAAAGAACTATCATGTACAGTAGAGATCCTGGGCACGTGTTGTTCTCCTGCAGACAGACAGACAGACAGACAGACGCTGTAGTAGAAGGCTCCATAAAGGACAGACTCTGGCTCAGGCTGGTCTGGGGGCTCTCGGGGGCCCACTTGGCATTCACTCACAGGTCAAACGACTGCGTGGCATTTGGAGATATTTATGGGACCCTGCGCGGACAAATGAAGGCCCAGGTGGACTTTTACTCTATAGACTGTCGGACATTTTGTTTTTAACAGCTTACACTTATTTGGGAACATCAATCGCTTTGATCTGGTCAAAGTAGAAAGGTCAATACTTGATAAGTGAGAGGGAGAGTCAGATATTTGCCTCAAATACAGTATGAAGTCAGGGTTTTAGCTCTTATGCTTGAAATACTGCATGTGATGTAGATGTGTGAGTAAAAATAATGAATTAATAAAATAAAATCCACAATATTTGCTTTTTTTCTTACCACCATGCACTAATACTCCGTTTTACCTCTGTAGATGCATTGAAATATGTTGAAAACATTTTTTTTTTCTGCTCCTTGTAAACTAGTAAACTTTGTGTTGTCCAATAAATGCAACAAATATTTATATATATATATTATTTCATTTTCATGTTATTTCAAATATAGATAAAGTGATTTATTTTCCATTATATTGAAACTAGACTGTGTAATACATGAACAAAATGTATTTTTCATCATTTCTCAGCCACTGAAGACAAATGCTTTGTTTTTGGAAGTGAACCATTTGAAAACAGCTCGATCAGCTTCCTGTAGCTTCTTTTCACTTTTAATTCAAATAAATCAATAAACAAATACATACATACATTTTTTTCAGTGTAAATGCACGTATGTATGTACTGTATGTATGTAGGTGTATATCTTTTATTGTATATCTTTTTATGTTATTTTAAATCAGTTTATTTTTATTTTTAATATTTTCAAATTAATGTTACTTTTTCTTTTTTTTTTTTAGTACTTCCAGTCATAAAACCTTTAGTTACCTGAGGTTATTTTAAAATTCTCAACATAGAAATGATTTTCTTCTGCCAGAACAATTCTACATCCATTGTACTTACCAGCCCACTGTCCACTATGTCAACAGTAAAGTTAATAAGCACTAAACTGCACTCTTTCATCTCTATTCTGGCCCGACTTGGTGGTTTATTTGCTCATTTTGATTTCCTCTTTCAAGTTTACCCACTCTCTTCCTGCACCAGCGCCACAAAGGAACCGGTCCATCTTTGTCAGCTGTTTTTTATTGAAGTTTGCCTCAGTCAGATCAATGCAGTGAACCGCGGGTCGTCATGGTTGCGCTCCCGTCTGCTTTTTTCCTCTCCACACAGGCGCGCAATGGCCAATGTTCACTGTGTCGTTCAGTTTGACCTTTAGCTAATAGCGCCGGCACTGCTTAGCAAAGGTTACGACCGACCAATCACGGCTCGTCGTATCAGCCCCATGTAATAAAGCAAACGGGTCAAAAAACAGTGTATGCATTTGGGCCGTTTCGCGAATAATATCGGGCGGGGAAATGGCAGCGCGCTAATGCGATAGTGCGCCCGAAATGACCTTTACGACAACAAAATGTGCGCGCGCCGTAGCTCCAGGTGATAGTACGACATCAATATTTATGATAATGGCAGATAAGTGTGTTATGGCCTCTTCATACGGGATTGACCACCTGTGATTTTCAATTTTAGAAGACTGAGCGGAAATAGAACAAAGGTGATGTAAAGCTTGGATTAAAATAAAGAATAAAAGACAAATAAATGCAACACAATTTAATAGAATACCAGAATCAAATGTAGCAGAAATTAAGTGATGATTATTTAAAGGCACTATAGGCTATACCGGGTTATTGCCACCTTAAAAATCGAAATAGAAATAGATTGACATCAGTCTACATGTTTTGCTCACTTACATAATGCATTCGGAGTCTCTGAATTATTCACCATATTGTGTTTTGAAGCATTTTTTACCTCTTTTAGAAGTAAACAGGAGCTTTGTCATGTCAGTGTGCTAACAGCCGTTCACCAAATGTTAAACATACTGTATTTTAGTTAACAAACCCTCTATGATTATAAGACATAGAAGAGACTGTGAAGTAATTTTTGCTCGAGTGATGATACATTATCTTTGCTGTGACACTTGTAGAATAAATGGAAGTATACCATGAGATTTTAAAAGATGGCAGGAGTTCAATTGCAGGAGAGGTTTTTTGTCCATCAGTGCAGGCCCCAGAGACAGGACCCTAGACCAGGGGTCTCCAACCTTTTTTTTTTTTTTTTTTCCTGTGAGGCTTTTGCAAAACAATACTGGTGGTGAGCTACTCCTTTTAGCGAGCATAAAAAAATAAGTCAAATGGGACGCAATTAGCTGCCCATATGAAAAATGATCCATTAACCACATTGAAGTGAGCGCCCAAGCGTCTAAAGATAGATTTACAGAAACAATCTGAGTAATAAAGCATAACATGCTTATCCAAAATCCTTTGGCGAGCTGCTGATAGCTACCGAGCTATAGGTTGGAGACCCCAGTCCTAGACATGGTGATGGTGTACATCCCAATCCAATCTGAATTTGCTTCTGCAAGTGGGAGTTGTGCATAACTCATGACTGACCCAGACTCAGACACGCAAACTCCACACAAAAAGACCTGAGCGGCCTGGGAGTCAAACCCACTGCTGTGAATAGTGAGTGCCACTCAGTTACAGTGCTAAGAGGCTAGTCACACCTGGATGTCAAAGCAGAAAAAAGCAAAACAAAATTCAAATGAGTTTAGCATCTACTTTATAAACAAACTTACAAGCTCCAAGGCAATTCACTATTATTATTTAAAAGTAACTCCTTGTTCTTGAACATTTTCTATTGACCATATTTTGTCCCGCCCACTTTTCTAGGATTTGCACTTCCTGTTTAGCTCTGTTACGGTAGTTTACATGTTTGTCTGTCTGTGTTGTGGGGCAATTTCCAACATATGTAATGACAATTAAAATAAAAATGAAGTCTACAGGCTAAATGCACCTAAACAGGAAGTGCAATTCCTAGAAAAGTGGGCGGGACAAAATAGGGTCAATAGAATTTGTCAATTTGGTGACATCAAAAGCTCAGCTCTGAGATCTTAATCCAACTCTATTCCACTCAAAATCCACTCTATTGTCATCAAACTGTAATAAAATCAAGCATACATCAGCATTATGGGATACGCTAGGTTTAAATCAATTGTGATGGGTAAACGCCTGACTGACAATGTTTTTATGATCCTAAAAATGAGATGCCAAAATAGTTAGGACTTGAATGAAAAATCCACTTGTTAACACCAAAAAATTTCAGCTTGATTGAAAATAACAAACAGTTAACACAAATGTATCTGCAAAAATGTGATGAGATTTTGAAGATGAAAAAGGAAGCAACCAGAGAAAAAAAAATGCCATTAAAGATCTTATTTAGAAATGTTCTAATCAAATGAAAAGACAGAAGTTGTGTCTTCTCCAAGAACTGTCGCTAACACCATTTTTCTGTCCCGGGATTTGGAGAAATTAAACTTTTTCACACATGAGCCTCCAAAGCTGATTTTCAAGTCACGCTTTTTGGTAAATTGTAAATTGTCGGGGCTGTCTTCATTAAATCCCATTATTAGTCATATTAGCATTAAGAAGGAATAATTGAATATAATTACGGGTAATTATTCACATAAATTTAATTAAGGCCAGTGATCAGTGAGGAGAGAAATCACAGGGGAGTGTCTGAGACTGTCCCGTTCAGGGGAAATATGGCCCAAACAAAACTCTACATTAATATTTGATCGGGACAATTCCCTTTTTGCCAAACAGGACGCTTTATTTGGCTAAACACTGTAGGATCTGTGCTTAATTTAGTACATGCGCTTTGAGGTTATGCTACATTTGGAAAGAGCAACTCGTATTCTAGACTTACTAATGAGAAGAAAAGTTGCCCCTTGGAACAACCCAAATAAATCAAATGCTTGCGATCAAGACAAAATTATAGGAATGTTTGATTTAAATCATTTTAAGTTTACAAGTGACCTTTGGAGTATTGCTAGATCTGATCCAGGTCAGAAACGGGACTATTTTAGGTCCAAACTAGGACAAAAACTGCTATAAATCTTCACTTTCAGTTGTAGACTTAAATCATGAAAAAAAAAAAACTGTTAAGAAAGATTCATTACATTTGTTTTTGTTAAATCATGTGAAATATTGCAGTGTCCTTATAATCATAAAAAACATAACACTAATGTCAAGATTCGATAGTTTGTTGTCATGGTTACATTAACAACGCAATTACATTGGAGCATTCATCGGTCAACATGGCAAGGTTGTACTTAGAGCAAATATAATGGTAAGGTGCAGAATGCCGACTGCAATGTCTGTAAACAATACACTTTGTAAGGCCTCTGAAGCATGTAAACATATCAACACAAACAACATAAACAACATAACAAAAGAAAATTGTGACTGTACCGGTCCTTACAAGAAAAAAGGTTGGGGACCACTGCTCTATACAATTTGGGATGTCCAGATTAACCGTTTTTTTAATAATTCCGAACATTTTCCATCATGGTAGGTTTTTCGTAGACTTTTTTCAACTCATGGTTTACCACAAACATGTCTTACATGTGTGACGTGAGCATGTGTCGTCAACTCACCGCTAAGTTGAAAATGCTGAAGTTGCATCCATCCAAAGAATCAAGGGGGGTGTTCTACAGATGACCAGGGCTTTGTACGGACTAAAGAGTATCCTATATGCAAAACGTGCCTTTGACAAGTTGCCGCTAAAGGGACTAACACGTTCAACATGATCCAGCATCTTTGATACAATCTTCCCTCGCCATTTGTCCAAGTAAAGTTAAAGAAACAACCTTTAAATGAAGCACTCCAGAGAGTGTCACAATAATACAATAATGCATTTATTTATTTATGCTTTATCTGAAAATAGAACAAAAGTAGAGACGCGTGTGAGCAATCACGTGACAACTCGCTGGGAAAACCAAAGATGTGGGTGACGTCACCTTTGTGAACCATATGATCATAATAAAATATTAGTTAGTTTGGTCCCTCATTGTATGTATATTGAAAATGTTATAGTATAATATATAGCATAGTATAATATACTATATACTATAGTATAATATATATACTGTATATATATATATATATTATATATATATATATATATATATTTTTATTTTTTTTTTTTAATATAGCGATAATCAGGATTTTTTTCTTTTGCTATAATCATGGTTCTAAAATTGTATATTGTGACTATATACAGATTCACATCCTTGACGTCACACATCTGGGAAACTCACATTTTTTTTGGCTCTCATGTTAGTTTTTATAAATGAATTGTCAAACAAGTATGAACAAAAATGCATACAACTAGTTTTTTGATCGAGAAACTATTTTAAAATGTGCACTTTAAATAGACATTAAAGATACTTGATTTATTAAGGTTTTTTAATTGAAGAAGTGATTTAAATACTATGTTGAGGTGAGTTCCAGTTAGGTCCTCTTGCCTCACTTGCACACACTGTTTTGTCTCTTTGGCGTCTGGCATGACTCCTTCTCTTACCTCATCGTGTCCACACAAAAAGAGAAACCTGGCAACGCATCTTTCTTTTCAAACATTTTTTCTACTGTTACCATGACGCTCTGATACAATGCTTGTAAAATGTCGCCTGTTTTATTCCCCTTCCCTCGAATTGAAAAAAAGTGTTGTAAAAGCCATCATTATTTTTATCTTTGTTCCGCTTATTAGTCCTTATCTGGAGCGCCATCGTGACAGCGTTATTAAGATACCAATTTATGAGCGTCTCACTTTACAGGTTTCCAGTGAGTGCAGAGGATCTGGTATTTAAGCCGACAAACCCAAACAATGCGGTGCACTGGGGGAGACCTAATGCTGTTAATTGGGAGATACGCTCTTCAGACTGAATTATAAGAGAGACACTAATGATTTCATTTTGCACTTATAAGACAAAATACATTTTTATTGTCTGGTTATGCTACAAACTGTGTGAAAGTTTTATTACAAATCTGTGCTTGTTTATGTGCATTTTACTGATTAAAGGGACTATATTTGACTTTTTTTGCTTTAGAAAAAAAACTTAAAATCAATTTCACCCTTGCACATATATCTTGTTATTCCGCAATGTCCTGTCTCTGTCTAACACTGTCCTTTTTGTTCACCTTTCGTTGCTAAGTTTTTTGTTGCTATCATTGTGGCTAAATTCCATTCGCATATTGACACGTCTCGCACCTAACAACTGTGAAAAAAGCTTAAAACACATCGTGATGAACAATTCGGAGGCTCAGAATGCACTGAGTGAGCAAAACATTTGACTGATGTAGAAAGTTTAAAATTTATTGTATCTGGTTTGCTTACACTTTTAAGAAAACAAAAGTGTGTATGCAAGGTTAGACACATTTTCTTCAGAAAAACATAGTGAACATTATTATATTCAAGATTTTTGCCTGTTTTCACCCAATTCCACAGTTGTTGCCAAGCGACAACATGGTAAATATGGGCAAAAAATATGATCATCACAGTTAAATCTATTTTCACATCTTCTTTCTGGCTCAAAAGTTGCACCGATCTGATACTGGAATCAGATATGGTTGTCGATCCAGAACATTTTGCTGGTTTGAGTGTCGGCTAATATCGATTCAGTCGATATCATAGTTGTGCCTTATATTGAGCATAACAAGACTAATTTACTGGCTGGTGTTGATCCAGAACATGTCATATTATTGGACATTTTATTGAGATTAATTTGTTAAGTTGTGGTTTGCACTAGAAATAACAGTTACGTAACACTACATGACAAAATGTCCTATTTTTATTATGAGAAAAATAAGGTATTTCAATTCTTACACTGGTATTGATTAATATCGGGTATCAGCAGATACTTAAAGACAACATATCAGAATCGAAATCGGAACTGAAAAAGTCTTATCGGTCACATCCCTATTCAGAAGTCTTTAGTTTTGTATAAAGAGACTTTTTAAAGTTTTAGCTTCAACTACCGCTCTACAAACTCCTGCTCTGATTGGTCAGAACAGTCAGGCCTGAGCTTCCGGCTTCTTTTGGCTCCATTCGGCTTGTAATCATCCCACAAAGAATCAAGGTAGGGACACACAACAGCACATGTCTGATAGCTTATACGGCACCTAGCTAAAGGCTAAAGATAATGGCCAATATTGCAGCAAAAGCCATTGGCAAAGTCATGTAAAACGCTCACCTTGGTCAATATTTTCAAAATCACAATCACAAAATATTGCATAATAGAGTAGTGTCTGTGGACCCCTAAGATCAGCTGAACGAGAACCTCAAATCTAATCTAGAAAATGTATCATAAATGTAATTACAAAAAGCATATTAAAAGCAACAAACATCAGTTTAAACTCAACACATGACAGAAAGGAAAAAGTATGGACACCACAGATTGAGACAGATTTAAAAATCTGACCTAGTGCTCTAACCGTCTTTAAAAACGCAACAGTATCAAACCTGCTTATGTTTGGTGCACTAGTTTTGCATTTTTTATTACACATAAACTGAGAATTCTCACACACACACATTACAGGAGCAATTTTTTATTTTTTCTCTCACTAGCTTTCAGTTCAAAGACTAGATTACATGATCAAATACTGCATCATATCTCTTTGATTTAAGAAAGTGTGGGATTAGGGCAGTATTCTGACTGCCCCAAATGAAAGACACTCTGCATTAGTATTCTGAATAGGTCTATATTTATTTATTTATTTACATGTTTCACTGCACTGCCCAACAACCCTAGACTCACTGGTTTGATCTCAGTCTCCAGTATTGGGATAAGTTGCATGATCATTTAAATGGTCATGTAATGTAATGTAATCTTGTACCTTGTGCCAACACAATTTAATATAAATGGAAGCTAATATTCGTCCGTTTTTCTGTTCCTTGTAGTAAATATTGATCATAGTTTTGCAGTTAAGTTGCAATTTGTGAAGAAATTGACAGACAAAAAAGGAAGTAATGTGAGTTCTAAAGCAGGAACCTTCCACACGTACCATCAAAAATACACAAACTACTGATACACAACCAACACAGTCTCTGAAGAAAACGTAGACATAAACGAAAAGTCAAAAATGTACAATTAGCAAATTTTCACGCCTTTTTTTTTTTTTTACGTAAATAAATTACACAAAGCCAAAATTACCACAAATGTAGATTGAAGCGATGTGGCGACATTTTTGGGGGTTTAGGGCTAACAAAGTGTATTTTTAGCACAACTAATTCAGGTCGAGTCAGAACGAAGTTTAAATGAAGGTTGTTCATGCAGTTTTTTCAGGAAACAGAAAGTTCTGTAGCCGTGAAAATGCTCCCTGGCAGTGCTAGCATTACGTTAGCATTTAGCTCGCAGCTAGCGTTTGTCTTCTTGGATAGATCTACATATTTGAACGGTTGGACCACTTTATTCATCACCATGTCTTTGTATCTATATTTGACACAATATATTTCCTTAAGTTCACATTTGCTGTTGTACAGTGACTGAGCAGTTAGTGAAAAAGCAGTTGCTCTGATTCGCTGTTAATTATACGTTTCCCCGACGATGGTCCATTTTGATGCTGACAGTATTTATGTTTACTGGACAAAAGACAATTAGGCCTATAAACCTCATAAAAACGGGTGAAAACAACCACAATGTTGATTCAAATCCTAAATACAATCATGTTAGGTTTTACTTACACATGTTGTCAATACACACTTTAAACAGCCTGGTTTAGTCATGTTTGTTTCCATGGAGATAGTGCCATAAGAAAGAGAAACTTTGTAAGATTATCAATCAGAAAAAAAGTCATATCTCACTTAGTCTAGATTTGTATTATTCCATCTTAGGTTTAATAAAAATACATTCATTAAATATAAAAAAAGTTTAAAACTGATTTTACACAATGAGCAACACCTTAAAATGTCCCAGCCATTTCCTCTCGTTAAACGTCAGTCATGTCTGCATTGCACCTGTATAAAATGTCTTTTGTCCCAATTTCTGTGAAGCACGTTATAAAAGAGATGAATCATATCACAAGTGCCACCATTGTACTTTTTTGTGACAAGAGAAAGCCATTTCATACTGTTAAAACCACCTTCAAGTGTGTCTTAATTTAGCCCACAAAGGTACTTATTTTTAGCCGTTTGACGTTGTCAGCTAAATATTCCTGCTTTGTGAAGAACACCGCTGCAGATGAAAAGCCCTGAGACCTGGTGAGTGGCGTTTTACTGCTGTAGATATTTCAAAATCAAACTCCAGTGTGGCTTGAGAACATAATATGCAGCAGCCTCGATAAGTACTATTTTCAGTGCCGGTGGTTAGAAGCTATACAGCAATTGTGCAGACCAGGCCTTTCTGTGCAGCTCTTACCTGTTTCTGCCCGTGTCTGGGTGGGTTTCCTCATGGTCAGGGTGGTGCCATCTTGTGCCTCTGCTCAACTTTATTTTACTCCAGCTATTAGGTCAAGTGTCACAGATCTGTAGATGGTTCTCGAAAAGGAAGTAATTCAGCCAATCATTGAACAGAGATGAAGTAGTATGTTGGTCAGAACTAAATAAGTCGAGACAGCAGACTGCATGTGTTTCCTTATTTAACCTTGTGTCAAAAATTAAGATATGTATTATTATAATGTACCTTTTGATTCAGAAGTTTACCTCAAAGTGGTGACTCGTCAAAGCAAAAACGTCCCGCCTACCACAGAGTAAAAGAAACTCAATGGTGTAATGTCAAACAGTTTCCACAAGGTGAAGTGAAATTTGAATTTGAAATTGGTATTAATTAAGCTATTTGTTTCCTTCACCATCATGCATGTTGGGAATATCCTCCAGTTACAGTCCTGACCAAGTCAAGAAGATTTGTAGATCTGGAGATGCACTGCAGCAGTCAGTGCACCTGACAGGATGCCCCAGGGGCATTGAAGAATGGGTCAATCGCAGATACAGAGGACAAATGTCCCCAATGGGGACAATTAAGTACCTCTTCCTACCAAATTTTTTTGATAAGGAATTTGCCACTTACTCCCATTAGGGTGGCAGGTGACTGGAGCCTACCCCGTGACTTTGGGCCATAGGCGGAGGAACACCCAGCACAGTGCCAACTCATTACAGGGTTACAGACACTTCACCTAAGCTTGTATGTTTGTTTGGGGTGGAAGGAAGCTGAAGTTCCCGGAAATAACCCAGTAACACAAAATAACATGCAATCTCCACCCAGAGATATCGTAAAATGTTGACTTGGCTTCACCCAGGAGCTGAACCCACGATCTCCTTATTCTGAAGCCAGAGCAGCGCAGAGTGGTTCCTTACAGAATGTTCAAGCCTAAAATATTAATACATTTTTACACTTCATCTGGTTAGACATAGAATATTATGCTTGCGTACTATCGCAAGCATGCAACAACCTTGGATCTAACAACCTTGATCTAAGACCATCTATCTATCTATCTATCTATCTATCTATCTATCTATCTATCTATACATACCTGCCTACCTGCCTACCTAACCACCCACCCATCCATCCATCCATGTTATGTATCACAAAATACATCTCTTTCATTGCCATATAATCCATACAAATTTCCATTAACAAACTATGAATGAAGCTACTTATGTGAATGCAGTGACGGTGGCTGTTCTCATTGGGTTCCACGCTAGACAGAGTTCAGCAGATACAAAGTCTTCTCCTGTATAGGCCATTACTGCAGGCTGCCCCGGGGTTGGACGCTGAATGGAGAGACAAACAGGGAGCCGCGTGCTGTAAAGTGCACCCACGAGATTAAGAAACACAGGGTGAACTGGAGGTTGAGTCAACACCAGGCCACACAATACAACATTTCCACCGCAACAGCAACATCGAGGCTTTTAATGCTGCAAAGAGGTTACAGGAGGTGGAGCTGGTATCAAAGGAAAAACATGGGATTTTTGTTTTATGATAACTTTGGTTGTAATAGGCTTGCCAAAGATGTTGACAGGCGAAAAAATACATCATAGTTCCCTTTCTGCTTGGTGGAAACAGTTTTGTAAGAATTAGATTGGTTATGCTAAATAATGTGAATTTATCACAAACATTTCTAGAATGTGTGAGAATGTGTGGAGATTTTCTTTAGAGCTTTTTTGACTAATTTTGGTTTCAAGTCACCCTCAGAGTTTCGGAGAACACCAGGTTTAAGACTAGCAACCTCCTAGCAAATGGGTCGAAGCTTTCTGTTGTGTCTTTAGGCTTTGTCCTCGGCCAATCAAAAATGTTATGCAGCTGTCGTAAACACAGTCAATTCATATAGTTATTGTTAAAATGTCGGACTCAAAACAACAGGGATTATGTTTCGAGGAACAGGTAAGTTTAGGGAAAGTGTTAATGGATAAGGAAAGGTATTGAGAAAATATTAATGTTGAAAATATACTGTACAGTTTAGCAACACAAAAAAATGCTCATCACCACTGCAACCAGCTTATTCCATCTCTCTGTATTCAGCTCTAACCAATATCTAAAAAAAATAAATAAATATGCTTGGAGGCTAACAAATGTGACTTCACAGAAAGTTTGCTTGAATATTTTCGAACGTTCTTTGTGCTGCCAGTAGATGAGGCACTATTAATTCGACTCCCGGGTTGAGCCATGTCAACATCTCACAGTTTCTCAGGTGGAGCTTGCATGTTCTTCTGGTGTCATTGTGAATTTTCTGCAGGTACTCTGGTTTCCTCCAATTTCAAAAACTAATTGGGCATCACTGTAGTTTGTAGTTTGTTGCATCAGCCGGCTTCATTTCACTTTGTGCTCTTGGGATCTGTGCATTCACAAGAGGAGAGGACTTTTTGATTTAAGCAATCGCTGGTTTTTGTGTGTTTTATCATCCAGGAAGTAGAAAATAAACATTTGTGTCAGTGATGTGTTGCGTTTCTATGTGGTAAGCTTGCAAATTAAATGGTATTGTATCATATTATAAGTGAATATTTGACAGTGTTAAAGGAGAGCACAGTCAGTATTTCACTCTGTTATTTGTCAACCTCTCGCTCTTGTTCGCTGAATGGACAACCATACTTCCTGCTTTTTGGATATCGTTTGCAGTCTGTAATACTGTATATGTGCTGGAGTGAATAGAAATTGAGTGGAGACACTAGTGGCCCAGCCTGGCTATGCAAATTGCCTCTTTTGAATGAATCACAAAGTGAATGGTTGTCTGTCTCTAACCCTGCAACGAGTTCCTCCCTAAGGCCCAAAGTTGCCGAGAATAAAAAAAATCAAGTTGAACTGTTTGTATGTGGCAGAACATTCCGGTGTGTGTGAATTTAGGTTTTTGTCAAGTGATGTTTTTTTCAGTTTTCTTTTTGAGCACTACATGAATAATCATTTGATTGCCAAACAAAATCGATTAGAAAAATAATCATTAGTTGCAATCCTACTTGTGTTATTATTTCACTCTTCAATCAGTGGTGTGAGCACAACATTTGTTCTTGGCAGACTGACAGAACAGCAGTCAATTTCTCTCTTTAACTACCACCACTCATACAGCAATTACACATGTGAAATGTCTTGCTCATAATGATAGTGGGAATTGAACCCACACCAGACATTTTACAAATTATAAGATATTTTCATAATAAACACTGGTGTTTAAATTGAAGTAAAAGAAAACCATGTTCAGGGTTAAACAAGGCCTAATTCCTGTGAAGTGACATTTCTATTTAATATTGTTGTCTAAATTTGTGTTGTTGTTTTTTTTGCAGATGAACCGAGGAGAGCAGCAAACAGATTCCATTGTGCTCCTTCAAACCCCGCAAAAACACAGACATGCATTATTAAAACGCTGTTGTCCTTTAAAAATATAAGAGAAAAACAAATCAATCAAACGCACAAACAAACGTGAATATTGTGGCCGGGCTGTCAGAGGGAATTGTCTGAGGCGCTTTGAATTCATGAAGATTTCTCTCTTTGAATGTAAAACAACAGTAGCTCATGTAAAGCAAGCTGAAATAACGGCAAATACATGTACTGTTCTCGTCTGTTTCATCTGCAAACTCTATGCAAATGGTGCTCATGGGTTTTGAATGCTAATGTATTATAAGAAAGAAACGAATAATAAAATAGATGTCTTATAAAAGAAGCTCCTCCTCCTACACACAGTCAAGAGATAAACAAGTATATTTATTTAATTAAAGTCTCTTATTCCATAAAAAAACTAAATCAGTATATTTAGAACACAATGTTGGGATGGAGAAATATATTTATGCAATAACCTTGGATCCAAGACGATATCCCAAAAGAACAACACTAAGATGAACTGAAGCTGATCAACAATATTATATCTATTCAAAGACTGTTGATGTCTTTCTGAATAGAATAAAATAATACAGTATATAATCCAAACCAGTCTCGCATGAAAGTATATATATACCATGACATTATAGGACATGTCAATAGCGTCGGATTGGCACAACTTCACACCTTTTTTGCGCCCTGTATTGGCCCGGCAGAAGACAGAACCGTCAGACTAAGTCTCCTTGCCTGCATGATTCATCTGATTTTGTGGAACTAGTACCAATACCTTATTCAATAAAGCATGCACACCCTAGTGTGGTCCTTGCTAAAAATTTAGTCTAGTCTTTAGGGTGCTTTGGTCAATACCAGGTTGCTCAATACATAGCTAGTTATCAATAAATGTTGTATAATTTTACACTACTAGGTGGCATTAACATGCAATTAAATGACCTGTGGCCAATTTATGTTGATAAAACTATAAAATCCGGATCAGTAAGCAGGCGCCATACTAATAGGCTACTCTATCTATTTGTACATTTTTAAGATATAACCAGCATGAGAGCTCACAGTGGACATGGTTGCGTATTGATGGAACAAAAAACGAGACGTTGTAGTCCCTCATTCATCCAGGAGTGATCCATAGTAGAAATCTTCAAAGTAGTCATCTGGACAGTGTTTCTGAAGATCAAGACGTTTCGACTCTCATCCGAAAGTCATTTTCAATCAATCTGATCAAGATAACTACTTTGAAGACTTCTACTATGGATCACTCCTGGATGAATGAGTGACTACACCGTCATTTTCAATCAATCTGATTGAAAATGACTTTCGGATGAGAGTCGAAACGTCTTGATCTTCGGAAACACTGTCCAGATGACTTCTTTGAAGACTTCTACTATAACAAAAAACAAGCACAGAAAGTATACAACTCCAGCCTGTTCTCATGGATAAGCGTGTCAATGCCACGCTATTGTAAACAGCGTGTCATATGAACGCAATTTCAACTTTTTGCGTGTGTATTTCACGCGTTTCTGTCCCAGTTCATTTTTATGGTGAATGTAAAGATTTATTTATGAATACTAACATAATCCTAATCCTAACCTTAGCCAACTCCAAGCCTTAGACCTAAACTTATCCAATTTTGAAAACTTCAGACCCAAACTTAGCCATTAACGCCAAATAAAACCTCCTGTTTGTCCTCAACCAACTCGAGTGTCTATACCAAGCCAGAAAAAAATGTGCGTGTAATTGCGTCGTCATGACACGCAATTTGTCATGGCGTGGTAAATACTTGCAAACCATGAGAATACTTTGACAACTCCAGCCCAGTCACAGTGCAGCACAGCAGGTTGAGGATGGTTGGTAGCACCTGAATCAAACAAAACAAAGATGCCAGCTTCTGTGGATGTACGTGTTTGATTCTGTTTTGGCAGAAATACGGAGTATTCTCTTTAAAAGAAAAAAAAAGAGCAGAGAGGTGTGTGAGACTTGTTCTATCCCATACGGACATTTCAATTTGTTACTATGATTGGTAAAGCACAATTAAGGTAGCCGCATACCCAATCAGCTCAATGTATTTCATTAAACGCTCCAACTTTCAAACACATTCAGCAAGTAAAGTTCCAGATGAATACAGTGGAAGAAGTTCAGCACCTTTCCATCTGGCATGAGCTAGGTAATGAAGAAAAGTATCTCACAGACAGAATCTGACCTATGTATTAATGATCTTAGACGTGATTACAAACTCAAATGTTAATCAAACAGTGATCAAACACAGATTACACATTGTCCTGTTGGAGACAGTACAATACAAATAATCCTTGACCACAGTTTACATAACACAGTAAATCATAATACCACTTATATACTGTATTTCAGTTTTTTACAACCTCCAAAAGAATTGATAGCTAATTGTCCTGGTACAAAATGTTTCTCTGTCTTGTCTGGATAATTGACTCCACATTTGAACAAATCAGTTCCTGTAATCTGACTTCTCTGACTGCTGCCTTCTTGTCCTTTGGTGGGATATAATTTTCCGTGGCACACATCCTCGGCTCACGTGTCTGTTCTGTGCTGTCAGTTTTGGAGCTGGTTTGGAGCAGGTGTGGCTGGGCTGTCTCACACTGATACTGTCACTCAATGCGTTTTCCCATTACCTTCCTCTACACGCCGACATGATTGCTTGATTGGCAGCAGTTATTTCCGTGCCAATTATTATGATTCTGATTATGCCAATCATTTCACTCACTGCTCTATGTCGCATCAAATAAGCTTTTCTACTTTGCTCCTTTTAAGGTAGGGCTGGGTGATATGGCAAAAAATTAATTGCAAGATTTTCTTGAAGCCAGATCATGATTTTTGCAGATTAATCCATTTTCTTATTGCCTCTGAGGTAAATAAAATCATTGGATTCGTCAGAAGTTTCTACTTTTATTGGCCAAATCCAGTTGTCAAAGGCTGAGTGTTTATTTTTGGAGAAACAAGTGACCAAGCCTTTGAAAATAAATCCCAAAACAAGCCATGTCTACCTGATCAGCTGACTGGATTCTCTTTGTGGTCTTTGTGAATTCAGAGGCTGTAGAGAATCCATCTGGGCCCATAAGCCTGATGGGTTTGCAGTCTGAACCACTGGTTTAACAGCCCAATCACATTGCAGCAGTGTTGGTTGAGGGGGGTTGCTGGCAAAGATGACAGCAAGTAGCACCTGAATCAAACAAAATAAAGATGGCAGCCACTATGCATGTACATAATTCTGCTGATATGGATTATGATTTAGCAGAAATACAGAGTATTTTCTTTTGAAAAAAAGAGTTACACTTGTTCTCATGCACATATAGAGAGATTATTTGTTTATCAATAAGGGAGTTGCAGCCGGTATGCAGAAAGCAGGTCATGACAAAGTGTAGCAACAACTGGAGTCAGCTAAGAGTTTATCACTGTGTGAAAACAAAAGCTATGCTGTTAACTCAACATTTGTAAATGAATTTGACCTTAGGCCCATACATTACATTCAGGTGATGAAAATGGGTGAGAAAAACTAAGCTTCAGGAGCCAGACATCTGTCACACCGGTTCAGACCTGATCGAAACAGCTGCTCTCATCTTGTTTTGTTGTTTTAATCAAAAAAGTTTCCCAAGTCAACTAGATGGTGAATGATTTAAGTTCCAGATGGATAAAGTGGAAGAACTCAAATTGAAAACATCTTGCATGAGCGAGGTCAAGTAACCTCAGCCCTGCAATAAAAAAATTAATCAATAAATAAGAAAATCATGCTACTGCAAAACAAGTGGTGCTTTTTGGTATATTTTATTTCTTCTTAATAACTACTTTTAGAAAATAAGAATCTAACCTGAAATTCATCTATGTTAGGTGTTGAAAGTGCAACTCAAAACAAAACAATCTTAACTTAAAATGTCATAATACTTAAACTAAATAAGCCGAAAGTGTTTACAGAAATGTTGGACTTGCAACTCTGACGCGAAGACACGTAGGTTGAAAAAAAAAAAAGTCTGTATTTAAGCTGCATTAAATAAAAAGATGGAAAATCACATTTTAACAGTTTCATGAAAACAGCAGACTGTCACACAGATGATGAGCTCACGTTTCCATTTTTACGATATAGTCCAGCCTCCTTTTAACGACTGACGGCTTTTGAGGTACACTCTTTCTTTTTTACTGTAGAAAACTTTTTAAAAATTCATGTCCTGCTCGCCTGTAACCCTATTACCTTTGTAGCGCTTTCTAAATTACTCCTGCCCCTTATACGGTCCCCTTAATGATCATAATAATTGCGAGTTAGTCCTATTTTAGTGCAAGCTCAGGGCTTCCCAGTTTTATCTCGCTGCTTCTTGTATTATTCATGTCACTCTCACGCCTTTGACTTCCTACAGCGCCCTCCCATTTAAAAACGCAATTACTACCATTACCTTTTCGCGAACAGTCCTCGGGTAAGAATAAGAGAAAGGGTCGAAAAAAGAGAAGAAGAAGAAGCCATTTTGTTCATTACGGCGGCGTTGCTAGCACTATCATCATCTGTTTACGACACGATTCAATTAGTGAGGCATCAGATAAAAGGTCAATGTTGTAATCAGTCCCGCGAACACGCTCCGTCCGGTCCACGCGTGTGTCGTCTGTACGTCCAGGACACTAATGACGGAGTTTGGGGTTTTTTGTGAATTAAAGCAGTAACCACAGCAACCACTGAGCTGGAGAGTCAGATGTAAAAATAAATAAATAAAACACACACACACCTACAGTATTCAGTTTGGGATGAGTTAAGAGAGAGAGGGGGAGAGAAAGAAAGGGAGGAAGAGGGGGGTAGACAAAGAGAATGAAAGATAGAAAGGGAAAGAGTCTGAAGAAAGTCAGAGAGTAAGAAAGAGGCAGTCACAGATAGAGAGAGAGGAGGAGGGCAGAGCAAGAGAGACAGAGAAACAAAGAGAGAGAGACAAAAAGAGAGAAAGCCAGAGAAAGAGAGAGAGATAGAGAAAGGATGAGATACAGAAATAAAGAGAGAAAGACAGATACTGAGAGAGAGGCACAGACAAAAAAGAGACAAAAAGAGATAGGGGAAGAAAAGAAACAGTCACAAAGATAGAGAAGAGAGAGATACTGACAGAAAGAGAGAGGAAAGAGACACTGACAGAAAGAGAGAGAAAGAGAGAGACACTGACAGAAATAGAGAAAGAGAAAGAAGAGAGAGGCACAGAAGAAAAAAGAGATAGGGGAAGAAAAGAAACAGTCACAGAGAGAGAGAGAGAGAGAGAAGAGAGAGACACTGACAGAAAAAGAGAGAGAGAAAGAGAGAGACTGACAGAAAAAGAGAGAGAAAGAAGAGAGAGACACTGACAGAAAGAGAGAGAGAAAAAGAGAGAGAATAGAGAAACACTGACAGAAAAGAGAGAGAGGAAAGAGACACTGACAGAAAAGAGAGAGAGAGAGAAAGAGAGAGAAGAGAGAGACACTGACAGAAAGAGAGAAAGAAAAATAAAGCTAGGAGGCAGAAAAATAAAGAGAGAGAAGGAGAGAGAGAACAAAGACACAGAAACAGAAGAGAGTGAGAGAGGTAAGTCATCAACTTATTTTGTAAAAAGCAGTTTTTTTTTAAATGCACAATGTTTCTCATGATGACTTTATTCGACGTTTTATCTTGTATTGTCCTGCAGATGATGCTCCAGCGCTCAGAAAATCCTTGTTTTCACCTACCACCTATGCCCACCCACTTGTCTGCATTTACTTGTGATTACTCAAAGAATTCAGATTCCAAGCCAGGTTGCAAGGTTCAAAATTGCCGTATGGTCACCTTCCAACAATAAAAAACTGTAATTTAATATTGCCATATTTTATTAACACATACTTTGAAAATCACAATAGGTCTCCATTAAGTGAATAATGGTATTTTGTCTTTTAAAATTAACATTGGGCTCACCATAAATGTTGATGTGATGTCCCAATCCTCGATGTAATGATGCCTTAGTGTACGTCAGAACTGTCTTTGATATTGTCCTGTGTTGCTGAGTAGCCTGGAGTGACTGAAGCATGCTTTATTCTGTCTCACGTCAGCGTTTTCACATTTAGCCGCACGTGCTAATGCACAGGGCAATGGCCATTTTATCTGCCAGGCGATATGTGCTGGTTCAGCCCCAAACGCCAACAATACTATCAGAGATGTTTGCTCTGCTCAGGTGGGGCCGTGATGGCTTTTGAAGAGGCAGTAATCCAAACCAGGGCACGCCTCTGTTCTGTTTAAACACTGGTAATGTAGTAACATGTAAGCCTGTTCTGCACAAAGCAACTATTCACCACGTCGCCCGGCTCACAGCTCAATTGTGCAATGTTAGGTAATTATATGAGGTAAGAGAGTTTAAAGGATTTGGATTGGAACTAAAAATAAAGTAAAACGATATATGCAAAAGTCGTGGCATTATTTTTGCGAACTTTTTGTGTGTACGTGTGGGGGTGGATGGGTGGTTGTGTGTGTGTGTATACCCTTTTTTAATCATTATGTATGTATACGGTTGCTCATTACAAAATAAAAACTAGAGATGGGAAAATGAGAAAAAAAAAAGTGTAGTTTGTTATCGTCTAGAAGTCCTATTTGCATTATATTAAAAATATTCTTTTCCACAGCACAGATATAATACCAAGGTCTTTATTTTCAAGGTCTTTATTCACATGAAAATGTGTTTGGCTGCGCGATGGCAGAATGATAGAACTCTTATCTTACAGTAAAAAGGTTACAGGTTTGATTCCCGCCCACCCAGGCCTTCTGTGTTTGCATGTTTCCAGTTTCCTCTACGAACCAAAACATACTATAGAGGGATATTTGTTCATCAACACAGGAGATACCGTACCCTGATTGACACAAATTGTAGCAGCAACACAAGCCAGAGCTGTCGTCACCTAACTACATGGGTTTATTACTGTGCAAAAACTGAAGTTTGTGCGCTAATTCAACATTTGTGAATGAAATTCGACCCTATGACCCATACACGTTACATTTGGGTGAATGAAAAAAAAAAGGGAGGAAAAATCTTCAGGAGCCAGATGTCAGTCATACCAGTTCATACCTGATCGAAAACAGCTAGCTCTTGTCCCGTTTTGTTGTTTTAATCCCCAACCAACTGGACGAACAGCATCTCTTTCTGCAGTGGGGATGCATAGAGCTTTAGGTCATGTCGACTGATAATCCCTACAGAGAATATCCTCCTATAGTCCAGACCAAGTCTAGCAAGAACATCTAGAGATGTGTCCCCGAGCGCTGCACTGTGGCACTCACTGCTGCTGAGGAGATGACCCAGATGTAAAGAAGGATGGGTCAAATGCAGGGGATCAAATTCCATGCAAAGACCGTAAAGTGCACCTATGAACTTGTCTATGAAATTCCAGAAATCACATTTGTTTATTATGTTAGCATTTGGCTATCTGCCGTTAGCGTACTGACTAATTCAACTCCACTTCCAAAAAAAAGCAAAAAACACTTATTATTTACTTTTTAAGACTGAAAGATAGGTAAAGCACATACAGTGGCGTCATCTTGTCTCCATGGAAACGCATGCTTCAGTTGGTCATTTGCTGAGTGATTCAATCAGCTTTAATGGGTGATTATAGGAAAATTTATGATAATCATAAAAATAATATGGAAACTATAAACTCAGTTATGTTTCATATTTCAACATAGCATGCTTTACTTTTTATTATTACTTCAGTCAGTTTTCACCCCCATTTGCCTCACCTCACTGACATCTCTGCTTGTAGAATACATCTTTATTTTCAACATGGTCATCCAAGTAATGGCTAACTCTTTCCAATTTCCTTTAATGTCTAATTTCCTGTGTGTCTTCATGTGTGTGTTCTCATGTCATGTTGGTTGTGAGTTTGTATCACTTTTGTATTTCCTGCCATCGCCTAATTATGATAGAAAATTGTCAATTTTTAGACAGAATACTGCTTTTCAACAAGAAGTGCTTGTACCTTCTTGATTAACGGCTTTAATCTTACTCTAGATAATCCTCAAAATCATTGTAAAACTGCTCCGGAAAGGCCACATTTTGTCATGTTCTCCTCAAAAACCTAATTAATACTAGGTCAGGTATCAGTTTGTTTCAGGTAATTACAATCCTTGCTCCAGCATAATCTAAAGCAACAATTTAACACTAGCTGTCCTTTCTATTTCCTTCACATTTTCTGAAAGGTCTATTTTGTGAAATCCACTTTCCTTAGTTTGAAACCACATTATGACAGCGTTTTCTCTTAATTTCTTTACTCAAAGTTGTATTTGGATTAATTTGTGCTTGTTAATTATGTCCTGTCCTGCAGCTGATGCCAGGGTGCATATGAAATTCCAGTTTTCACCTTCCACTTATCCCCACCTACTTCCTCGTATTTACTTCTGATTACTCTAAAGTTAAAATGTAAAAACAATTCAATTTTACAATGAATAGGAGGCAGTTTTGAAGTCAATGGACCTGTTTCTGGAGGAGAGGCCACACCCACTAATGGACCTTTATGAGGGAAACTTAACATGAGCACTGTCTGGCATGTTTTAACATAACTCTCCCTTTCCTTGATCCATTTATTTTTTCAACCCCTTTTTAAATTTGTTTGAGACTCGACTTGAATTAATTTTGCACAAGATACACTAATTCACCAGAAAATGTCTCGAGCCTTTTCTTCCACGACTTTCTCCCTAGAGCATTCCCTGTCCTCAAATGATGCGTTGGCTACTGCATTTAAATGTTGAGGTAATTTTACAACTGTTATCTAGCAACAATCTTATAAAAAATTATCAAAATCTACATATAGCCGAAAAGAAAAAGCTAATCTGTCATCTGTGCTTTAAAGTTCGTGTGACAGGTTAAACTACATTCTTAGTAAGCATGAATATGAATAAGACTTCACTATACATTAGGCTTGTTTTTACACACTTTGGTTATTTTGGTGAAGTTCATTAATGTCTTTTATACCATGGTCAGTGAGAATTCAAATGTTAACTGGCGTGCATTATAATCGTATATACGCACACGTAGTTCGGCAGGTTAAATCACCGACATATCAGTGCGCTGAATACGTCTCCACGGCAACGCGCAATATCTGGGCAAAACCAATGAACTTTTGAGAGGCATCTGGCTGCAGACCTGAATGAGGAGTTCCCTGCCTCGCAGACCTGTACCAGGAGTCCCCTCGTCACGTGACCTGCACCAGGAGGCCCCTAAGGCCCGGATGTTCGCCCATAATATGTAGATATGCAACAGGACAGTATGTGGCGCTGTGCACTTAAAACATTATTTGCGTCCTGCATAATGTTGAAGAAAACATAGAGGAGCCCCGGTATTCAGTGTCGCCGTTTGTTAACGGTGTTAACAAATCACAAACGCGGGTACAGAACGGTATGTGCCGGAGGGACAGACATGAGCTGGTTGCCATAGTGATGAGTTTATTACTGTTGCTAACCAGGCGTAAAGGGTTATTATATATTTTTTTTATCTTAACCTTTACCCAAACCTTTTTCCTAAACTTACTTATTACCCCAACCCTGTTCCTAACCTTACCCGTGTAACCGATACCAACGTAAACCCACACGAGGTACCAAGTAAGTGTGGTAGTTGGGGGATAAACTCACTCCCTCAGTATAAGAACCAACAGACAAACTGGTCCAAAGGTTGTATTCCCTTTGGCTCAATGCGTTTGTCAGTTGACCGCTGTGCGGGAGACCCGGGTTCGACTCCCGCTCAGGACGTATGTAAAACCATACCGGTCACCCATTCTCCTACACTTAATGACCGTCCCTCTGGACCCGACTAGAAAACAGTGCCAGTTACAAAAATTGTTTTTTTGTGAAATAAAAACTTTGTGTCGATATTGATTTTTACAGGTCAGTTTATTACTTTTATTTCCAGCTGTGAAAGTTATCAGTTCTCATCGAAACTGATACTTGATCGATGCAAAGTGAAAACGTGTCTGGCTGTAATTTCAAACATCTCAAAATGAGGTTTGTTTTGCTGTTTTGCTTTACTTCCTCTCGGTAGAGGTGCCTCCCGATGGAGTTCTGCAGACACTCGTGAAAAAAAAATAGTACATAAAAAGTGTAACTTGATCGATAAAAAGTAAGTCTAGATACAAGTCACGTAACGCGGGCCCTCCTGGTGCAGGTCACGTGACGAGGGGACTCCTGGTACAGGTCTGCGAGGCAGGGGACTCCTCATGCAGGTCTGCAGCCAGATACTCTTGGAACTTTTGACAGGCTGAGATGGAAGAGGAAGAGTCAGCGCTGTCGCTGTCTGACTCTTTCATAATAAAACTTTGCTTTCAGCGGGATTATGTTGAGGCTTTTATTGTGCAGTATGCACAGGAAGTGATACGTTTGGTTGACGGTGACTTGACCGTCTTGACACAACTTAGCTAGCGCGGAACTTTCTAGTTTTTGATAGACTCGTCACTCGTGTATTGGATATTTTAAGCAACATGAGAGGACGAACATCGCATTTTGTGAGCGTGGATTGGGATTTTAGCACAGAGACACACAATGGTCGGAATACATCGCCTGCACAGGCTTTGAAAACTGAGAGACCGCTACTTCTCGAACTACTCCTCCATCCTGAGGTAAATAAACACGTGTGACAGAGAGGGGGAGAGAGAGAAGGAGAGAGAGAAAGAGAGACGGAGGAGCGATCTCTCCTCCGTCTCTCTTTCTCTCTACAACAGCCTGACAACAGCAGCGCTGTGCATTTAAATGTAAACATGCTATGTTGCCATGCTGTTAAGCCCGGACACAATAAAAGTAGACCCAAAGATACAATTTTCCGAGCAAAATTTGAGATTAGTGAACGAACTGTACGTCTATATTAAAGTTTTTCGCCGTTTGACCATGGTATAAGCGGATTAAACAACTCGGAGCCTGTGCATTACACAGATATAACACTCCGCGGAGTAACATCACTCCGCTGCGCGTCGTGATGTTCTTGACTCCGCGTCGTGCATTATATCTGTGTAATGCACGGCTCCTCGTTGTTTAATCCTTACTTGTCCAGTAAGAATGACACATGTGCAGGGGAATCCATAAATGTTACCTAGCAACCACACTGTAAATCTGGACCAAAATCAACATAAATAACACAGTGTGACAAATTATTATAACTTATAAATGATTGCTTAAGCTCCAGAAAACTGCAAGTGTGTTTAAATTGTCTTTGCATTTTGGCGCTTTCTGATGACACATGTGGAGGGATTCTGTTTTAAAACGTATTTTTTTTACTTTTAGTTGTCAATTTCTTCATAAACTGTGGCTTAACTGCAGCAAAATTATCAATCAATATTTACCACAAAGACTATTACACCGAACTAAGTCAAAATGATTTAAAAAATGTTATAATCCGTCATATGGGCTTTAATTTTGAAATTCCAAAAAATGTCCTAACTTGGAGAGCATTATTTTCCCACACACCAATTTGATTACGCCTAGTTACATTCCTAAATCAGAAACACACAGTAAGCCTATTCAACATAATGCAACTATTGACTAAAACCCTCCCGTCGTCCCAGATCTCATTTGCAAAACATTAGATTAAAGCTCGTCAAAATCACGCAATCTGTCTGTAATGTTTGATTTCAAAGACACTAAACTCAATCAGAACGCTGTTTTCCAACTTTTTGAGCATTTCCACGAAGCCTGTGTTGTCGACCTAATTTCCTTTTCTCTTCCAGTCGACTTTCTGACTTTTATCTACCTTGCAGTTTTTGTGACGACGAAGCACGCTTTAAGGATCCCTCGCAGTTTTTAATCTTGCGCTGCGTCCCCAGAGGCGCTTGGTATTCAGACTGCGAGCTCAATGATGCTTCTATGTCTGCACATTTCACTTTCCACACACCAGCCGTCAATACACGACAACCTAATACTGATTTTTTCACATTGGGCAGTGATGAAATTCCACTCTATTTGCATGAAGTGAAACAGGTGCATTTTGTAAGGATTTAGGGGAAACATCGGAAATCGTCTTTTCTCTGTGGGGATGATGCTGTTTGTTTGAAAGGTTTTGCAAAATGACATGAACTTGGTAAACTTCACAGAGAAAGAAGTTTGTAAAGCTTTAAATTAGGTCGTACTGTTAAAACATTGAATCTGTGCTGAACAAAGTCACAAAAACTTAACTGAACTCTATCACACAAAGCGAAAATATTCAACAAATGTGTGTTTTAGGGAGCAGGGATGCATTTGTTGTGAACTCAAATAGCATTTATTTTCTCCCATAAACATTTCATTTTAGGCAAAATATACTGACCTAAATGATTCCCAAATTGGGGTCCTCAGGGACTTTTCAAAGTCATTAAAAAACTCTTCCATCTATCCATCCATCTTCTTCCGCCTTATCTGAGGTCGAGTCAGTCGAGGCAGCAGTCTTAGCAAGGACACCCAGACTTCTCTGTCCACACACATCTCCTTCGGATCATCCAGGAGAATCTCACGGTGTTAGGACCGTCCAAAGTCATAGTCAGTCCAATGTTTCCTGGGTCTCCTCCCAGTGGGACATGTCCGGAACACCTCACCAGGAAGGGGACCAGAAGGCATCCGAAAAAGATGTTCGAGTCACCTCAGTTGGTTCCTCTCTACGTGGAGGAGCAGCGTCTCTACTCCAAGTTCCTCCCATGCAATAGACCTCCTCAACCTATCTTTAAGAGGGCACCCAACTCATTTTGGATGCTTGTATTTGTGATCTTGTTCTTTCAATCATTACCCAGAGCTCCTGACCAAAGTTGAGAGTTGGAACGTAGGTTGACAGGTATATCGAGAGCTTTGCCTTTCGACTTAGCTCCTTCCCCACATCGGCTTGATACAGCGATCGCTTCACTGCTAATGCTGCACCGATCCGCTTGACAATCTCATGCTCCATCCTTCCCTCACTGTGAACAAGACTCAATACACTTGTCCTCCTCCACTTGGGGCAAGGACTCTCCTCCCATAAGGAAGGGACACACCACCCTTTTTCTGGTCGAGAACCATGGCCTCACATTTAGCTGGTTTTCATCCCAGCTGCAACACATTGTTCAAGTACATGTTGGAGTATATTTTTCTTTATAAAACAATAATTTTTAAAGCAGAAAAAGAATGTGAGAGTTGCCAACATTTCCACTGGTAAAATACGGGTCCCAAAACCAAAACAAACACATTAGGGAAAATCCTCCAGCTAGAGTCGTCCTGACAAACCGAGCCTGAAAATTTGGAGTTGGGCTTGCTCCTGAAAGATTGCCTCGGTGGTGTTGAAAGAATGGGTCAAATGTCCAATACAAATTAGTCTAAAGGGACTATAAAATGTAAACCAAAATAATTTGGAATTAAGGACATGAGTAATACTTCATGTCAAGTTTGTTATCTTTTCTGTCCACTGTATCCATATTTTTTTCACCTGATCTAATCTAATTTGTTGGCCCTGATCCATCATTTACATCACATTTTTATAAATAAACGCTTCATGTTCAATTCTGAGGTTGTGTTTTTTTTCTAATGATTGGACTACATGGAGAAGACACTGTACGATATTTCAAAGAAAGCAATAATATTATACATGAAGACAACTTTTGAGTCGTCTACCAGATTCACTTTAGTGAACATTTAAATGGTAGCACTTTAAAAGACCTCCACGGTACCTACCAGTTAAGTACCGTGTCACTACTAGTAACTAACAGTGACACTTACTAGTACTTACTCTGGTACTTACTGTGGTACTTACACTGGTACCTAGAGTGGTACTTTGAGTGGTACTTGTACCAGCAGTTACTGGTACATACCACTGGTAGTTACTGGTACTTACTGTGGTACTTACACTGGTACCTACGGTGGACTTGAGTGGTACTTGTACCAGCAGTTACTGGTACATACCACTGGTACTTACTGTGGTACTTACTGTGGTACTTACACTGTTACTAGAGTGGTACTTTGAGTGGTACTTGTACCAGCAGTTACTGGTACATACCACTGGTATTACTGGTACTTACTGTGGTACTTACACTGGTACCTAGAGTGGTACTTTGAGTGGTACTTGTACCAGCAGTTACTGGTACATACCATGGTACTTACTGTGGTACTTACACTGGTACCTAGAGTGGTACTTTGAGTGGTATTGTACAGTTAGTACAACAGGTAGTTACTGGTACAATGGTACTTGTAGTGGTACTACACTGGTATTTAGTGGTACTGTCCAGCAGTTACTGGTACATACCACTGGTAGTTACTGGTACTATACTGTGGTACTTACACTGGTCTTACACTGGTACCTACAGTGGTACTTGTACCAGCATTTACTGGTACATAACACTGATAGTTACTGGATACTTACTGTTGTACTTACACTGGTACTTACGCTGGTACTTAAGGTGGTACTTGTGTCAGCAGTGACTGGTACTTACAGTGGTAACTATTAGTACACCAGGGTTCCTGCACACTTCTAGAACAAAATTTAAGACCTTTTAAGACCTTGCATAGCAAAATTTAAGACCATGTGCCGTTTAAAAACATTATTTTTTTTTTTTACAAAAATGAATATCTGTCACACACATATGTTTCAGTGGTGGTATTATTGGTACTAAATTAAAAAAGTAGAGCTTATAAATTATGAATAACAACAAAATGCAAATGTTAAAAAAACATCAATTTGTTTTCAGTAAACAAAACAACAGAAAACAGTTTACAACAATCTTAGCTTAATTTCAACACTTATAGACAAATACCATGATACATAATGGTAAATAGTGGTACACAATGATACTTACTACAGTAGTTGACAGTTAACTACTGGTAACAACGGGACCTGTTCTAAAGTGACACATACTGGTACTTGTGTGGTACTTACTACAGTAGTTGACAGTCAACTACTAGTAACAACGGGACCTGTTCTAAAGTGACACATACTGGTACTTTAGTGGTACTTACTACAGTAGTTGACAGTCACTACTAGTAACAACGGGACCTGTTCTAAAGTGACACATACTGGTACTTGGGTGGTACGTACTATAGTAGTTCACCGTCAACTACTAGTAACAACGGGACCTGTTCTAAAGTGACACATACTGGTACTTGGGTGGTACGTACTATAGTAGTTCACCGTCAACTACTAGTAACAACGGGACCTGTTCTAAAGGGACACATACAGGTACTTTAGTGGTACTTACTACAGTAGTTGACAGTTAAGTACTAGTAACAACGGGACCTGTTCTAAAGTGACACATACTGGTACTTGAGTGGTACTTACTACAGTAGTTGACAGTCAACTACTAGTGTGACCGGTAGGGTCTTGCACATGCCCTGAGTGGGAGTTGAACCCGGGTCTCCTGCGGGACTGTCGACCGACAAACTCATTGAGCTAAAGGAACGCTCCCCCTCAGCCCAGTTTGCGGTCAGATCTTATACCTGAGGGGAGTGAGTTTATCCCCACCACTACCACACACTTCTCCAACTTGGTACGCTCGTGTGGGTTAGTAGTTGACTGTCAACTACTACAGTAGTTGACAGTCAACTACTATAGTAAGTACCACTCAAGTACCAGTATGTGTCACTTTAGAAAAGGTCCCGTTGTTACTAGTAGTTGACTGTCAACTACTGTATTAAGTACCACTGAAGTATCAGTATGTGTCACTTTAGAACAGGTGCCGTTGTTACTAGTAGTTTGACTGTCAACTACTGTAGTAAGTACAACTCAAGTACCAGTATGCGTCACTTTAGAACAGGTCCCGTTGTTACCAGTAGTTAACTGTCAACTACTGTAATAAGTACCATTGTTGTACCACTATTTACCATTATGTATCTTGGTATTTGTCAATAATGTTGGAATTAAGCTGAGATTGTTGTCAATTGTTTTCTGTTGTTTTGTTTACTGAAACAAATAATTACTTTGGTATTTGTCAATACCCAATATTGTTGTGACATAAATAAAGACCTTGGTGCTTTTTTAACATTTGCGTTTTGTTGTTATTCATAATTTATAAGCTCTACTTTTTTAATTTAGTACCAATAATACCACCACTGAACATATGTGTGTGCCACAAATTATTAAAAGTGGTAAGTGTATTAATAGTTACCAACTGTAAGTACCAGTCACTGCTGACACAAGTACACCTTAAGTACCAGTGTAAGTACTACAGTAAGTACCACAGTAAGTACCAGTAACTATCAGTGTTATGTACCAGTAACTACTGGTACAAGTACCACTGTAGGTACCAGTGTAAGTACCAGTGTACGTACCAGTAACTACCGGTGGTATGTACCAGTAACTGCTGGTACAAGTACCACTCCAAAGTACCACTGGTAGGTACCAGTGTAAGTACCACAGTAAGTACCAATGGTATGTACCAGTAACTGCTGGTACAAGTACACTCAAAGTACCACCGTAGGGTACCAGTGTAAGTACCAGTACTACCAGTGGTATGTACTAGTAACTGCTGGTACAAGTACCACTCAAAGTACCACCGTAGGTACCAGTGTAAGTACCACAGTAAGTACCAGTAACTACCAGTGGTATGTACCAGTAACTGCTGGTACAAGTACCACTCAAAGTACCACTCTAGGTACCAGTGTAGTACCACAGTAAGTACCAGAGTAAGTACTAGTAAGTGTCACTGTTAATTACTAGTAACTGACACGGTACTTAACTGGTAGGTACTGTGGAGGTCTTTTAAAGTGCTACCATTTTAAACTCGTCATTAATGTCCAAAACAAGTATAAAATACTGCCATGGTATTTAAATCAACGTATTCTGTCTGAAGCATTAACATTCCAACTAAAAATAAACTTCTGAACTCCCATTAGATCTATTGTTTATGTTTTTATGCAAAGCAGGCCTGCATATATTTAAATGTATTTCTGCGTGAATCAAAGAACAACTTCCTAAAATTCTAGACCTATTTCCTCCCTGGAGCAGCAGACTTCTCTCTAACAATGTCTGATCGGGCCAAGGGTAAAACAAGTGAGTGAAGCTAATTTGAAGTGTAATGCAACTGACAGGAGCCCATCACTGACCTATATCTGAACCAAATCGGACAGCGCGCAATCCCCCTCGCGGACGCACGGACGGGGGGTGCAGAAATCACTACAACATCAACATCTTATCTCCCCGCGCCTCAACGTCCACAGTGATCAAAGCTCCGCCAACAAGCTAGTCCTGTTTGTGTCCAGTCAGCACAACACCAGAGAGAGAGAGAGTCCTCCAGGCATCGCGGCTAAACAACTCATCAACAACCCCGGCCTAGTGCGCCGTGTGTGGGGTAAAGTGTTGCCGACTCAGCCTCTCTCGCTGGTCGTTCCCTCCAGTGCTATCATATCATACACCGCTCTGTTTACACACATTAACATGCTGACTGTCTGAGCGCATACACAGGGAAATACTGAGATGTACAAGGAGGAACATTTTTTTTTTCCTGCGATGGTGGAGAGAGAGGAAAGAGTGCAGTACAAGTAAAAAAAAAAAAAAAAAGCGCTTGAGGTAGTGATGCAGTATCTGATATTCGGAATGTTTTGGTAAACATTTTTGCATGGAGACCAAGGAATATGTATTGGAAATATTTCTGGCAGAAAACTGAAAATGTAAAGTTAGACAATAAACTGGGTGACCAGATTGGGATGATCAAAAAGGAGGACACATAAAATAATTTCACTATTTTTTAAACATATATTTAGCTGTTATGTTTAACATATGTTTAATAATTCAATTAAATAATGTTAAGCTCTTAACACCTTTAACATGTTATGTTAAAAAAAACACAGATAGAGCTTAATAAAAATACACCTTTAAATCATTGTATACAATTAGGACTGGATTACTAAATGTGACATCACAGAGGTAGGCTATCTATTCTTTTTAATATTTCATTTCTCTTTTAAGTCACATGTCATAAAAACTCTTCTGTGCCACAGTTTCCTGACAAAGTTGTTTTGATTCTGTTAATAGAACATCAGTGCAGTTTGTTTAATTATGCAAAACTTGAGTTACTTTGCACACCAGACATTCTGCCTCCAACAGGTCCTGACCTGGAGAAAACTAGGATATTAGGCATCATTCCTTTCTTTGGGGCGCTATGTTTTGATTTGTAATGGGCTGAGAGAGAGAGAAAGGCGCTGATCTAAACTCTTCGTGGTACATAGCGCGTGCCCACATCGCTCTTCCTCTGTGTGTTTAATGTTTAAAGGCTCGCGGGTTAAGAAAGGTGCGTTTATTAACAGGCACGAGGGTTAAATGACAGCACTGCCTGACTGACAAATGTAGTGGAGAGGGACAATATGAAAATCCCGGACATTTCGTCTACTTTTCAAAATTCCTCCCGGACGTTTTTTTAGGTCTCAAAAGGAGGACATGTCCGGGAAAATGAGGACGTCTGGTCACCCTAAATAAACTTATTATTTCAAGCATTGTAACTATTTTTTTAGAGTTGGTTTGCTCAATCAACTTGCAATAGTCCCAAACAGAAAGCTGCTGGTCATTTTCTAAGTGTCAAAATACTCGTTTTGGTTTGATTGTAGGACAAAAGATGATGGCTTGGTCTCATTTTAGATTTTTTCAGCACTGATTTAGTACTGAAAAAGTAATTTTAGAAACAAAGGTTAGATGTCTCAGTCGTCGGCTGGGACGCAGGGGCAGCAGTCTGAGCAGGGACTCCCTGACTTCCCTACCCCATATAGAGGGATCATGTGTTTATCAACACGGGGATTCTGGCACAACCAGATAAGATGTAGCAGCAACACAAACCAGTGCTGTTGTCAGTTAGTAACAAAAAGCTAGCACTGTGAGAAAACAAAAGTTATGCTGCTAAAGCAACAGTGAATGAAATTTGTCTTTACAACTTTATTGTCGTTACATTCAGGTGAGTGAAAAAACGCAGAAAAAAAAAATAATAATAAATGTCTTAAATTTCAGGAGTCAGACGTCTGTCATACCGGTTCATACCTGATTGAAAAAGCTCTTGTCTCGTTTAATGAAAGAAGTTTCCCCAGCTAGACAGACAGCATGAAGCATAACCCTTTTACATTTTAAGAGTTGCTGCCAAAAACAAAAAAATCGAGGAGTTGTCTTGATATTGTAAAGTTCTTGAAATGTTGGACCTTACACATCGCAGTGACTCCACAGAAATGACAAGATAAATAATCTTTTATGACATTCGTCCTATCTGTAATCTTGTCCTCCAAAACTACCAAGGAAATAATTAAATGTATAGTGTTGGTCTATAATAGAACTACCAATAACATATACTTTCTTTTGTCTAAAAATATATGTTCATCAAACTTTATAATATAAAAAAAATAGAATATCAAGCCTTACCAAAGTTAAATTTAAAAATTTAATACAACACTGTTTCACTTTCCTATTATTGCTCAACACCTCTTGTACATGTGAAATCTACTTGAATTAAATTATGTTTCCTCTTCACCAGTGGGAGCTTGTTACGACAATCCAGAATGTGATTTGTTGGAAATGCAGACTCCATATTTAAACAGCTCCTGGGGTAGTTAGCCCTAATGAGGCTTCTATGTCTCTCACTAATACCCATACTACGCGCCTGAGTCTGTGTGTCAGCAGATTTCCCTCTTTTCACTGTTTGTTTTGCTCTTGTCAAAAGCACTGAGCTCCATGTGAGGGCTGCAGGCGCTGGCTAATTCTCTCTCTGAGGCTAAACTCCGCTAAAGAGCTAGCCATGCCACGCGCTGTCCTTGCCCACAGCTCTCAAAGCAAACCAATTAGGCAGAATCTCTCTAGGTCTGTGCAGCCGCAGTGCAAGTCATATAATACACTATACTCAGCAGCACTGCCTCTTCTGCTCTGCTCCAGGCGATCCGCTCAAGGAGGTTTGGACGATTTCATTTTTGTGATGAGACTTAGAATCAGAGGAGATCATTTTCTTATTTTTGTCCTTTCTGATAGACTTGGAGCTGTGCAATATAACATTCTGGTGATAGAGGTCTATGCAAATAATCTAAATGCAAATTGTGCATTTCCACAATTTATTACTACTCATTTATTACTTAAAAAAACAAACACCATGATAGATGGCGGCAGATTGCCTCTCTAATATTAAGGAATTTGTCTGTGTTTGTTTAAAAAAAAAACTACAAATAGAAAAAAAAAAAACTTTAGCTTTAAATCTAACCATTTTGTCCTCTCAAGCCTTTATTTCTGAAAGTCCTGTTTGGGTTTTGGACAAAGCTGCTCATTTCTTATGAAAATGTTCTTTTTTATAGACCACAAATGTGGCATATTTCTTTTTGTTGTTGTTGTTGTTGTTGTTCTTCCTGTTGATGCATGTATAACTGTGTTCAACCAACCCAATCTCTCAAGAATATACCACGACACATCAGAACATGTCAATATGTTTAGCACGATGTCATGCCTTTTTTAGCTAAATAAGACACGCGTTGCAGCCCCTGTTTATTTATACTGTGATATTAAAGATGTGTTCATATTTATGAATATAACACATCCCTACCCCCCAAGACCCAGTCCTAAACTTAGCCATTTTATTAACTTGAATCCTAAACTTACTTGTTTTGTGAAAATCACAAATATTGCATGAATCCATGTTGTAAAGGCAGCTAACCTGTTCACATCAGCAATGTTTGATATGCTTTTGTTTTGTTTGGCGGAGTACTAACTGTGAATCTACATGTAAGTCTATAAGCGTTTGTTCCATAATTTTTGGACAAAGATTGAATTTAAATGTGTTAACCTAGATGTGGTCAAAACACGTCTCTGTGTCCCAGTAGCTCAACAAAGACTTTACACAGACCTGTATATTTGTTTTTTTTCTCTCAAAGTCTACATATTGTTGGATCATTGAAAAGTACTTGCATCTGTTTTTGGACTTTAAACGGTCTAAGTTATGCTGCTATTTGTGATAGGCTACATTATTAGTCACAAACCCTGTATGTTTAGACCGCTTTGTACTCTCGAACTAAAACACATTTTTCCCCACCTTGTGATGTCATCAAGTGGTAACACAAAAAGTGCTTCTCTGTGTTTAAAAGTTCCTCACACCTTCACTAGAAACATTTGGTTTTTTTCAGTCATAACTTTGCCTGATTCTGCAGCAACAGCTTTTGTTTTAGTCTTGTTTAAACATATTCACCGCAGTGTGCAACAGAAAATACTGGAGTCTTTTTGTAGCAATCTCAACTGAACAAAAGGTCAAACTAAACTATTCCACAAAAGACGACGACTCAAGGTTATTCTGCCTTTCTATAGCACCAAGAACTTCAATTAAGAATATAACCATGCCTAGCACAAAAGTACTTTTCTGACATGTTAGTGCCTTATGAATCATCTCGGACTCTGAGGACCTTAGGAACAGGACTCCTGCTGGTGCTAGAGTCAGGACTAAACAAGGACCAGAGTCAGGACTAAACATGGACCAGAGTCAGGACTAAACATGGACCAGAGTCAGGACTAAACATGGACCAGAGTCAGGACTAAACATGAACCAGAGTCAGGACTAAACGTGGACCAGAGTCAGGACTAAACCTGGACCAGAGTCAGGACTAAACGTGGACCAGAGTCAGGAGTAATCATGGACCAGAGTCAGGACTAAACCTGGACCAGAGTCAGGACTAAACATGGACCAGAGTCAGGACTAAACGTGGACCAGAGTCAGGAGTAATCATGGACCAGAGTCAGGACTAAACCTGGACCAGAGTCAGGACTAAACGTGGACCAGAGTCAGGAGTAATCATGGACCAGAGTCAGGACTAAACCTGGACCAGAGTCAGGACTAAACGTGGACCAGAGTCAGGACTAAACCTGGACCAGAGTCAGGACTAAACCTGGACCAGAGTCAGGACTAAACCTGGACCAGAGTCAGGACTAAACGTGGACCAGAGTCAGGACAGAGTCAGGACTAAACGCGGACCAGAGTCAGGACTAAACGCGGACCAGAGTCAGGACTAAACATGGACCGACCTCTTGCTGGGGCAAGAATCAGGACCATGGACCAGCCTCCTGCTGGTGCCAGAGTCGGACTCAACATGGACCGGCCTCAGAGTCAGGACTAAACATGGACTAACCTCAGAGTCAGGACTAAACACAGACTAACCTCAGAGTCAGGACTAAACACAGACTAACCTCAGAGTCAGGACTAAACAAGGATTAACCTCAGAGTCAGGACTAAACACAGACTAACCTCAGAGTCAGGACTAAACAAGGATTAACCTCAGAGTCAGGACTAAACATGGACCGACCTCAGAGTTAGGACTAAACATGGACTAACCTCAGACTCAGAACTAAACATGGACCGAGTTCAAAGTCAGGACTAAACATGGTCTAACCTCAGAGTCAGGACTAAACATGGACCGACCTCAGAGTCAGGACTAAACAAGGACAAACCTCAGAGTCAGGACATGAACTGACCTCAGAGTCAGGACTGAACATGGACTAACCTCAGAGTCAGGACTAAACATGGACTAACCTCAGAGTCAGGACTAAACATGGACTAACCTCAGAGTCAGTACTAAACATGGACTAACCTCAGACTCCTGCAGAAAAGTCTTTGCCTTCTTGAGTAAAACAGTGAAAACCCTACAAGCTTATTACATAAAACTACAATTTTGTTAGCCGTTCTTGTGCTGCTGCTACAGGCCAGTGTTCAAACTCCAGCTGTAGTCCGGGACAGACACCTTTTCTTCCTCCTGACGGCTAATCCTCAATTCCTAAATGAAAGCACCCCCCTCCCCTCCTCTCTCTCCGCCTCACCATCCCGTTATCAGCACCTCCTCCTCCCGCCACCGCCGCCCCATCCTCCACCTGTTTCCATGGCAACGCACGCAGGGATAAAAAGAGTTACTTCGAGATTAAATCAAAGATGTTGAGGAGACGAAAATATTACAAGCTCCTCTTTGAATCGTGTTCCTGGAGTTCAGAATGATACTTCCAGATACAGTGTGTGTGAACCTTTCCATCTCTCTGTGGAAAGAAGAAAAGATGTGAGTGAAAAAGGAAAAAAAAAAAAAAAACTTTATTCTGTGTCTGACTGTAAAAAGAGCTCACAGTCTGAGGGGCAAATGAATGGGACGCTCTAGACAGCTACGCTTTTCTCAGCTCCATAATTTATTCACACTATTATTTGTATTTTGGGTTTGGATATAACAAAATCTCGGGGGATATTGTGATGTGAGGAGGCTTGAGGTATTGTGAAAATGCTGCTTTTTACAAATATGCCTGTGCTGCCGTTACCATCATGCAGCCAAGATTACACACTTCTATGAGACTTTACATAGGCTACAGTTTTATTATTAATCCAGCTGTGATTGGCAGGTAAATCAACCAATCAGGTACACTTATGCAAGTATCAAAACAGTATGTTTGCCAACACAAGTAAAAAAAAAAAAAGACAAAATAATGGCAGAATGAACGGATGTGGAATCGATGTATGAATCATTAAACTGTGGTGAGAGAACTTTGCTTTGTCTCTAAATAAGTTAAACTCACACTCAGGTAACCCAAGTTCATCTTCTTTAAGATTTTAAAGATTCTTTAAAGGGACTATGCTCAGCATTTTACAATAAAATAGCTTAAAATCAATTCCTCCCAAGCACAGATATCTCAACAGTGCTGGAGAAAAAGGATTGGAAAAGTAATTACAGTAGTTAGTTACTGCCCAAGAAAGTAACTTAGTTGCATTACTTTTGGATTACTTGTGTTTTTTTTTTTTTTTTTTTTTTTATATTGCATGATTGGCATTTAAACAACAAATGAGCTGTTTAAATAGGCTAAAACGATCTGATCTGGCGATCTGTGTCTCTGAGATGTTTTATCTCACAAAATAGGTCACGTTTGTAGATTTTTTTTTTTTTTTTTAAGTAACTACGGGTATTTTTATTTATTTATTTATTTGCAACTGTAAAATAATTACAAGTATTTTCACAGGAACTAAGTTACACTTTAGTTACTCAAAAATGTAATCTAATTACAGTAACTAATTTACAGCCAACACTGCTTATTAATGTATCTATTCAGGTGGAAATGAGCCTGCAATGTCCTGACTGCATCTAAAAATAGTGGCCCTGAAGAAGTTAGCCAATCAGCACCTGTTTTTAAAGAAATATTATTTTAAGTAGCCCAGAATAAAAAAGGCTTTTTGAACTTTAATTATATGAAGAGTGCCTTGGGTTTGCCCCCTTTCTGTAGCTTTCCATTCCCACTCACCAATGAGCACCTTAAGACTTCACTGAATGTGAGATTTCCAATAACCTTTTTTGATTTTTTGTATTTTATTTTTTTTTATTGTGGCCCCATTTGTGCACACAACTGCACCATTTTCGCCTGTTGCTGTTGTTATGGAGGCTCAGAATGCATTAGGTAAGTGCAACACGTGTGGATTGATGTGGGAAGTTTAAAATTAAATATTTTGGTTTGCTTATTTTAAGGGAGAAAAAATTGGGCATGGTACCTTTAATTACAGTAAATAATTGTTAGCACTAATTCTAGTCATATTTATAGACAATTTAGTTCATTTGCACTGCCTGCAGATATAAAATGATACTTCATTTAGCCAGAAAATCCAAACCAGTCACTGTGACGCGTATCTGCTTCATATAGGTCAGCTGTTGTTTCCGCCTGTCGCACATCACCTCTGTGTCCTTGACAAGGCAATGCACAAAGGTATTTATCTGCCTACGTTTCCCATTAATTACTATCCAATTAGCTACTCCCACAGCGGAACCAGCGAGATGTCAGGCCGGTTCACTCATTTAACTATGCCCACACTGTCTACTGTCGAAGTCAGAAAGAACTTTTACATGGCGTGTTAATACAGCCAGTCAAATGTCCATTCATGTTCCGGCTTGAGGTCTGAAAGAGGCCCAAGATTTGTCACTAAATTGCTGTTTTAGCTAATTGGCCGGGCAGCTTAGCTTATTTGATGTTGCCAGCGTGGCGGCTTTCATGTCATTGATACAGGCTTATTAGCGCTGCCCCTCAAAACCCTCCTCCAGTGGATAGCCTGCAGACCAAGAGGCAAACTTGTGGATATTTTTATTTGAAGGGGTGGACGGACCCGGAGAGAAACTGTCTAATTGGTTGGCTTTGAGCTACAGGCAAGGACGGTGCAAGAGGCATGAATCCAGCCTCTGTGAGACCACTGTACAGCTCTCTGCATTTTTTTTTACAGTTTTGCTTTTGTTTTTGCACTAAAAATATTTAAGTTATGGATGCTGCTGCTTTTACAATTAATCACTGAATTAGAAACACCATCCAAATGCCATAGCTAAACTGAAATACTCTCGATAAGCATGAAAAGATGAAAGCCCAAATGCTATATTCACTCTAAACTATGCTTTGAATGGTAAATTGCAGCTTCAGTGTCTTCTATAAGATTCTCTATCAGACGACTGATTGGTTTTCAGAACACACATTTCTGTAATTCCTTATGAAGAGTGACTCTGGTCACGACTTCCCTGGTCGCAGCTTAAATAAATTATACAATGTATCAGATAATCACATTAGTTTATTTGCATGATTCACATGAAACAAAGAAGCTCATTGATTGTCTGTCACTTTTAACAAAACCAAACTTCACTCACCTTACAATAAAATATTCTTTGCTCACTAATGATTCTACACAAATCTGCATGTGTTTGTTTAAATGCCCAGGACATGTTTTTCATGTAGTATTTCTTTAATTATTTCATAAACAATGAGCATCTCTTATCGAATTCAGCAGCCGATCAGTCCCACTGTAACTCGGGACATGGATTGCGTAAAATAGCACGCCATGACATATTGCGTGTCACGACGACGCCCTCTGCCTGTTTTGGCGTGCAATTACACGCTCGTTTTTCCCAGCGTATTCTGGACACGCCTAGTGGTTGACAACAAACACAAGGTTTTTCAAGGGATTAACGGCGAAATTCAAGTCTGAAGTTAACAATGGGCAAGTTTAGCTCTTTGGCTTGGAGTTGGTTAAGGTTAGGATTAGGATTGTGTTAGTTTTCATGAATAATAACACCTGTTAACATTCACCATTGAAATGAACTAGGACAGAAACGCGTCAAATACACACGCACAAAATAGAAGTAGCGTTCATATGACACACTGTTTACAATAGTGTGGTATTCACACACTTATCCATGAGAACAGGCTGCTTGGGAAATTAACATGGCAGCTAGAGGATAGTAGAAATAAATCATCTAGATCAGGAGTACCCCAATGTTCTTCCTTGTTGGGCAAAACTTACAACATGTATTTTGTTGAAAGTGTACTCAAGGCCAAACCTAAATTAGTTTGGAACTTAAAAGGCTTACTTGGGAAGAAATTATGTTCAAAATGTAAAAACATCTTTT
The DNA here is from genome assembly GCA_038363315.1 of Mugilogobius chulae. Classification (NCBI taxonomy): domain Eukaryota; kingdom Metazoa; phylum Chordata; class Actinopteri; order Gobiiformes; family Gobiidae; genus Mugilogobius; species Mugilogobius chulae. The sequence continues at coordinate 8,096,825 of CM076416.1, forward strand.
AGGAAGATACATCTCATTTACTGTCCTTTCTTTTCTATATACATTTTTGTCAAAAAGATAGTCAAAGCCAAGCACTCCTTTCACAGGCCAAATTAAACCACCTGGTGGGCCCCACTTTGGGCACCTTTGGTCTGGATGACAGGGACAGTTCCATACATTCAAGCCATGTAAACCCCCAACATCACACAAAAATAAAACCTTGCAAAAAAACTGAGACAACTAGTTATCGCTCCCATTCTCCTGTCAATCAACCGGACAGGACATATCCTGGCAAAATCAAGTGACTCTTTTAAGCATGATGGCATACAAGTCATTAAAGTATGCCAAGATCAACACTGCTTCAGAAAAAAGGTAGATATACAACAAAATGTCCAAAATGTACGTAAAAAACGACTTTTTTTTTACCTCAATATGTTATCAAAAGTCAAAACGTAAAACAACCACAATTTTGGAAATCTTCTTTGGGTTTAACGCACAAGTTTAGGATACAAGAGACTAAAATGGGTAACTTTAGCACTGGGGCTTGGTGTAGGTTAAGATTTACAAAATGTGTGGTTATTTTTCACTTTGGCGAATAAAGCCATGAAAACGTTCTAATGTACATTTTGACATTTTGTTGTATGTCTACGTTTTCTACTGAGAGTGAGCAGGCCACAATACAGCATATCAAAAAACAATTATTTATGATGTAAGAAAAAAAAACAGTATCATTAAATGCAATGTACCAAATTAACCAGTCAGGAGTAATGTTTTCAAGAGCTAGCTAATTGCAACTCAACTAAACCACTGTCTTTTCTCCAAACTTTGCAAGCCTGAAATTAACATTATTTGTTTCCCTAACGTGCAAAGGATTAATGATGAAAGTGATTGTCTAAAACTGCAGCTTACATCTAATACAACAGTGTTCACATAGATAACATGAGGCAGTGTTCTATAAGGTCTGTATTCGTTTTGCAGGAATGCTGGTGAACAGTTACAGTGCTGTTGGTCAGAGTCAGTACAGCAGCAGCAGCAGGAGTGTGCAAGCTAAATCAGGCAGAAGAGAAAGCTAGCATTAATAATTGAAGGGATATCCATTCAGAGATGCACATGGAGCGCTGCTATAGTGCACTGTTTTGCCATGAAGCAGGTGCTATTTTAGGCACCAGCTCACTACAAGACATAATACAGATATTTGGATTCAGCTGGATTTGGAAAATATACAGTATGCAGTTGTTGTTGACATTAGTTTAGTAATTCAAACTTCTCCCAATGCTATGTTCTAGCCATTTCTGAAACCCATTTGAGAGGTAATTTCCTGTTGGATCAACCTCAACACTTTAGTTAATTTCCTATTTGAACAATCTGAGAATGATGAACACATTTACCTGACAAAGGGACAAAATTGTTGAAAACGTGTCTCCTAATGCAGGGGTCTTGAAATGTATTGAAGTCAGTGAGCCTTATGTTCAAAAGGTCTTATAACCAAATATGCCTGCCCTTATATTACTGTTATAATTGTTTCCAGCAAAGTAAATAAATAACTTAACAAAACAAGTAGGTTAATGCAATGGTAGGACCCCCAATACATGAAGCGAAGACCCCCAACAGTCCCTTGTCCCCAATTGAGACCCACCATGCTACTGTTTTGCTTTGTTGTTTCTATGTTTGATTATTTTTTCATCAGCACAAAGATGCGCACTCAGGTGGATAACAGAAAGAGCTGGGCTGATTGACACAAGCTGTAGCAGCAACACTAGCCAGCACTGTTGTCAGTTTAACACTGTGTGAAAACAAAAGGTATGCTGCAAAATTAACATTTGTGAATGAAATTTCTCTTTATGACTGAGATTCAGAGTCAGAGATTTGTCATATGTTTCATATCAGATCAAAACAGCTAGCTTTCATCTTGTTTTGTGGTTTCCCCAGCCAATTATACGGACAGTGTATCTTTCTGCAGGTGACATGCACAGTAAAGCGCAAAGTGGTGTCAACCAATAGTCTTCTATAGTTTTAAACTTAGTTATCACATTTATGTTAAAATTGAAAAATCGGAACTTGACCCTATTTTTTTTTAACTATAACCAATTTGGTTTGCATTGGTGATTGGGTATTTTCCTGGTCGCGCATTTAAGATGAGGTCAGTTTCTAAACTCGCTTCTATCAAATTCTTTCCTTTAACTAAATGCATTGTACTTTATCAATTATATAATTTTAGGAGCTCGAAGGGTGAACTTTTCATATTAAATTATATTGTTGGGGGCCCATAGAGGCATCCTTGCCCTGTGCCTTCTAAATTCTATCAGCGAGCCCAGCTTTATTGTTCTTTGCTTTTAAAATACTCTTACCTTCTTGAATGACTCTAGATTTGTAATATTACAGTATATAGATATTTCTTGCACTCTCTTTTGATGTCCCTTAAATGGCCACTTGTTCAAAGTCAGAAACTAGAAGAGCTTTTACAAAGCAGAATTGCTTTAGCATTTTTCTATCAGTAATAAAATTAGCAGTACAAGCTTGTTTCCATGGTAACTCTGAAGGACACGTATGACTTAGTAACTGCAGGTAAACGTGACGAGGCGTTGGAAAAGGCCTTGAGTGAGTGGTCGTGCTCTGATAGCGTGAACAAGCAAAAGAAGAGAGTGAAAACAGAAGTGTGTGGAGCAGGTTATCTCTGCGTTTCATTGGTCCCAGATAACTACTGCCCAAACACCTGATTAAGCGCTATCAGGGAGTTAAGCCCCTCCAGTCTGCTCTGAGCGGGGTTTTCCTCATGTTTGCAGATACACTGTCCTCCTCCTTACCTTTTCAACTCGCACAAAAGAAGAAAAATGTGACACCGATAACCACAGCTCACTAAAACATTTAATCACTATGTTTATCTTGACATTGTACTTCAGAGTAAGACATTTCAGTCCTTGTAGTGCAAAAGTACTCAGATATCAACTGCATATTATAGAGTTTTGGCACATTAATAAGCCTGATGTGTCTCTCCATGGGTTTGGTGAGGCTGGCCCAAGTAACGATTCTTGTAAGAGATTATTTATCATGTTTCTCTTTATTTTTGCAACTATTAGCTACTTTTATTGATAATTACTTATTTTATATGAATTACTTATTTTAAAAACATTGTTGCAGTTAATATTGTTTAATCTGTATGGATATTTATGATTGTAACTCACAAAAATGTTGCAGTAGAAAACCCAGGACGCAACAACTATTTATTACCATTTTAAGCTAACAGTTAGCAACCGGAACTAGCTTAAAGGTGGGTTAGCTGATTTTCACACTACAAACAAGATTCAGGTTTTCTGGCAACTTCCTCTCATTAATCTTGTGACACATGGTTAATAACGATATGTTTTTGTTTTGATTGCAATTACAATAAACTGGAGAGGTCCACCCAAGCTCAGCCAATCAGAGCGCCGCATTCATTTCCTGAATAGAACTAAAATTCTGAAATTATTCAATTCAGACAATCCTCATTGGTGCATTTATCATATACATTTTAGTGGAAACCACACAATTTACTAAAATACAACAAAAAGTTACCTTTAATCAGGTATTTATTAGTTAATTTTTCTCCTTGAAATCTGTGAGGAGACTTAATTAAAATTTCAAACTTAATAAAACAATGTAAGAAATGCAAAGCTAGAAGTGCAAAGTGGACATCCAGTAAGAAGTGAGCAACAGATACAATTGGGGAGTGTGGCCTGCTGTGGGGAAGGTCATGGCTGGAAATACTATGCAAAGGCATGGGGAAGCTAAGGTTTTTACCTTTTTCACGTTAGCATTTAGATTGCAGCTATCAGTAGCCTTGTTAAATATATTTACATAGTTGGACCATTAGATCATTTATTCATCTTCTGTTTTTGTTTATATATTTGACACAACTTATTTCCTTAAGTCCACATGTGCAGTTGTAGTTGTTGAGCAGTGAGTGATTCTGATCCACTCTCAATGTTAACTTCCCTCCACGGAAGCGTCAGTGGGCGTGGCCTCTGATGCTGACTATATCTATGTTTATATTATTAATTAACACACTCTTTTTTTTCTTGAATTATAAATACCTTGTTGTTTCCAGACAGATACTATTTCACTCTTAACATCCACACATTTCTTGGACTAATTCTTTATACACAACAAATGAATTTCCATGTGACCTTCTCTCACCTCTGCTGGTCAGTTTAATACATTGTGCTGGGTCACACTGTGCTTTCACTTCAGAAATTGTCAAGGTAATAAAGTGTTTTAAATATCAGTCCAATAAATGAACAGAAATTCCATTTAAAATTCATCTTACTAATTTCACCTTTGTTTATTTGCTCTGACAGAGAAGACACTGAACTGTGTGCCTAAAACAAAAAGGCTTCCAGCAGCTACATTTTTTATTAATTCTACCTTTAGTTCACCATTAAAAGCATAAATAGTTGTGTTGTGTCTGTGAGATCCTATACTTTTTCCTCTCAGTCTCAAAAAACGCTGTTCTGAATGTCCCAGATTAGTGACATCAGCAACATCTCCTGCATTAGCATATCTGGCAAGATGCAAATTGTACACTTGTTTTTGAAAACCCCCACTTGATGACATCAGAAGGTGGAACTGAGCATTTTAACCTTTGCAGATGCGAACAGCTAAAAGTTACTCCATGTTTTGAAGGGAAAAAACATTCTAAATGACTTAAAGTTGGGATGAAGCAATTTTGTGCAATAGAGGTTATGCTGATGACATAACAGTATTCTAAATGTGAAGTGAGTGGTAAAAGTGTATGTGAGTCAATGAAGGGAAAGTACTAGTTGAAAACACAACAAAAATGCAAAAAGCACTGTCCGTTAATAAATATAAACAACCAAACAGAATATTGAGTTTGTAGCTGACATGTAAAAAGAGAAAATCAGCTAAACAGTAGCAGAAAAGCAGGAAAACAACAGGAACACAGAGGTCTATCATACATGTATTCTCACTGACACACAGTTACAGATTATGATTTTTAGTCCATTTGAGTTAATTATTTGTTGTGTGACAGTAAAATGTCCAAAATCTCCATCGGTTAGTGCTTAGTCAGGTCCAGGGAGAAGTGAGCTAGTTGCCATATTGAGTTTATTTCTGTTGTTAAACTGGCATAAACAGTTATATTTTTATCTTAACCTTTACTCAAACTTTATTCTGTAAACTTACCCATTCCTCTCAGGGGTGTCCAAACTTTTTTCACAGTGAGCCGCTTTTTGAAACTTATATGGAGCGAAGGGCCACATAATATGCAGCTGTGAAGTGAATCATTTAAAATTTAGCATTTTACCTTCTAATTTTTATGAACTATAACACTTTTAATAAGACATTAAACATTCATTTTAGGTTTCAAAGCCATTAAAATGTTGGTTATTTCCACTATGATAAAAGAATTGCTCAAATTTGACATAAAAACTACACTTTTTTGTAGTTTGGGCCAATCTAGCAGTAAGTTTGAGGGCCGAACAAAATAGGTCTAAGGGCCACATTTGGCCCCCGGGCCGCAGTTTGGACATGCCTGCTCTAAATGATTTAGAATTAATCTACTTCAATAAAATTCTCAATATTACCTTCATTTATCCAATCTTTTCTCAAAATTGTGCAGCTATTCTGTTTAAATTCAGGCCGTGTTATTTCAAATTATTTCCACAAACCAGCCCAAGCTTCTTCCAAATGCACCTTGAATTCTTTCTTTTCTCTCCTTGTGTGACATTTCTCCAACATTTGGTTTGACTTTTAAAACTCCTCCATCTCGATAATAAAACCACATTGACCTCAGACAGTTGACTATTGTCTGTCGCGCCTGTATAAGGTCAAAACTAAAACACATTTCTCTCTTTTTCTATCTCTCCCTGACGTTTTTGAGAGCAGATGAAGTGATGTGGGATGCGTAGTGACAGCGGCAGCACATGAGGCTTTTAGGAGCAGAAGACTGGTGTCCCTCCTTCACACATGGATAACTCTTGAAGGAGGAGTTACCTAACAAGGCGCAGACGGGACAACATGCGTACAGACACACACACGCACATGAGAAGGCGCACAACGGTACACAGGAAGTACACACTGGGGGCTGGACATCATCGGGACGTCTCTGGAGAGGAGCTGTGATGGTGGTCTGCACGCTCCAGCGCTCCTCAAGGGGAACCAACAGACGTCTGCTTCACTGTCTGTCAAAGTTGTCTGGTCTGTCTGCTGCTGCCGCTGGAGTTTTAATGGAGCTTTGGTGTATATGTGCAATTATATACGATTTATGTGCATCTGACAGGTTATACTACACTTTTCGGTAAAACGTAGTGAACATGATTTCAGTCAAGATGGTACTTAAAAGGTTCACGACAGTTGAACCATTATTGCACTGTGTTAAAGAGACTACACTCGATTTTTACTATAAAATATCTTCACATCTTATTAGTAGAAAAACATACATTCATTATATTTGAGGTTTTGCTAAACATTTTACAAATATTGTCCTTGTTTGGCCATTTTTGAGGATTAAAAATGTACATATACGTTTATAAAAGATGGGCGCTCGCAAGTTGCCTATAGCGACCATAAATAACTAAATAGGCCAAAACTCCTGTATTTTCTGTAGTTTAAAAGACTATTTAGCTTGAGAAATAAAAATACACTAGAGCACACTCATGATGTTGAATTATGTTTATAGGGTCATAAAAATGTGTTTCTTATCAGAAATTGGAAGATGCCTCCCTGGTGTGATGTACCAGTTTAGAACTGTTTTACTTCCTGTATTTTCAACAGATTTTCCCCACAAGTAATACTCTACCAGATTAAGTTAAAACTAGAAAATCATAAAAACTTGTCTTATGCATTTGACCACTTTGTCATCATTGTTACAATGATGCAATATTTAAACAAATGCATGAAATTATGACATGACAACAAAGAATACCTGATAACACATTCATTGTTTTAAATTATTGTTTATACTTTCAGAAAAATGCATTTTTGATGTACAGGTAAAGTCACTTTTTGATTACAACAGCAGAGGGATTATGTTATAGAAATGTTTCCTGTAATTTTAGTTCTCATCTTCTTAAAATAAATGCAACTGATACCAAACTAAAGATATTTACCAAAGAAACTCCATTTATAAAAGGACTGGTTTTGCATTTCACTTGAGGCTCTATGCATATGCATTCTTCTGAGGCTTTTTTCACCCTTGATTACATTGATTGCATTAATTAGAACAGTAAATCCACCAAAGAGAAACCTAAAATTCATTTAAATATCACTGAGGTCCACAGTCTCACTAAACCACATCAACAACAGTCATTTCACCTGAACCATTACATATTTAACATTTTAGAATACTTTTTTTACCCTTACAGCATCTATTTGTGTCTCCCATTTATGTCTAACAAGCGTTTTCTTAAAACCCACTTGCTAGTGTCTATATAGGTTATTAGCTCAAGCTAACTCTTGCTAGCATGCTGACAAGAATAGCAACTCTCACTGGCTTCAGAAAGTTCTGACAATGCTTCCCATCATGGTCAAGAAATTTTCAAACCGTGGGTTCATCAGTTATGCACATAGCTGTCTACGAAGATGCAGGAAGTTTGTTTGTTTGTATTAGGGATGCACCAATGCGATACTGGGATTAGATATCGATAGGATCATTATTCGCATTTAACTGGACACAATGAGACAAAATTACTAAATGTTGACCCAGAACATCTCATGGTATTTGACATTTTTCAGATTAGTTGTTAAGTTGACTTGCACTATATACTACACTATAACACTATAACTGTTACATAGCTCTGAATGACCAAATTTTTATGTTTGATAACAAAGGATGGTTGTATCGAATATCGAAGATGCTTAAGCCAAAGTACGGGATCAATATCGAACTGAAAAGGCTGGATCTCTGCATCACTTGTTTATGTTGTTGGCATTTGACTGACTGCATGTACCAAAAACACACTTCAAGTCAAGGGATTACAGTAAGTTGTAAAAAAAAAAAAAAAAATTAAGACTCAGAATAGTAAGTGAGCAAAACATGTAGACTATCGATAAAGTTTAAAAAATACATATTTCCACAAACAAAAATTTACTTTGATGCATGGGTCATCTCTCTGCTGCCTCTTGGTGGAAATATAGCACTTGCAGTTTCAGAATCCCAACCCGACACCAGCTCTTCTAACAAACTCTGGCTTTTTTTTTTATCAGTGCAAACATGTATTTGGATGTGTTTTTGCAGCATTATTTCAATACTAAAGAAATAAAGAGCTAAAACATTGTTGCTTTGCTATTGTATTTACACAAGAGAGCTGTTTTTAAAAGACAGAATTAGGATATAGCACATATAATTCATTCTGTTTGTTTAAGATGGAAAAACCCTGCACAGTGCCTTTGAGTCAAATCACATTTAACCTTATAAATCACATTTACAATAAGCTAGATTTCACTCTGTGCAATTTTCACTATTGACAACAAAAGCCGTAGAATAAAGGCGAGCTGACTTCTCTGCTCACACACAGTTCATTAGCTGTAATTCGGCTCCCTTGTACCTCATACATCATCAGAGCTGGTGGTAGTCCTGCACTGGTGGCACAGGCAGCAGACTAATGGAAAAGGCCCGTTCCTTTAGGCAGGCTATAGCTCTCTCAAACCACAAGTTATACTGCTCTGTTAAGCGCATAAAAAATGTATGCACTAAAATATGGATAACTCCGGCAGCATTTAATCTGCGTTTTATTGAAATGTTAACGCACTGCTCTGAATTGTCAACCCGTATAAAATGTAACAGAGGCCACGTCCAGATTAATAGGCTTTCATCTGAGCGTTTTGCTACAGTTTTGCAAAAGATTATAACTAACCTAACATTATGCTGTCTTGCATTTATGAGTCTTTAAAATCAACAAGAAGTCAACCCATTACATTTGTTTATCTTCATATCCAACATTCGCTTCAAACTATGAAAGTATAACTACAGTATTTTAGACCAGGGCTTCTCAACCTGGGGTCAGGGCCTCTTCTGGGTTACCTGATGATGTGTGAAAAACTCAACTTTGCTCCTACGGTTGTTGTTTTGAGGGTTGGGACTGAAAATGGTTGAGAACCACTGCTTCAGACCATTAGCTCTCACATTTTTTAGAACATCAACTAACCTAAAAAATGATCCAAAAATGTATCCAAAAATACAGTTGTGTCCACAAACTAGAGGCTACCACTGAATCAAATTCGCCAATATTAGTGGATCTGAAAGAACTCCCCAACCACCGTTTGAGAAGCAGTGCTTTGGACACGATTAACCTGCCAATGATGTTTTCGTCAACTCAGATTTTAAGGATTTGTAACAACAAAACTGAGTCCTTCTGAAGATCCTTCTTTCCTGTAGCAGTGACATGAACATTTTTCAGACCTGGTTTCATTTTTTTTTTACTGCGACTTTGTGCATCAGGCTCCCATTGGACCTATGTCATCTGGATGAATGAATTAAGTTTATTGTCATTTCAAAATGAGCTCTTGCTCACTTATCAACAAAATGTCGTTTCTCATCAGTTAAAACAGTGCATTTAAAAAAATATAATAAACAGAATAAATGTATTAAAAATCAGCAGACCTTGTCACAATAAACACTTTTTCTTTACTAGGCTATAAAATGTCTAAAGTTGGGTCAACTCTACAGCAAAAAGCTCATGCAAACTATTTCAGGTCAGATCTGTCGCTCCACGAGTTCAGGGAGGCTTGACCTGATTATCACTTATCAGAGGAAGATTAATTGTTGTAGCATTCCTCATGTCTGTGAGGTCACAATGATTTTGTTGTCTCAAACCTCAAATTGTATTGGATACGGATATATTTGCCTTGTAATAGTTTTTGGAACTGCAAGATTGAAAACAGACCAGTTGGGGTCTTTTTCTATAATGTCAACATCTGGGAAATTCAAAATGGAAAGTTTTGAAGGCTTACTGTAGAAAGACATTTTATGAGACTCACAGGAACAAAGCTAAATACAACTCCTATGTTTATGATGAGGGAACAATATCTTAAAGATCAGATTTTTAGTGTTACTGATTGCTATGTGTGCCAATCCATTTATTTTACCTGCTTGTACTTCACATTTTGCACACATTGTAGCACAGCTCTTGCACACAAAGCGTTTTCGCAACACATCTGTCTGAATGGGGCCGAATCAGCTGCCGTTCCGGAGGTCATGTTTCTGTAAATATCCCGCTCTTGTTAAAGTGTCAGAGCATCTTAAACGGCTTGACAAAGCGCCACCTGGGACCAGCAGCAGACGTGTAGGTAAAAGAGGAAGAGAAAACGGAACGCTGGCTGCCCTGTCGTTATTTTTACAAGTCTTTATGAGTCAATTTAGCGTCTGGGAAATAAAACACACGGGGTGTCGAAGCTGCGGGGGGAGAGGGGAGTTAGTGCGGCTCCTCGGCTGTCAGAGGAGCAGAGACAGAGCAGCCTTAATCAAGATATTCAAATTAGAGCTTCTCCTTAAATCAATGGGAATGGAAAGCAGGAGGGACTGAAATGTGGTAAGAATCCACCAACACGTTTGGTTCAGTTACTTGTTTTTTATTGATTCAATGAATTTTAAAAGTTGGTGTATAAAGCTTTATAGTAATTTTTGGTCAACTAAAGCATGACATTTGCATCGAGAGGTTTTGTTGTGGTATAGTGAAATGTAAGATCAAATTCCATTTTTTTTTTTTTTATTAGTAAATCTTGTCTTTTTCCTAAAATAAGAGCTTAGATTAACTAAGGTCAATGAGCTCTAGGCTACACTTCCATTACCCAGAATCCCTCTTACCAGCTTGTCCTAACAACAGTGTTTGTCTCAGCTCTCTCGACTCCACCCTTCCCTATGTCTCATCTGTCTTCCAGCCTGAAAGCATTTCTATCCACAGTAGTTGGGTGGTGGGGTCGTAAATTGAGCACGTAAGCTGGAGGCCCATTGATCTTACCATCTTTCCATCGATCACTAATAAATTTGTAACAGCATTCTTTTGTTGTGACATTGTTCTTGCTACAGTGAAAAGTACAATGTAAATTAATTACTTTGTGACCAAATCAGAATGCTGTTTGCTGTCTGAACAGAGTTGCCGAGTGCAAGGGTTCAGTTGCATATCTTAGAGGCTGTAGCAAAAAGTCTCCTACGTCTCCCCTCCTATAGACTTGTAGAGCACATAATCGAACTTAAAACAGTCTAAATTCTGTCTGTTTATTTTATATTGATAGGACAAATATTGAGGGAGATAAAGTCCTAAACATTGTAAAAATGTGCACAAAAAAATACAGTTGATGGCAACAATTAAAAATGAAACCACAAGAAGATATTTGACCCCATTGCTTCTATAACCTGGTAAAAAGGTCTGTTTGCAGTGCAGAGGGGGAAGAGAAAGAGGAATACTTATAGACAGGACGAAATGTAATCAAGTATAAATAATAATAACTTATTTTTGTAATTTGCTTTGCTAAAATTCTAAATTTAAACAATTAATGCAAATTATTTTAAAATCTTGTAGACCCAATCTTGGGCTTGTTTCATTTCATGAAAATTCTGTCTCGTCCCATCCCTTATATATATAATCCCAGCCCTAACATTTTATGACAACAGAAGATTTCCAAATTAGTATCAACACGCTGGCAATCAAACCACGTCAATGATTGCAAACCAATGCAACCTGCATCCCAGGGGCAGATGTGACCCTTTGCCAGTTTAATGCGGCCCCTGGCATAGTTTTGAGAAGTGGTGAATCTTTATGTTTTTCTTTTCAGCAATGAAACATGTGTCAGCACTTACGTTCTTTATACATTGTCACATTAGGGGGACAAATTAATAAATTAAGCAGCCCATTTTTAGAGAAATGCGCTTGTAATAATGCAATTCCAATGATCCAACAATCGGTTCTCTGTCACTTGTCTTATTTTGTATTCTTGTGTTATTCTGTATCGAGAATATTTCAAGACAAATCACAATTTGAAGGTAACGTTTACCCAGAGCAATGGGTAAACACCAATTACATAACTGAAGCAAGTCATCTTCATGCCAGTACTAACTCACTCTAGTTAAATATCACGTGCAGTCCTCTAAACAGTGACAGTATAAAGTTTCCCATTATCTTGTTCATGAGGTACATTCAGTTCTTATTATACATTAACCTGCTGCCACATTATCCTGTACTTATATGTATTTAAATCTGTAGCTGTTTTATATAGACACTGCTCTGTTCTGTCCTTGAAAAATAAAAAGAAAGCGACTCAAACGCTTTCCGCGCGTGGGCTATAATTCTCAGCACTTGCTTGAATGTGCTTGTAAATTAATGGTTCCTCAATCAAGGTCAAGATGTACTTTATCGCGCGACGTTGTAAGCAGCTCGGCGTCTGTGCGAAGCCATTTGAAAAAACATAAAACGGAGCATTCGTTCCAGCTCTGCAGCAATCAAGGCCCTTTGCAAACATTTTCTCTCCTCTTCAGTGCGTTCAGGTGGCCGCATTGGCGCAGACTACACTCCATGCTTTTTATATGACTGTGTGATATCAGCTTTTTTGTCCCGATAAGGCCATGTGTGTGTTAATGGCGCGGTGTCTAGCCCCAGCTCTCCGCTCGACGTGATTTCAAACCAATTGGGAGATCGCGGAGGAAAGAGGGAGGGAGAGGATTTGTAATTAAAATTCTGTTCAGCATGACAACGCCGTTTCATGGCTCATTTTTTTTGCAGCACGTGGCTTGAATTCAGGATAAGCGCGTAGAGTTTAATAGGTAAATAGAGCAGGCTGTTGTGTGCTGGAAGATGTAGCACAGGTGGGAAAAAAGGAAATAATAAAATAGCTTTTTGAAAACAGAAGCGTCTTGTGTGTAGTTATTGGACGTGCTTCAATATTTAATATGTTCTTAAAAATGAAAAGTTGCTAGACTTGTTTCCACAGTGACAAACTGGAACGACCATCTGCTTTGTAAAATTTGATCAGGAGCAGGCACGTGTTTACAGTATAATAATATTCCAGATGATTATATTGCATATTGCTTTAATATCATGTTGAACAATCCACTGAAGTCACTCGACTTTATATATTCTTGTATATTTGCTCTACCAGCACAGTGTTAGATTAAAGTGTATTTTTGGAGCTTTCTGCAGACTTTTTAACACCTGATGCCGCTGAACATCATTCAGAGAAAATGTTTTGAAGGAATGGACGTATTACTGACAGAAAAACATATAGATTCATCTGCATCTCTTAAACCTGACTATGATGTGTCTTTAGAGTTCACTGGACTGACGTGATGTTTTTTATTTCTTATTTTAATTATTTCAAAGAGACAACGCATATAGATAAACATGTGCCTGTCAATAAGTACAGATAATAGCCATTTTTAACCCAGTCTTCAGCGAAAATGTATATATACGTACGATAAGCATGTTTTCGCACCTTCTATTACGTCCATATGTTACGAAAAGCTAAAACATAAACAACCACAAATTTTGGTTGAAGCCTCCTGACAACATTTTCTTTGGGTTTAGCGGGAAAGTTCAGGTTTCAACTCAAAGAAAATGTCGACATGTTTTTTTTTGTGTGTGTGTGTTTTGGCTTTGCGTAGCATACTGACATAAAAAAGACGTAAAAACGTAGCCTACTTATCGTAGGTTTTTGACATTTTGTTGTAGATCTATGTTTTCTCTGGAGACTGGGCTGCCATTTTCCATCTTCAGTCTCTTGGCAGGTTTATGTCAAGATCATTTGGACTAGAACAATCACACAAGGCAAGACAAGTCACTGCACATAAAAAAGAAGTTGATCAGAAATTAGCTAGACAATCTCTCAGAATTAAAAAAAAACATTCTATACATCATTAATGTTACAGGCGATTACAAGTTTGACCTTCCAACAGCCGGTTTTTTTTGTTTGAGCTTTTGAGAATGCTGTAGTGTCGGCAGCTCTCTGATGTGAAAAGGCACTGTGTTCCAAGCTTGATCTGCTCCATAAGCAAAAGATTGTTGACCAAAGGCACTTTTTCTAAATGACATCAAACAGTTGTCTCTAGATGCTATTATATATATATATATATTTTTTTTTTTTTTTTTTGCAAACTTTTTTGAAGTAGGTGGAGAAAGTTCATTAAAATTGTGATTTCCAGAAATAAATGTGTCTCCAGAGTTCACCTGGACCTGACTGTGACCTGTCTCCACCTGGCCCTGACTGTGACGTGTCTCCACTTGGACCTGACTGTGACGTGTCTCCAGACCTGGCCCTGACTGTGACGTGTCTCCACTTGGACCTGACTGTGACGTGTCTCCACTTGGACCTGACTGTGACGTGTCTCCAGACCTGGCCCTGACTGTGACGTGTCTCCACTTGGACCTGACTGTGACGTGTCTCCACTTGACCTGACTGTGACGTGTCTCCACCTGGACCTGACTGTGACGTGTCTCCACCTGGCCTGACTGTGACGTGTCTCCACTTGGACCTGACTGTGACGTGTCTCCACTTGGACCTGACTGTGACGTGTCTCCAGACCTGGCCCTGACTGTGACGTGTCTCCACTTGGACCTGACTGTGACGTGTCTCCACTGGACCTGACTGTGACGTGTCTCCAGACCTGGCCCTGACTGTGACGTGTCTCCACCTGGACCTGACTGTGACGTGTCTCCACCTGGACCTGACTGTGACGTGTCTCCAGACCTGGCCCTGACTGTGACGTGTCTCCACTTGGACCTGACTGTGACGTGTCTCCACTTGGACCTGACTGTGACGTGTCTCCAGACCTGGCCCTGATGTACTGGTGACGTGTCTCCACCTGACGTGCTCCAGACCCTGACTGTGACGTGTCTCCACTGGCCTGACTGTGACTTCTCCCCCCTGACGTGACGTCTCCACCTGGCCTGACTGTGACTGTCCCACTGGACCTGACTGTGACGTGTCTCCTGAGTTTACCTGGACCAGACTGTGATTTGCATTGCCAGTTGTCAATACAGCGATTCCAATCATTTTCTAATTTTAAAAACCTGTTGATGAGGACATTGATAAGTCACATGAAGAGGCCAAAATGTTGTCTTTTTAGATTAGTATTAGATTGGTGTAAACATACAACACATAGGAGCAAATGACAGTTAAAGAAACTACCTCGGGAAAGTATCAGTCTTCTATTGGTAACAGGCCTTGATATTTTAATCAAAGAGAGTTGATGTGAAAGCCATTTTCCCAGCTCTTTAAGTCAAATGTGTTTTTGCACCTGTTTCCATCATCTCCGTGGAGCCAAGATTTATAATGCTTGATTTATGAGTCTGCACAACACTTTGCTTACAGCTTTGGGACTTGCATTCAAAAGATGTGATGGCTTTATGCTGTCGCAACTTTGAAATGACAACCTTTTTCAATCCCCATGACTCACTGTTAGATCTGCAGACATCTCAAAACATAACGTTAATACACATCTGATTTAGTTGTTTACATGTTTGATCATTTGAATTTAGGTTAATCAAAGTCAGGAGGTTGTCAGAAAGAAAAGAAGAGTGTGCATTCAAAGTGTGATTGGGTTCACTCTTCATAGATGTGACAGGTGCATGTCCATACACATCTAAGAGATAACTGAGATCATTTCATTGCCATATGTGGAGTTTATATGTAATAAAATCCAAATTTCACAGCACAAAATTATCACAATAAGCAGCTCACATCAGAATACGCTGTTTTTACCATTTTTGAGGAGAATAAACAATTTGAAAACATGTGGTGTTTTGTAACATTCATTTATTTTCTACCGCTCGTTCCCATTAAGGGTCGTGACTTTGGGCTTTAGGCAGGGGAAAACCCTGGACAGTGGTCATTCACTCTCTCATTCATTCACAAGGGAAATTTACAGAGATGCCCAAAAACCTAAACATGCATGTTTTTGGAGGTGGGAGGAAACAGGAGTACCCGAAGAAAACCCACGCTGACCAGAACATGCAACTCCACCCAGGGAGATTGTGAGATGTTGACATGCTCAAACCCGGAAGTTGAACCCATGACCTCCTTATTGGAAGGCCAGTGCTCTAACCACTTTGCTACCGTGCACCTCGTGTTTTGTAACATAAAATTTCTCAAAAGTTGATGTTGAAAATACTGTACTCCAAAAATATATTTTTTTTGTTTATTTATTTGTTTGTTTGTTTGTTTGTTTTATTAGGACAAGGTATAATTACATGAAGCCTAATGGTAGAGATGCTTTTACCAAATTCTAGCTTTACAGATAATTTCCATCTTAGTCCTGGGAGGGGAGGCGCTACTGGACATGTTTTAGGGGAAAAAGAGCACCTGGAGGAAACCTACGTAGACATAGGTAGAACATACAAACTTCACATAAAAAGGCCAGAGCACTAACCGCTATGCCACCAAAAGAACAAGTGTCTTTCCGATGTCTACGCTGAAATTGAGCAAAATACTTTGTTGTTGCTGATGTATATTTAGCTGTTTCTTCAACAGCTTTCCAATATACATGACTTTTTGTTACTTCCAAAGAGTTAAAATGCATAGGCAAGAGCAGGAGTTCTCAAATGTTTCTTCTTTTCTTAGACCGGAACCTCCAAAACAACCAAGCAATAAACTGATGTTGTAATGATTTAGCTTAGACCGATTCAATATTGGGTTTAATCTTAATTTAACTGTTTCCAAAAAAACATTCACGTATAGTGAATGACAGGTTAAAGTACGGGGACTCTTCATTATTTTATTCAGAATGAAGCTTTATTTGTGTGTCAATGCACCACAGTGACACAGCTATTCATAATTTAAGTCAGCACTGATACAAGGATAATTTGGAAGTTAGAACAGTAGGCAGTTCGCTAAACATAAAAAAAAAAAAAAATTCTAATAAGCTCTTGGGTCTCTGGTTTTCAGCTTCCATTTTGATAACTTTTCGATAGACTGTGTGTTAAATTGCCAATCGCTATGGCAACGATCTAAGACTATAACCATTTTCAACACTATGGATTAATTTAAATGAGTTTGTGAGCAGACTTTTACACTCTCAACATGGCAGCTGGAACTGGGTGTTGATTATTACAGGTTGGCATGACAACAGCTTTAAATATATCTCATTGATTTCATCTGTGTAGGGGTTAGGGTATGGCAAACCATTCACCGATAAAAAAATAAATAAATAAAAAAAAATGCAGATTCGATATTTTCCAAAACACCAGGAAGCCCAGTCTTTAAAGGTTGTCTTTGAAATATGACAAAACTCAAGCCGTTACCAAGCTCCCAATAGTAAAATTACCAGGTTGTTAAGTCGGCCATAATAGAGTAGAACAATTACCGGGGATGATTTAGGGATGTGGGGCACTTAAGCAAATATTAAACCAGAATTTATGAGAAATTATTTAAACAAACGTAGCACAAAGTCCTGTTCTCAGTGTGCGGGCGGACCTCTGGCTGTGCGCGAAGGATCCAGGAAGTTCAACAAGGAGCTAATTAATGAAGCAGCTGGTTTTTGCTGCCGCGAACTCCACAACTCAGCGTGCGGTACTCAGCCCAACAGTTTATTTGAGACTGCACGCGGGTGATATGGTACGGCAAACCGCAAATATGTTTCACACTTCAACTTCAAGTATAAGAACTGACCTTGGCCTACTAAACCCAATCACAAGTTTACGTTAGAGCTAACTTTAGAAGTCTTTGCTTCCGAAACTGTGCTTGTAAGTGCCGCACCTGCTTTTGCCAGATTGAAAATGTATTTCTCTGGCTAGAAACAATGGCATTACCCATATTTATAGCCATAAAGATGCGTAAATGTATAGAAGCATCTGGGCTCACGTGAAAATCCATTAGAGACATTTAACAGAAAAAACATCTGTAACTAAACTATTTATGATGATCTAGTTGGAAATATTTCTATGAATTTTTAAAAGTATATCCAAGTGTCACATTGTTAATCTCTAAATGACAAATTAGCTTGTACCATCTTCTATTTCATTTTCAGGACAGAAATGAGTATGTATAACACGCACATTTAAACGCATATGTATACCATGTGATTTCTCCTATTTTGTTAAATGAATAATAAGTGTTGCAGTCCTGCTTCACTTCAATGGTGGGTGTAGAAATGTGTTATATTTATAAATATTAACAAAAGCCTAATCTTAACCAACTCCAAGCCTCAGTTGCAGTAGCCTACTGTTGGTTTTTTTTTTGGTGTGTGGCAACAATAAAGGCTAAGGTAAAAGGGCAAACACACGTTTTGTTCTGGGAAGGGATTCTCCACAAAAAAGGTCAGAGCTAACTCCTATCGCTGAATAAAGCTCCCTTACCTTCACACACATCTGGGACTGGAACAGGAAAATCTTTTTCCAGCTTGGTTTTAGCATAAACTCACTGATTACTGATTTGTAGACGTAACGAGAACTGTAGATAACATCTAACCACATATTGAATCCATTAAAGTGATGCTGTGTAATTTTCTGAGGTGAAAAATCAATGCATAATCCCATTGATAGAAAGTTAAAACAGTAATTTTATTCTCCATCAAAATGCAAAAGTATGACAGGACTCATGTATAGGTACAGATTTAGCAGATACATCTGGACTGGACCTTTGATGACCCCTAATACTGAGGACCTGGACTCCTCCTTCATGGATTTCTCCCATTTCTCTCTCTCCTGGTTTTCTAGATGAATTATTTCCTTCTGCCACTGGACTCTGGCTCCACTGACTTAAACTATGTTCCTTCACTATGGTTCTCCTCAAGCTTGTTCTCTTTTCTCTTAAGTTTTTTTCTTGCTGAGGAGAAGGGAGAACAGGGGATGATCTGAGACAATTGTCCATCTGCCTGTTTGTTGTTGGACAATGTGCCTGTGTGTTTATGAATAATGATACAATTATTTGCTCTTATTGGATTTTACTGGTTTTATTTTTTGTAAGATTAGCAAACTGTATTGAGTAATTATTCTTTTATCATTTACTTTTATGGTTGTCATTCTGTGTTTGAACAGCACTTTGGAAACTGTCTGTAAAATGCGCTATATAAATAAAGTGGATTGGATTGGATATAATATCATAATAACATAATAATGACTGTTTCTGATTTTCTAATGCTTCTGCTGTATTGACCAAAGATTGTTTCATCGCTTGATTTTCTGATAATTCTGTTCGCTAAATAAACAATCCTGTGAAGTCTTTTGAGATAACTGTTGTTGTGATTTGGGGCTATACAAAAATAATGCAAATTGAATTGAACATTATATATAGCTTAAGAAACAAGATTCAAATAGAAACATGCAAGAGAGGCCATACTCTTAGACACCAAAGATAGGGAGAAGTCTGCTCAGAATAAAGACACGTGTATTTTTAGTCCAAGAAATACATCTAAACAAATAAAGTTTTTGTTCAAGTCTATTTTTGACCTTTAAGTTTTCCATGATGTAAACCCTTTGCATTGCATTCCTATCCGAATTTCCTTTGATTACCATGATGTGCACCACTAAAAACATACATCTTATTGGATTTAGCTAAATGAATCATATCAAACCATCATCATCCTACAATTTCCTTCCAATCTTGACATTTAATCCACACAAAACAAACAAGGCTGTACCCAAACTTGTCAACCAAAATGGCTGTCTCTGTATATATTTTGCCTGGCGTCCTTGTCCCCTTCCTCCTCTCCTTCTTCCCTCCGACAGACAGTTTGTCGAGAGGAGCAGACAGGAGCAGACATGGCTGGTGACGCGCGTTGCATGTGCTAATGCTGTACTCTGTTTACTCAGTCAAATGTCGGGGGGGCGCGCAGGGCCACATAGGCTTCTCTCTCGGGACGTCCTCCGCGAAGCTTGTCAACTACTGTCACTCAATCTTCGCTCGCCTGTCTTCGCCGCGTCCAGGATCCTTTGCTGTGCCTAAACAAAGAAACCAGCCAAAGCAGTCGCATCCTGGACCCGGCGCCCCTTCAGTGTTTAACCTCTGATACCGCCGCGTTTCTCCTCCCATTATTCATCAAAGATTTTCTGGTTATTTGGCAAGAAAGCTACAGAGAGTTAGAAGGCACTACCCCAATTTTAATTTATGTCCTTCCCGTAGTCCCAATCCCCTGAACTGGCTTTGGCTTTTCTTCCAGCTTTTGTATTCAACAAAACCTGATGTTATTGATGTGTTTGTGCCTACAATTTATGTATGAAATTAGGTTAAAAGTTTGAGGGCGCAAAAGCTCACTCGGATTATGAGGATAGCTGTTCACAGTCGACTGACAAAACAAAAATGTATGATACTATCTTTGTGCCGTGCTGATTTCAATGTCAAACCCTAGGCTATCAACCCTGATGTATTTAAAGTAAGCATTTGTATTTGACCTCTAAATAAATAACAACTAAAGATGACAAGATAATGGATTCTCCTGCTGGCTTCGTAGTTATTATTCCAATGTTGGCATGATCAGATGTCAAGATTTATCAGATTCCATTGTCCCATGTCATGATAGGAAAATGACACAACTCTGAATTCACTAATATTCAGGTTTTACACCAAAAGCAATTTAGTTTATTGGCCTTCTGAGTATGTAATAGATGTTTGAACAACAGCCATATTGGTTGATCATCTGGTATCTAATTATATAGTACTTTCCATCTTTTTACGGCACTCAAAACACTTTAAATCAAGGGACCACTCACCCAGTGTATGCAGACAATGGGGCAAAGTGAGCTAATGTCTTGCACAAGGGCACAACAACAGTTTGCTCCAGTCATTCCACTGGTGTTTCAGAGGTTTCTCATCCAAGTGATGATGTCAGTGGGCAAGCCTTGTTCAAAATAGGTTAATGGGACCAATAATGTGAGCAATAACTGACACGGAAGACACTAAAAATCCAAATATTGAGCAGGGGTATTTCTGTTTATTTCAATATGTGTAGTGGTGTGTGCAGAACATGGTAAAAGTTTAACACATTTAATTGATTAATTCATAGATTTGAAGGGAAAAGGGAAGTGGGACAATTCTTAAAGACTTGACTCTATAAAGCGCAGACACAAAATGCTATTGAGCTAGCTTCTTATTAGCAAAGGACCACTCCAGGTGCGCTCTGGTCTGCGTCACGGCCATTACGGTGCAGCGTCCAGGAGACAATATTATGTTATATGTGTAACCTCCAATAGTTAAATCTCACAACAGTACATCCTCTTTTTACCTGCAGTTTAGGACCTGAAGTGCTTAGTCCAAGGGTGTCGAACTTAACTGGAGCTGATATATTCAAATATGACAACATTTCCTTATCTATACTGAACTACAATACTGTACATCATTTTGAATTGTATTTTATTGTGCAGAGAGTCCTTGCAAAGAACATTTTTGAACAAATTGGATGCAATTTGCTGCATTTCAATGCATTTTAGAGGTTTATTTTCATAGTCTGTTTTTCTATTCTGGCCTATGTAGGCCTGTTTTGTACTTCATACACACGACAGAGCTGGACTGCAGTGTATTATGGAACCTGTAGCTCTAATTGTTAGAAGCTTTTATCAGAAGGCCATAATAAATAATGATCATAAATCATCCTGGGGCCACATGAAATCACCTCAGGGGACGCTTTTGGCCCGCGGGCTAAATGTTTGACACCTCTGGCTTAGTCATTCAATATGGATAAAACTGGTTGTTAACTCTACAATTGATCATGGGAAAGTTTTGGAGTTGTGGGTCAAAATATGGCTAAAACTAGTCTTTGAACAGTTGTAGGACCAGAGAAGAGCTGCAAATGGTTTCGAGCTTTAATGACATTTTAGAATCTTAATTATCTTTATTTTATTTCTTCGTTATACATACAATTTTAAGAACGACAAAAACACAGCTAGCATGTAGTGCTAACATGAGCCAACATTCAGTGGTCAAATTACTTTAGAACACAGAGTCTAGAGAGCCTGATGTTTCCTCATAAACATCTGTGTCTCAAGGTTTATTATTCTTCACGTCTTTACTCATAAATCAGAAATATTTCATCGCAAATGCCCTAAATTGTGCAGCGGACACCAGCTTAGTCGTATCTGACCAATAGGAGTTACTCTGTCACGATTGGTGAGTTCTCCTCTTCTGTTGCCTCACTGTTCTGCGGAGTGCCTCAGGGCTCTATCTTGGGTCCTTTGTTGTTTTCTCTGTACATGTTGCCACTGGGATCAATTATTGCAAAGCACAGCCTTGCCTTCATTGTTATGCGGATGATCTACAAATGTATTTACCTGTGCTCCCTGACAAAAACGGTGCCCTGCAATCCTAGCCAACTGTATATCAGATATAAAGAGGTGGTTAGGGAATAATTTTCTTCATCTGAATGAAAACAAAACAGAATACATCTTATTCGGCGAGTCACCGTCGGCAGACTTTGATTGGTTGTCTTCCCGGTTGAAACTGACTGTGAGGAATCTTGGCGTCACATTGACAACAATTTTAGGTTTGACAAACAAATTGAGAGCGTTGTGAGAGCAAGTTTTTATCAGTTGCGTCTTTTATCTAAGGTAAAGCCTTTTTTAAATCGTGCAGACTTGGAAAAAACTATTCATGCTTTTATCAGCTCTAGAATAGATATTGTAATGCACTTTATGTGGGTGTTTCCCAGTCTGCACTCAGTCGCCTTCAACTTGTGCAAAATGCTGCAGCTCGTTTTTTAACCAACACCCCCAGACGTCAGCACATCACCCAGTCCTTTATGAACTTCATTGGCTTCCAGTTTCTTTTAGAATTGATTTTAAAATTTTAATTTTTGTTTTTAAAGCTCTTAACGGCCTTGCGCCATTTTATCTGACTGAACTTTTAAATGTTCGAAATACTTGTCGGGCTTTGAGGTCAACAAACCAGCTCCTGCTTGAGGTTCCCAGAACCAGGCTGAAACACTGGGTGACCGAGCTTTCTCTGTGGCTGGTCCCAGACTTTGGAACAATCTCCCTCCTGATATTCGCACCATCACAGACTTTGCCTTTTTAAATCAAAGCTCAAAACACATTTGTTCAGGTTGGCTTTAACATTCAGTAATGTACTAACATGTCTATTTGTATATTTTCTTTTATTGTTACTGTGCACTGATTTTATGTATTTATTATATTTTAATGGGAAGCACTTTGGTCACTTTTTGTGTTGTAAGGGCTATATAAATAAAGGTTGATTGATTGATTTTCAAAAACAAACTTCCCTTTGAAAGACCAGACCCGACCTTAGTTTATCTTTAAATGATCAACTTCAGCATTTATGTAGCTTTTCTGATGAAAATATAATAAAATGCATGTCCATGGAGCCCAGAGAGGCAACTGTGATACTGAGCTATGCAGAAATAAATTGAATTGAATGAGTTTTATGGTAAAAACAGGCTCCGTCCTCATCTGGAAGTATGACATCATCTCATTTGCAACTCACCAGGAAAAGTTGCCCCATAGCTGTCTGATTTTGCAACGAGAATTTTAAGTAAAGTAATTCTTTAAACAAACTAACTCGAAACTAGCTAGCCAAACTGGTGCAAGCAAATCTGTTCTGGGTATTTAGTTTCTGTGCTCTTCGGAGACTTATTGCTCACGACAAGCATCACGGTCGTTTATTCCGCTCCACACTCGCTGAGGCTAGTGTTACCCCTATGATATCCAAGCACTCTGTATTAAATATGCATGAACTCAGAGATGAAAATTAATTTTGGGAATGCTCTCTCTCTCTCTCTCTTCTCTCGGTCTCTCGCTTTGAATGTACAAATATGCCTTCATCTGCTTTTGTGTCAAGCCGTGAATTCATTATTTCATTTGCAGATGACGGCGTAACACAACACAATCTACTGCGACGCGGCGATATTGATCTTGTTTGAAGCGATGAAAACAACTCGCGTCCAAAAGAAGGAGAAAAAATGAAAGTTGAAGAGCTTAAAGAGTTTTCAAGAAAGTTTGCCCCAAGCACTTATGATTCATGAATATTTAGAGCCATAAAACCGGTAATATTACATTGAATTATGCATGTGTGAATGGGGGAACGTGTAGGGAGACAGTGCAGTTTGTAGGTTTAGTTGTCCCTAGCTAAATGATTGTAGCGAAGATGTTGTTTCTGTCCCTGACACACTGACCGCCAGACTCAAATACAGTTGTAGCTGACAGAAGCAACTGAGATTCGTAAAGACTGGCATTTTGTGCAGGGCCAAGAAACGGGATGTTTTGTTGTTGTTGATGTTGTTTTTTTTTTTAGGGTGAGATTGGGTTTAGGGTTTTTTTGTTTGTTTGTTTTTTTGTCTAGGATAGAGCTTTGGGGTACAGAACAAAACACTGCTTAACTGAATATCGTCACCCTATTAAACTAATGGCCTAAGTCACTTTTTGGCAAAAATGAGTTTTTGGCTTAAATCATCTTGTAGCAATGCTGGGCATCTCTGAAAAAGTTTCTGAAATGCTTAGTTAGAAGGATCATGCTTTTTGTGCCCAAAAGGACAATGGCCTATGTCAAGAGGGAGACTTAGGCCATTTTATATGTGGCCTAAGTCAACATATTGGATCAATTAGGATAAAAAGTGTGACTTAGGCAATTTAACAAGCAATCAGAATGACAGCTGCTTCAAGAAGAAACAGAATCTATAACACAAAAGAAGCTGCAAAATATATATTTTTTATTAGTTTCTACTAGTGAATGATAGGTTTACAATTATAAAGGCTTGTGTGGTATTATAGTACAAATTTCACAAGGTTTGTTTAACTACTAATTTGCAATAATGCATGGGGATCTAGGACAGTACCTCTGGACTGTCAGACCAGGGGGGTGGTCTGTCTATTTAAAGGAGACCTATTGTGTTTTTTTATATATAAGAAACTAGAATGTCTGCAGATCAGTAATTTACTTTATATTCACTGTAAAACACAAAATGATCTAAAACAGCTTGAAAACAGAAACAGCTCTATTAACTTCCTGTTCAAAACTGCAGAACTGTTAAGCCCAGCCTCTTCAATTTAAAATTTAACTGTGAGAGGCAACAAATTTTAAATAACTCATTATTATTGTTGGAAAGTGTCTATGGGACAGTTTTAAACCATATAAGCTTCACTTTGAGTGTTAATCTTTTGAACTATAACAAGTAAATACAGGTAAGTACTGAATCAATTCAAAATATAACTTTGAGTAAACTAATGGTGAAGGGAGGCCATTATAACAAGGTTAAAATATTTGAATAATACATTTTATATAAGAAGGGGCTCTGGAAGACTAGGGTGGTGATCCCTCTGTTTAAGAAGGAGGTAGAGTCAGTCAGCCTCCCCGGTAAGTTCTACTTCAGGGTACTCAAGAAGAGAATCCGACCGATAGTTGAATCTTGAATTCAGGAGGAGCAGTGTGGTTTTCATTCCGGTCATGTGAACACCAGCTCTATGGGTGCTCATTGGGTGATCGAGGGTTCATGACAATTTGCCACAGTCCACATGTGCTGCTCCGGAGAAGTGCTCTTAGAGTATGGGGTTCGGCGCACTGTTCTTAGGGCTGTCCAGTCCCTGTACGACCAGAGCAGGAGCTGTGTTCAGCTGCTGTAAGTCAGAGCTGTTCTATTCCCAGTGCATGTTGGACTCCCCCAGGGCTTCCCGTTGTCACTGGTTCTGTTCATTGTTTTTATGCACAGAATTTCTTTCCGCAGTAAGGGAGCAGAGCTTGTCTGGTTTAGGGACCACTGGATCTCATCTCTGCTGTTTGCAGATGATGATGTTCTGATGCTCCTTCAAACCAGGACACTGACTCATGCACTGGGACAGTTTGAATCGAGTGTGAAGCGGCTGGGGATAAAGTCGGCTTCTCAAAATCCGAGCCCATAATTCTCAACTGGAAAAGGGTGCCTTGCCCTCTCCAGGTGGTGCAGGGTCCTGCCCCAAGTGGAGGAGTTGAAGTATCTCAGGGTCTTGTTCATATAGTGAGGAAAGGATGGAGCGTGAGATGGACAGGTGGATCGATGCAGCGTCAGCAGTGATGAGGTCACTCTATTGGACCGTTGTGGTGAAGAAGGAGCTGAGTTGAAAGGCAAAGCTCCATTTACCATCAGTCTACGTTACACGGGCCTCACCTATGTCCATGGGTTTTGGGGAATGACCGCAAACACAAGATTGTGGATACAAGAGATTGAAGTGGGTGCCCTTCACAGGGTTGCTTGGGTGCAAGGAGGAACTCAAAGTAGAGCCACTGCTCCTTCACACTGTGAGCAGACAGCTGAGGTGGCTTATGCATATTTCGGATGTCCCAGTCTATTTCTGGCTAGCCAAATAATTTCTTTAACCAAACATAAAAAAGCACAAGGCAATAATACCCAAGTTTGACGAATCAAGATAACCAAGAATGAGGATTTCAATGATGCACTGAATAGAACTGGGATAGGTACAAAAACTCAAGAAAGAAGCGCTGAGCAAATGAGGATAGAGACACGCTTACTCGGTCTGAATGAACTCACAATTGGTTTGAGTTAAGTATGTTTTGAGTTTGCTCTATAAAAGACAGTTAATGGTTGAGTTTTTAGCAGGCAAAACAGAATGTTGGAAATGGATTAAGTAAAAAAAAAACAGCAAAAAAGACCTGGATAAGTGAAGAAAGGAGCTGAGTCCCGACCAATTTACTTTAAGTGGCATTTGTATGATTTAACTAAGGATAATTTCAGTTTTGAGTTTAGATTATGGACTGAAAGGGCTGTTTAGGTCAGATGTAAAGTTGCCTAAGTCAGACAAAAAAAAATTTAAAAATGGCCTAAGTCACTTTATTCTTAAATTTTAAATAATTGACACATGATGTTTTATGTATGTCAACAGTCATCCACTGTGAAGGCCTTTTTGGTTGAAATATTTAACAAATATCATATAGTCTGGATTTGGCAAAGTTTTTTGTGATTTCCCAAAAACTTGAAAAAATGACTTAGGCCATTAGTTTAATAGGGTGACGATATGCAACATTAAATTTCACAGTTATTTACTTCATTTTGCCCCACCAACTTTCATGCAAGACAGACAAGCCAACATGCTGTTACCTTGCCAGGAAGAAAAGTGAGCAGAGCAGAATAATGTGAATAGCACAAAGTTCTAACCATGCGATCTGACAGATACTTGTACTACTTTGGCGGACCAGTCTTCGAGGAAAACCTAGATATATATGTACAATAAACACATTTTCAAAGCTTTTTTAGGTCAATATGTTATGAAAAGCCAGAATGTAAAAAACACATTTAGGGTGAAGCCACGTGGCAACATTGTCTTTAGGTTTAACGGGTAATTCTTCACCTACCCCAAGCCCCAGTCCTAAACTTACCCATTTAAGTAACTTGAACTCTGAACTTAACCTAGTAACCCTAAAGAAATTGCTGCCAGGTAGTTTAAACAAAAATTCATGGTTATTTTACGTTTTGCCATTTTGTAACATATTGTCGTAAAATAGGGGTGAAAGCGTGCTTTTTTTCACGATTTTGACATTTCATTGTTTTATGATATTTTTTGGAGACTGTGTGGACTGAAGTCACACATGAGCTCAGTTTATGCGCATCGGCAAGGACCACAGGAGGCCGAGCATTGGTTACGTCATTTTTACAGACACGACCATATTTTTTGCGAAGGCATCAAGAATAAAATTGTGACTATATGCGGATGGTCAGTGCAGAAATCAGCGAGATTTCAGTGCCAGCTCTGTACTTCCTCCTACAAGCAGCTGTTTGAAACGCACTAAAACAATAAATACTGTCAGTGTCTGCTCTAGTGCATTTCACTTTTGAGTGTAATTCATGTACATAAACCAAGCAATAACCCACAGACAAACTGGAGAACCTTGCTGCTACACCCATAACATTTAAGTTTCAAATGATTCTACCTATGTGAAGTACAACTTTATGAATGATGAAGTTACGTGAAAGAGGCTTAAACATACAGCATTGATACTGTGGATTGGATTAAAAATGTGTGTTTTACCACTAAACTTGTCATCAAGTTATTGGAGTTCATGTATTGATGTAGTTTTTATTACAATTATGAAAGTAAATATTATATAAGTTTAATACTGGTATTTAAAAATCACCTCAAACACAAAACATGCTTTGTTTACACAAAACAACAGACAATGATTGGATTGTGTCATTTTTTTTTTTTTTTTTTTTTTTTTTTTTTTTTTTTTTGTGCAGAGCTTGTTCTCCGTTCCATCCAAGCTAAATCTAAAGACCCTCAACTTCACAAAGAGTCCAGTCAATGGCTTGTTTTCCAGTGGGTTCAGAAATAGCTTAGTTTGAATATTAGATGATGTGAGTTAAGCATTTTAAGACAAACAAACCTGAATGGTAAGTAGTTAACAAGTTGTAGCAGAAGCAACTGTAGCAGCAAAGTAAAGAGAACATACAGCTAAGTAAAGTGTACTGCAGTGTTTAGCTCGTCCTCCACAGCACAGTCATGTTGTTTTCTGCCTCTGACCTTTGACCCTCAGACTGGAGGCTGCCGCAGTGATGCAGGAGACACACTTAGTAAATGAACACAGTTTTGAGAAAGACTTAAAGTAAACGCAGGAGCAGGTCGTGTGGGCGGAGAGTCGTCACAAGTGAAAAAGCAAAAAAAAATGTTTTCAAATGCAGCAGAAGATTTAGATTTCCTCAACAAACAGTGGAAACTGAGATGGTGTGTTGAATTTAAATATTAGAACATGGCACATCAAGACATTTGTAGACGTGCAGCTTAGGAATGTGATGGTAACATAAGTTAAGATGATGTGCAAGAGCTAGTTTTTTCCCTTTTAATAACATTGTACTCAGATTAAATGGCCTACTTTGGTGATTTAGTGACTAAGCACACTTGCGTTTAAACATTATACATTTTTGCTACACTGCATCAGTTGTGTATGTTACTATTTATTTAAAAACATACGACAGCTACATCTGTCAGTGCTCTATAGTCTCAGAGTAAAAAAGTCCTGGATCAACTCTTGAGCAACTCAGGGGTCTTTCTATGGGAAGTTCTTCTCATGTCTGTGTAGGTTTCCTCCTTATGCTACGGTTTCCACGACACTAAAACATGTACAGTAACCTGTCTCCCTTGCAAAGTTCCCCTGAAAAAAAGATATTTTGATCTCAGTTGAACATCCCTGGTTAAATTTAATTAAAATAAATAACGTTCAAACTTGTAGATATAACAATTTCTGATCGCTAGGACCCAAGCAATGTCTGATATTTTCTTGAAATCTAAGATTTTTAGGGACCAATGGAACAAATTTACAATGCGTTGTTGTGAATGTACAAGCAGAAACAGTAACTAAACGTATTTATTAAAACATTTTGGGAATCAAGGCGATCAGATAGAAAAATAAATAAATAAATGGATTGCCTTCGCCCTTTTGCAATTCAATTTTCTTCAAAATTCAATCCAGATTTGAGCTGTTTTAACTGGATAAGATTTAATTGTAGAATCTTAACCTACCCCAAGCCCCAGTTCTATACGTACCCATTTTAGTACCTGCTCATCACACGTTTCTGACATTTCGTTGTATACCTATGTTTTCCTCAGAGACTGCAGTAAACTTTAGACATCAGCATTGGTGTTCTCTGCACAAAAATGTACTCATTCTCATACTGTTACTGCCACATGATTGACCGCGCTAGTGCATTATTAGGATTGAGCAAAATTCTAGAAATGTTT
Source organism: Mugilogobius chulae (assembly GCA_038363315.1). NCBI lineage: Eukaryota > Metazoa > Chordata > Actinopteri > Gobiiformes > Gobiidae > Mugilogobius > Mugilogobius chulae. Next base: position 8,126,389 of record CM076416.1, read on the forward strand.
AGTTTTTTGGCACATTCCTATTGTTGCAATAATAAAATGTTGTGTAACAGATTTTCAAAATAAACCATTTTATTGTTAAGAGCCATACTAGCCAAAAGAAAAAGATGAATAAAATAAATGCATTTGAGAAAACATGGATAACATACAGTATGTAATACCATTTCCAATTAACATTTTGTTCTTTGCATTCCTTGTACAGAAATTACAGCTGTGTTTTATAATACAGGTCTTAGCAAACATTGATTTAACGACACGTTCTTTCTTCTGTCCTTTCTGAAGCGCCATGTTTTGTGTCGCTGTTAAAAACCCCAAGTGTCAGAGCTGCCCCCCTCCAGAGCCCCCTCACTGCCCCCCTCATGGCCTGGATCCACTCACCCCAGCTCAATCTGCATAACTGCATCTTTCATGAGCTTTTGGTCAATGTCTAATCCATACAGTACAATCCGATGTGTGTGTGTGCAAGGCTGCGTTTAACTGATGGCAAGGCTGAGGTGTAAGAAGCAGTAAGAGGCAGTGGGAGGAAGGATTGTGAGAAAAGGACTGTATCGTGGTGTAGCTCAAATAATTTAAAGAGAAAGAAAGTTACCAGGGCAGGTCATTTGTAGCTTGATGCATAAGTCGACTCATTTCACTTGGAAAATGGAAACAGTAAGACATTGGGGTTTGTTTCATGTTTTGTCTCATGTTAAGAGGATTTTTTGAATTAACCAATCACTGCACCGGAAAACATTAGAGTAGCATGTTTCAGTGATCAGCGAACTTACACATTAATAAAAGACCTGTCATTATCTAATCAGAGTCATTTGCCAAGATTGAGTAAATCATGCTATTTATGTATTTATTTTGTTTATTTATTAGGATCCCCATTAGCTTTACCCAAGGGTCAACTGGTCTTCCTGGGGTCCATCCTGATGTGTTAGCTTGATTATATACATATATTTTAAGCTGCCACAAATGTTCAACCCAGCGTGACATTATGGGTTAGATGTGGCGGTGACCATTAGGGGGCGACGCCTAGTAAAAAAGTTCTGTTCAGATTCCCGTTACCTCCTCTGATAAAACTGCATCAGGTTGAGCATCGTCCTCTGCTCTATCAGTGCCGTGGTGAAGCAGAGCTCCACAATGCGCATCGCTGCAGCGCCTCATCGCTCCGTGGGTCGATGGCTAGCGGTCCTGGGGTCCGACGTTGAAGCTGGTGGGATGGCAGGTCATATCCCCCACCGGGGTCCGACGTTGAAGCTGGTGACTGTGGTAGTCGTTGTCGGGTGATGGCTCGTTGTGGGAGTGCTGTTCTAGGGCTGAATGCGTTGGGCACCTTTTCGCTTTACATGGCCTTTCGCTTGTTCTCCTTTTCATGTTTTATTTTTATAAGTCTTGAGGAAGAAAACTGACTGGAGAAATGTGAACAAACTGTCTCCTTAATGAACTGCTATAAAGGACATTTTATATTCTGAGCTAATGAGCATAATATGAGATTACATTTGGCATTATAAAAGAAATGTGAATATGCTGAATGGAACTTTGCCTCGGCTTTCATGCTTAAACAAAACTGTGTTGCTAATTAGTTATATTTATTTTTCCGGGTTTATCCCGGTGGCGTTGCTGATTTTTGTTTCCTTTTATTACTTTACAGCTAAAGTTAAAAATTCCAATACTATTTCGGCATAAATCCCTCGATCTGCCACAACAGTAGGACTATCACTATAAAGCGTATATATATATGACGACACAAAAATAGCGTATGATGAGCACAACTTTAAACGTTTTATTTGATACGCCATATACAGTATATTGCACGTTATGAATAAGTGTAAACATCACACATTGCTAGTAATGCAGTAAATGCTAGTTCAAGTACTCTTGACAAGATTTTTAAGCAAATCTAATCTAGATGGAAGCAATTATGGCTTAGAACAGTTACAAATTTGCTTAAAGGAACTATACCTGATTTTTGCATCTTTAAAAATGTAAACAAACAGAAATAACTAATTTTAAACTTCTTACTTCAGTCTACATGATTTGCACACTTAGCTAAAGCATTCTGAGCCTCAGAATTGTTCATTAAGATATGTTTTAATGTCTTAATGAACAACAACTTTGTCTGTTGTTAACAACAACAGACAAAGTCGGACACAAACAGGACATTATTAGACATAGACAGGACTTTGCAGACTAATTTCCACTTGAATAGATACATAAGATATTAGTGCTAGGAGGAAATTATTTTTGAGTTATTTTGTAAAAAAAAAAAAAAAAAAAATCCCTAAGTTTTTATATTGGTACACTTAAAACAAGACATCTGGTTCGCCCAATACAGTTGGTATGTCCATTAAATAAATAAATAAATGAAAGGAAAATGAAATATATCTAGAAAGGTACATAAGGATAGAATATCTTAAAACAAGTAAAATAATCTTTGGAAGACTTGGTCTTATTAAGTGAAAAAAATCTTTAAAATAATCTTTTAAGATTAATATGCTTAATTCAAGTCATTTTATCTAGTTAGATTGTCCTTGTTTTCATATTCAAACGAGGAGGAACTGTTATTTCTATACTTCAACTGTCCAGAGAATTAACACAATTCTGAGCAGTATTTTCTGAGGCTCAAAGCACAAATATTATTTCACATCCAGAACTCCAGCTGCTTTTTGATGAGGAAGCAATACATGCATACAAACTCAAAAAAGTCAATTCTACATATATTTGTCCTTTAAATAATAAAAAAAACTAACAGCAGTAGTAAAGGCCCATTAGCTAAAGCAGTAAAAGCAGAACTGAACTCATCCTCTTATTCCTCCCAGTCCCTCCTGTCTCCCGCTGAATCCCCACGGTCAATGCTCCGGTCCCTTTCCCTTCAGACAGATCTCCAGGTCCCGACCCTTTTCTCGATTAAGCAGTTCCTCTGTTGGCATTTTTTAGCGAATTAGCTCCCTCACCCCTATCTCTCCATCACCTGCACTTCCCAGGCCATGGCACCTTGTTTAAAAGCCGCTCAATATTAGCAAAGAGGGATGTGGCTAACGCTAGCTGCTGAACGACCCCCGCAGTTCTTATCAGCCAAAGTGCTTTTTGATTAGTGTTAATGGCTCGGACTAAATAGCTTTCGGCCGGTTCATAGGATACACCTGTTTTCTGTGTGTGTGCTGAAGCTGGAGAGGGGAGAGAGTGTGTGTGTGCCGCAGCGAGGCTCAAGGGCACGCCGGCAATTCATCAAGAAGAGAAAGCTATCTGAACAGTGCGCTGATAAACAAGGCTAAAGTCTCAATTTGCTGCAGAAATATAGGCCTGGCTCTGTATATTGGCATTCTGACCTGGCGCGGACCCTTGAACTGCTTAGGACAGTGCTTTAGTCCTTGTTTAATGTTAATTGTGTTTAGCGATTGCAGACGAGGTTTAGCTGGTTATAAATGGTTGGAAAATGGCTAACAAGGTGCATGTTGTCTTTGATAATGGAAAACCTTCAAGGAACTATAATACAGTTCTTTTTTGGTATATGTTAAATGACAAATATGGTGTTTCAATTGCATCAATCTTGTTTTTAAAGATACAATAGGCCTACCCACATTTGTTTGTTCACTAAAATTCATAAACTTTGTTGATAGCATTGTGGCTGACTGTTGTTAGAATACCAACACACTTCACAAACAGCTGTAGTAAAAAAAAAAAAAAAAAAACCTAAAACACATTGTGGCATTGGTGAACAATTCAGTGAGCCAAACAGTTAGATCAATATTAATCATGTAATACTCCATCTGCAAAAATCAGGAATAGCACATCTAATTATGCTTTTTTTTGTTTGGCATCTCATGTATTAGAGGTATGAAAGAATGTATAAACATGCACGCAATAAAATGTCACAGTTATATGGTAACCATGTTTTCACGCCTTTTTTTTACATCAGTATGAATGAACGAAAAGCCAAAACTTAAAATAACCATGAACTTTGGTTGAAGCCACGTGGCAACATTTTGTTTATGCTTAAGGGATAACTTTAGGATTCAAGTTACTAAAATGGGTAAGTGTAGGGCTAAGACTTGGGTAGGTTAGGATCTACCTGTTAAACACAAAGAAAATGTCAAAATCTGTGGTTATTTTAAGTTTTGGCTTTTCATAATATATTGACATAAAAAGGGCGTGAAAATGTGCTTTTCATAAGTTTTTGACAATTTTTGTAGTATGTCTATGTTTTCTTCTCGGACTGGGCTGAATTCCCACATGGAATTGAGTTACAGAGCTCCATCAACTGGATTCCATTGGAAAATGCACAGAAGAAATAATCACACATTACTTGTCTGATGTGCTAATGCAGCAAAAGCAAGTCAGGATGATTTATGGAGTTAAAAACAGTGCAGAAGATCATATAGATTTACCTATGACATCACAAATCTGAGACATTCAAAAAAGTGTTTTGTGAGGTTCAAAGGTGAAAGAACAGAATTTTCACTGTCAGAACAGCAGCTGTGTTTTTGATGATGAAACAACGATTAAACTTTTTTTTTTGCAAATGTATGTTTAAATGGTTTCCAAAGCTATGTTTTGCATTTAACAAACAAATCTTGCACATGTGCACGTGTTGGAGGCGTGTCAATAATGTCTGTTCAACGACTATAGATTTTGTTTTTAATCAATAATGCTCTCTCTTAAATTGTCAATATTATCTATAGCATTTATCTTCAGTCAGCATTTTTACCTTAATTTGGTTAAACATGTACTTAGAAATGCAAATGCTCTAAAGAAATAATCATTATGCTATACTCAAACAATTTGCTGAGTAGTCGAGTAGTAAAAAAGTCCTCCTACACATAAGAATATCACAGGTCAGATCTGTGGAGAGGCAAGCCAACTCATTAATTATAGTTTTATGGAGCATCACCATTTTCTAAGGACCAATGTTATTTAATACAAATGGAAAGAAGGCAACTAAAATGAAAATTGTTTTGTTGCAATACAAAAAGTGAATAGGTCAAATCACCAATCAAAATGACCAGACTAAAAATGTGTGAAAATACTTACATCTGACTACATTACAGTGCACTTGTCTTTTCAAAAATAGAATCTGCTCCAATAAAACCAGCTGTGAAAAGTTTGTCATCTATTCATTTAGTTGTACAGCTAAATTGGATGAATCCGTGTCTTTATTATTTTTTTTGTAAATGATTGATGACAAATGTGATGTATGTTTGTTTTATCATAATCTGTTATAACTGAATGAGTCCCTCCTCTTTTCCTGTTACTTTCATGTGTTTTGGGGTTTTATTTGTCTCGTTATCAATCTTACACATGACTGTGTTGATTCTGGAGTCTGGAAACAAATATACTTTGTGTGGTGGAATGAGACCGACATCAATGACACTTGGCATGTTAAGCAAATTTTAATTGTCAACCTGCAACTAATGTCCTCAACCTATACATTCCAAATAATTAAGAAAAAGAAGGTAGTGAGTTGTTTAGCTGTTTGTGATCTCAAAGTCTGGGGTCATTCTGTTTGTCTCCCTTTCTACTATTGTTTCTCATTTCAGATGTCTGACTCAAACCCATTATTCAGCAGAATTGTGGTGAAAAGAACTTACTTACATTTTTTTTTTTTCAGCTGTATCTTGACATCTTGAGCTCCAATGATCTTCACTGATTCTCTCGCATTCTTACCACTCAGTGCTATCTTTTGAAACGCTATGATTACTCATAGGAAAAAAAGAGCCTTGATCGCATCACTCTTCACTTCCTGATTTTGTGCCACTCTTGGTTGGTTTGCATCACAAGTAAAAAGAACCACTCCAGATCCAACCATGCCAAGACTGACTCTCCAACCAGACTGGGTTTTGAAAATTAGAACCGCATCAAGGTTTGTTTGCACGTTCACAATTACCCAATCAAACCGACTATCCAGGCAAACTGCAATGCCTGGGTGATTTTTTATATATATATTTTTCCTAGGCAAGTTATACATTGCAAAGGGTGTTTTTTAAAATGTATTTAATTTCCCAACATAATATAGGAAACCTTGCCGATGCGAACAAGAACACTACAGAAAATAGTAGAAAAATAGTAGATGCATAGGTGCACCAGTGGTTTCCTATACATTTGAGTTCCATATATAGATTCACACTCAGCTCATGACAACCGTGTCTCCAGGTCCCTCTGCGAATAAAAAAAACAACAATAAATAAACAAGAATGAATCAGAGAGGCTGTTTCTCTACATTGGATCAGGGATTTGATGCGGCTCCCACACATGACAGAAGCCCGGCTATAAAACAAGTCCAGAGCGTCCAAGTCCAATTTAGACTACCCACAATCCACCGGGGCACGCACCAAAATCTCCCTCCGACAATTAAGACTGCAGAGAGCCATGGAAAGCCTCTGTGTCTGCTCACCCAGCCGCTGCGCACTTATTAGCACGACTCCGGCATGTTTGTGAAGGAGGTCTTAGTGGATCTACATGACGAGTGCAGGAGGGAGGACTAGTATAAGCAGGAACTGTAGTGGAGAGAAAACAGACAAAAAAACTGCTTACATACTGTTCTGGTTAAGTTTAATGATTTAAATGCTTCAAAGTTTATTAGTTGTTATACTGTGTCATTGTTTACTAGGTGTCATTTTTACAAAAATAATGATAAAAATAAGGTTAGAAACTTAACATGATTTCAACAAGTTGACCATTCCTAAGGGTTTCACCATTGAATATAACCGTGATTTTTCAACTTGGAAACTAGAAAAATGGTGGAAAGGAGATGGGAATAGGCTATTAATTTTTTTATAAGAAATGTCATGCTAAGGAGTCACGGGCCAAATTTTAAAAAAATTGTAAATAATGCTTTGACATGTCTTGGCCAATGAACTTGAAATTTTAAAACGACAAATGTGCAAGTAAAAATTCAAAATATAATTCTAAACTGAGAATTATATTAGCCTATATTGCACAGCAGGGTCCCAACTACCGGTCCATGGTCCAAACCAGACCGTGGGCCATCAGCTATCCCAGATGATCTTTTAAAATGTATTTTATTTTTTTTTACAGTCTCTCATACTTCCTTGTGCTTTACTTGAGAATATAGAGCCATTTAACCAATTAAACAGCAAATTCAAGCAATAAAAGAGCTAAAATATTAGTTGCATGCATTTTACATAGTTGTTTTTGGCGTTACCAAACTCGCCTGGTCCCTAGAAAAGAAATTTGTGACTGTACCAGTTTTTTACAAGAAAAAAAGCTAAAGACTATAGGCGAACAAGTCTTTGGGGAGTCTCAGAAAGAATGAGTTAAAAAGTTTAAAGGGTACCAGGCACAAAAAAGGTTGTGAGCCATGAAAACAAATTATAAATTTAATACTTCATTCAAGAACATTTCTTTTGTCTTCACATAAATGCAAGATTAAACTTAAAACATGTCCTTATATCAAAAGGATGGTACAAATTGGACAGACTCAGATTTAATATATAGATTACAGTAACATTGTGGAGACACCTAGTTGTTAAAGTTTGATCTGAGAAGCTAAGCAAGTCGGGCCCGGTCAGTACTCGGATGTGAGACCGTTGGAACTCCAGGTGCAAAGAGAAGAAGAGGAGGAAGCGAGAGAGAGATGGATTGTGTAAGATCAGCGCAGACAAAAAATGATGAGAAAGAGAGAAAGATTATGTATAGTGTTCAGCACCAGGGAAGACACTGTTTCTTTTTGCATGTAACACATGTGTCAATTCAAAGCCCAGGGCCAGATGTGGCCTCCACTCATCTCAGGTGCCCTCAAGGTCTTCTAAGGTGTACTTTCATGCTAATGAAATGATTTGTCTGAAGAGTAAATCATATTTCAGACTAATGCAGATGTTTATTCAGTCATCTTAATAAAATATACAATATTCAGGTTAAAAGTTACAACTGCCCCTTTGAGGACAACCCTGATGCCAATGTGGCCCTTTGTCAAAATGAGTTCGACATATCACGTGAAGCTCATCAGTAATTTCAGTATTTTCTGTCATAAAATGCCACAGTTTATTGAGTGGGCAAGGTGGAGGTTTTTTGTTTAGGCTCAGTTTGAAATATGCTCCAAAAAGCTTATTATACATACTATTTATCTTTAATAAGCTACAACACATCATCTCATTGTGACCTACTGTTTACTCTGTTTATGTTTTTATAAGACAACATACTGTCAGCGTGGACTGTTTTTGTGAGTCTTGCATGTCTTTCGAGCACCAACACATCATTTTAACCTTAATATCTTCTCCTTAATTCCCCGAGCTCTACAGCAGATTTGTCTCCTACTGTATGTGGAAGTCTTTGTGCGCACAGATCCTTCCCCCGACGCGCTCTTCCCAAAACGCTGCATCTGCTGCACCAGACAGCCTTGCATGTTAATGTGAAGTTATATTATTCTTATGAACTGTGAGTGACTTCGCATGTTACCCGAGCGCTCTGTCAAATTAACGTCACTCCACTCACTTCCTGTCACCATCGCACTCTCTCTCTCTCTCCGTCCCTCTTTCCTCACTCTCTCTCTCTCTCTGCAGACAGACAGATTTACATGCAGAGCACTGTACAAGACACATCCACTGGTTTAGACAGTGGAGAGAGAGAGAGAGAGAGAGAGAGAGAGAGAGAGCTGTGGGGGAGGAGGAGAATAAATGTCCAAAATTATTCAGTATTCAACTCAAATTTACACACACAGTCTATTTTTAAGTTAACCTTTTGACCCTTGAGCATCTGTATGTGAGGAAAAACTTGGAAACGTAAAAATTTACTGAATTTTTAGATCCCAGTTTGTGTGCTTTTTGATTTCATTCATTTTTCTGGAGCATAAATGAAGTATTAGAATTGAAGTGGAGGGTCAGGTTGCACAGCAGTTAACACTCTACCCTCATAAAAAAATATGTATTTTTAGGTTTATTTTGATGGGGACAATACAAAACATTGATGAGCACAGCAGTTTGATGGATACATCAAAATGCCTATACCTGAAGCTAGTCACTCAGGGCGTTTACATGGAGGCCAGGAAACCGGATAACTAGCTTAGTCCGATTTAAACCGGGTTTTCCAAAGCGCATGTAAACCCGGGCAGACTTATTGAGGAGCTGTTAAACCGGTTTTCAGAAAACCGGTTGGCGCATGTGGTCCCGACCAATTGTAGTCTGATTTCAGACTCATGCAAACAGACAATCGGTCTACAGCTGGACAAATGTCACTGAGCATGCTCACAAACACCTGACCACTGCACATTCCAACAATAAATTAAGAATTTTAGAACTCTAAAGTGCCTTGCACAAAGTGGCACACACAATCTCACATTTAACTCCATGTTTAACACTTTTCTACATGTTTAAAAACAGTCCTACATATTCCAGAAAAAAAACGGTGTGTCATTTAACAAACAGTATTACAATCAGTCAATAAAAATAAAACAACAATAAGAATGTTAAAGTAGTTTAACAAATTACATGCAGTAGTGAATCTGACATGGCAGGACCAGTCTCTCCAGGGTCGGTTTACTCTTGTGCGTGTAAACAGGAGCAAAATGGTCCAACTGGTTTGACGGGAAAACCAAGTAGTGTCCGGTTTTCTAGCTAGTTTGATTTCCCTGATCATGTAACCACGGTGACTACACTTGAAGAGCTCTTAACATTCAATAGATGGTCCTGGTTTACATAGGGCATTTCTATGTGAGATTGCATGTTCTCTCCGTGTTTGCTTAAGTTTCCACCAGGTAATATGGTTTCCCCTATGACTAAAAACATGTACAGCTAGCTCTTCCGCTTTGGACACTAGTATTGCCTAAGGCCTTTTCCACACAAAGCCAGCTCAGAACAAATATTTGACCTAAACCACACATCGTCCACACGAGGCAGGAGTTTCAGACACACATCGAATATTTTTGAAACCAGGCCCCAGAGTGAAAAGATTTTAAAACTCCGGTTTAGCATCTCCAAACCAACGCTGTATCTGCAACTTTTTTCCCATGATGAATCACTGCCCCAGAGTCAAGTCTCATTTGCAGAACTGACCTTTATATGGTGTTCACTGCCAAAATCTACTGTATGTCTCAATGCTCCATAGATCACAGAAGACAAGAAACTATTTAATGAATCCACTACAGTCTCAATTAATGACATTGAAGGAAAAGAGAGACCTGGTTGAAGATCTTAACCAGGCATCACAAAACCTGGAGATCTTGGTCTCACCTGCCAAAAAAGGTAAATTAAAAGCTGTGATTAATTGTCTGACTGCTTTTGAATTTTCCTCATTGTGTTTTACCCTCTGCCATGGTTGACTATCTTCCTGTTTCTTTCCTCTCAATTTACAGTCAGAAAATGTGATTTTTCTGCAGGTACAAACTTTGTTGATGGGCCCGATGGTAGAGTGATTAGCGCTATCACCTCACAGCAAAGGTTTGGCTCCTGGACAGCCCTGAGTCTTCCCTCCTCTTACTGGGTTTTCTAAGGCTCTCTGGTTCTCCCACCAACCAAAACATGCAACATAGATAAAAGCTATGGTAGTCCTGACCAAGCCTATCACATTTATCTGGAGATGTGCCCCCGAGAGCTGCACTGTGACACTCACTGCTCCTTGGGAAAGACCCCAGAGCTTTTGAAGGAAGATACAGAGAACAGATTTCCCAATGGAATGATTAATTTATTTGATTATAATCATTTATCTATTTATCTTAAACTCATTGCTGGAATACGTACTGGAGTGTAGGGCAAAATCACATTATTTTGAGGCCCCTGGGGAAACTATAGTGCCCTTTACTTTCCCAAACCTACACCCTATGTAACTTAATATTTGCAGATACTCCATGATTTTTATTTTTCATTCTCAGACATTTGTTTTTCTTAAATCTTTATATGCTAAATGAGAACAGTTGCGTCTAAGCACATTAAACCATGTACTTCGATGAATGAAACACACAGCTTTACTATGTCTTCTATTAGCAGTACAAATGCTTCTACAGAGCTACTACAATAAGATATTTAGAGGCAATAGAGTGTTGGGGGGAAGGGATATAACTGTCTGGAACCATTTATCACACGGCCCCAAATGTACACACGGACCCGGTGATGAGAAATCTGTCCTTAGAAATGTCAGTGAGATATTAAATCCAATACATCAAAAGTGGCCGGAGCGCGTTTGCTGGCTGCCACGCGGAGGTCCCGGGACGCGCCTAAATACGAGCACAACAGCACTGACAGAGTTTAGCCCCGACCACAGGCCATTTGTCTCACCAAAACAAGTAAATACATATTCTGCAGTCACCACATGTGAAAGAATAAAGCCCATATGACAGATTATTGCATTTTTTTTTTCTAATTTGGACTTAGTTTGGTGTGATAGTCCTTGTGTAGGAAAGTTGTAAATTATGAAGACATTGGCAAAGTACTTGAAGTAAAAGTGTTACAAGATTGGTCGGGATTTACAATGTGGTTGCTATAACCTAAGTAACATTTGTGGAATTAGTCTACATTTGTTATATTTACTGAACAAAGACAATAATACATATCAAATGGTTAATGAAAAGGTTTGGGTTAGGTTGTTGAAGTCCCCAAAACTATAATCAAAAAGTCTTTTTTTTTTCAGCTAAAGAAACAACAATAGCTGTGTGTTGTTGTTTTTTTATTCTATGTCATATATTTGTCCTTTTTTTACTAATACAATTGCACTTATAACTACTTTTCTAACCTGACCCTCTGCCCAGACAAAGCTCTGAGACTCCGTGGAATGTCAGAATTTGTGAAATTGGTAGATTGGTGTAAAACTAAAATGAAAATTCCTTTTGTTGAAATGCCAAATCTTGGTTGAATTGCATTGTCTCTTTCAGATTTCAAATTAGGACTGCAGCTTAGCAATAAATACTGTCCTTCAAATTACTTATTTATTTTTATCAGTTGCTTGTTTGGAAAGTCACAAGGAACTTGACCCAGATAAAACAAAGCATTTGGGTTTAATCAAAAACACAGAATGTACATATTCCAACTTTATTTAATGTGCACTTGATGCTCAATTTGAGTCATTTAATGGACCATTTAAAAGCCAGTAGCCTACATGGTCCGTCCGTCAACAATACTCGGTTACTAAATGAGCTGACCGTTTTGTTTTTTTCCAGATATTTTCAGCTGATCAGTTAGTTTGTTGTAGCCCTAAACAATTCTACTTTTTTATTTTTTTTATTTTGCCAGTTTCAGGTCTTCACCGGTTTGTGGCAGAAGGTAAAATGACACTTGAAGAAACAAGTGTAGTTTACTTAACATTGCAGACTGTGGAGAGGTCTAGAAGACTAGAAGCCTAATAGGTGTTGTGATAAAGGTAATATGAACCACAAGCTTATGATTAATACATTTTTAATCGGATAAAAACAAAAACAAGCTCGGATCGACATATTTATAACAAATACCAGACATTTGAAACTGTGCTTTTGCAGCTAAGATGGAGATAACATTGTAAACAGGATTAATAAAGTGTGAATCAAGTTACAATTCCAGGTATGTTTTGATATGAGAACAAAAGGTTTTAGACTGAAATCACTTGTATATAACTCAAGCTTTAGACGAGCCATCACTTTTTCACTTCTATAGTGCTACAACACTAGAGGCAAAATCATATTGTTTATTTTATGATCTTGATGTTAAGTTTAAAGCAGACTTTATTAGCTCCTTTGGGAAATTTGCACTGTGTTCTGTATTTGATCCGTCAGCGCTTGTAAAGCTGTCAGAGTCAGACCAGCAGCAGTGAGCGACCTCAGGCCAACGCTCCAATAGTCTTCTGAACATCGGACTTGTTCTGTGTGATAATACTCAACCTTTAAAGGTCCTATATTATGCAAAATTCACTCCACTTGTAGCCATGTTTGAATGTTGTCACCTCATCAGAAACATTCCCAAAGTTGTGTTTTCTTTCATTCATAAATGCTTGAGTAATCCTGCTGTTTCTGTGACGCTCAAAATGCTTTGTTCCACCTTGTGTTTTCATTATGTTGCAGCTTTAACGTTCACAACCATTTTAGTGTTATTGAACTGCTTTATAGAGCAGTACACTTGAATAAGACTCAGTTGTGTCATTTTGGTTTTGAATAAACCAAAATGACACTTACAATTAATAAACAATGTATGCCATTTTTGTTTAACTGAGCAATCGGGCAGTTTAAACAAAAGTAAAACATTAGTTGTAGCTTCAAACTTGAGCAATTTCAGAGCTAAGTTGATTTAAATGTTTTTTGTGAAGGTGAGTGATGCACTTTATGACATCACCAGGTGGAACAGCGTATTCTCAGATTGACAATTTAATCTGACCTTTGTACAATATACGAATTAAAGTAACCAGATCTCATTGACATGTGTTTGATATCACGCAGTTCCTCCTTTTATCATTTCTTTGTGGATGTATAGATGTGTTAATATTTATGAGTTTTACTGAAATCTTAATGTAACAACAGTGTCCGGATAAACCATAGATATACAAAGAAATGTCAAAAACATACAATAGGCACGTTTTCAAGCCTTTTTTTTAATGTAAATATGTTACAAAAAGAAGGTAAATCTTAATCTACCCCCAGCCAGCCCTAAACTTACCCATTTTAGAAACTTGAAGCCTTAAGTTTAGACATCAAGCCCAAAGAAATGTCACCATTGGCTTCAACCAAAATTTGTGTTTACTTTACGTTTTGGCTTTCGTAACATATTGACGTACATAAAAATGTGCTCACCATACATTTTTTGCAGTTTCTTTGTTTCTCTGCATTGAATTTTAACCATGTCCCAGACCTAAACTTGCCATTTTTGTAACTTCAGACCTAAACTTAGTCGTTCATCCAAAGAAAATTATGCCATGAAAATATTTTCTATTTTACGCCTTTCACGGAGTCTCAGCGGAGGCTTCGTTGTTTGCTGCTTCACATATTAGATTGTTTGTTCTGTGGAATTAAACTGCTTAAACATCTGTTCATGCATGTTCATAACTATATTTTGTTTTTTGGGAAAAGTTAAGCAAGAGTTTTATCAATAAGAGGGATAACATCATGATTATGTATTTCCCCGACCGCCCAGCCCTCACTCCTTCTCTCCGATGTAAAAATGAATTACATGAAATATATGATTTTGTTGATATTATACAAACTAATAAGATTTCCTAATATGCCAAAACCTTTCACATTTACATTCACAGTGAGAATATTTCAGTCTTATACTCTGCTGCAGCAGGCGACGTGATCCATATGTAAAATCTATCTTTCCTCCTCGGAGCTTTTCATCTGACAGTGGCTCCCAAACCGTATTATCTGCTCATTTATTTGTGCACGGCTTTATTAATTCATACATATTCATTCTGAATGTCAGAAACGTGAGTCATTTGAAGAAAAAAAATATTGCTTTTCCAATCTGAGGCAGCCCACATTTATTTGTTCTCAGAGCTATTGTTATCTCTACCTTTTATAGCTCTGTTAAGATCATCACCGTGGATGAGAAAAACACTCAACAAATTAGTTTGTACTGGCCTAAAGAGACTGTGTAACTTTTCTTGTTTTACCAGTTTCCATTTAGATGTTGAAGCTTTGATTGTTACAGTTTTTAATGTTAAAGAAAACCATCGTTTCCGTTGCTCCAAGCTTTATCATTGTGACCTTTTGTCCTTTAAATGCCACACTAAAATCATCCAAAATTCAAACTAAAACTGTTTCTGAAGCCTTTGGAGCACAAGCAAATTTCTGGATCCTTTATGGAACTGAAACCGTGAAGTTTTCGTTTCTAATGACTAAGAGGCTCTAATCATGAAGAGAACAAGTTCTGCACAAAAGGAAAACCCAATCTAAATTCCACCAAATTATTTTAGTAAATATGGAGCAGTAAATGTGCTGTTTACAGCTGAGCCGGAAAAAACTAGACCTGGCATAGTACGGGTTTAACAATTCCTCTTTAAAAGCTGAAGGTAATTTAAAATAAAAAGAGTTTAAGGACCTAAAATAACTTATAACCAAAATCCCCAATGGCTGATTTAAGCTAAATGAGAAGATTACAACGTTCTTTTATATCTTTAACATTTCCAGGTGTTTCATAGTTTGTTTTCAGATAATGAACAGAGAGGAAATTATCAAGTAAATAATGGGAAACCCTCAGGTGAGTCATCAAATTTGTAAGTTTTAACAAATCCATTTTAAACAATAACTAAACCTTAATTCAATCTAAGGTGTAGTATAAATAAAGCCTCATAAACAAATGGTGAATTAATAAACAAAAACTACCTCACCTAAGATTTAGGTTTGAATTATAAGGTCCAGGGTAACCAAGTAGCAACTAATCCTTTAAACACCTTTTTATCTACTAAGTGATCATTTTTTCATGGGGAAATAGGTCTTCAGTTTTTCTTTGATAACCTTTATTAAAATAAGATAAATAAGATAAATTAAGATATCCTTTATTTGTCCCACAATGGGGAAATTCCTGTGGCTAATTAAAGTGCCTTAGTATTATTTTTTCTTCTGCTTGTTCCCATTAAGGGTTGCAGGTGACTGGAGCCCATTCTTGTAACTTTGGGCCTTAGGCGGGAAACACCCTGGACAATGGCCAACTCATTGCAGAGTTAGACAAACAACCATTCACTCTCTCATTCATTCACAGGGGAAATTTACAGTGATGACCGATTAATCTAAACATACATGTTTTTGGAGGTGGGAGGAAACCGGAGTACCCGGAGAAAACCCACGGTGACACGAGGAGAACATGCAAACTCCACCCAGAGAGATCGTGAGATGTTGATATGGTCCGACCCGGGAGTCAAACTCATGACTTCTTGGGAAGCCAGAGCTCTAACCAACCCGGTAACCAATTTAAAAAAAAAAATACACAAATTAAAGTCCTTTATCAATAAAGTACATTAATAAAGTAGTTTAATTAGTGTTTTATTGAGGAAATGAATACAGTTATTTAAGTCATTAGGGTTATAAGACAAGCAGGTGGCAGACTCTCTTGGAAAAGCATGAACCCACTGACCCATAAGTGGATTAGTTCATCCATGTTATCATTGTGTCCTTGGACAAGACACTTTACCACTTTTTGACAGTAAAACAGTTAAATGTTGTCAAAAGGCTTTTTACAAAGCCACAATTTGGAGCTGCATAAAAGAAAACAATATAACATAAAATCAATAAACAAATCAATACACATGATGAGTGCAGGCTCGGAGACAAATCCTAAATGAAGCAGAAAATGGTAAAGAAGGTAACAACAATAATGACATGGGTTAGTTAATGGCAGAAATGTGCAATGGTCACAAGAACTACATCTGACAAGGTTACACTTACATTATGTTTGCATGCCACACAGTTTCTCCTTTTTTGTGTGTTAATAGTCATCGCTGCCAGTTCATTTCTTTGGTGGATGTAAAAATTTGTTGAAATGAAATCCTAATCTTAACACCAAAGCCCCAGAACTCAGCGTATCCATTTTGTAACTTCAGACCTAAACTTAGTCATTAAACCCCAAAGAAAATGCCCCCACGTGGCTTCAACCAAAACATCTGACTGTAAGTCGCTAAGCATAATAGACGTTCTGTTTTGAAACATTCCATGTGTTTGTGGGAGGAGTTAAAGGTTTTAGCTTAACTTGTATTTCACACTACACTTATCAACATGCAAAAAAACAGAATATAAATTACTGTCTTACTAAATACTTGGTAAAACATGATATCTCCTTAAGTGGCACGGCGTGGATAGCACTCTCACCTCACAGCAAGAAGGTTGCGAGTTTGACTCCTTCAGGTCTCCATCAACCAATAACATGCAGGTTAGAGAACACTTGGTGGTTTATGGAGGTTGAGGCGCCAGATGGTATCTGTATAGAGTGTGGAGGGGGTCTCACTGTAAAGCGTTTTGTGACACTCTGAAGAAAACCGTAGATATTGCTGGGTTTCAGACGACATCACAACATTCTACAGGTCAATGTTATTTCATCAGACTGGGGCAGCTAGAATATTGTTTAAGTTGAGTTTTTTTTACCAATATAACACTTTAACAGGTCTATTCACTCCAGAAATGATCACTTTTAAATTAGTCAAACAATTTTGGTTGAAGCACGTAGCGACTTTTTCTTTGGGTTTAATGGGTAAGTTCAGGCTTCAAGTTCAAGATTATTAAACCCAAAGAAAATGTCGCCATGATGTGGCTTCAACCAAAATTCATAGTTTTTTTACCTTTTGGCTTTTTGTAATATGTGACTAATTGTCCTATCATACATTTTTGACATTGTTGTGTATCTACATTTCTTCTGAGATGGGCTTCTGCGAAAAGCACTAACAAATAAAGCTTGTTTACTTAAAACCACTTTGCCTGAACTGTACTCCTTTACCTTTTCTAGCCACATACAGCAATTTGTGGTGCAGTTACAGGCAATATTGCAGTAATAGTGAAGATGTATTTGGCAAGACTACGAGTGTAATCTCACCTTTTACATCATTTCTGTTTTTATGACCTTGTGTCCAAATCGTTGACAGCACAAGTTGTCAAAGCAGTTATTTATTTACTGTCTCTTACCTTTTTAAAGCCATTTATTCGTAAAGCACTTATTAACAGTTGCTAGTATCACTGCCTCCACTTCATTACTGCTTGATTGCTTCGAACGGGACCGGTGCTAGAGATAGAGAAAATGCGTTTTAATCTGCGAAAAAAAGGTCAACCTTCGTGGGCTATTTTGGAGATTCATTGCGGGTTTATAATTGGCCCTTGTCTGGCGAACAATGTAGGATTAAATGAAGACAAAGTTGGTGTGTAGTGGTTGGCCTTTGATGAGAAAAAAAGGAGGAATAAGGGCTTTTCATTTGCAAGCTTTAATCAGCTCAATAACATCAAATCCACTAAGATTCTGGACCAAAAGCAGCAGCGGGGGCAGAAATGGAATGCAAATGAGTATTGATTACCAATGTCTAGATGACCTCATGTCTTCCCTTTGGCGTTCTTTAAATCAAGCCAAATTATTGCTTTTACTAATTTTGTAGTGAGTGAAAAAACCTTTGCAGACTGGAAAAATTACAAGTTAAAATACTTCAAACAAATGGAATACTCACATTTTGTCTAAAATATGCTTTACATAAGATTAAAGAGCTTTGACTAGTTTGTATTTATATGTTTGTATAATCTCAAATGAAGTGTTATTTTTTTAAGACTCACGTCAGTCTTAGTTTTGATAGTCCTGGTTTATAGTCTAGTCTTAGTTTAGTCCAGTTTTGGTCATTGTCTAGTCCGGGTTTAGTCCAGTTTTATTTTAGGCCTGATCTAGTCTTTTTTTTTTAGTTCCGTTTTGAACCTGATTTAGTCTACTCTTAGTTCTGGTCTAGTCCTGGTTTAGTCCCATTTTAGTCCTGTTTGTTTTAGTCCTGGTCTAGTACTGGTTTAGTTTTTTGTTTTGGTACTTCTGGTCTAGTTATGGCTTAGACCAGTTTAGTCTTTGTCTGTCCTGGTTCAGACCAGTTTTTGTCAAGGTCTAGCCCAATTTTAGTCCCAGTCTAGTCCTGATTTAGTCCATGTCCAGTTTTCCTGTCTATTCTTGTTTAGTCCTGGTTTAGTTCTGGTTTAGTCCCATTTTCATACCTGGTCTAGTCTTTGTTTAGTCCAGTTTAAGACCGTGTCTAGTCCTGTTAGGTCCAGTTTTAAACCTGTTCTATTGCTGCTTAGTCCAGTTTTAGTCGTGATTAAGTCTAATTTTAGTCTCAGTCTAGTTCAGACCATTTTTAGTGCTGGTCTAGCCTAGTTTTAGTCTTAGTCTAGTCCTGGTTTAGTCCAGGTCTAGTCCTGTTTAGTCAGTTTTTGTCCTGACATTTTTTTATTTATTTTTCATCTTGGTCTAGTCATGGGTTTACTCTAGTGCAGTTATAGTCTGGTTTAAATCCTAGTCTAGTTTTAGTCCGTCCTGGTCTAGTCCTGATTTAGATGAGCTAATCTAGTGCAGTTAAGTCTGGTTTAAATCCTATTCTAGTCTTGGTCTAGTCTAGTTTTAGTCCGTCCTGGTCTAGTCCTGATTTAGATGAGTTAATACTAGCGCAGTTATAGTCTGGTTTAAATCCTAATCTAGTCTTGGTCTATTCTAGTTTTAGTCCGTCCTGGTCTAGTCCTGATTTAGATGAGTTAATCTAGTGCAGTTATAGTCTGTTTAATCCTTCTAGTCTTGGTCTAGTCTAGTTTTTGTCTTGATCTAGTCCTGATTTAACAAGTATTAATCTAAGACGTATATCTGCAGTTATAGTCTAGCTTAGTAGTAAAAACTAATTCATTTTAGTGCTCATTATATAAATGTTAATATAAATTAAGAAAAAATAATGTTATAACCATTTTGGCTAATACAAGTCTTTTTCATCTTATTGAATTTTTTCTATACTATGTTAGAAATAGGATACATTTAATAGAATAAGATAAGCGTTTTACAGTGCAGATAATATCCACCACGGTCAAATGAAATTACACAGCATTTGCGGGTGTGCAAGAAGTTAAACTGAGTAATTATTTGGTCTACTGGGAAATTCAGGTAAGTTTTATTCTAAATTATTTTTGATGTTATTTTGCCAATCCCACACGTACTGTAAAGCGTGTAATTATTTAAGCCAAAGACGAGTAAAGTGTCCATTTTCGCTGACCAATTACCTATGCAATTAGTAAGCTCATGGGAAATTGAAAATAAAAAAAAAAATACAGGATTAATTCAGATTTATGGATGCGCACGGACATGTATAGTTAATCTACTTTTGCCGTAATGAGTCATGTAAAGAAGGAGTGAGAATGTGGGAGAAGTGGACAGAGGCTGATGGAGGGAATTCATGTCAAAATGGACCCAATGAACCCGGACAGAGGCGCAGCGACAGTGCTCTGGCGCCATCTGCAGCGGGGAGGGGGAACGGCGGCACTGGTTATGTAAACGGGACAGTCAGTGGAAGTCATACTAATGAAGGGTGACCATTTGGAAGTCAGAAAAGAGATTTGTAAGTGGATCTAGAATTATTTAGCTATGGAATTGAACCAGGGAAAAACAGCATTCTGAAATATGCTTTTAAGTTACACAAATGATCTGATTAATGTTGTATTGTTTCATTTAATCCACTTCATCCATAGAGTTCAATGAAACACTGTGAATTTAAAAGCTGATTTCACAAAATACATTTACGAGGTGTGCAGTGCTAACCCCAAAGTAGAGCCTTGTGACGTCATTAATTAAAAACACAGGGAGTGATCCACTGTATTATTAAATTCCACACACGTTCAACAGAATCAACTGGATATTTTCAACCATTTTTTTCCTGATTTTGGTGTTAAGCTACTTTTTTTGGTTTTCTTGAACATAAGGAACCTTTTTTAATTACTGATTCTTGAGTAAACAATATATAATACTACCTACATCTAAAAGGGACCACAATTGTCTTACATTTATTTAACCTTTATTTAACCTCTTTTGCAGGTAGATCTAAGCAAAAAAGAATGATTGTTTTTGTGTGGATTACAAATTACTAAAATATTTGACTATGGTTTAGGTCACAGTGACCGTATGTATTCATCACCTGTGCTGTACTACCCGATAAAATCTTAAGAGTCAAAACGTGCTGGCATTTGAAACTTCAAATGAACTTGATATTCTGGCAGATGTGCCTCAAACTCCTCTCTTCAGTTCTTGCTTTTGCCCACGATTTGATAGCACCAGGTATATTCTTTTAAGATCCTGTGAGTACTCCTGATTCCTTCTTGTTGATTACTAAAGTATTCGTCGTAATCTTTACCTGGAAGTTTAGCTTAGTTGTACACTCTTCGGTTGGATACCTTTTACAAATCTTTAATATTAACCACATTTAACTTAACCTAAACCTAACCCATATCCCAACCTTACACAAATCCCTGAAGTAAATATTTTAAAACTAACTTTTCTAGCATAGCCATGATGCAAGTAATGGTGTATGCAGGCCTATTCAACTAATTTTTCCCAAGGTTCAGATTTTTCAGAGACATGTCCACTGGGCTGGGTACTTCCACTTCACGTGACCAATGTTTCCAAATTGTTCTGCTAAAGCCTCTGTTTGATTTGAAGTACTCTACAAAATGTCTAAACCAGCACTGAACCAGAATTAAACAAGGACTAGACCAGTACTAGCCAAGTCTGAAGCAAGAGGCAGTAGGAGGCAAGTCAGATCTAAAGCATAATTAAGAAGAAATGTAGTATATATTTGCAAAAACTGAAAGATGGGTGGAGGGCTGGATCAGATCTTTGGAGGGCCTGTCTGGAAGTCTTTATTTCCCTTCATATTGAGGACCTATAAGCCCTCCCACTTGTATTTGTCCTCACTTCCAACTCAAGACTTAGGACTTGACTTGGTCTTCTCTCTCTGACTTAGCCCCACCTCTGCATTTTGGTAACGTTCAAGCAATCTAAACAGTCAAATCTGCAACATAAGCTACATAACAAGAACAAATGCAAAGAGACACTTGGAGTTGACTTGTCGAATAATTTATTCAGTGGGAAACAATTTCTTTAACATCTAATCCTGGTGCGTTAAGACAGACAGCTACTTAGTACAGCAGTGCCTACACTTATTATTATCCAATATATATCCATATATTTTACGAGCAAAAATAAAATACAATGTTAAAAAGATAAATATTAGTTTTCTGGGTGTAAAGCACACACATACACACTTCTCTTACAGCAGCAGCAGCAGCAGCAGAAATATATTGCATCAGTCATAAATATGGTAAACCGCTGGCTGGTCCTAGGCAGATGCACCGACTGGATTTCATTTTACAGCAACTATTTTTACTTTCTCGCCTAAAAAGTCTGTCTTCACAAAAGCCATAAGCCACCGGAGACAGAGGAAAGTGCAAGTTTTATTCAGTGACACTAAACAAAGACACACAAACGTTTAAATTGAGTGGTTTGGAGAGATAAACTGCACAATATATTACTAATACGACTGGGTACCGTCCGGTTTAAACCTATGGAAGTGCTTCAGGTCCAGTGTCTTAACTTGTTTTGCGATAGTAAAGTCGATTCAAGTTCAAGTCGATTTTTTTAACAAAACATAAGTTGCAAAGATTTTGAAGTTTACATTTGATGTTTTATTTTGCAGAGTTGTTAGTTTGAATTAGGGCTGGGCGATTTGGGAAAAAGAATAATCACTTTTGTGTGAATCAGTCCAAAACTATAATAAATGATGTTAACAAGTAAAGAAAATAGTCTTGGAAAAACTGCTGGTAAATATTTAAATAAGTCTATCACTTTCACTAAACCTCACACTGCAAAAACAGAATTTCTAGTCTTGATTAAAAGAAGTAGAATTCAGAATGTATATCTTAATTTGGAGTTGCTTTGGTCAGATATGAATACATATTTTAAGAGTTTGAAGACATTTTGGACTGTTTACAAGAGATTTTATCCTGTTAGACACTAATTATCCAAGTACCGGTAAGTAAATAAAAAAGGTCTTACTCCAAATGTTTTGGCTTGAAACAAGTGTACCTTTTATTGAAACGAGGCAAAAACTAAAAAAAACAGATTAAATAATTAAGGCCCAAGTAAATATGTGCATTGTGCCCTGTGAAAATGGTTAAATAGTAAGATAAATATGCTGGTTTAAAGACGTACAGTTTTTGCAGTAGTATTTGAGGTCCTATTCTTAGTTTTGCTAAACAATTAATCTTAAACTTAAGTCTTCTCGTTTTGCTCTCTAGCCTCTGAATTGTTCACATCGATGTGTTTTAAGCTTTTTTTTTTTATTTATTGTTCGGAGCGAGGCTGCTGATATGCTAACAGCAGTTAGAACCAATGCTCCAAAAAAAAAACCCACAAAAAATACAAAACTAGCCCTGTTAGTACTTACTCGGCCCTACTCTACTCGGTCTGGTTGTGTTTCCATTACTCTTTAGCACTGTACTGTCTTCATAGCAGCTGCCCACAACAAACTAATAACCATGGAAACACTGTGGTAATTGTGGATTCCACAAGCAGTCTGAAAAATCAGTGTCAGAACAGCTTAGTACTAAAAAAGTCCCTGATCCCAGAGAAGCAGTGGAAACAGGGTCGACTAAGCTGAGTAGGACTAATGCTAAGCCTAACCCTTCTGCTCCAAACTACATAGTGTTCACAGATCAAAATTTGTTTCTCAAAATCTTGCATCAAAAACAAACCAGATAATTGACTATTTGAAGTGACTTAATTTATATTTTTCCACTAATTGTCCAGCCCTAATTTAAATTATAAAATGTTTTCTTGATTGTGCTTATAGCCTCATTACAGTACCAGTTATGTTTAGTCTTAATATGGAAATAATTTAGCCTCTGTTTACTTCACACAATAAACAAAAAGATATAAGACAAAGTGGTATTTTTGGAGGATTTCAATAGGAAAAGCTCCCAATAATTTGGCTTTTATGAGCGATAATAAATAAATAAAAAGGTCTTTAATATTTTATGAAATTGCTTAAAAAATAGGGGAAAATATAACAAAAATAATATGACTCCTATGCCAGGTGACATTTGAAATATTTTAAGATCAAATAAATACAATAAAAAAATCCCTTTGTTGGCTGTTTAAGTCTGTGCTGGGTTTGATAGGTAGTTACAGCTGCTTTGTGTACTTACTACGTTCAAATAAAAGTTGATTTTCTAAGTTATTTTGAATATATTGTGCAGACGTATTTGAAATGCAGGTCCACGGCAAACTCCTACAATTTCTGAGCCGTAAACGGGAGAGAAATGTTTCACAAGACTGACGCCTGACGGAGCTGCTATCTCAAACACACACACACACAGACAGACAAACAGACAGAAAACTGGACTTCACAGGCCACCGTACTCTGGAGGAATGCTCGTGGTGCGTTCTACAGCGGGATCTACATGGCCACGGCGGCGTCCAGCTCTTTGGGGCGGCTCCCTACGACGTGCTCCAGCTGTCCCGAGTCGGACACGTCGTAGCTGGTCTTGTATTTGGCCAAGATCTTCATGAGAGGACGCAGTTTGAGCCACCACTGCTCCTTCGGGATGCGGTGACTGCGAAGAGAGCAATGACAATGTGTTTAAGAATAAGGCACTGGACAATTCTGTTTGTCACAATTCAATTCTGATGTTGATACATGGAAGAATAAACTACTTAATCAATTAATAACAATGGGCCTCATTCATGAAAGTGTTGTTAAAGATTGTGTGTAACTTCACTTTAAGAAGCTGCTGCGAAAACATTTCGTCAGATTCATGACGTCTTTACGCCAAATTCACCAAACTCCAGCTACAATTGTTATTTACATAAAAATGAATAATGCCTTAAGGAAGCTACCTCCTTATATGGCAAATATAGATGACGTGCATAACGTTACTTCCGTGCCGCAAACTTTTTAGGAGAAAACAAAGCCTAAATGAATGGGAAGTTATTGATTATAAACTACCGAAACACGTCTAAAAACTACATTTAGTGATTTGTGTCATGTAGTTAAAGAAAAAGGGAAGGCAACAGACCAGCAGTTTGACTTTAGACGCTTCACAGACAGAACGGTAAACATTTTAAACTGACCCACAGGACCCAATGCCAATCATGTAATTACAAGAAATACATTCTGAAACTGCATTTTTTTTTCTTACAAGTGCTCCTTGGCATTGTCTTACTATACTAGTACTATTTTTCTTCTGCTGGGGCCACAAACAAAATATTGTTTTTGGTTCACCAAATGTAACTGAAAGGGATTTATAAATCTTCTGTTGAGTCAAATAAGTCATAGTTTACAGAAGCAATTTTGGTAGATACAGTTAAACTATTTTAAGGACAAATATTTCAGAGTGCTTCGAAAAACCACTTTACCTCAGTTAACTACTTAACATTTATCTACAACTTCACAACATTATTACAAACACATAATATTTTTAACATTAGTATCTTTCAGAGTAATTTCTGGTCGGCTGCATTAGTAATGGAAACTTCCTTTAGGAGAGAGAAGAAAAAAGAAACTGGATGGAGACATTGTCTATAATACATTCATTAACATTAACCACAGAGCTCATTAAGCCTGACGCTAATCAAATGTAATGAGCAGTGCTAAAGACCTGGTGCCATTTTAAAACATCTCCATCTTGTACCACAGCCACACAGAGCTGATAATCCGTCTACATATTTATATACATCATTTTAATTCTTCCTAATACGTGGGCCCTATGCAAACATTTGTCCAGTTAAGTGTGCTAAGTGAACGCGTGACCTCGCCGTCTTTTTAATATTCTTAAAGCAAAGGGTGATGTGTTAATGGACTGGCTAATGGATACAAGGAACATTGCCACTGGATTAATTTGTTCCAGACTTGCATTAACTACACACGACTCATTTTTTTTAAGTCTAGATGAAACTTCAGCCCTATTTCATGCTATAACAGTGTTTCCCAAATAGACTTAGGGGACCCTTGGGGATTGGTGACACAGGAGATACTTGGAATGATTTCAGACTTTAAAAGGAGGTGAAATGTAATCATAATATATCTGAATTTAAAAGTTGTTTGTGGGCAGCTTTGAGTAATATTGGGAGATTTTGAGCACATATTTATAAAAACAAGAAAATACAATTGACAATATTCCACTAGGAAAAGAAGTTTAGGAGGACTGGGGAGTGTGAGACAAAATTTAAGGGGGTACGTGACCAAAAAAAAGGTTGGGAACTATTGCTATAACAGGCATTTTTGGGAATAATCTTGTTTTCTCATCAAAAACCATAGATGTGTCTGTGTTGATGGTATTTAACTAACCTTGCTTAACTGTTGAGAGTCATGTTTTGGCAATTTCCGGACAAGCTAAGTAAAATTGCAGCTTTCAGGTCAAAACTGGGTGAGTGATTTGTAGAACAAATACATATACGTAGATCCTTTCCTCTCTCAAAGGTTACATTAAAACAGATTTTAAACATAAACTACGTAGACTATTTAACATATAACACAATCAAAGTTTTCTTCTTCCAAAAGGTTTTTTTGCTGACAGATTAATAGTTTTGGAGACAATATTTCACATAACTAGATTGCAATTTCTAGATATTTCGATTAATTGTCCAATCCTACCTGAAAGAGTCTCACTGGCCCAGGAGGTTTATAGTTTATGTGTAACAAAAATGTTGCCCTGATTACAGCCACGTGACTCTGCCCTTTTCTGTCTTTCACTTACTCACTGTCTATCATGCCTGTATTTAATTTGCTGTAATAAATGCCAAAAAATATCCTTAGAACAGAGTTTTTCAACCAGTGTAGCGGGAAACACGAGTGTGCCTTGAGTTACTGTTTTCAGTATTTAATCTATAAATAAGATTAATGAGATTAATTAAACAATGAGCAAGAATGAAAGTAAAAACAAATCACCATTTTAATTAAAGATTCTCTGTGTAATTTTTCTTTTAAAAGGTTCCAACACTATGAAAATCTGATTACATTGACTGGAATGTTCCAAGACTTTAAAAACATTTAACATGTATTTGTTTATAGGTTATTTCCAATAACTGAGCAAGGTTGCCTCTCCATAGATCGGACCTGTACTGCTTGGCTTTGTTTTGTCACATTGTTGTAATTAATGGAATATTCCAAGCACAGCAACACCAAAAGCAAACAAACACTTCACCAGAAAAGTCACATAGTTCCTATTTTAAGTGTCATAGACAGTTTTTACACAATTAAATAATTTTGTGTTCCAAAATAGCTTTTTGTGGCAATACTTTAATAGGTGATGTGCCGTGGAAATTCTTTAAGTACAAAAGGTTGCCATGACTCAAAAAAGATTGGGAAAAACTGCCTTAGAAGATTAATAGCAGTTTAATAAGTCACCAATTATTACCAATAATCATAAACCTGCATAATATAAGTCAATACTTTTCTAATAGTGTGAGCACAAGACAGAAACTCAGCTGAAGCCTAAAACCTGAATGAAAAACTGAAAAAGATACATGAATATAAAGGACCTTGATTTGAAGATCAGTGAGAAGCTTGGAACTGTTATTTGAGAAATAAGACTTATGCAGTGTAACCTAATAAAACCAGAAGATTTTATAGTTTTTTTACTTGAGGATTACCTCCTTGAACTGAGCCTGTTGTCATTGTCGTGTGAATAATGAGACTATCCAATAAACTACAGACAAAAATGCTCACAGATTGCACTCACATCACAAAGAATACAACCTGTACTAATAGGACTAAACTACTTTTGTATCAGAAGTAAATTAGCATCAAACCAGAATAACCCATCACATCACATAAAAAATGCAAATACCAAGATCTTGCAGACTTTCTATATCTGCTGTACCAGAAAATAAGAAGACATGATTTAGTCTCCATAAGTCGGCTGTACATACAGAGGAAATTATAGCAATGACTAAAGCAGCCGTTTTCACATAGCATTTTGGGATTTGACTTTTACAGTAGTAATTTGTTCCACCGTTTTGAGCACACAGAGGAGTTAAGACTTAAGCCGAGCCTTCTCCGGGTGAATCCAATTCCAATCCTGTGCGTTTTGTCTAAATCCCTTTGTCACTTCACCTCCCACATAACACTATTGCTATTCACAGATTTGTCACGCTGCGTTATATACTGGCTGATGACATCCACTGTGACTTCTTCTTCTTCTTTTTCTGGGTTTAAAATACTCACACAAAGTCGGTCTCGTCCTTCAGGTCCACGACCGGCTGGAAGACCAAGGCCCGGCGGCGCATGCCCAGCAAACAGCAGGAGTCCTCAGTGTTTGCAAAGATGCGGCCTAAAGGGACAAAACGCAATTAGATACACCATCAGAAACAATAGTAAAGTCATCTTTAGTGGTATTGGCACCTCTGATGTGTGAAGATATGCTTAAGCGACACTTTGGTGAGGAGTGTTATGACTTGTACAGACACAAACTTTATTAGTTCTTCAGCAGTGAATCATTGGGCCACTGGAAATTTCTTTAAGTTTGATTTGACACATCACAATGGAGCTCAACAGTGGAAGATTGCCTAGGTTCAGCAAGATCAGTGTTAGGGTAATATCCTCCAGCTACGGTAGTCCTGACCAAGCCTAGCAACAACATCTGGAGATGGGTCCCCGAGCGCTGCACTGCGGCGATCACTGCTCCTGAGGAGATGCCCCAGAGGCATTGAAGGATGGGTCAAATGCAGAGGACAAATTTCCCTACGGGGACAATAAAGTGTACCTTAATCTTAACCTTAACCTAATCAGTGCCCCATTATAAACTCCTACAAAGATTTTGAAAAATTAAAATATTAAGAGTTTAAAGCAAACCCAATGTGCTAACTTATATTCATAGTGCGGTTGTTTTCAGTCCAAAAAAGCACATCTATAACTTCAAATTTGTCAAAACATCTTAATACCTTTGTAGTTCATAATGCTGCAGGAACAGATTTTAAATAAAAATGTAGGTTTTATGCGAATGACTCACAAGGCTGACTAACCCTGAGAATGTTTTCAAGCTAATATTATTATTTCTTTTTTCAAAATCCCTATGGGAGTTTATAATGGGAGTTTGTACTTGTAAAACCATGGAAAGGGCGGTCACTGTTGAGCTTCATTCTGATATGTTAATTTTTGTTGATTTGGATTACAGGCTCACAAAGCCAATAAATAGACCTTGAATACACTTTGAATACACTAACACTTAATACAGAATACTTGGACTTTTACAATTAACCCTTTAAGCATCAAATTAGTAAGTCTGCATCAACTCATCCCTCAGTCATCACCTCCAAACTACAGCTTCTCTGCTCTGTTTTATTACTAGATTGTATTTCAAATGGACAAACACAGCGCTCAATTATTATTTGCTCGAACATCTACTAATATAAATGAATCCCTAAACCAGGTGAATGTCCCCAGGTTGGGAACCTCTGCTCTACACAAAGTCAAAGACAAAATAAGCTGCTTGAAGGAGTATTAAAACTCCAACAGCAGAAATACAACTTTCTTTTGTTATAGAACTCATCTGTATCAGAGGTGCCAATAAACATGGAAGGACTGTGAAGGTTTGTTTGGGGTTTGGTGCAGGAGTGAACAGGAGTGACAAGGAGCGTGGAACATGAAGCTGCTTTTGGAGTAAACAGGTAAAGTACTTCAGAGCTGGGTAGCCAACAACTAATAGAGAGATTAAATCATAATTTTATGCAGAACAACAAAAACAAATATAATTTTAGAGAGTTTTAAAATAATTAGCAAGCTTAGTAAAGCAAAAACAAAAAAAGTTTAAAAGTCTTGATAATGAGTCTTCCACATGAAGGATTTTATTCTGTCCTCCAAGTTTTTAGAAGAAAGACACATTCAAAGGACACATATTAAGCCAAATTTGCTTTTTTGAGTTTTTAACTCCATTCTAACATTGTTTTTAGCAGTTGCAAGATACTATTCATCCAAGTTCAGACACAATTGGTAAATGGTCTATTTATATAGTGCTTTTCTACCTTTCCAGGCACTCAAACCACTTTACAATCTAGCATCCACTCACCCAGTGTACGCAGAGTCGCAGACACTGAGGCAGTGTGGGTTAAGTGTCTTGCCCAAAGACACAACGACAATCCACTCTTGTCGTCCCACTATGGAACCTGGTGTTCTAACAGTCTCCCTTACAAGTACTAACCAGGCCCTTTCTTGCTTAGCTTCTGAGATCTGACGGGATCAGGCTTTGACAAGCAGGTATGGCCTGCTTGTCAACCCTAGAGTTGTAAATTCTCTAGCTTTCTGTCATGAATAGATCTTCTGCAGCAAAATTTCTGCAGCATTAGCATATCAGACAAAATCAGTTGTCTACTACTACTTATATTTTCAAATTAGTAGTTTGATGGACCAACCAGCAATTTCTAATGTGCGCTTTTTTACATTGTGTTGTTTATAATACACAAGATGGTAATTCAAAGGTTATTAGGTTTTCTGCAAATAATTCATAATATTTGTCCTTTAAGACTCATACAATCTGTGCAATACACAGTAATTTATAATAAAACAGTAAATATTAACTACTGTATGCTATATCAAAGTCAGCACCCATCTCAGCTGTACTTTGACAAATCACTGGTGTTGACACAATGCTACTGAAAACTATGAGCAAATACACTGTTCAAAGAAAGAGAAAAAGGTGCAACATAAAAGAGGAATACGTGGTTGTGAGCTAGGTCAGTGCGATTAGCGGCAGTTTCTACTGATTAGCAACAAGCTAAAGTCGGGCGAATGTGGTGGTCATGGAGCCAGTGAGAAACAATATTTACCTTCGGCTTAAGTCATCCATGAAATTTGAGAAATGGATATAAACACACACAGTTTAGTATTTGCAAGCTTAACTCAGCCTTTTAATAAGCAAGAGAAGGTCTAATGCAATACTTTCAACTGTAAAGCTAATGTCCAAATAAATTAAGTATAAACAGTATGCTAAAAGGTCAGACAGAAGGACTCCACAAATATATTGGCTGTGATATGCATCTGTTTAACTAAAGCTACAAATATATACTAAACATTTGACTTACAGTATATTTGTACACATTATTTTAATAGCACAGAGCTGTTTATATTATGTATTTAGGCTGGCTTACCTTGTCTGTACGTCTCCTGGAGTTTGTTTGTGACCCACTGCATGGCCTTAGCCGAAATCTTTGTTCCAAAGTTACGGTCAAATGGAGACGGTGCACCGCCCTAAACAAGAGGAAGAGAAAATAAATAAACTACGTACACTGTTTTTTGTTAAATGTTTTGTTAAACATTTTGCTGACATGGAAAAATTATTGGATATGATTAAGGCTGCAACAAATCAATCGATTAACCACAACTAATTGATTAATGAAAAAAATTGTCAACTAAAACATAAACACTATTCTCATGATATCACAAAACTTTGAGAATCCATCTGGAGAGATTTCAGACATACGGTTAAAAATCCTTCATGCATTCGTGGACAAAAAATATGTGCTTTTTTCTCAACTGGATTTAACGAAAAATGTAATAGCTTTACTACTTCTGTGGTGAGGCCCCTCGACCGATCAGCTTCAAATATTCGTCATGGCGGCCAGTATGGGTTTTTAAGCAAAAGCAGAACTTTCTAAAAGGAAATTTGAAAGTTTCTGCTTTTTAATGAAATTGGCATATCATGATTTTGTATTTCTCTTTTAATACATCGTCTGTTCAATTACTAGTTTTCCAATCTACTGTATTTCTCTTATATTCTGCACTGAGCTCAGCCATAACAGACACTTATTAAAAATGTATCTTGTTTGATTGCATGTTGCTAATTTTCCTGCTGTTCTTGAGCTGTGCGTTGCAACACTGGAATAAAACTGGGACAAATAAAGGATATCTTATCTTAGCCCCAAAGTTGCCAAGTTCATTACTTTATAGCAACTTGGGGCTTTGTTTTTTAAAGTCTCTTATGCATTTTGAAGTTTGTTTTTGATCAGCACTTTCAAGTCATAAAAGAGGTAAATTTCTGCAGTTTTTGGGCTTGATTTGTGAACATATATCTATTAATGACTGAAACATGGATTTTTAGCATTTTTTCACGTCTAAAAGTCATTATTAATATAAGAAAACTATCAAAAGCTGCCAACACACAAAGTTCTAATTAATTGATTGTTCTTAACCCTTTACCGAAGTGGTCACTTGTTTTGGGATTTTAAAAGTTGGTCGCTTGTTTCTCTGAAAATCTGCAACGCAGTCAGCCTTGACAGCTGGTTTAGCCATAGAAAAAAGACAGTCTACAAGAATTGCAATAAAATTTTTGTCAAATTGTTCAGCCCTAAATATGAGGAACTAAATCGTGACTAAATAGCCCAGCCCTATTTACAACCCTAAAGTTTTGTATTAATTAATTCAACCATATCTTTTCATTAGCAGTTGTTTCTTCTCTTCACTCTTTCCTCTGAGAGCTAATCACTGTTTCGTTTGATCTATATTTACCTGCCTAAATCCCCAGGACTCTCACAGCCAAAACACGAGCCAATAATCCTGTCTCGTCGTTAAGTACAAATAAGCAGAGCAGGTAAACGCTTCATTAGACTCTTTTAGTTCTTGGGTGGTAATTAAAAAGCTGTTCAAAGCGCTGTTAAAAGCACTAATCCTCCTGTTTTGGAGACAAAGCCGACCTGCTGCATGTGTCCCAGTACGTTCTTCCTGCAGTCGAACACTCCTCTGCCCTCCTCGCTGTACAGCTGGTAGATGAAGTCGGTCGTGTAGTTGTCGTTGGAGTTCTCGTTCCTGTAAAGACAATTAGAAGCAGGGTTGGCAAAAGTACTAGAAGCCTGATACAAGTCAATGGCAAAGCTATAATACACTAAAAATAATCATCACAATCATATTATTACACCACAACAAAGGTTAAATGTGACTTTTTTTTTTTTTTTTATCAAAGCTATAAATCACATAATAACATATAGAAAGTATCTGTTGAAATTTTGCCTCATTTATTTTTAAATTTACAACTTCACATTTAATCTAGAGCAGTTGTTCCAAAACTTTAGCATCGCCCGTGCCCCTCTCTTCCCCCAATAAAAGTCGTCCAGTGCCCAAAACTGGACCGCGGGCCATCTGCTACTGGGCGCCAGAGGATCTTTTAAAATTTATAATATTTTCTGGTTCAGCCATTCCCAAACTTTTCAGAGCTGCGGCCCCTCTATTGGTCCAAAGATTGCCCGAGGCCTCCAGAAATATTACACACTTTATTCAGAATAATTTAGAATGTTTTCTTCTTAGATTCAATACTTCCTTGTGCTTTACTATGAAATATAGACACATTTATCCAATAAACAGCAAATGCAATAGAAGAGCTTAAAATATGCACAATAATCAGCTGTATGCATTTTTGTTGTTGCTATTGGAGCTACACATGTCAGGTCCAATAAAAAAAAAAGAAAATTGTGACTGTACTGGTCCTTAAAGAAAAAAGGTTGGGGACCACTGTTGACAATAAAATGTTACAATCAATAAAAGTAATATACAGCAGTGGTTATCAACCTGTGGGTCGAAAACCCCACGGGATGTGTGAAAAATTGAACATTAATATCTTTAACAGTGTTTGACAACCTTCATATTAAATAATACATGTAGTTCCCTTTTTACCTGCCAACCACACAAATGTATCTAGGCTTATCTCATCAAAATAAAACTAAACACATGACTAAAGAATACTTTATCACTTTGCGTGTTGCCTTCATTTTGTGTTTGTAGATCTGGAATACCTACAGTTATTATTTGGGGGGTTGTGGCTCAATACGGTTGAGAACTTTAAGGTGTACAAAATGATTATTTAAGTAGAATTAGGGTGGAAAAAAATAGAAGATTATTAAATTATAATAAAAAGTTCAATTATAATAAAAAGTTAAGGACAACCTTTGGAGAAATAACTAGGTCCAATTCATAAAACCATCTTGATTTTTGTGTATACAAGTCTGCATTTTATCCAGACTTTTCTTGTAATTTTGTATTTTTTTATTTTTTTTACCTGAGAACAAGCCCTCTCTGAATGCTGGTCTTCATCTTCTCTGTCAAATGCTCCACATTCGCCTGTGGACATAAAGCACACATGTGTTCTTAAATATCACCAGCAGATGGAGCTTCACAACAGCAAAATGAAACCCAACACCCTCTAGTGGAGAAAGACGAACATTACAGTTATGTTTCTAAAACTGGTTGATGTAGAAAGATTTAACTTGTGGAAATGCAAAAAAATAACCAGTTAAAAAAAAAAAAAAAATAAAAAAAAAAAAAACTTGAAAATGCATTGTATTTTATAATGCAAAAAAAATATGCCATTATAAATATGTTGTGCCTACCATTATACTTCCATTTTATATTCCTACTTCATTCTTTTTTAAAAAGATTTCATGGCCCAATACCAGTAATATATGTTATTAATATATATGTTAATATCTTAATCTTATATTTAATGATAGATGGATGTTGAAGAGACATAACAAGATCAAAATATTTCTGTTGAATACATAGTCCAAAGTTATTTGCAGCATTACCCGTTGCTTTGTTTTTTTTTTTTTTTTTTTTTTTTTTGTTTGTAATAAATTTCTCATTCTCTCAAAGAGTTTTGGTCTCATTTTTCACCCCCAGCAGTTATGTCGTGGCCCAGTTAGCAAACCTTTTCCCAATCCCTCAATTTAATCAAATTAAACATAACTCTAATCTAACCCTAATCTTACCCAAATTGCTATAAACTTTTGCTAGCAAGGCCACCATTGCCAAAGGATGGAAGTGAAGGATGGTACAACTGGGTTAGGACAAAGAAATCATGCGTTTTGGTCCACTTTACTACACGGTCAGGCAACTTCCTAGTGTGATGTTATCATTTATGAACAAAATGTCAATTTTTAATCCTAAAAAATGCAAAAAGTAAAAAAATGTTTGGTAAAATCTTATATATAATGATCTTAACTTTGTTTTAGAGAAATAACTAGTTTGTAGGCACTTTAACTGAGACATCTGTAGTCATGTGTAAAGCAGGTGTTAAAGTATAAAATCACCTGTAGGTCTTTGATGTCGAACGGTTCTTCATAGATATACGCTGCGTCTGCTCCGGAGGCCAGACCGCCCACACTGGCCAGGTATCCACAGTAACCTCCCATGGTCTCGATGATAAACACGCGTCGTTTAGTCCCACTGGCCGACTGCTTGATGCGGTCGCAGGTCTGAGGTGGAACAAAAGCTCATAATGTTAGCAACATGTTAACTCATTTCACGTGGAAATATAATGAAAGTGGAGTAGAAATATTGGACGTTACACAAAACAGCTTCACTCGTTTCCAGGCAGACATGCACACAGCTAAAACAGTGAATCTACTTTGGCAAATGCTACTTATTGTAACTGCACTGTAAATACATATGCACAGATATACACGTGAATTTGGACTGGATTGGCAACAAGAGGAAATTTACTCACTGTTCAGTCTTCATTAGTCATGTATTTGTTGTGCAATGTGGAAAAAGTGTATGAAATTAATCATGTTTTTTTTTTTTGCCCATTAAAAGTTTGAGATGGTCTGAATTAGTGTAGCTAATAAAAAGACAATTTAAGAATTTTGCATAATACACTTTTGTATTGGACAGTCCACCATCTGCTTGTCTCCATCTTGATGTATTGCTTTAATCAGAATGTTCCACAGTATGACATTACACTTGTTTTTTTTTCTCTGTGGAGAGTCACAACATAAATCAATTACACAAAATAAGTTTTTAATTGTTCTTCATATGGGATGGACATTGGGCACAAGTGTAAAATAATGAAAAAGAAAGTGTTTATTCATTCACACTAAATCAATTAAATAAGTACCGTAGTTAGCCTGAATTAATAAACAGTTTGTTGAAGAGGATTTATTAAAGTATGTAAAATCCAGTGATCTCTCATCAGTGTTTTACTCAAAGTTGTATTTAGATTGATTGATTCCTGCATAAGCAATCTTGTAATGTTCTGCAGCTGATGCAGGACCTACAAACTATTCTTGACCACTTGTCTAAATTGCGTTTGATTAATCTAAAAGTTTGCAATCCTTGTAAAACGTTTAGGGTTCAAAATGATCATGTAGACACTTTGTAACAAAAATAAATAGTATGCTAAAATCTGCAATCAGTTTTGCTTAAATTGAATATTAAGAGGTGAGGCTTAACAGTTCTGCAGTTTTAAACAGCTATTATTCATAATTCTGTGCTAATTGGTCAACGGAGTCTTAGTTGACAAAAAACTGTATTAATTGCCTTATTTTTTTATTCAAACTATGAGGAATTAAATTGAACAGCAACAAAAATGAGTAAATTAGATGAAGATCTGGTCTTAAACTTGTTCCTTAGTAGATACACTGCTTACCCTACTTACTTTTTCTATAAATGTTTTAGCATAGACTTCATTGCAGTTTTTTTTTTGTTTGTTTTGTTTTTTCTTTTTAACACAGACGGGCCAGGTAATTGGACATTTTCAGCTTCAGAACATTTGCCACACCTCCTCTTTGTCAACTGATCAGTCGATGAGACATGTATTTAGTTGACCAAGAATTTCTTCAGTCGAATTTAGTCCTAATGAGTAGCTTGAAAATGACTGTGCAAGGTCAAAACTGATTTTGCCTTCTTACATGAACAATAGTTTTCCAGACAAAGTAATTACATTTTCATGGAGACAAGCAGACACATTACAAATTAAGTTTTTGTTATAAGTTAGTATTCCCATTACCTTTTCTTCTAAGTGATTTCTCCAGAACGCCTTACCTCCACGATGGCATTGAGGGCCGTGTCTGCCCCTATGCTCAGATCAGTGCCTGGGACATTGTTACTTATGGTGGCGGGCAGCATACACATGGGCACGCAAAACTCCTGGTACGTGGATCTGAACTCGCGCAGCTGCAGCAGACACTCTAGAGCCTGGAGCAGCCATGGCCATGTGAACACAACTTTACGTTAGAGCCACTCACACAGACTTTCTATCTCTGCGTGTGCTAGCCAGAGCGTAGCCTGCCTTTCCGGCTCTTTCCGTGTGATAGTGGTGATGGCTTCCCTTTGGCAGACATGAGACGACAGTGAGAGAGGGAGGGAGGGTAGAGGAGGAGAAATTGAAGTTAAGGGATTGTTGGAGAGATAAGAAAAGGTTTGGGAGAAACAGTGAAGTGAGACAGACAGAGGAAGAGGAAAAGGACTGAACTGAAATGGGATGGAGGTGGCTTGGTCTGTATCTATATGAGGATTCAAGCAAGTGAATTTATCCTATTATCTGAGGTCTGGCTTATGACAAGATGTTCTGATGCTTATTACAAGTGCATGGACAGCAGCTTGGATGAAAGCTTTTTCTAAGCGGACCTGTCTACAGTGTTCATGTTTTTTTGCTCAGATGCAGTGACTTAATATAGATAATGAGCTGTTCTATTTGTCTTAACTATTTCCACAAATCAAAACTGGCTATATCACATCTCGGATGGTTCATATTGTTTCCAGAACAGACATTATCTGTCAACTTTGTGCAGTGTTCAAGTGAGACTTCAAGTCGGAATCCTGTGTCAAATGGTTTTTGCAACAAGGCGTAAAAACACCATTGTTTACATGAGATCTCGTTAATATTAGGATGTAACAACATGCAAATCTCACAATGCAATATTTTTTTGGGATATGAAGTTCACAATATAATATTCATCACAATATTACAGAGGCCCCGCGATAAATTATGCTGACAATGATAAACATTAAAGTCATATTTTCAAGTCATTCTTTTTTTTTTTTTTATCTCTCAGTGATTCCTTTTCTTAGGCGCAAATTCAAGTCTGCAGACTAAATTGCTCTCTCACCAGACAGGCTTGTTTCTTTGCCTCGTTTATTAAAATATTTAGAAATGTATGATTGTTTGAATAAAATACTGTATGTGTTAACGTTCTGAACTTAGAACTATTTTTGAGTCAAGCTGTTTAATATCGTCAGATGACAGCAACGATATTGTGAGAATTTTGGCATCACAATATTATCAATATTGTTACATCCCCAGCTAATATTATGCATTGTTCATAAAAAAAAAAGTAAACATTTCAATTTGGGATGCACGGATCCAACTTTTTCCATTCCAATTTTGATTTTAATACTTTGGTTTTAAGTATTTCTCGATATCTACAGATACTACTACGTACATTGTGAGACGTTTGGATCAACATACCAAGTAAATTATTCTTATTATGTCCAATTAAAGGCAAAACGGAATATCAGCCGATCCTGACAAATTCATTGATCTGCACCAAATTTATCTCATTATCAGATTGGCGCATCACTTTTTTTTCCGTAATCGACAAGTAGCAAGCAATTACTCTCTCCATTAGTCAAACATTACTTTAAATTGTTGTTGCTTGATGACTTTCACGAATAAATGTAAGCAGTAAAGTATAAAATATGCCACATGGAGGTATATTATTTAAGTTCAAGCCATATATATTCTTGTCTTATTTGAATTTATTAACTACACAGCTTTTATGATAAAACTTTTATGTCTGTCTAACAATTATTAAAATGATCGGCAAATCTTATTCGACTTGCTGCAGCTCTAAATGCAATGACAAGCTGGTATAAACCAAGTTATTAAGTGAAGAGTGACACAAAATGATGGTTACTATGGTGACGACAACAGAATTGGTCCGACTTGTCTTATTTGCAGAGTTGTTTTCTGCTTTTCGTGCTATTACATAACTGTAATCTTGCAGCTATTTTGACCACACAAAGCAGGAAAAACAATTCTCTGCCCTGCAACTGAAGACACTAAAAAACAATATATCTAACAAATCAATGGAAACTAAACCTGGAAGTCTAGGTTTAGTTTAGTCCTAAGTGTGTGCAACATCTTTATATGCTGCAGTCAATTTAAAGTATTGTGCATTTTAACTACATCCAGTTCAAACCAAACAAGAGATTGATTTTTTCTCTTGGTTGGTTTAGGTAAGATATAGAAGGGTATATTATGTTGAAATAAGGACAGATGTGTTTTTCGGAGACACAAAATCCCAACAACACACATTAATCTCACACAAGCCATCTACCGACTCTCCAGAACGTCTACAAATTCGATAATCAAAGCAGGCGTCTACATCTACTGCTTGTATGTCTTGTGCGCTGGAGCATACAAAGTCACATGCCACTCATCTCCAGGACAAAGACAAAAGTGAATGAGTGCACTGTACACACTAGAGAAGCAGGCAGAGCAAACATGGTGGACAAACTCGTGCAGCACACAGCATGCCTCCATGTTTCACTCACTCCACTTACCTCAGACAGGAGAGAGAGAAGGCGGCTGCATGCAACTGTCTGCTGCTACTCTCAACACTTATCTACCGGTATTTTAAGTGTGTCTAAGTGGGGTTTAGTGCTGGATATCGGCCCCTTAATGTCATGTTCAGAATTCCTGAATGGAGCCAACTGGAGGCCACACATGCAATTGGCATTAGAGATTTACTGTACACTAAAACAGATATTTTTAGTGTAGAAACTAGTGTGCCTGTTTAATGAGTTTTTCCTTGAAGAGAAGGAGGGTCTAAGGATAGTAGATGCTCTTGGTTGTCCATTTGCCTGTATTTCTGAATAATGAATGTTTTTGATTGTGTTATGCGTTTGCTGGTATTGATCAATGACTGTTACATTGCTTGATTTTTGGACAATTCTGTTTGCTAAACCAACAATCTTGTTGAGTTAAATAGAAATTAACTGAATACAAGAAAGCAAATAGTACTATTTCCTTGCCTAAAATTTGTATTTCTTCATTGCATGATTGATAAATGGATAGCTTAATTTGTATTGAATGGTGTGAAGCTAATGTATACGCAATGCATTTTGATTAGATTAGAAAATGAATATCTTGCCTTCATAAAAGAATGCTTTTTTATTATTAAAGCAGAAGAGTAAAAGTAAATATGCATATCATACAAAGTGTATTTTTTAGTCCATGTCAAAAGTAAATATTATCTAATGCTAAATGAATCTTTGTGTTTTATATAAATATGTTCCAATTCATATTATTTGTGAATTAAACTACCATAAGGGCCATGTTCTGCTCTGTCCGGACAAAAAAATAGATGTGAATATCAAGCAAGCAAGCAAAATAGAGGTGAAGGATGTTTTTGTCCTTTGTCAAAGCTCTCTTATATTCTATAGCTAACAAAAATGCATACTTTAAGATTTATTTCTGCTTCTAATCACTGTCATAGTGTCTTGTAGAAGAAGTGCATATGACAGGACAGACAATTTTTTTTTTTTTTTTCAGAAATACACAATAATATTTATGACTTTACTAAACAGTTTGATTGTTTTAAACCAACTTGGCTATTTTCTTTAGGTTTACAATTATCTTTTGTCCAGCAAAGATGAAGTAATTCCACAACTGTTACCTAGCAACACATTTTGTAAATACGGGCCAAAACCTACATAGATGACACAGAAGTTACAGTTTGACAAATTATATTATATTGCAACATTTAATTTTGTTAAACAATAGAATAAACTCCGGAAAACTGTGTCACTGTGTGTAAATTGTATTTGTGTTTTGGCTCTTTTTGATGGCATGTGTGAAGGGATTTTGATTTAGCCCATTTCTTCATACTTTGCAACTTAACTGCTGTTTAACCACAAGGACTAAGACGGTGATAATCTGTCTTTTCAGATAACAGCCATTCCTCCTTCTCCTCTTCCATTTGTGATGGACTTAACATTCCCAGTTTCTCTCATATCCACATGCTAGCACTCCACATTAGCCCGTTAGCATGTCGTCTCCATCACTTACAGCAGTGATGGCGTTCAGTGCGGTATCTGCCCCAATGCTGAGGTCTGACCCAGGCACATTGTTGGACACGGTAGCTGGGACCATGACCATAGGGACACAGAACTCGTCATATCGCCCTCGCGCTGCTTGCAACTCCAGCAGGGACAGCAAGGCCTAAGAGCAGAGTCTGTTAAGTCTGCGCACTCGCTGGGCGGCGGGGGAAGCGGGGCAGGGGTGAGGCGGGGCAGGGGTGAGAGAACAGGTGGTGCTACTTGCCACAAAGGAAAGGCAAAAGGTGAAGGTGCCAAGGGAGGAGCCAGTTTCTATCACAACGGACAGCAGCGAAACAGACAGGTACCACTCTACCACAACAACACATTTAAACACAAGTAGTCTGGCATACAACAAAAGTACTAATACAGAAGGTTAAAAGTGTGAGCCGCTAACAGGCTGCGTGAAATGGCTAGGAAAAGGCAGGTTTGAATGAAAACTCATGAGGCAAGGCTAGTTTAAGGGCTGCGCAGTAAAATATTGCTTGATAACATTAGATTGATCATATAAAGTTTGGTTTTTGTTAAAAGGTGTTCATTAAAGTTTAGCTAACATACACAATGGTAATGTTTTAAATGCTGTGCAGCCCTAAACTTTGCATATTCGTATATACACATAGTTCTTGAATAATATTGTGTACACATATAGAGGGATTATTAGTCAACGTCACTGTCCGTTCTACTGCGCATGTCGCCTGCAGAAAGATACACTGTCCGTCTAGTTGGCTAGGGAAACTTCTTTGATAAAAACAACAAAACGAGAGAGTTGATTCGATTAAGTATGAACTGATGTGACAGACGTCTGACTCCCGAAGCTTAAGAGAGTGTTTATCTCTGCGTTTTTTCACTCACCTGAATGTAACGTTTATGAGTCGTAAATACGAATTTCATTTACAAATCTTGATTTAGCGGCATAACTTTTGTTTTTGCACATAGATAAACTCTTGTAGTTAGCTGACAACAGCGATGACTAGTGTTGCTGCTACAGTGTCAATGAGTAACGGCTCTTTCAGTTATCCATCTGTGCGCGCATCCCCCATGTTGATAATCAAATAATCCCTCTATATAAACTCTTGCAACTAAAAAAAATGCATGTAATACCTAGTCCTAAAACAAACTAATTTAACTAGTTATAATTTTATTTTTTCAGTGTCATGTTATGTAGCTGTGTTATGTCTTGTCTTCTGATTTACACAGGTTTACTCACTAAGATGAAGGCAGGACAATAGTGATGTTTACAGTCAGACAGACTTATTCAGGACAGTTACCAAGTTGTGTTGGAGTAAAAATTCTGAATTTGTGGGTCCCTAAAAACATACGAGCATTCACCAAGCTAGCCGTCGAGTTAATCAAGGACCACTGCTGACGTAGCTGACCATATTCTCTGTAAAATCTCTTTTTGGCAGAGAAAATGCTATCAGACAATTGACATTGAAAGATAAATTGCTTAATGAGCTAAAATAGGTACGACTGCTCCTTGAGCCTGGTTCTTGGTACTTTCTTTTGCAACAATGTCTATTGTTTGTTGTTAACACTAAAAGCCTCCTTAGCTTGCTCAGAGGTCAGAGTCCTAATGAAACGATGCTGTTTGCATGCCTATAAAAGTGAAATTCCTGTGTACTTCAGCTCACAACACAGCACAGCTACATAATGTGACCATTCG
Organism: Mugilogobius chulae; assembly: GCA_038363315.1. Taxonomy (NCBI): domain Eukaryota; kingdom Metazoa; phylum Chordata; class Actinopteri; order Gobiiformes; family Gobiidae; genus Mugilogobius; species Mugilogobius chulae. The sequence continues at coordinate 8,168,279 of CM076416.1, forward strand.
CACTGCTAGGTATGAAAATTAATGTTCGAACTCATAAATCACTAAGAATGCACTGTTTAGACAATACTAGCAAAGTGTTGTAGTTATTTACATAATGGAACTGTAAGCTACAATGTACAAAAACATTAAATCACATGTTGTTCATATTTATTTTTTACTGTAAATGCAGAGGATAAAAAAAAAGATGTGATGTTGTAAATACGTACCTCAAATCCTCCGATAACTAGCAGTGCATTGATATTGTTTTTTCTCATTTGAGCTGCAATTTTTTCAACATGTTTTGCAGGGAGCGTTCTGGAAAAAGATAATTTAATTACTTCCAGTCTTTTTAATTAACACACAAAGTAATCACTGTTTGTTAATATGTTTTTATACCTTTTAGTTCCCAGTAATGATCCACCTTGACCTGTCCATCCTCCGACATCTCCCCATTTAATTTCTTTAATCTGAAAACAAAATCAACAGAGATTCTTATAGACTAATTACAAAGAACATTTACAAACATATTCATAATAAAACACTAGTAAGCATTTTAGAGTAAAAACTGGGCAAACACTTTATTCATTATCGGCTACAATTTAAAAGAAACTGTGGACTAGGGCTGTAGTTCTTTTGTCATTTAGTCGATTAAACAGTCGATGGAGTCCTGGTCGACCAAAACTTTATTAGTCAACTAATTATTTTATTTAGATTATACGGATATGTATTCAACAGCAACAGAATCATTGGTCTGAACTGCCTTTTTATATAAACACACTGTTTCCTCTTCATTTTCTGTTTTAACTATAGTTTTGAATGAAATACAGAATATTATTAGTCTTTTTGAGCAAGTTTCGTGCAGAGCTGTCACAAAACTAAAAGGAAAAAACTTGATTCTCAATACCACAATGAGAATTAGAATGTCCTTTCAAGAAAGTCAGATTTTTATACAACGAACTGAGATTTCAACACAAAGTCCAAGTTTATGATCAAACATTTTATTTTCAAACTAGTTTTGTTGAAACTCAAGATTATTTCAGGATTGTTATCTGTATTTGTTCAAACGAGTATCTAACATTTGTATTAGATATATATATATATATATTAGGGATGGAAAATCGATCGAAAACATCGAAAATCGATCGAAGTTCGCAGAAATCGAATCGTAAGGCCAGAATCGATCAGTTTTTTCATGCAGCCACTGACTTACACATACACTCTGTATTTGTATATTACACACAATAATACAAGAATATTCACAATGTTTGAAGAAACAAACTGTGAACTTGTGCCAGATCTGACTCAATGTGCATTCTTATGTTGAGTTAACAACTGATGGTGGACGGACCTCTAAATATGGACACTAAATATGACTGTTACTGTTTGACAGTGGCTTTGTTTTAAATGTCATGTATTATGGTTTATTTGTGTCTTAAGATAAAAAAAAAGTTAATATAGATAAACTAACAAAATCGAACAAATCGAAAATCGTGGCTACAAAATCAAAACTGAATCGAATCGTGACTTAAGTGAATCGTCCATCCCTAATATATATATTTTTAGATAATAATTTGGACAACTCTACTTTTAGCTTTAGAGCTTTGCCCCGCCTTCTTTTAGTCGATTAATCGGTCGTTTTAGTCGACCAAGAGTTTCTTTGGTCGACAACAGGCCTACTGTGGACAACGGTGTAAACTCTGGAATTTAAGTATCCAAATTCACCTCCCTGTAACAATATGCTAATTACAATATGTTTATTGTGATATTATGTGATAATGTAGTATGTCCCATTAATAGAAGAGACAATAGCAGCCACCCATAGTTTAATTTCTCCCCCAAACCATGAAATAATAGATACTTTACTGTTAATCTGTAATAAATAGTTATGGTCAACAGAACAGTAACTGATTATTCTGGTCCCTTGTTCTGCCATATTCTCTGCATTAACTTATGGGAAACACACTGCGTACAATACAATGGCTTAGTATTTACATTTATGCCAGATACGTTCCTTTCAGAATCACTTCAGGAGGAGACTGAACTCACTGCACCAAGGGCACCTCTATTATCAGGTTTACAGAAAACGGTGCCAAAAGTGAAACTAGAAAAAGACACTATTTGTATTTTGTCTCTAAAGCGTTTAGAGTGAGAACAGAGTGATGCATGGCAGACAGTCAAAGAGCAGCCAAGTACAGAAATCCATTACGCTGCAGGACTCATCTGCTCTGGGTCACTTGGCACAATCTGAATTTGGCAGCGGTCTCTGTAGATATTTATCCAACCACCGATATTAAAAATCGTCACACGAGATTGAAACACTTTATATAACACAAATATAGGAGTAAGTTTGGAAAACTGGTATTTTGTGTTACATTTAAAAGATACATTATGTCAACATTATGTTCTTTCTTCAAAAACACAGCTGGATTTATGTTTGTGAGAAACTATTCTTTCCCCTCTGAGCCTCAGAAAACACAGTTTGAAATTCCTTGTTTTGAGACGTCATATGTAAGGATGTAACAATATGCACGATACAATATATATATTTTTATTTGAAGATAACTCAATTCCTGATTTGAGATTCAAATTTTCCACTGAAGCCAATCTTGGAACGCTGTGGTGATACTCACAGACGCAAAATGGTTAAAACAAAAACTAAACAAAAAACAATAATAATAACCAACTAATTATCTTTATCTTAATTTGTAAACAGCTTGGTAATATGAACTGCAGCTCCACAATTTGCAAAACATGAGATAATGTAGACATGATATTTGCCAATATTTTAACAACAATATAAGTTTGTGGAACCATCGTCAAAACAGTGGAAATGTCAAATGTGTTGTATAGGTCTTTATAGTTCTTTAAATAAGAGACAAAATTGAGTAATACACAAAATATTCTTGACAATATACTGATAAAACAACACATATACTTTATCAACATATTTAGTATCATAATATATACTAAGCTTTTTGATTATTTGGCACCACATTTTCAATCAGAAGTCATTTTTTATCAATACTGCAATTCACAATGTCCAAAATGGATTAAACGGATTAAAATTACTATGACATAGACAAACTTGTAATACGTCTTCTTTTAGATAATTATAATAATTGTTGTTTGGACACAGGAGGAACATTGCAGTATTCAACCCCAGGCAGCTTATTTGTGATCTGTAATCTGTGCCTAAGCAGGCCACACGAGGACAAACCAGAACGGCTTTAATCATCTGGAAACATTTCACTGTTTCACTGCATCTCAGAGCGGGAGAATCAGGATACGACTCACATTTTTTCTAACTACAGAATAAAGTGTTTGCGCGAGTTTCTATTTACGTCCACCCACAAATACATTTTAAACAAAACTGAGGGTGATTGGTTTGACAGTAGGTGTTTGTGATCAGCACACAGCTTTGAGAGGACAAATCAATGCTGAAGTCACAACTACAACAGGAATTAAAATGGCCTTTGCAGTGTTGTTGTTACTGAGAAATGCGCCAGATACAATTTCGATACCACGGGAACAAAAAAACACAGACTTCCTTTTGGGTTTGATTAATAAAAATGTGCAAAATTGGTTACAAGTTCTGTTTTATATTGGATATTTTAATGCCCTTTGATACAATATGTTCCGTCTAACAATCACTAAATGTATCACTGTTATTGTCAAACACAAAAATTGGATTTTACCCTAATTATTCTATTGATATTTTTGTTTATGTCCCCATGACATTTTGTAGCTCAGGATATTGTCACATTTTCTCCTGTTTGTGATTCTGTTATCGATACTTGTCCAAATCTTGATTCGATGCCATGTTTTAGTATCGATTAATATCCTCATAAACCTGACTGTTTTGTCTGTACTCACCTGTCCCTTACTGAATCCTTCAAATCCATCGCTGACAGCAAACATCTTGTGGCCCTCGGAGATGCCCACTCTCACAGCAGAGCGGACCGCTGCGTTCATCCCGGCCGCTGGAGCTCCCACGTTCAGCACCGCCACGTTGAAGTTACTCTGTGGACACAAAACACACACAGAACCAATAATTATTTTCTAGAAGTACAGAAAGTAAATAAGGGTTTAACTATGGTTAGAGAAAGCTTATACATGTATGGTACTCTAATCTAAATTGCTAATAAACTGTTGACTGTTGGTATTGTTGTATGTGCTTTTGATTGATGTTCCTCCAGTTTAGTGTTGAAACAGTAAAAATTAACTCAAAGTATGATAGAGTGCAGTGATCCAGGCTTGTTTTGTCTCTATAGAAGTGAATCGATTCTCTCTGTGGTCCATTACGGCTTCACGCTGAGCTGACAAAAGCAGCTATAAAAGCCTTTAGGTCAGAGACACAACATGAAGTCTGGCACACTGTCTCTGCAAATCAGACATCTGCCTTTGACATGTCACAAATAAAACAGGGTTCATCATAACAACACATTTGAGTTTAATCCCACTCCTTTAGTTCAGTGGTTGCTTATCTTTTACCTCCTTATCTCTGTCACACTCCAAGGACCCCTAACTTAAGGTTTTAGGTAAATAAGCAGCTTCTTTGTGGTATTTTGTCAGTTATTACCATTGGTGTAGTTATTTATATGTGACATTTTTGCTCAAATCCTTAAAAATGGGATCCCTAGCCCTGGTTAGAAAACACTGATTTAACCTCATACCTAACACTTCACATAGAAATATAATCAAATAAATTGTGTACATTGTTTCTCAAACTGCACTACAAGTACCACTGATGCTTGACAAATGTACATTTTATTCACATGTTCACACTCCCTCCAGTCATTTCTCAGTTGCTACAGTGGCAATGGCAGTTTAGCCCTAATTTACACTTAGAACAACCCAATTATATGTTCATTTTAACTTAAATAGTACTTGGAAGGACCTGACAAGCCAGATGGATTCTCTTGCGATATTTTGAGAGAAATCAATCTGGGCCCTCACCAGCCAATTGGTTTGTAGTCTGAACCACTGTTTTGACGGCCCAATCACTTTGCTGCAGAGCAGGTTAAGGGGGGCTGTTGACAAAGACGACAGCAAGTGGCGTCTGAATCAAACAAAACAAAGATGACAACTTTGATGGATGCACGTGTTTTTGCTGCTATTGATTTTGTTTTAGCAGAAATACAGAGTATGTCTTCTTTGAAAGAAGAGTGACACTTAGGGCTGAGCAATATATCAAAAAAAAAAAAAATGATTACAATTTTCTTGGAGCCAGATTAAAAAAATTGAGTTGATTCCGATTGATTATAAACCTTTTTTTTGCTATTGACTTTAAGGTAAATAATCATCCCTTTATTCACAAAGTTTCACTGTGATTGGCTAAACCCGGCTGTTACTCACACACCAGTAAGAAAAGTAGTCTGTATTCACACATAAGACATGCCTCAAATAGAGAAAGTGTCATCATTATGATGATTTACTCAAAAAAAAAAAAAATAAATAAATAAAATAAATAATTAAGTAAATATTGCCACAAGAATGAGATCACAGTTTGATTTTTATTTCCCAGCAAGTGACACTTTTATTTATCACCCAGTCAGCTCGAAGTATTTCAGTAAATGTCGATCTTTTCCTAAACAGGGGCAAGTTCCAGATGGATAATGTGGCAAAACTCAAATTGGAGTTTAAAAAAGTAAAACATTTGAGAACCAGAGTATTTATATTTATAATGGGAATGGATTATTATTGCTATCGAAATGGAATTGCCAAAATTGATCTAGATATTAATTTTTGTCAATGTCTAACGTGAACCTCAATCATTATGCTTTTGTAAAACAATGAATCCAAAATGATTCTTTGACTCATCTATTGACAAAAACATCCAGACATTTCATTTAGTTACATTATTCTTCTTCATTATTGACTTGTTGTTACTTTAAAACCGTCTGACGCTTAGGCAAATACATTAGAGGACAAATTTCCGTGTGTGGTGGTAGAAAGATGCTGCAGGCTGAACACCTCCTTCTGTCATGTGGAACAAAACAACACCTGCTCCAAACAACAAACTGTCACAGCCAATAACCAATCAGTGACAAGGCCCAGACGCAGCAGAAACAGCAGACACATACTCTTAATTAACCCGAATTCATTTTACCACGGCAATCCAATTAGAGCTTTTTGCATGGATTAGTAATTACATTTATTCCTGTGGGCAATCTGGAGACATTTATTAGAATATAAGAAGATAGAAGAGACACCGAGGACGACAAATCAGCCTCTCGAATCACTTCACACGCTCATTCATCACAGGTAAAACGGGAATTATCTCATTACAGTGAAGAGGGAAATAACACAAATAAATGATGAGCATGTTACATTTAGCACATTCTACATTTGGTTGGCTTGTATTTGATTCACAGCGACTATATTTGTCCGATGTGTGCATTTATTTGTGTTTATGTTGTACTATACAGTATATTTCATTTTATATTATTTATTATCAGTGTTTCCCATTAAGAGAGGGAACTTTGACTGCCCTCCATAGTCATATTTGTGCCTTCATAATCTGGAAATAATCCAGTGATGAAACAAATGACAAGCCCTACTTCATAAGAGCAGCATTGTGACAAAGTAATAGGTATATATTTAATAAAAATATATAATTATTAATAATAATAATAATAATAATACATTTTATTTATTAGGCGCCTTTCTGGGCACTCAAGGTTGCCTTACAACAAGTTTACATATAACATTACAACATACATTAAAAGACAGTTAAAAGGCAACAGTTAAAATATTTACAATTAAAATCAGACATTTAAAAGGACAGTGCAGTTGTGGTTACAGTGAATATGCCAGTCTGAACAGATGAGTTTTGAGTTTGGATTTGAAGTGTGTGAGTGTGTCTGTGTTGCGGAGATCAGGAGGGAGAGTGTTCCAGAGCTGGGGAGCAGAGCGGCTGAAAGCCCTGCTCCCCATGGTGACAAGACGAGCTGAGGGGACAGAGAGCTGGAGAGAGGAGGAGGAGCGGAGAGAGCGAACAGGTGTGGCGATGTGGAGGAGGTCAGAGAGATATGGAGGTGCAAGATTGTGGATGGCTTTGAAAGTATGGAGCAAGATTTTGTATTGAATGCGGTGTGTGATGGGGAGCCAGTGGAGCTGTTGTAGGACGGGTGTGATGTGGCTGATGGAGGGTGTGTGAGTGATGATACGAGCAGCAGAGTTCTGAACCAGTTGTAGTTTATGGAGAGTTTTTTGTGGGAGACCAAACAGAAGGGAGTTGCAGTAATCCAGGCGGGAAGTGACAAGGCTGTGTATGAGTACGGCAGTGGACTGTGGAGTGAGGGAGGGCCGGAGACGATGGATGTTGCGGAGGTGAAAGTAGGCGGAGCGAGTGATGTTGTTGATGTGGGAGGTGAAGGAGAGGGTGCTGTCGAGGATGACACCCAGACTCTTAACCTGAGGGGAAGGAGAGATGGAGGAGCCGTCGATGGAAAGGGAGAAATGATTAATTTGTTTAAGGTGGATTTGGTGCCTACAAGGAGAAGTTCCGTTTTATTGCTATTGAGCTTGAGGAAGTTTGAGGTGAACCAGGATTTTATTTCATTGATACAACTGAGAAGGGCTGATGGTGGGAGGGTGGAGTTTGGTTTGGTGGAGAGGTAGAGCTGGGTGTCATCCGCGTAGCAGTGGAATTGGATGTGGTGTTTCCGGAAAATGTGACCAAGGGGGAGAAGGTAGATAATGAAAAGGAGGGGACCAAGAACAGAACCCTGGGGAACACCTGTGGAGACGGGAACAGGATGAGAGGTGAAACATTTGAGTTGGATAAACTGAGTGCGGTCGGAAAGATAGGAGTGAAACCAGGTTAGGGCTGTGCTGGAGATGCCAATGGAAGAGAGTCTGTTCAGGAGAATGGAGTGAGAAATGGTGTCGAAGGCAGAACTGAGATCAAGCAGAAGGAGGATGGATAATAAACCAGAATCAGCAGAGAGGAGAAGGTCGTTAGTGATTTTGAGGAGGGCAGTTTCAGTACTATGGAGAGGTCGGAAGCCAGATTGGAAATGTTCAAAGAGGTTATTAGAGGACAGATGAGAGTGGAGTTGAGCAGAAACAGTTTTTTCAAGGATTTTGGAGATGAATGGGAGGTTAGAAATGGGGCGGAAATTATTGAGGTTGGTGGGATCTGAACCAGGTTTTTTGAGGATTGGAGTGACAGCAGCAGTTTTGAGAGAAGATGGGACAGTTCCAGAGGTGAGAGAGGCATGGATTATGTTGGTGATGAGAGGAGCTAAAGAAGGAAGTGTGGCTTTGACAAGGACAGTGGGAAGTGGGTCAAGTTGACATGAGGAGGTTTTGGATTTTTGGATAAGGGTGGAGATTTGAGTGACAGAAGGTAAGGTAAATGATGAGAAAGGAGTGGTGGAGATAGGAGACGTAATGGGAGGTAGAGTTGGAGCAGAGGGGGGGGTTAGCTGTTGGTGGATAAGGTGGATTTTTGTGGAGAAAAATGAGGCCAGAGTGTTGCAGAAATCAGATGAATAGAGATGGGATGGAAGGGAGTCAGGAGGTTTAGTGATGTTGGAGATGAGAGAGAAGAGGGTTTTAGAGTTTCCTTGGTTAGAGTTGATTAGACCAGAATAATAAGCAGATTTGGTTTTAGAAATGCAGTCTTTGTAGTGAAGGGTGTGGTGTGTGTACATGTCCTTGTGAATAGTTAGTCCTGTTTTGTTAAAGAGTCTTTCAAGTTGGCGGCCTTTTGCTTTTAACTGTCGGAGTGTGGGGTGTACCAGGGTGCAGTGTGAGTGAATGAGACAGATCTGGATTTGAGTGGAGCAAGTGTGTTGAGGATGTTGTGTAGGTGGGTGTTGTAATGTGAGACTAGTTGATCCGGAGCTGCAAAACTGTCTGTACTGGGAAGGTTACTAATATGAGAAGATAAAGTGTCCAGGTTGATGTCCTTAATTTTACGGAATGTTATGGTGCGTGAAGGGTTATGTTTGGAGAGAGGCAGACTGACATTAAATGTAAGGAGCATATGATCAGAAAAAGAAATGAAATTGGCTTTAGAGTCCATGGGTGTTACACCAGAGCAGCAGATTATGTCCAGAATGTGTCCTTTGGAGTGTGTGGGGAAATTGACAAACTGCTGTAAACCAAAACTGTCCAAACAGGATGTGAATTCATTGGTGAGTGAGTTATTGACAATGTCCAAGTGAATATTTAGGTCCCCTAGTAAAATGACATTAGATGAGAGTGTGGAAACATGTGTTAAAAAAGCAGCAAAGTCTGTTATAAAATCCTTGTTTGGTTTTGGAGGTCTGTAAATAGTGGCAATGATAGTAGGAGTTGGTCCCGAGATCTGACATACAGTGGCCTCAAACGACTGCCAGACAGGCACAGCCACGGGCGCTACTCTCCAACTCTCGCGGTAGATTACCGCGAGACCGCCTCCTCGACCGGTGACACGAGGCTGGGAGAGGTAAACAAACCCCGGAGGAGTAGCTTCATTGATGTGAGTGAAGTCGTTTTGCTGCTGCCACGTTTCCGTCAAGCACAAGAAGTCTAACTTACGGTCCACCAGAAGATCCTGGACGAGATGGCCCTTGTTGGTCAGAGAGCGGGTGTTCAGAAGACCGAAGTTGACTGTAGTGCTGCCGCCGATAGCCGAGTTCGCCGCTCTCGGGACGCGGGCCAGGACGCGCCCGGCACGGCGGCTGGTGTTTCTCTTTGGGCGGCGAGCAGTGGACCAGAACGACGGGACGGAGCTGGAGTTGTTGAAGTGGAAGTTCCGACGTGAGCCCCGATGGATGGGTCTACGGCGAGGCACGTAGAATATGTCCGGGTGTTGAAGCAGAGCAGGCGCTGGTGGATTATGTGGATGTATATGGAGCTTAAACTCGGAGGCGGAATACTGGAACAGTGCTGTCACGGGATGGTGGATAATCGACAGGATGAACCAGAGGAGTACCAGCCACACAAAGTTAATCCACATTGCTGCGAAGGGCTATGGCTTCTGCGTTGAGGTGTTGTTGGGAGCTAGCCTGGCTGTTGCTAGGTGACGGACAACAGGTAAGCTAATGAAGCTCAAACACACGCACAATCACGACGACAGTTTATTTATTGTGGTGGGATGATGAAGATAATGTATAATCCACTTTACAGACCACAATGCAGAGTCCTCTGGTGATATTAAACTAAAAAATAACATCAGGGTGCAGCGGCAACCAAAACGCGCCAGCGTTCACACACCGGAACCGGTGTGTGAACGCCGGTTACTGACTTTTGTTTAACCAAGAAGGTTCTAAAGAGCTTAGATCTCTTTCAGGAGAGTCTAGGGTGAGGGGAGAAAGGTGGAGTCTATTGTACAAGTTTTTTATTTTTTAATTAATTAATTATTAATATTGGTAGGGGAATCCAAAGCACCTACCAAAGCATCTGTGGAGGAAAGTTACACAGACACAGGGCGAACATGCAAAACTCCGCACAGGTAACCACTGCACCCTTGTATCGCCCGATAGAGTTGACATTAATTATCCATTTTATAATCATTATTACTAATTGTTGAAAGCATTTTTTCTGTTTACAGAATACTTTTAGCTTTTCCTGTTAAAATGAACATGATCAGTTAATATTTTGATATTAAGAGCCTGAGTGTGTCAACGTCAAAGCTTCACTTTATCACTTTATAATAAGAACACCTTATTTAACCTTAGTAAAGCCTTTACAAAGCATGAATAAAGAGTTAACAATTCATGAAAAATCATCAATGAATAGACAAAAAAGTTTATTAGGGCTTATAGCTGCTCACTTAAGGAGCTAACAATAGGGTTTGAGGTTGAGGGCTAGAGTTTGTAGAAATTAAGTTGTTACATTACTTTCAACTTCTCTTTTGTGTGTGATTAATTAATTAATTATTCATGCTTTATTAAGAGTTTATCAAGGCTAATCAAGATGTAGTTATTACACTCTGTGGATACCTTTATAAAGCATCTAAAAACTCACTTTTTTAGACAAGCGTTTGAGTCTTAACTTGCAGTTGCTGGAGATGCTCTGACTGTATTTTTGTTTAATGTTGTTTTTAAGCTGTTTTTATGTCCCACTGTGAAGCACTTTGTGACTTTGTGTCTGTGAAAAGTGCTGTATAAATAAAGTTTACTTACTTACTGACTTACTTATTATAACATGTTCTCAAGCTTCAAACTGTGACTTAAAAAAGTGACTTATTACAGCACTTGGAGCAACAAAACTGTCCATTTAGTGATAATTTCTCTAGGATTCTGATCAGAATCAACTTAGACTAGTGCAGAGCTTTATACATTCACCTTTCTTTTGTACTGTCACATATTATTTTAAAAGAAAACAAAAGAATTAAATTACACATAATTTAGTCAGAACAATAACATCTGTATTAAATGTGCTGCTGCTACTGCATCCAAAAATAAATCAACTAAGAATGGGCAGGTGCACACTGTTCTTTCAACACTCATTCATTTTAAACCAGGGACTTAGGAAATGACTTAGATCCAAAGCTAATAACTTTGCTGTTATGTGAACAGGTTAATTATGCATTTAAGTCAAGGACCGTATACACCTGATAATTTTATAAAGCAATGGTATTTTTTGTCCTGGTACAGATATAAAACAGTTTGAGCTAATTGAAAACTGGGTGGTGCCTGCTTCTAAATAGTATGTTTACCTTTTGCAATCCAGGTTTTACACTGTTAGCATGCTGTGCACTAATAAATTAATTGCAGTAAATAATTGAATGTGTTCAGAATATAACTGATTGCTTTGAATGCAGCTGTGAACAATTTATCTGAAATTATTGTATTAATCTTGTTTTGAGTTGGTTTTGACTGTCTTAAGAATTTTTTTTTCTAAAATTAGGAAAGAAATGACACTTAACTTCAAATAACAAAAAACTTGCTTGTTCAATTGACAATTCTCTCTCTCTCTCTCTCTCTACAGTAGCTATCTATCTATCTTTTACAGCACCTGACAGAGGTTTATTTTGGGATCTCGTCTGCATCATTCTGTTGCCGCGGCTACAGAAGCTGAGTCACCGTGACCAGGCAGATATCAAAAACTAAACTCTAAAATATTCATTAGACCAGTTTGCAGAGTATTTATCGCCCACATGCGTACGTGGAGAGCGAGGGGGAGGGAGGGTTGTTGTAAGTGAAAATATAGCCTCTGCTGCTTGTTTTTGTTTTACGTTGTCGTTGGAAACAGAGCGACGGGAAGGTCAAAACTCACCACGGGCAGCTCCGACTCGGGCTTACGATGAGCCAGCAGCTTGTATGTCTTCAAGTTGTTCTGAAAACTCCTGCAATGACACGAATTTTGAGAGAGCTTTCAGTATTATTATTTATTACTGTTAAAAATGAACAAAGAAAAACAAGTCAATTTTTATGACTAAGTGATGTCAGTGGGTTCATAGATGCATCTGATCTGCTTTCCTTTTAGCAAACAAAGCATAATTTGATCCAGATTCAATTTCCTAACAATGAGGATTGTTTCTAAAAGCTGCAAGCTATTGTCAACAGTATAATACAATGTACATCGTCTGAACCCATTATAATCTGAAACTCTAAAACACTGAATTATACTGCCATCACATATCAGATAATATTCAGAGATGCTAAATACCAGACTTAGCGTTCATTCAAAACTATTTTAAAACTATAATCTGATAAGTAAATAAATGTGTGGTGACCCTGAGTCGTTCCACAAATTGTAAATTGAATCTTTATGAACATTTGGCACATTAACCAATTTAATATTACAATAAATAAAATCTAAACGTAGTTCTAAGTGTGTTGCATGGTGTAATAATGGTGCACAACATTTAACTATAGCCTCTTATTATTTAGCCTATTTTCAATCACACGCCTGAATAAAATCATCTAAAATTCAAACTAAACCAGTTTCTGAACCCTTTGGAGCACAAAGAAATAGCTAGAGGCTTTGTAAAGCTGTAACTCTGTATTTTTAACTTCTGAAGAGGATCTGATTTGAAGTGAATGACACAAGATTTGGCATATTTTGGTTTGTCGTAAGTTTAGAATAGAAACTGAGTCTGGTTGATCCCAAAATGGCTGATTTGACTCTAAATAAGTGGGCTACAATGTTCTTTTTATCTTTAACATGTCCAGGTTCTTCATAGTTTTTTTCAGATCCTCAAGAAAAACGGGCGAGAGGGACTGCTGAATGATAAGGGGATAGCTCAGTGTTAGCTCGGGATAGAGAATGCTGCTGTTAAATTGTCTTTGTGCCCTTTGCCAAGTCAATTTTTAATCAGCATACTATAATATACAAATTAGACCAATGTTTTACCTAAAGCACTTTAGTTAAAATATCTCAAAGACAGAACTTCAGCTGTGCTTTTGATGAAGAAGAAATGTTAGAATACGATTAAAAACTCCCAAACAATGTTCATGTGTCCTTTCAAAAAATAGACTGAATTAATGTGCAAAGGCATTGCTTCCATAGTTTTTTTTTTTTTGCTACCACAAGCATGCTCCGCAAGTATTCATTTACAGCGGCCATAGCGGGAGTTTTAAAGCCTATACATAATCCTAAAGTCATGTGGGATGCTAATACTGCAAAACAAGCTGCAGTGATCTAATAATCTCAGTCCAGTTTTTGTGAATAGTCGGAGAGTCCCAAAACACGTGAGAACGACGAGCCATCTGGCAACAACAATTTAATCATGAAGTGAAGCTTTTTGGACGTGCATTCTTGATCTCTGTGGGAAAACCAAAACTCACCTGCCCCGAAGATTCACTGCATCCTCAAATCGCTTCTCGTCCATGGCCTTCTGCACCGCTTGAGTCTGACAAAAACAACAACAAAAGTAGAAGTTAGGCACTGACAAAATTTTAGATGCAAAATATTACTTAACATTGTGGTAAAAGCTTAAGAAAAATGTGTCTCGTAGGAACTTGTGTTTAGCATAAATGTACTTGTGTGTGGCAAAATAGAAACTGAAACTAGCTTTTCTGTTGTCATGGCAACTGTGCAGAGCTTGACAAGGTTGTGTGCAAAAGCTGGTGGAGAGTTAGGGCATTTACACTATGGCACAACAAATACTTTTCAAATTTAATAGACCTTTTCAAGCAGAGAAAGAAATTATTTCAACTGCGCATGATCCCAAAGACTGTGTCAGTGTACGTATGAGAAGTGTTCATGTTGTTTATCTGCTTTTCTACCATTATTTTTCTCTTTTTACATGTCAGATACAAACTCAGTTGTCAGATTAGTTGTAGTGTTTCGTATTTGGTATCAGGCTGTAGCTGCTTTTTCTCATTTTATTTGCAGTTTGAGCTCTTATAGGAAAAAACATCCTTCTACACCATGAACTCTCATGTATTTTTGCCACTCACTGTTAACATCTATGCTGTGATCTCATCTGCACAGCCTCTATAGCTGAAGACACGGGTAGAAGCAATATAGGTTCATACATTTACTTCTATTTGACCACATAATTAAAGTGTTATATTCACCTCTAAATTTAGCTACAACCCTTGTGATGGACACTTAATAAAGTCAGGTCAGTGCTGTTGCTTTTGCCTCATGTGTGTTATGATTATATTTATGCAACATTACCTCACTGTGCTGCTGCCGAATGCAAACTAGTGCCAAATATTTCAACCAATCATTAACTCTTTTCTGTAAAGACAGCTCCCGAGGACATTAGCACCACTTCATGTTCGGTGACCTGTGATTTAGGTCAACAATGTCCCGGCTTCTTACTCCCTTTCATTTGACCGCTCTCGTTTATTTGAATACTCTTTGAATTGTAAATATTTGGGAAGCTAAAAATATCAACATTTCACAGAATAGTGTGATATTTGTGTCCTGGAGGACTTTGCTCTCAATCATCTGTGTTGTACTGCAGTAATTGGCTTACAGAACAAAATGTGTTTGATAGCAGTAATTTATCTTTTTTTTTTTTTTTTTTAGCAAAGGATCATGCTTATTGTAGTTGCTATGTATATATTTATTTTGTGCATTATGATTTCAAGTGACACTGAGTAATTTTCTGAAGGAGACAATTGTAATGTACATGTATAATAATGTATAATCCTATTGAAACAGAAAGTTAAAACATTAGCTTTATATCTCACTGTGGAATATTATTATTATTTTTTTACCAAAGTTCCCTACGGGGACAATAAAGTATACCTTAACCTTAACCTGAAGATCTTATTCTGCCCCGCCTACTTTTCTTGGCATCACACTTCCTGTTTAGCTCTGATAAGGAATTTAACATGTTAGCTTCTCTGTTTCGTGGGGTAATCTCAAATAGACAGTTAAAAAATAAACCCAGTGACTGATTTCTACAAGCTAACACAGCTAAACAGGAAGTGCACTGCCAAGAAAAGTAGGCGGAGCGGATTAAGGTGAATAGCTAAAAGAACAATATTTCCATGGAAAAGAGCATAGGGTGCTCCTCTAAAGCACATAAAAAATGGATTTTAGTAAGAGGTAAAGCCACATGTTTTGCTAATGATAATATTTGGTAATTCCAAGTTAAAAAAAATATGATTTTGTAAAAGTTTACTTGTACTATTGAGTAAAAAAAAAATAAAAAAATACACAGTGTGTCTTTAAAGTCCCACTGTGTAAGTCTTTGATCAAACATTGACTTAAAAAAAGCTTGTTCATGTAATATATGTTTACCACGTGTCTTTGCATTGACTTGCATAGCCACAAAATGAACCATTAGATCAAGAAAAGTGATTCCTTTAGTTATATTTTCTCACATTATGACATAAAACATATTTCTCCCCATTAAAGAATGTTCCAAAGTATTATTTTAACTTTCTATTCCTATTGAACTGTGTAGGTGACTTTTCACCTTCAGAAAGTTATACAATATCACTTTCAACTTGTTTGCCATTTTTGCCAGTGTATAGTCTACCTGGGAGCTTCATAGTTAATTGAATATTATGTTATTTGAAATACAATTAAGTCAGACAATTGAAACATACAGTTGTCTGAAAATGTCTAAACTACTGAAGCTAAAGAACCTAGATGCTGGAGATGGAATATCATGTGCATGTATAATATTTACCAATATTGTTAAATTCTACTTTTAAGTGTTTTGTGTTTTCCTGTTTTCCACCTACCATCTGCACACACTCCATGAGGGGCAACCGCACCGACTGGTTCCCCGACAGAGACACCACACAGGCCGGGGTGTTGGCCGTGGTCTCCAACAGGGCGAGAACGGCCTCCACACCCATTCGACTAGCCTGGAAGACAAAACAAACCAACAGATGAACTTAACCAGTCTCCATAAAGAGTGCAGTCAGTGCTAAGAGACGAGTAGGCTACAGCTTCAGGAGACAAAATGGCCTTATTTTATCACATAATCTAAAAAATGCAACGTTGGGCTTGTCATTTTTCAAGAACTACACTCAATATGACAGATTTTGCGTTGCCAGTTCACAAATTCTGTTACATAACACAAATATTTGGATCGCTCTAATCGCTGTATGTTGTGTGTGTTGTGTGAGTAAATGTCCTGGTATTTGGCCTGGCTCTTGCATAATAGTATCTTAGGGAAAATAAAATCACGTTATGGAAAGGTTTTTAAAGTTAACAGGATTTTTGACAGCACTTAGCAGTATTGGTAATCAGTTTTTTGAAAGCTTAGCAACAGTGTATAAGCCTGACACACATATTGAAAACTAAATTATTCACACATAATAGCTGAAAATATCAACACTTAAATTTGGGAATCACTAAGCTAAGTACACTAAGTTTAGATACAATTGACAATGTGCCATGTTTTGGGGCTGTGGCTTGTCATGGGGGAAATGTATTTGCTGAGTTACTAATAAAACACAACGTTTTCGCTCTTTTAAGGAATTTTTTTGGTTATGGAGTAATGAAGCACAGTCAATTCCAGTCAAGTCACAACTGAATCTTAGTGCAACATTTTGCTGATGTGTCCTTATATCAGAACACTGCAAAAAGTGAATTTCAAAACAAGTTAAAATGCTTGATTCTAGAATTTGAACCCAAATTTCAACCATTTTTGACTATTTTAAACCTTATTTATTAAAAATATAAAAATATAATTTTGCTTATTATTACAAATATTTTCAAACTGATTTCAAGACATCGCTTCTTTATTTTTAGCCAAATTATTTGTCACTGGATTAAGAAAATTGTTCTTTTTCCATTAGCTTTTTTTTTATTATTATCATTTTAAAGCTCCTTAAAACCAGTGAAATATTCAACTTTACATTAGCAAAAATTAAATCTTATCTAGTTACAAGTCTAGATATTTAGTTTTTGCTGTGAAAAGTAAACTTGTAGATAGCATGCTAGCATCCTGTTAGCATTTAGCACGCAGCTGCAGTTAGCATTGTTGGATGAAAATTTACAAGTTTAGGCCATTGGATAAATTTTTTCCATCTCCATATCTTTGGGTTTTAATTGGCACTATATTTAACCTTAAGTCTGCATTTGTCTATCCATTAGAAATGAATGGATGGTGTTACGGGCCTTGGGTTTGGCCCTCGTTTATAAGTTTGCTCCTCCCGTGTTCTCTCCGCCTTTTTCTGTTGTGTGCATGTCTCTGGCGCTGATTGATTGGACGGAGGATGCCCACTCCCCTGCGCTCCAGGATTGGTCTCCTCTCCCCCGTGCATCCAATGGGACGGCTCACCTGCAGAGGGCGTGTTCCATAAAAGGCCTCGTCTTTCGCCGCTCGTGGCAGCTGGACCCGCTCCATGTCCAGTCTGCCTTGCCAAGACCATTGTCTCAAATTTTCTTCTGTGTTAAATTAGCGCTAACACTAGTTTTGTGAATTTTCATTGAGACATTCGTTATGTTATTTATTACAAACTTGCTTATTTATTACAAACAGGTTAAATTTCTGTTTGTAATTCGTTGGAGCACTTGACTTAATTATTTATTGTCGTTTTTTTAATATTACTTAAATTTTGTTCACATATTATTACTTTTTATTTTCTGTAAATTTAAAACCCAATTTTGGCCACCTTTTGTTAACACTTTATCTTATTTTGTCATTAAATATTTTTTCAATTTTAGTACCACTTTCCATCTGGTCTTTTTGGTACTTCCCTACCCCTTGGTCGTAACAGATGGTATTTTGTTTACCCATTTGGCGTTCTATTTGTCTTGTATCTTTTTATAAATGACTTGAGTATTTCAGATTTTCTGCATTGCAATTCTTTAGTATTTGACAACTCAACTTTCATTAATATTAATAGTTACTGACCACTGGCATTACTTACAATGTAATTTGGATGCTGTAAAATTCGATCTAATACTTCAATAATCAACCAATGTGCATCTCGGTCTCTTGATTTAGTAATTAATATGTGATCCCCAAATAAACAATAGGCTAAAGAGATAAACCAGATTATAAAACAATTATAGATTTGTGTGGGTAAGTGCTTACCAGAATTCTGTCAAAAGCAGACGGCGTTCCTCCTCTCTGCACGTGTCCTAGGATTGTAACTCTTGTGTCAAAACCCAAGTTCTTGACAACAAGCTAGTGGGAAGCAAAGTTACAAGCATTACATCTGCATCAATGTTATTGTTTCTCCAACATGTTCAAATCCCGTTCAACATTCATGCAAACCAGTCACACTACAAACCCTTTAAAGGCTTACACAACACATTCTAAATTCTGTAATGGAGGCAAAAGTGAGGAGATTCCGATAGGTGTGTTCACGTTCTCCCATTAATGACACTGCACTTTGCCATGAAATATTAAAAAGGTAATTTCACACATTCTGTTGGTGACTAAGTTCATACAATGTTGAATTACCACAGACTGCCTAAAAACTTTATTGCTTGTATAATGTTGTGATGTCACGTGAAATGAAACTATTGGGAAATAAGCCTCAGGAAATTGCAAAATATAACAAATTAACAGGAAGTTGGTGAATCTTAAGGCTGGAAATGTGTGTTTTCTATCTATTGCTCATTTCTAGTGTAGTGTCTTTTTGTTTTGGTCAGATAAAAAAATCTGACCAAAACAAAAGATGAGTTTTAGCACACCACCTTTTTAGTCGATGGTACATAGTCAAATGGAGCATGTTTTTAGTCGACCAAGAATTTCTTTGCAGTAATACTTGAAACTATCTAAAAATGCTGTCAAAGTCTTATCCGAAAATCATTCATGCTTTCTATATCTAGACCATTGCAACTCAAACGTTACTTGTCTAAATAAATCAGCTCTTCAAAGACTTCAGCTTGTACAAAACTCTGCTTAAGGATTTTAAGAGGAATCCCTAGAACAGCCCATATCACACCTGAGTTATCGTCTCTTCATTGGCTGCCGGTAAAGTATAGAATGTATTTTTTTTTAAGCTCTGTCTTCTGACTTATCAAGCGTTGCATGGTCAGGTGCCTGAATATATCAGTGATATGCTGTGTCCTTACACCTCCGGCCGCACTCTCCGGTCCTCTGCAGAGCCCTCTCACGATCCCAAAGGCTCATTTAAACCTCGGGTGGATCTGACCTTTCAGACTGTGGAATGCTCTGCTCGTTGTCCTCCGCCAGGCTGATTCAGTGGACCCGTTAAAAAACAGCTGCAGCTGGAGACTATTATTTTAAAAAGCTTTGAGTTGCCTGGTTTGTTGCATAATTTTATTTTTTGTATTTTTTCTTGTTTGTTATTTTTCTATGTATAGCATTTTGTGATTTTATATGTGAAAAGTACTATACAAACAAAGTTACTGACTTACTACAGCAGTGCTTCCCAACCTGAGGTAGGGGGCCCCTGGGAGTATGTAAGCATTTATCAGGGGGTACTTGGGGTGATTTTCAGATTAAAAAACAATGCAAAAATGGTTTGCATTTGAATTAAAATGAGCTTTGTATGACTTGGAGAACTTGAACTTCAGTATATCCAAACCAATATAAAAGTAATAATGACCAAAATAATGCTATAGTTATAGTATCCAATTTAGGAGGTCCTCAAAATGTGAGACAAATTTTAAGGAGTACTCCAGACAAAAAAAGGCTGGGAAACACTGGACTACAGCCCTAATTTTTATCTACATTATGTCCCTGCTACATTGTACCTCCTTATGCCATCCACTTTGGAATTTAGAGCACTTTAAAGGGTCTATAAAACAAAACAAACCAATGCACACACACACACACATTCACAGATACAGATATATGAACAGGGTTGACAAGTTATACAAGTCAGGAAAGACCACGACACAGAAGCAGAGATAAAGGGGAAACTGCAAAGCACAAGCAAGCCTTTCTAACTTTTCAGTCATGTTAGCCCCAGCACTGAAGCACTAAACTACAGAAAAAATACAACTTCTGCTATTAGATGAGTCTCCGTTTAGTGGTAAATTGTGAACCCTTTTTTTTTTCTCACATATTCAAATCTCGTGCTGTTTAGTATAGCAGAAGTGGTGAAAGCGTTGTGTTTCCGTACTTACAAACTACCCAGGGTGCTCTGACAGTGCGTTTCAAGAGACACAGCAACAAGCCACACCAGTAGGGGGCAGCAGTAGAGGTGGTAAACAGTAGGTCCAAGCCGGATGTTCAAAAAATAAAGATGGGAGGAGCACACAGCATATTCCTCTGTACTTACATCCTTCACATAGTCAGTAGTTATGGATCTGTTGTTTTGATCAATCGCACCTTCAGCTATTATTATGATATTCAGTCTTTTCATCCCTGCTCGGTTCTATAAAGTCGGAAATTGGGAGACAAAAACATGACAGAAAACTCAGATGTTGGCCTTGACGTTGGGCTTTTTCAAGAGCACGGTGCCATAGAGAGAGTAATATAAAGTCTTACCGAAAATGTTTTCAACGGTGTAATTAATAATCTTGCTGCCTGCTATTTGGGAACTTGGCAGAGGACGTGCATACTTTCACTAAGACGGATTAGGCCAATACACACCATTTATTGTGATAAATGTACTGTTGTTTTAAGGCTATGTTCACACTACAAGAAACAGTGCAGTTTATAAAATTAATGTTAGAGTTAAACGTTGAATAAATCCAAAAAAGACAACTTACTGGTCTTGCTTTTAAGAATAATTTTGTTTGTAAAGTCATAGCATCAGTTCTAGTTTATGATGTATATTTAAAAGAATAAATTACAAAAAAGTAGCTTGAATCACTCTTATATCATAGCAACAGGGACCTGGTTTCAACTTCAATGCAGAACGGGGTCTTTATATGTGAAGTTTTGCATGTTCTCCCTGTGTCTGCATGTACAATAGGCTCCTTCCCCTCGTCTCTCTCAGGACTTCCTTGAAAAAGAGATTCTGATCCTTCCTTGTTTTGAGTATTTTATTCTACACATTTTTTGCAGTGCACACTGGCTTTTAAGGTGTACTTTGTAACTTTTGTATTGAAATGGGAGTTCAAAACCACTTAAAACACTGATTTAACAGACCACGGCAGAAAACACAACTCCACACTGTACTTTGCAGCGGTCACATGATCTGAAAGTGTGGGTCAAAAGGATCGGTCTTGTATTTACAGACTGATGGTGGGCTTAAGCAGAACATCTGTACTTTTGTGTTGGATGATCTGTCACCTGCCTGTCCTTTTACCTTTGCCCTTCTGGTCTACGGAAGCCACAAAAGGTGACACGACCAGATCACATTACAGGTTACATTTGCGGAAAAACAACCTCTTCTATAAGAAACGATAAGGACCACAACAGCTGGACTGGGGCAAAGAGAAAAAACAGCGAATAGTTTACCATCCTTGACATATTTTGGCACATCATCCAGTTTATGCTGTGGATGACGTAACCCAATGTCCACTGGATTCTCTTTTGAGCAGCGGGAATGCTAGCAGGTACTTGTTCCTAGGGTAGAATTGGCCCAGAGAAAGAAGGGTTGTAGAAGTGTTCCTGTTGCCTGGTTCTTGGCACTTTCAAGTGTGAAAACGCCTGTGGCTAACAATCTGCGACAACAAGCTATTCTGACCACAACCAATTACTTTGAGAATAGATCTGAAATTTAGTTAAAACTGGAATACATCACTTTTTGTTGCAAGCTTTGCATTTGAGAATATATTGTAAACGCTTTTCAACAGTCCACAGTGGTTTGATTTAGTCACAAAATATATTATCTCAGCAAAAGACAGTGCTTTGAATGTGGTTAAGTGGTTCCCTTTAGTTTCATTTTGCTATCTGTAAAAACATGTTCCACGTGCCCAAATAAATGCATATGGATAATAACCACATATCAAAGGATTTGTGAGAACTAAAAATTGCTATTAAGTGAACAGATTAAACTACCTACTTCCTGTTGTCCAACTTTAAATGAATGGAATTTTGACCCACTTTCTATTTCCTGTTTAAGTGAAATGTGACTGACCTTTGTTTCACTGACTATAAACAGAAACACTTACTTTTGTTTTCACACCAAGCCAACACATACCATTTTATATAAGCATTGACAGAAGAAAAAAACAATAAAATGCACTGTATGGTTTGATTTTAAAGTGAAGTAAGCATCACATTCATTCAGAATAAATAAAAAATGGATTTGCCATTGTGAACATAGCCCTAAATAACAGCACATTTACTTTGCGAGTTGAAATCCCTCCGCTGAGGCCTCCATGCTCCTGGTTTCCCCTTTTCCTTTTCTTTAGCTCAAATGTACTCACATCCTTCACAAAACTAGAAGTAATTGGTTTCCCGTGTCTGTCAATGGCTCCCTCTGCCACTATGATAATGTTGAGCCTGGTGCCCCTCGAACGCGTCTGAATCCAAGGACAATACGGACGTTTTAAGTCACACATAAAAGTACATAAAAGACAATATAGACTAAACGGTGCATGAACTGTCTGTTAGTAAGGTCTTGGTCAACACTGGGCAGGGCTGGGTGATATAAGTCAAATTATACATTAACAAATAATAAAAATAACCTAAATACGATCAGATACTTAGTTTGCATTCATATCTTTATCAAGAGCAGAAGTAATGGATTGATTGATTTACTATTTTAGAATAAAATAAACATAAACTACATTGTGCTAACATTATTTCAATCTGAAGGGAAATGCAAGCTCACTGTGCACTTAAATATTTGAAGATAGGGCTGCAACAAAAGTATTAATCACAACTCATATATAATTGGAATAATTGTCAATTAATTTAGTAATCAAATAATTGTTAAGATAGCCTTACACACAAACCAAAATCACGCAAAACAGGATTAGTTTAAAATTATTTATTCAAGTCGTATTTTTTTGTAAAGAAATGCTTAAAGTTTAGTAAAAAACAACCTATTTCAGGGGTTTTCGCAATGTAAACAACTAATTAATTAATCAAAGGAAATAATCGATAGCTTAATCCAGCTGCCCCAACCTTTTCTCTGTTAAGAACCAGTCCGGTCACAATTTTCTTTTAAATGGACCGGAGAAGATTGGGACGTTCTAATAACAAAAATGCAAAATGCATACAACTGATTATTGAACATATTTTTAGCTCTTTTAGCAATTTTGTTGTTTACTGGGTTAAGTGGCACTGTATTTTAAAGTAAAGCACAAGGACGTAGTGATAAACTATAAAATAAAAGCACAATACATTTAAAAGATCCACTGGGGCCTGGTAGCAGATGGCCTGCAGCTTGGTTTGGGCTCAGGACCAGAAATTGGGAACCCCTATAGTTTAATTAGTTACCAAAATAATCTCAGCTGCAGCCTTATTTGACATTAAAAGTAAGATTTGGCATTGTAGCAAACCAATTTTTGCTCAAAAAGTGTGACTTAGCTGAAAAGGTAGATCTCAAACTAAGCAAGGACTGATTTACTTTAAGTCTTTCAGTGCAAATTGTGATTTTAAACGTCCAAAATAAACACACAATCTATGTGCGTACACAATCTATTTGTACAAAATGTTATATCACCCAGCCCTTTCTGTTTTAATACTGTATGTCTGAGGAGAAAACCACAGTGTTAGATAAAAAATGAAACAAAAGTAATCATATGCAGTTGTTATGAAGCACAAAGTCGTTACCGCAGACAGTTTTTGACACATTTTGTCCTCCCAGCCGTCTTCAGGAGGCAT
The DNA here is from genome assembly GCA_038363315.1 of Mugilogobius chulae. Classification (NCBI taxonomy): domain Eukaryota; kingdom Metazoa; phylum Chordata; class Actinopteri; order Gobiiformes; family Gobiidae; genus Mugilogobius; species Mugilogobius chulae. The sequence continues at coordinate 8,192,271 of CM076416.1, forward strand.
CTCTGGAATCAGCACCCAGTCGGCTCCACACGCCAGAGCGCTCACCAAGGCCAGGTACCTGTAAATAAAAATATATAACTTAGCAGCAGCTTTGTGGAGTGTATTTAGAAACAAATTATAAGTGTGCAGTATTAAAGTCATGCTTACCCACAGTGTCTGCCCATTACCTCCAATACAAAGGTCCTCTGGTGGCTGCAAGAGAATTGTGCAAAGAAAACTTTATGAGCTTTTTGATATCTACCTCAAAAACACTAATATTGTTTGAGTTACACTTTAGCGTCATAGTTTAGACAAGAAGATGAGATTAATATCCTTAACATACAGTACATTAGTGTCATGTTGTTAATAATAGCTTGAGAGCTGGTTTGACAATTACACGTCTCACACTCCATTGTTGTTTTACACAGCAGAGGTCAACAGAGGTCAACTCCAAGTATTCTAACTCTTTCCAAAAAGCGTCCATAACAAAAATGGTTGCACAGTTACAGATATAAGTCAGTGAAAGTACATTGTAATCAGCATATGTGATTTATATGATTAGAGATGGGCGTTATATCGGTATTGGCTGCTATTTATGATAATTTGACATTCTGAGTGCATGTGTCGATCCCAATTTGTACTCATAATGTCAACTTTGTTATTACAAAAAGACGAAAGAGTACACGGAAATAAACTAAAAATTAAACTAAAAACATGGCTGTACATTTACATATAAATGTCAAAAAAATGTTTATATTCCAGATAAATCCACATCAGCAAAAATAAAAACAAACTGTAAAGTAAGTTTTTGATCTTAACAGCTTTGCAACTGATTTTACAATGACAATATTGGTATGGGCACATTTTGGCCACAATATATCAATATTGACTCAAAAAATCTGTATCAGCCCATGCCTGATTATTAATTAATTGCAAAAGTGTCGAACATTGGTTAAGAAGCATAGATGAAGCAATGGGACCTTTTTGTCATAATAAGGCACAACATGTACCTTAATAAAACAATGAACAATGGGTCTCATTCATGACATGTTCTTACAAACAAATTTGTTCTTACGAGCTTCTTATGAACATTCTTGGCATTTACAAAATTCGCTCTTAATGTTTGTCTGTAAGAAAAAAACTTCTAAGAACACTCAGGAGCACTCGTAAGAACAAAACATCTGCCGTTTCAGAATTTGTTTTCTGATATAGTTCAGTCAAAAACTCAAATTCTCACATGACTGTAGGTTCTGTATTTTTACAAATTATTGTATATAAATAATTTTAGAAACAAAAAAAGCCTTCGGTCATGCTAAAAAAGACTTCTTTATTAAACCTGTAGCAGCCTGTCCCAGCCTCGGAGCCTCTGTGTTCTAACCCCCACAGGCCTCAGGACTCGACCCCCAGGACCAGAGCAAACTGTGCACCCCCGCTACAGCCGCTGTCCCCTTCCCCGCCCCCCTCACGCTCATTAGACCGCAAAATGAAACGCGATATAAAACTTAAAATTGTTGCGTCGCAGTAGGGATGTAAAGATTGTTAATCGATAATCCTGATTATTCAAGTCACAATATAATCGTAAGAACATAAGAAAAATAATTGTGACAAGTTCAGAAGCAAAATGTTATATTTTTAGTGTATAATATAGAGACAGGGCTAGGAAAAATATCAGTTTTGTTTTGGCATTGACCAATTATTAAAGGGAAAAAAGCTCATATTTGACACAGATGTAATATCCCAGAAAAATAAATGTTTTTTATTTTTTATTATTATCGTGAAAAGTAATTTATGATTTTGTGAGACGTACAAAATTCCAAATATTTGAATTGAAAGATTAATAATGGATATTGGTTTTGGCTAAACCTACAATTAGACAATGTCTACAAATGGCCATTTTAAAAGCTGGATTTGTCTTGCCTCTTTTTATTACAATTTAGAATATATATTTTTTTGTTTTACAAGAGTAAAAAAAAAAACACACTTTTTTTTTCTATTGCATTAAGGTTTTTACATTCACAAGATCTGATTTCAGTCACAAACTTGGGGAAAAGCAGCATGTTAGACAATGAGAATGAAAGAATAACAATGTCACTGTTGTTTAATTATGACAACAGTAATCGTGAATAATCACTAAATTGTGATATTTTGTCTCGCAATAATTGGAACAATTAAATTTGATATTGTGACATCGCTACGTCAGAGTGTGTTCATGTGAGTTTCAACATTTTTAAAAGACGCTGACAGATTTGATAGTCAGGAGAAGTGCTGTTACACTTCCTTATTTCCTCGTTTGTCTTTGCTCAGGGAGAAGTCCCTGCATTAATTTTATGTAAACCGTCATTCATAGCCGGAGTTTAGTGAATTTGGCGTAAAGGCTGTTAAGAAGGATTTTTTCTTCTTATGAACACATCCTGAATCTGACAGAGTTTTCTCAGCAGCTTCTTATAATGGAAGTTATGCACAATTATTAAGAACACTTTCATGATGAGGCCCATTGTGCTTTGTGTCTAATTCAATAGAACAGGACAAGCGTTTGCAGTGTCTGACCTCTGAGCTGTCGTCATGATGGCGTCCACCACTTCGATGATTCTGTGCAGAGCCGAGTCGGTGCCGATGGTCATGTCTGTGCCACAGAAGTCGTTATCAATGGAGCCGACCATCCCCACGATGTGCAGGGCAGAGTATTTCTGAACTGACTCCTCTTCAATCGCACCTGAAGGAATAACACCATTAAAGATGACAATAATTCTATAATCAGTGTGATGCTATGCTAATCTAGGGACATACAACTAATTATATAGTTAATAGCACTGTTGAAATCACAACTGAATTTCACCAATACAAGTTTGCTGTTCTCTCAAAATGTATTATACAAAAGCGCAATTAAAGAAAAATTATGTCTCCTTTATATTACTATGAATGTGGTTATGAAAAAATTTGTAAAAACAATGCAGTCTTTTGTAAAACGTAAATAAATGAATAAGAATTGACTAAAACATTATGAGCGATCCATTTGAACCATTTTGTTGCAGTTTCACAAACAACTGAACCAGGGGAATAAAAGCCACAGCTGTTGTATAATTGTGTGTTTGATAAATGTCAGCGTCTGAAGGGAAATTGTGTTTTGTTTTTGAATAGATTTTTGTGACTTTTAACAGTGTCAAATCGGGATAAAAATAGGATCAAGCCACATCACAAATCAATAATGTGGCTGGTCAGAGACATTGTTTCTGCAGGAAGTGACAGGAATGGTTTAGTTTTTGAACTTTGCTTTTAATGAAAGCCAAATGAAAGCTAAAATGTATTGTAAATGTTGCCTGAAAAGTGTTCTGACAAGACTAGAATAGACTAGAATAGATACTGGAGCTTTTTTCTGACTTTAAATAGACTTATAACAGGCAAAGACATTTGTCAATGTAAAACAGCACTAAAACTTCACACCCCTGTTCAGACAATTACAAGCCATGTTTCAGTTTTGTTTGAGAAGGTATAATAATCACTAATGGTAATCACTGAATGGCATTTAGTATGAAACTCGATGTAAAAATGGTATTACCATAATTGGTATTATAAGTAGTAAAAGTAGTAGGTATAAATGGTATTATAGTGCTAATGCTAGTCATGTTCAGTGAGAAGTTTTGTTGTAATTGGTTATTCAAAGTCTTATGCTTAGATCAGGGTTCTTAACCTTTTTACCTCAAGGCCAGAATATTCATATGCAAAGTAACTTGTGGTCCAATCTCATATTAAATGTAGCGTATTTTACTGATCAAAAGGACCCAATTAACTTTGGGTTCTGGCCCTATGGTTAAGACTACTGGTTTAGATTAAAGGGTAAGGTTATGAAAAGTTTAAGTTTAGGAAAAGGTTAATACAAGGTAAGTTTACGAAAACAGTTAAGACAGAGGGTAAAATTAGGAACAAAAGCGATTTCAAAAGAGATTCCATTACATTACTTTTGATTGTGTGGTTAGGGAAATTTAGAGCAGGGCTATTCAAATTTATTTTCCCAATGCCTAATTTTTGGCCACCAGTGACCTCTGGGCCCAAAGTGCATGACGGTCAACATTTGTGTTTGGGTTTGCACAAAACATTAGATTTGTTGTATCCCATTTTTTCAAAAAAAAAAAATACAAAATACTATACTGAATACTATACTGAAAAAAAACAACACCAGACATTAAGACTACCCCAGAATCAAAACAGAAGATAAGAACAAATATGTTTTCTAATGTTTGGAAGATGGGTTAGGGCCGAATAGGAGGACCTGATCTGCCTCCAGGGCCTAATGTTGAATAGGCCTTGTTTACAGTGTTTGAAATGTTAGACAATTTGAAGCCAAGAAGCATTAGTATCAGCTCATAAAAGTGCCAAATTTCCACCCTCTCCCCAAGCCCCTGTCTGTATTTGTATTCTTTGGTCTGGGAGGCATTCCAAACACATTGATGTTTATTAGTCTTGACAAACCCTGCTCCACCAGCTCCGACAGCAGTCCGCTCCACTCCTCTCTGAAAAGGTTGGCTCCAGTCAAGCTTCCGTCTCCTCCGATCACGCACAGGTTCGTGATGCCGCGCTGGACCAGGTTGTGTGCTGCCTTCAGGCGTCCCTCGTGTGTGCGGAACTCTTTGCACCGAGCGCTGCCAATAACAGTGCCGCCCTGGTCACACAAAGAAAAGGAAATGCTTTTATGACAAAGTATTCACAAGTAGATAATGGCACAAATGGTTTTAGTCAGAGATAATAATTAAAAAAAAAAAAGGTGTGACTGAATTAAAGAGCTTGTATCTAATTTAATTTAGCTCCGTCCACTTTAAGTTCCTTTTTATACAACTAAAATATGACAGTGACCAGTAGGATGGAGATTGTTTTGGAAAAAGTTCAGCTTAAAAGTTTGGATGGAGGGGCTTTATCAGTGTAGGTAAACTACAACAAGGCATACAAGTCAGGATGGAGTAAATGTTTAGCCAATCAACGAGAAACTTAACACCCCAGTTTTGCCTTTCTAGGTAAACTAAGTAACCTAGTTACCTTTTCAAAACAGTAATGCATTAGTTTAGGTTCAGATCCAGCTGCTCAGTGTCTGTTCTGTTCCAGAGTCTAAAGTGTAAACAGCGACAGGAGCGAGTGCATGTGTAGTACACATCGTGTATGACACCTGCTGCCCTCATGTAAGGTTCATGTACACAGTGTCTTCTCTGTTGCCTCATTTTCACAACACAATGTCTAAATCAAATCACATACTGTATTCCACAACAAACTTGCAAGTGATGTCCAAAAGCATACCACAGTTTGGTTGATGGCGACAGAAAAACTTTAGGCTATTTTTTTTCTTTTGCTGCGTAAAAATAAATTGTTTCATTCATTTTACTCGCTTCTCCTGCGCACATCTCAGCACCAGACGTAAGGACAAGTGCCTTCTGCCTTTCTCACGTGCTGTGTCATATAAATGAGCTTGTTCTGTGAGACAAATGAGCATCTTAAAGGGGCAGGACTTCATTAAAGAACCTGAGTATTATTTCAACATTATTTGGTGTTTAAATTATAACCTAAATCAATTCAAAAGGCTTCAGTATCAAATATTAGACCTATTTAAGTTAATTATAGATGAATAGGGCTCAAAATGTTTAAATTAACAATTTACAACATCAAAACGAAGAAAAAATGTGATTAGTTGCATTTAACAAGGGTATGCAAAAATGTGAAATTTAATCGCGATTAATTGTGATTCATTTTTTCAGATTTGCGATTAATTAGTTTTTTTTGGTTTTTTTTATCGATTCCCGGCCCTAGTCTAAAGTTTTCCTGCTGTAACCGTCTCACAGTGAAACATTTTTGACCAAGAGAAGAAAACGGCAGCTCTCGTAGATTTGTTGTCTAAAGTGACAGGTACTGTATCAATCAAACTGGGAAGTCATTGGAAAAAAAGTATTTATTATCTACTGACTAACACTCATCCAATAAACTCCACTGTTTGTTTTCACATTATTATTTAGCCGTATTTACATCTGGATTTGACAGATCATTTCCGAAAGCTAATTTATCCCAGCAGTAGATTAGATAGTGTTGAAACTCTCTCAGACTGGAGAAGCGCCAGATACTCAATCATGCAAATGGGGCCGGAGAAAATGGATTTCTAACACGTTTAAAAGACTGAACGACTCCACAGTCCATTTGAACGTGTGATTATTAACTGAGAAATTGCCCATAATTCAGTTTCTGAGAGACACAGAAGCTGCTCGACGAAATGAATGGTCAGTTCTGGAACAGCATAATGAACAAAAAAGAAATAAGAAGCAGACATTTTGGCTTTGGTGATTTTTATTCTGTTATACTAATCATGCAGTTTAAAGTTATTTATAAAGACACTAAACTAAGGAAAATGTAATATATCATTCAACAAATAACTCATAACTCATGATAATGTGTTAAACATGTAGGGTTGGGCTGATACATTTTTGATATTTACAATTTTATAGGTATGATTTTGCAAAACTGAAGCCATGCTTTTATTATATTATAGTGTGCTACCAGTGCTTAATTTGTAAATCAAACGTTGCCGGAACAAAATGTGGGTTTTGGACCGGGGTCCAGACAAGGTCAAACCTTTACCGGAGCGCACACAATAAGTGAACATAGAGGCTTAGAAATGCTAAAATGCAACCCAACTGTCCATCCTACTCGATTGTAAACGATATAAAAGTAATTTTGTCTGTGTTACACGTTTTTTTACACGTCACACAGAGATTTTCATTCATTCTGACAGAAATCAGCGCACCTGCCGCTAAATCCGATCCACAGCAACAAGTAGCCCTCCCACACACGCTCGTCCTGCACCTCAGCGCACTGCCTTGCATCATATCTGACTCTCCACAAGTCTGTCACCACAACAACGCAGGGCAAACAGCCTTTACACACAGACACAGGTCACAAACAGCATTTACACAGCATACACGGTCTCATACATCAAACGTGACGCTAAAATACACATTAAAGTTAGTTGCACTTACGAGAAACTGCGACCGCTACATCCGCGCTGGTTCTCACCTCTTTATCGCCCCGTACACTCCAAACACATGTGACACTCCCGCTGCTTTTAATCCATCAAAACGAGTCGCAAATAACAACAAATATCCAAAATTCACTTAGACGCATATTTCCTGTTTTAGAAGAGATACAAGAGCGGGGCTCGCCTGGAACCAATGAAAAGTCTTAAACCCGCCTGTGCTGCTTCTGATTGGTCAATTTTCCTGTCAGTTTCGCTTTTAACCAATCAGTTTGTGACTCTGTCTTCCCCACAAATATAAGCCTGTTACTGTGTCTGTGATGAGAGACGGGTGAGGAACAGAGCCGCGTCCGTAGAAGAAAGACAAAAACGTATTAGAATGCGTTACCGGAGTAGACAAAACTGTTGCCGGAATGCCCCACGAGAGTTCCCGGATCTTATTCCGGCTTGTTCCGGCTCAAATTAACCCTGGCTGGGACGATACACTTTGTCACGATACGATACGATCATTTAGGTTATAAGAATACAAGGTGATCGACATAATAGAAAGTTAATCTAAACTATACATACAAAAATAATTGTGTAATTTGCTTTGTCAAAATTCAGAATTGAAACGATGAAATAAATTATTTCAAATCTTTTCTCGTCTCGATCTTCAAAATTCGTGTCCCATTCCAAATCATAAATAATACGTATATAGTCCCAGGCCTATTATAAGTATATTTCCATTCTTTAGTATGTTTAAAAAGTCTAATCTGATGCTCTGAGGGCAAACTATAAACACAGACTGAGCCGCAGATAATAATAGACCAAATATTTCTGAAAATTTCAATATCTGCAATAACAAAACTAGATTTTGATTGAATGTACACCATATAGATTATCACACAATTTCGGTCTTACTTTTTTTTTTAATTATTGCCATTTAGGGTTAGATCTGGGACATTGTAGAGAGTGGAAACAACAGTGGAAACAAGTCGAAAAAGCACCATTGTCAGCTAACGACAAGATATCACGAAAAGTTGCGTAAGATTCATCACTCTGCTGAAAAGCTTGTGCGTAAGTTATGCAAATTCCAACATTTGTGAGATGAACTTCGACCCTTAAAAAGACATTCAGGGTGGAGTGAAAAAAACAGCCAAGAAAAACACTGTTAAGCCTGTGTTTAAAAACTGGAAAAACTGAAAGCTGCCTCCTCATCCAGTTTTGGTTGTTTTATTCAAATAAGTTTCCCCAGCTAAGTAGATGGAAAGCAGTTCTTTCTGCATGGAGCATGCGCAGTAGGGTGGAAAGTGATGTCGATAGAATAATTCTTCTATATTGATTTATGATATACTGTTATACAATTTGCTGTATTCTACTGTATTCTATAAGAACACATGTATCATTACTTTAATTTATGAACAAAAGGCAAAGTTACAAAACATTTAAATGTACTTTTTAGGCTCTGTTACATTTACACCTGTCACAGTCAAAGCTGCAGTTCACATCAGGATTGTGTCAACAACAAAGTTTTCATAATCAATCAGTTCCAAAGAGGATCCATTGAAAAGGGAGACATTTGATGTTACAAACCAGTCATTCATGTGATAAATATATTGAATAAGCTTCACCTTTGAGTTTCTTTAAATTATGTCTGCAGTATTGTAGCTCCTATTAAAATGAACCATAAACCTACTGTTTTGTAATGCACTGAATATATTTTTATTCATGTATTGCAGTTTCTGATTCATGATCGTATTGTATCGTGACAAAAACATCATCCCAGCTTCAACATATTGAATCTAATTTTATTCTTGTCTAATCCAAATTCAAACACACATGACACAAGATCATTTCCACGTGTGTGCAAGCTCCTGGGGACTGTTTTTTTCTTGTGAGTGAATACTTACGATTTGCAGCATGCTGGAGACACTCTCCCATGTGGCCTCCTTTATGTTGTCCCCTCCGTCCACCATACCCTGATAACCCTGCGGACAATAAACACGTCAGCTTTACAAACAAACAGTAGCATGAACAGCTGGAGATGAGCTTGAGTGTTGCAGGAAAAGCATTTCATCTCATATGCTTTCATGATTTTTCAAACATATGGTGGAATATAACCCATGACATATATAATTTAGGGGTGTTAAATTAGTGCATTCATTGAGATTACTGGTTATTAATTAAAGACATATTAATCGAGTAACATTTTTAATCGCATTAATCTATTTTGAAATCTTTAACTTCATTGTTTCCAAAGTGGACATAAGGGTTGTTTGTTCCAACTGGCTTTGAGGAAAATCTGCACCATTCCCCTTTGACCTGAGGGACGGAGGGCAAAGGTCAGGAGAGTTATTGGACTGATGAACGGGAATTGTATGTTCAAAAATACATGACAAGAAGATAGCAACAAAACACTTCTAAAGTCTTTATTTTTTGCAATATATTCATATTTCCCATCTGCAAAACAAAAAACACTTAAGTTGAGTGTTTTCTCAGCAATTTTTAGGTGAGATTAAAAAAGAATAATTGATTATTTACATTTACATTCTAATTAATTAATCTCTCAAATTTTTTAATCGCTTGACAGGACTAATATAATTAGAAATACAATATATAATTTGGCTTTAAGCAAGCCAAAATACCACAAAATGTGCGACATTGCACACTCTACAAAATGAAGACCCTTAAATACACTATAAAAAATTTCTTTTGGAGAAAAATAGGTTCAAGTGCTATTTAATGAACGTTGTAAGGTAAGGTAAGGTAATGTTTATTAAGGACAACGTACAATTACATTAAGCACAATGGCAGAGATGCTTGTTCAGATTGTAGCTTACAGCTAATTTCCATCTGTAGTCCTGGGAGGGAGGCACATTGGACATGTTTTTAGTTGTAGGAGGAAACCTACGCAGAACATGCAAACTCCACATAGAAAGGCCCGGGTGGCCCGGAGTTGAACCCAGGACCTTCTTGCTATGAGTCCAGAGCGCTAACCACTGCGCCACCGTGTCGCCTTGTGTTGAAATGTGATTATAATCGCAATTAAAAATTTGAATTGCTGCCCAGCTTTAATTTTTATGTTTTCCCAGATTGCCCAGCGCGAGGTTATTGTTGCCATGACTTGCTTCTAAACATTATGAGTGAATAAAAATAGCAGCTTGTCAGTAAAATGTTGCTTAAGGTAACAGGAAGTGGTTCATGATGCATTTAGCGATAAGTCTTTAGTCATGTCATCGTTTTCATCCTACACATGTTGCTGGGCCTTTCCAGTCTGCGTGGCTTACTCCGCGTTCGCCCTGAGCGTGTTACGTAATCATACTAGATGAGACGGCAGATGTGCAGATGAAAACACGGGAATAGATCTGGACAACATCCTCAAAGACACCGCCTGCTCACTCATGTAAACTCACTCTGATAATCTCCAATAGCTGCTGGTTTTATTTAGTTAACAGGGAATAATGTGAAGATTTAGATAATTTTGTTGATAATTAGCCATTTAAATATAGTAGATTAGTAGTAGAGAAGACATTCAAGTGTTTTCTGAGGGCGATGACAGAATTCACAAACTTTATCAGAGCTCTACTGAATATGGATTGTTTTTGCACACTGGAACTTACATATTATCAAAGACAGAAGAAAGCCAGGCCCTTCCGCGAGCTGACAGACGCCCTTTTCACGAAAAAGTGGATTTCTGCAGCTTAACCGACTAGTAGCAAGTCAAGTGAATCAGATATGTCCAAAATGGTACATTCAGAGCTTGTTATGCTTTTAAACTTGTAAAAAGCAAAGTCAGGCCACACAATGGTCGCTAATGTTTACTGAATTTAATGCCAAATTTAATGCCAAGGATAAACCACGGAAGCTAAATTTTTGCCTTCTTCTCCTCAGATTCAATGGTAGCGTCACTATATTCAAAAAATGAAATGGAATATTATGTCAAGACACACATTTCAATTCATTCTGACATCCATTTCTCAGATTACTTACCTCATGAATAAAATAAACTTTAGCTCCAACGTACAATCCCATTCGGACCACGGCTCGTACTGCAGCATTCATCCCTGAGAAAGAGACAAACAAAAAGCTTAGTAAAACCAGGGGAACTTGCTACATTTATTTATGCTTCAGTTCAACCAAACAATTGTGATGAAATCTTAAAAAAAACATACTTTTGATTTTGCCAATTCAAATCTGTAGTGAGCGACACAAAACAGACTTTAATTCTGCATCGAATCCAGCCAGTGCAAAACTGTTTTGGTGGGTCAAAAATATATAATAATATGTTCTAATTCTCCCTTTAATCTATAAATTATGTCTTGTTTTTACAATATTTTCATTTAAAAATTCCCTGCCTCTCTCCAAGATGGCTGCCACAACTGCCACGGCAACAGGCTACACACTCTCTCTAGTCATTATAATAACTATTTGGTTTGACCTATTTAACAATTTAGTTAAGATAAAAGAGTCCTTAAATAGAAAGTTACATGTTTCTATAGCAACAACAATGTCTCGTCTCCATGGCGACGGCTGAGCAGTGAAACTGTGTGATGTCATCCAGTCCTTTGAACTGCTGATGTCACAAAGCAGAGCTTAGTTCATGTGTGTGGAACATCGGTGACACAGGTCATTTTCTCTGAGCAGCCGACCAGACAACACACAGAAACAGACACTACATCAATCCTCCACAAACCACACACATTCATCACATACAACATTCATATTGCTACGCAGGAGATTTTGTCCTTTTACAAGAACTATTTTTCATAAAGTAAAAATGGAGGTAGAATTGGCAAGAGGACAATCGACTGATGTGCAAATCAGATCGGAGGCTGTTTTACAGACTGTAAGGGAACATTTTAATTTGATAAGTCCTGTACAATGGACAATGCTGTCCAATGGCACATGGGACATGGAGACACGGCAGATTCTTCTCTCCATGTTTGTGCGATTGGTTCAGTCTCTCTCTGTGAATATTTTGAGATTGGTAATTCCCATGCAGGAGGTTCGTGTAAGGTCAATGACCGACGAAGAGTCGACCAGGGCCTTTCACACCATCTCTACTGTACTCCAACAGTCGATCGGTGAAATATTCGCACGTGCTTTAAATGTTCCCATTACAGGTGTGGACACCGATGATTCTAAGGAACTCACAGACATGATTGAATCAGAAGTTACACAGAAGGTCAACAGCGCTCTCTCTGCAGCATCACAGGAAGAACAGATGGGGTCTGTGAACTCTCCTCTGAGTGCAGACACTGGGCTGCGCATGGTGGACAAAGCCAAAGCCTGCCTGAGAGCCTGCCTCAGTGCCCTGAGGTGCTCCTGTGTCTCTTCCCGGAGCTGCACGAATAGTACAACGGAAATAGTGGATCCAGCTACGCCCCGAGTGGCATCTGAGAGCGCAATTTACAACACCAAAAAAGGCCCTTGTTACTGCTGTTTCTCCATATTTGCCAGGAAGAGTTTCAGCAAGATGCAGGAGAATCTAGATGACAAAATCCCATCTACAACACAACTAGAATCCACCACTCCAATCAAGTCAATAACTCCAGAAGTGCTGAGGACGTCAGCAACACATGTAAGTACTGGAGTATCTGGCAGAAGGGCCAGCCCTTTAAAGTCGCCAGAAATTGATTATGAGATCATTCGACAAGACGTTGACAAATTGTTCCGAGAGCTAAACTTGGCTAAGCGTCCTGGACTGGCTGTCAGTCAGCGTAGGCTTTGTGAGGTCCTCCGTGGTGATGAAATGAACAGGTTTTCACAAAGACTCACAGACATCATGTACTGCCACTTTAACCTGATGGATGCTTCTGCACAGGCGGTGTCTCCAAACACCAACAGACAGAGAACCCCCAAGACTCACAACTTGCAGCTGGTGTACACCATTGTGGAAGCAGAGGTCACTAGTTACCTCACCAAACTAGCACACTTCCTGCAACAGGACATTTTTGATATGGATCTGTTTGAGAGGAGCATGGAAAATCCTCCGGTTGTTACACCTGTGTACAAGTTGTGGCATGAACCAACACCTTCGCACATCTCCAGAGCTTGTCAGGTCTCATCGTCTTCCTTAAGATCCAAGACTTCAGAAACTTCTCAAGTTTCTGAACAGTCTTTCAATGGCCGAAGGCACGACCTGTTCGAAAGGTCCATGGTGCACCCCAAAGCATGTGTTCCCTCATTCATCTCTCGGGACGTTCCTGCCATTGTCCTGCGCACCCCACCTGAAACAGAACTGTCGCAAAGCCAGTCCATGATGCAATGTCTGATCGCGTCTTTGATGATCAAAATGTTCAAAGGCAAAGTCATGCTACATCCAAAAGATAGGACATTTCAGGTCATTTACAATCGCCTGACCAAAAAAGCCTGGCAGGAGATCTACATACCGGACAAACAGCTGAAGCCCACAGAGAAGAACCTGAAACAGATCATCGATGGAGTTTTGCACGACCTTCAAGAGGAGTACGGCACAGCCCACCAAATGTTAAGAAGTGCCTTGGATGAGACCAACGGGACTTTTGACGACAAGGTTGTGAAATTACTTCAGATCCACCTGTGCCTGATCAAACCACCTCTGCTGACACGAATTGGAAGATTTTTCCGCAAGTGTTTCTGCATGAGGTGCGAAAGCGATTAGGGCCCCTCCAACGGCCCGAATCGCTATTAGCAACCGCGCCATCGTTGCTAATAGCTTCTCACTTATGTCCCAACACCACCCTTTGGACTAAGTGAATAGCTTTTAGTGACGAGCTCTCGCGTTTAGATAGATTCACTCTTCTTGGTTATTTCTTCAGTTTTCAAGTACTTTGTTGTAAAGAGACAACATTAGACTTTGAACTGGAGTTATTTCTTGGTGGAGATTGAATGAACTAATATCTGAACGATAGGGGTTTAAACCACAAAAAGAAGACGGCCCACCATTTTCAGCGCCTGAATAGTGCACTGACAATCCCTCAGGTTTTGATAGATTCACTCTTCTAGGTCATTTCTTCAGTTTTCAAGTACTTTGTTGTAAAAAGACAACATTAGACTTTGAACTGGAGTTATTTCTTGGTGGAGATTGAATGAACTAATATCTGAACGAGAGGGTTTAAACCACAACCAAGACTGCCCACCATTTTCAGCATCTGAATAGTGCACTGACAATCCCTCAGGTTTGGATAGATTCACTCTTCTCGGTTATTTCTTCAGTTTTCAAGTACTTTGTTGTAAAGAGACAACATTAGACTTTGAACTGGAGTTATTTCTTGGTGGAGATTGAATGAACTAATATCTGAACAAGAGGGGTTTAAACCACCAACCAAGACTGCCCACCATTTTCAGCGTCTGAATAGTGCACTGACAATCCCTCAGGTTTGGCTAATTCCACTCCTCAACCTAATTTCGTCAGTGTTTCAGTGCAATGTTGTGCGTGACATCATTTGAACTGACTTTGAACTGAAATTATTTCTTGATGGAGACAAAATGAATTACTAACTGAACAGGAGGGTTTGAAACTGCCAAAATTCAACAAAAATAAATAAATGTACAAAAAAAAAAACACTAAGTTGTAGGTGCAATATATCATATTTCAGATAATAATGTGATAATGTTTGAAGACTTGAATATTGAGTACCGAGTAGTAAAAAACATGCTACAAAGGATCAAATGTACAATAAAAGTTAAATAAACTTTCTAATAGACATATCAGAAGTTATACATTAAGCAATTCAGAGCGCTTCACAAAACAGCAAAATTATTACATAACGAGACATTCACTAACCTTTTATTTAACCCTTTAATTTGACAAATATTTGTTGGATATTTAAACAAACTGGAAAATTGGTTTAAACGAAGATTGCTAAAGGAGCAAGCTTAAAATATTTAGCATTAAATAAAAAAAGAACACACTAACTTGAAATTATTAAAATAAGGGCTACATTTTTTGTTCTGTTTTCAATCTTTTATTTATTCATTCATTCATTCATTTTCTACCGCTTAATCCCGTTAGGGGTCCCGGGTGACTGGAGCCTATCCCAGTGACTTTGGGCCTTAGGCGGGGAACACCCTGGACAGTGGCCAACTTGCCGCAGGGTTAGACAGACAACATTCACTCTCTCATTCACTCACTAAGGGAAATTTACAGTTATGCCAATTAATCTAAACATACATGTTTTTGGGGTGGGAGGAAACCGGAGTACCCGAGAAAACCCACGGTGACACGAGGAGAACATGCAAACTACACCCAGAGAGATCGTGAGATGTTGATGTGGTTCGACCCGGGAATCAAACCCACGACCTCCTTATTGGGAAGCCAGAGCTCTAACCACTCTGCTACGTACGGTAGCCAAGTGGCCTGTCTTTTATTTAAGACAGGCAAAATATACTAAAAATAAGGTTGTTGTTGTTTTAATGTCACAGATTTGAAGACAGGTTCATGTAGGACTTTATATTGCCCGAATTAAGTTATCGAGATATTATTTTTTGTCAATATTGCCCATAATTAGCATGCTCTATGTTGTTTCTTTTACTGTGACAAAAAACTCACCAAGCAAAAAGTGCTTCTTCTCTTGTGTATGACGTGTTTTTATTTTTTTTTTAATATTCAAAGCACAACAAACTTCTGCAGACCTTTAAAAGTGACACCCATTCTTGAACATACAGTATTTGAACAGAAGTTTAAAAAGCAATAATCCAAATATATAATAGTCAATAAAAGTGTCCTGTCTTCATCAAATTATGTCCACCAAGCAGTGTGTGCTTTTATGTAATATGTCCATGTTAGGTCAGCAGCAGTGTCTCCAGCTCCTCCTCCAACTAGCACCAAAAAAAACCCTCCAAACTTTTCTCTTACTAATAAAAGTCCTGTCCCGTGACTTGCATTTCTAAGACACAAGCAGTAGTTGCATAATAAATGGTAATGTTCACCCACATTAGGTGTTCAGACGGACGGGAACTTGGCCGGGGAAGGAGGTGTAAACAAGAGGAGAATGGAGCAGGTTTCCTTTTACAGCCTGTGTCAGAGAAGAGGCTTTGGCAGAGGTTCAACATAGCAACCGAACCAAGGACAAGAGGTACAAAGAGGCTGTGAGAAAGACTGAGGAGGCCTAAAGAAAGCCAAGACATCTACACGAGAAAGGGTCATTTATGTACCATTCCTGTATCTACAGTCTGGACAATTTGGGAAAATACTTAAAAGTGATTTTTGGACCAGTGTGATTGTGATTTGAGCTGAATCTTTCATTTTAGTATTTGAATTTTGAGTTCACTTTTAACACGAAGCAAAACTAGCATACATTTTTTTTTTGACAGTTTGTTAAGTGTTTAAATAACATTGCCTTCTACTCCAAGTCATTTTGTTTGGCACTTTCAGTGCAAACTCAGCAAATTAGCAAGTTTCAGGACAAAATAGTCCCTAAACTTCTGTGTCTCTCACAGTGTATTAAAACCAAGCACTGTTCACAAACACTATAGCTCTCCACTGAACCCCTTCCTACTGCGTTTGTATCAGTTTTCTGTGTTTAAATGTGTATGTTGATGGAGTTTAGGGATGAACTTCACTTTAAAGATGCCTGAGTCTTAGAGATTGACAAAATGAAATGTGTCAGTGAAACACAATTATTACAATAATCACATGTCGGAACATGTTTGTACGCCTTGATTTTTACTTTATTGTTGTTACTGTGCTAGCAAATGTTTATGTTTTACAATATTTGCATCCAAAATCTGGATAACGTTAGGATTAGGGTTAGTCTGAAGTTAAGTTAATTTGATTATTAGAGCTTTTGGAAATGTATGCTAACAGGATCAAGACAGCTGTGTTAGGAAATAATAACATTGCTTGTTGTTCATTTTCTACCGCTTATTCCCTTTAGTGGTGGCAGGTCTATCCCAGTGACTTTAGACAGGGGGCCAACTTGTTGAAGGGTTAGACTGACAACCATTCACTCTCTCATTCACTCACAGGGGAAATTTACAGTCATGCCCATTAACCTAAACATGCACGTTTTTATGCACTCCTCCAAGAAAGATTGTGAGATGTTGATATGGTCCGACCCAGAGTCAAACAGTTCCTTTTGGGAAGCAAGAGCTCTAACTACTCTGCTACCGTGCACCCTATTGCAAAACAAAAATACGCAATCAACAGCTTTGGTGCAAAACATCACAGGATATTTTCTAGTTTTACCAACAAATTTTTGAGATTTGCAGCACATGAATTGGCATTTGATTGTGATCATGTGCATCCCTTCTACTGTCACTACATGCTTTTAAAACACTTCTACTGTCAAGCCACCAGAAGTAGAAAGAGAATCGACCAAAACAAAAGAAAAGAAGCAACTAGAAAACAATTATGGCATGTAACAAGGTAACAGATGAGTTTATACATTTTGCAGCTTGTTTTAGTAATTTTAATAAGTTCATCTCTCGCTGTTATGCTGTTTTCTCTTCGTCTCCAGTGGTTAGCTACGCAGCTCTGTTGCTACGCTTCTGTGTATAAGTGATGAACATAAGAACAACAACAGGCTCAAAGCTACTCAACAGATCTGTTTATGTTAAAAAGACTGAGTCAAAGTTCAAAAAGAGGACTTGTATATAAAAGACATTGCTGACATTTCCTGGAGGAGATGGTCTAGACTCGGTTCAGAGGTCAAATGTTTTACTACAGAATTAAACAAACAACTTGAGAAGTAACAGACATTGCAATTATGTTTTATTACATGCTATTTCAATTGAGCTACCAACAGAACATGTTATTAGATCTAAATAATTATGGTCTAAATAATTATGCATGGTTAGTGCACTTAAGGTAAGATTGCACTGCAAACTGCACAAACCAACCTAGGCAGTTTTTTAAGTGCCCTTCAGTGACCTTGCATGTTAAATGAATCCTATTGTGTTACGAACCAGTATAAGGCAGCTCTGCTTTAACATTCAGCTATAATGACTTATTGTTCACCAAAACTTGAACAATAAGTGATTATGACTAAATGGAGAAGCGAGAGAAGGAACAACATTTCTGTGGTTGTGTTTTCTTTGCACAGCAGACCCAAAGTGGGACACGCAGGCTTTACTCGGCCTCGGGGGTCTAGTTTGTCCTGTGAATAGGTGCTGAAATACTCTACAAAGAACACCAAGTCTGTACCTCCGAAAAACATGTTGAAAAGACAAATGTGATGACAACTTATGCAAGTTACATTAGAATGAAGCTCAGTCTGCACACTGTAATTAAATTTGTCCCGCTGAGGAAAATATTTACTATTTTAGCCAGTAGAGGGAGAAACTTTGGGGACTTATGTACTGGAGGATTGGTACTTCTACAATTTTAGCTGCAAGTTAAAACAAGTTCTATTAAAACATTATCAGTTTTTTTCTTATTGTGCAAGTTAATAAACAACATAGCTAATGACATACTGACATTGCATAGTAATAAAAAAGCTATAAAGCAAAACGTTTACAAATACACACAAATAAAAACATCACTCTTTCTTTTTGGACTATGGGAGTTTATTCAAATGACTCAACTCAAATCAAAGAAGCAGGAATCTTACGTCAGATCCTCATAGTAATGATTCATCTGGTGCACGTGGGGATGTCCCATAAACACCTTTTTTATTCAGAACAGGAAATGTAAGAAGCACTCACCCAGTATTTCTCACTCACTCACGTTGCAGAGCTACTATACATATGAATTATAGCCAGAATCTGTGCGATATTCAACCATTCAATCCAATCACAACCTTTTCTAAAGTGCTGCATAGAAAATTATTTAAAACAAGTAATCAAATATTCTACCAATATTGGACTGACATATTGCTTAAAAAGTATAATTTTATAACCAGTTTGCCCCAAAACTACTGTAAATGATCAGCTTTTTTGAGAAAACTGAGGCTAAATTGTTCTTATCTTGACTACAAATGTTAGCATTAAGTCACATTCTATTATTAATCACCTGACGTGATCATATCTGCTTGTCAAAGCAGATCTGTCAGACCTCAGAAGCTAAGCATGTTAGTACTTGGATGGCAGACCGCTGGAACACCAGAGTGGGATGACGAGAGTGGACTGTCATAGTGTCCTTGGGCAAGACACTTAACCCACTGACACTGCTTTAGTGTCTGCGTACTCTGAATGAGTGGATACTTAAAGCGATCTGGATTCCGAAACTTTGGCTTTAAGTATCTGCCAATGCCCAATATCAACCGATACTAGTGTAAGGTCTGAAATTGCTTCTTTTTCTTATCAAGTCACAACTTAACATCTTAATCTGGACAAGATGTCAAACATGAGATGTTCTGAATTAACAACAGCCACTAAATTGGTCCCATTATGTCCAATTAAAAACACAACCATGATATCGGCTGAACAGACATCATCGGCTGAACTGATATCAGGGAACCGATACCCGATCCAGCAAAAATTCCTGGATCAGCACCATATCCGATGCCAGTATCAGATTGGTGCTGCAGTAGAAAAACTGCTATATAAGACAGTTTTATCTGTAAACTGATAAATATGTCATTAGAGATTCACACACAACTCACTGATCACTGCCTGGTCTTATAGGATTTATAAAGTCAGAATGACTTTGCAAAATTAGACAGGAAGGAAGTTCTGATGCTAACTCTGAGCTAACACTAAGCTGCCCAGCTGCTGTTGTGAAGAGTCTATTCAGCATAACAAACCAGTTTGTGCTAATTGATCATTGTAGGTCTCGCTACAATGATCAATGATCTCGCTTGAACTGCTTTCATATTACTTTGTAAATTATCTGTTTTTCCCATAAACAAGCAGCACTGCAGCTTCATCCTCTGTCCGTCTTGTGCCTATAGAGGCCTCGGACTGTCCACTTCGATGGACGGCATTGACCTAAAGCCTGCTTATGTAACAGCGCTCAAGTGCACAGTCAGGTTTAATCATATCAGTGACGGACAGGAGGGGATTTGGACTACGTTAACTGGTGCACGCACACACCATAGCACAACATTTGGGACTAAAGGGACGTGCAGCGAAATCAGAAATTGTAAACTGTCATGCACAATGTGGAAAAGTTGACATTTAGGATACTGTGCGCTGCAGTTCTCTCGGCTTTAAAGAAGGTAGACATGATCTGGTTTGAAACTCAAATATGAGTCTCGGGAAAAACTAATTGCCCACTTTGGATACAGTATGTCAGTATAATCACTCCAAAGACGTGAAAAAAGTGACATAAACACAAACTATGGAGTCTCTGCAGAAGCTAAAACACTAATAATGATAGAAATAAGATTTGAAGAGAGGAAGCAGAACTTAATACACCAACACAAGCGAGAACAAATATGAGCAAAGCTATCCTTGAAAAGCATTAGAAATATTGTCAGTTATATCTCTTTATATTGTGATAAAAATGTCAGCGTTATATACACCAAACTAAGGGACACTAAACCAGCCATAAGTCAAGAATAGACAGCGGATGGCTTCAGAGTTGTCGTTTGGACAGTATTCAAAGATCAAGGTGTCTCAGATCTCAAAGATAACTTTTGGAAAAGAGTCAGTCAAAACATGTTCTTCAAATACGCTTTCCAGATGACACTTGAAGCCTTTCTACTATTGTACTACTGTTGTTCTTCAAGTCATGTTTTACACAGAAATAAGTCACTTTTGTAAGTAGGAATAGCCAGCGTAGCAACAATATAACTTTTATTGTACAGAGCGAGGTATATATTCATTCTTTTTTTTTTTTTTGACTGAAAATGTAGATAAAAACTTCTAAGTTTGTCTTTAATGAATCAGGGATTATATCAACAATTTAGAGCTGTAATCTTTAGTCGTTTAGTCGATTAATCAATTGATTGCATCTTAGTCATCATTAGTCAACACATTTTTTTAGGTTTTACATTAAACAGGGACAAAAAGTCGTGATTTAGTTGAGGATTTGGGGCCGAATCATTGGTCTAATGATTAAAATAATGAGTCAGATAAATCGAATAAAACATACTTTTTAGCTTCAAAGCTTTAGCCACGACCCCTTTTAGTCGATTAATCAGTCGATGGCATCTTAGTCGACCAAAATTTGTATTAGTCGGCAAACTAAGTGTATCTTTAGTCGACCCAGAACTTCTTTAGTCGACCACAGCCCTATAACAATTCCTTGTTTTTTTTGTTTTTCTCTTCTTGTTATTCTTCTTTTCTTTTTATTAAAATCTTGCTCAGTAAGATGGTAAAGTTTGGTGTGTGTGTAGGAACCACTTTAAGAGATGATCTTGATGCCCTCGTGGAAGGAAAATGCATTTGGAGAAGACCTTTTAAGGATGACGTGGAGTAAATGGAAAAAAATAAATCATCTTTACGAGCAGATGGGCAATGCAGCTGTTTCCACGTGAACGCTAATGAGCTCACAAAAATAATTATAATACAATTTTGCTTGGTGTCTCGTCTTAAGACACAAGACAAAAGTGGATGTAATCAAAGTCTAATGAAATCCAGGTTCATTACAATCCACGTGAGTTTTTTTTTTTCTTTTGGGACTTGTAAAAACTTGCCGCGGTAGTATGTGTTGCTTCTTCTGCGTGGTTAGCGTTCACAGAAGCCCAGGGTGAACACACAAAGCACTTCGGCACAGATCCGGTCATGCGTGTTCCTGTGTCTTTGGTAGAAGTGCAGAGGAGGACTGCAGAGCGTGCTTTGAATGGAGACCGGTGGTTTAGTCATTCTGAAATTACACTAGGAATGAATGAGTAACAGGGGCCCATAATGAGGCTTGTCCTTGGCACGTACAACAGAATAAGAAGTTGCTTTGTTGAAATCTGATATTAACTTAATTTAATTTGAAAAGTACTATGGGTGTCTTTATTCCTTGGGAGATGGTGATGAAACAAGCTTTGATTTAATTAGCCTGGAATTTTCTGCCAAATAGCATTGAAATTTGCTCTTTTTGAGACAGAGCATAGCATAGCAATAGTTGAATGAATGAGTGATTGGGCTGGAACAATATTATGACACATTTTGTTGTAATAATAACATTGTAATGGAATGTATGCATCACAATATTAACATCTACTACAAAAAATACAAGTCAGTCAAAGCTGGTGCTGACATCAGATTTATACAATCTATTTTTAGATCGACCAAAGACTCATCACCAAAGATAATTAATTGAAGAAGGACAAAAAACTTGCATTGAAATAGAAATATAATTGGCAAATCTTCAACTTTGAATAAAATCTGTGTAAAACATGGCAGTTCCTAAAAAAAGCTGGGCAGTTTCTTTTTTCTTTGTTTTTCTCATAGACCGATTTTTGATTCAATTGTTTTTAACCCTTTCAACAAAAACTAAAGAAAAATGACTGTAATAAACATAAGCAAAAACAAAAGCTTTTATATCCCATTTATTACCTTTATCCTGACACATTGTATTCTTTGTATAGTGACAAAAACATACCGTCCTAGCCTGAATGTTTATTTACCTAACCGTAGCGTGAACAATACAGGTAAAACAATAACATTTCCGGGAAACATACAGGTTCAGAAAATGCACTGCACCATAAAGTTAGTAATGTTAGTAAGTAT
The DNA here is from genome assembly GCA_038363315.1 of Mugilogobius chulae. NCBI lineage: Eukaryota > Metazoa > Chordata > Actinopteri > Gobiiformes > Gobiidae > Mugilogobius > Mugilogobius chulae. The sequence continues at coordinate 8,214,766 of CM076416.1, forward strand.
GTACAGTGTTTCCCATTTATAGAGGAGATTATGGCGGCCCCCCATAGTTTAATTTTTGCCCCGATAGTCTAAAACTTTTGACTGATGGGGATATAATACTTGAAGCTGGTAGCATTGCAATAAACATAGGTAAGGAGTTATATTTAATCTATAAGCAATGTTTTTGATCAGAAGAGGCAGAAAGTGACTTTTATGCAACAAAAATTGCATGAAATAACATATATTCCAACACGGGCCACTTGTACCACCATGATCTCTACATAAACTTGTGGAAACACTGGTATATATAGCCAGTCTGGACTTGTTCTCTATAACATATCACAGCAGCATAGACAAGCACATTCAGCCCGCTACTTGGACAGATGTTACCAGCAACAAGTAATGCATGCTGTGTTGTCCTCAGGCAAAAAACTTTACCCAACATGACATACTATGGGCGGGTTACCAGTTGGTTGTGGTCAAAAAGGCTGCTCCGGAAACTGCATAAGACAAATACATTAGAAGAAAAGATTGTTTAAATGTATAAGCTCTGAAAAGTAGGATCCAAACTTTTCTCTTTCAAAGTATCAATTATTTTAGTAGCAACGAGTCATGTTATTATTTCTATTGTACATTGAGATTCGTATGCATTATCAACCAAATGATAAAAGTATTTCCCACGGGTTTGATGGTACAATTGATCCATGTTTGACTATATTTATTGAAGACAAGTTTGGAAAATTAAAAAGTCACTTAATTCATCTCCTGATCAAAACATGCTGCTTACTGTTTTAAAATAAATTAATTACTATGACAATACTACAAGCCTAAAGTAACTAAAGTAACTTGTTAGAACTTGTTATGCAAGTTCAACGTATCCTTCTGTCTAAGGGGAAACACTGAATATTTATTATAGATCTAATCATTTTTGTCTTCTGCTAAAGTAAAGTGTGAATAAAGATGATATTGTCTTCATTTACGTCTAAGTTTATATAATCCAATCAACAACTAATCATAAAATGCTAATATGAAACGATTAGTTGGCCGATTATTCTTTCGATTAATCGATTTTGGCAAAGGTGAGCTGAGGTAACATTGCTTGATACTGTTATGGAGATGTAGATTTTAGGTTTGTTAAAAGTATCAAATCAGATTCATCAACATCAACTGTTATCGAACTAGATCTCATTTGAACAGCATCTATACTTTAAAAAAGACCATTAACAGGACAAACTTTGAATTCTGTGATGAGTTTAGACTAATCCGGAGCGTAATTAAAACTATTTAAAGCGAAATGCAAATTAAGTTCGTATTTGGTGAGATGTCAGTTATTGTGTAGAAATCTGACATGAAAGGCATTTATTATCATTGTAGCACATAGATAGTATCATAAGTTACATTTGTATCATAACACTTGTGTAGATCAGAAACATCAGAAGCACTTAGTTCTGTTTAATGTGAGGCTCCTGGGATGTTTGGAACGATTATTCATTATTGCAATTAATCGATTAACTTAACCAATTCAATAAGTGTTGCTATATTTTTTGTTATTGTTCTGTAATACTTTGCTGCTTTGTGTATGAACTGAACTACATTACACTTTCCTTACTTATTATTACATCACAACAAAACTTACTTATCAACTATGTCAAGCTTATCTGCAAACCACAAACTTGTCACATAACCGCAAGCAAGATTAGAAAGCACATTGTATCCTGAACCAAGAGATATACGAGTTTTGCATGTCTGCTCTCCATTGCTGGCCAAATCCACAAACTATTCTCTCTGTAATGAAGGTTACGTAACGTGCAACCAGCTATAGTCCCACATGAAGGAAGCCATTCTCTTTAGTTAGCAATTCACTTCAAGTCTTGCTGGTGAAAGCGTTAATTGTCTTTCTAATTGGATATTTCTATAATTGTCTGGGCTTGTTCTACCAATCAGGATGCGAGCCGGCGAGCACCTGACTGGGGTTTCCTCTCTGACGCACGGCGCAAGGAGACGCCTAACGAAAAAAAAAAAAGTGATGTATGCTGCTCATCACGTACACAGGATACGGGCATCCCTTCACTGCGGCTAAACTCTGCTCTCAACTACTAATTAAAGACAGATCAACACACTAATAACACTCACATCCTCTCTCAATCGCTGTCCATCTCGTGCGCTCCTGTACGTCTCCAAATGCGTCAAAATTACGTCAAAAATGTACCAGTTTACACAGTCGTGATCAGTTTTACAGCAAAACGTGCATATTTTTCAGGTAATGAGTTTTGCAGGTGTAAACGCAAAGCTTGTTAGAACAAAGCTGTATTGTTATTTGACCTTGACAAGCTGTTATTCTTGCGTAATAGCACGAACAGGCGTCGTGCCAACATCAAATGCTTTTGGATGGATGCTGCTGGGTTAGCGCGCTAGCAAAAATGTGCCAGTTAGCATCGCTTTGGATTTAACAACTGCGCAACCGTACAGTTTAGCGTATACACCTTCAAATCATCACTAGTTGTTGTACAAGTGAAAACAAGTAGCTTTGATTTGATTTGGGATGTATTTAGAAGCAACACTTGAGTAAAACATCAATATCCTTTACCTTGCGCATCCCCACCGCTGGTCAATACAGCGATGGCTTTCCCAGCTCCGGATAGATTCTCGAAAAATATCTTCTTGGTGTCCGGTTGTGCCATTTTGCTTGTATATTTCCCGCCCCTGCTCGTAAGGAAACGACAGCGAGCTCCAAAATGTGCAAAAATGTGTCAGAAAGTCGTGAAGGACACCCGGGCTTCCTATGCGTGCCCGCTATGCTCTGCTCTCCTCTGGTTCCGCGTCTCTCTTCAGCTCATTAGCATAGAGCCGACAGAGAGCACGTGTTTGACGTTCGCCTCGGCCAATCGGAGCACATCGAATGCTTCGCGTCAGCCAATGGGAAGGCTGAGTGGTGAGAAGTGGGCGGTGGGAGGTGCAGTTCGTGACAGCGTGTGGATTTGCTTCTCAGACCAGTTTTGTTTGGCTCTGCTGCTTCTCATTCAAAAATACACTGATTTTGGTTCGATTCTTTTAAATCTGTGCAAGCCTCGTGATACGTTTGATTGATTATTAATGCGAAAGATAATTTAATGCTGTTGTTACGGTGAATTATAGCTTCCACATGTCTTCATTTCTGCTGTCTTCATTGTGTGCAGTGCAGTAATATGTGAAATACTGTAACATAATGTGAACTTCCACCGGCACAATACACAGATATCACTTTACACGCTTTTAATTTGGTAAGATGAGATTGATAGCCTTATTTTTATCAATGATGGGGAAATTCCAGTGATGCAATGTGTTCAAAAAATAAATAAATAAACTTGAATGGAGCACATAATTTGGGTGGAGCAAATATATAAGATTACAGAAACTTAGAACAATAAGTTATAATGGCTGAGTTTATGTGAAATATGACTGAAGATGTGAAGTGGCATGAGTATGTTATAGTCCATAGCCTATACAACATATATAATAATGAACATTGCAGCATAAGAAAAAAATAAATAGCAAGTAAAGTGTCTTGAGTATTACGTAATTCCAGTCACAGACACTTGTGTTGATTACATGATTAATCGACTAATCATAAACAACTGGAAACTTAAAAGTCAAATTATGAATCTGGTTGGAACAGCGGGAAAATATAGGCAGTGCTGTCCTCTGAGCCCTCAGGAACTTTATGAACAGGCATGAGGAGACAGACCAGGAGCATCTCTAGACCCCACACATGTGCTGTGCCCTGAATATGAACTATTGAGCTTAGGAGAGCAATGGTCAAATAACAGATACAAGCATTCATTGTACGGTTTCAGTAAAACTGTTGAATCAAAAATTATGTGAGAATGCAAGGCGGGATGTATTGCATCTTGTTGTTTTTTTTTTTTTTTATTATATGTGTTTTCTGTGGTGATGTGTCTTTGGTGTGTGCAGCGGCCCATTTGGTTCCGGCTAAATTTCTCTCAAGGAAGACAAATAAAGAAACCTTGAACTTGAAAACAAATGCAATTTACAGTACAGACCACAAGTTTGGATACACTTTCTCATTCAATGATACTTCTTTATTTTCATAACTATGAACATTGTAGATTCACAATGAAGGCATTTATTTATGTCTGGCTAATTTGTGACGTTCGTCCTTAGAAGGGCTTTTACAACAAACTTACAGCAACAATAATTCATGCATTGCGGTACAAAGCATAGTTTTTTCCTGTTTAAAACTTCTCATTCCAGGTTCAGTTTTAGCTCAGGTCCCAGGAATCCCAGAAATTAGCAGAAACTGACACATTATCGGAACGTCTCTCTAAAAACAATAAACTTTCTGGCTTTATCAGTAATACTTTAAGCCTTATAGTTCAGTCAAATATAAGGTGTCAGTGTTCAATAGAAATAATCACTTGCTAACTAATTGAAAAAATAAATCACTAAACAGCCCCTATTGTACTGGGTTTGTTTTTTGCATGTAAAAGTTCTCTTGCTTTTTCCTGAAATTTGCACCGTGACAGCGGAATTTTCCTATTTTAGGACAAATACATGTTTTATTATCTTATCTTAGGCTCTATTTATTGCCTCTGTGAGAAAATAAACAACACAACAATAGTCTCATAAAAACTAAGCCAGTGTTTGCAACCAGGGATTTGTAAGGACTTAGCAGGGGGGATTGTTTCAATTGTTCAAACAAGGGTGTGGAACCAAATTTTGGGCCTCGTACACAACATCTTAGTAATACACAGAGAAGAAGAGTGGACATGAGGAGTCTTTTTTCCTGGACCCTAAGGCCAAGAATTGAATCTTTTTCACATTGATTATACTGGGGCATCCATATGAGGTTTTTCCACAACAGGCCTCCTAATTTCTATCAACAAGCCGGTTGTAGAGTACCTAGGAAATTTTACTCAAGTGAGATTACATTATATTACCTAAAACCAAAAAAGTATAAAGTAGTGATTTGTGTAATCATGTACTCAAGTTACTTAATAACGATGTGGTCAAAACATTAAGAATAGCAAAAATGTCATATTCCCAGGCGACTTGGGACATTTCTATGTGGAGTTTGCATATTCTTCCCGTGCCTGTTTAGGTTTCCCCTAGCGCTAAAAATATCAGCACCTTCGCTCTATCCTCCCTCAAGACTCTCTCTGATTCTGAATCTCATTGAGACTTCTCCTGGTGAAATAATGGTCAATAAAAAATGTCAGTTAATGAATGTTTTGGTAAAATAGGGTTTCTTCAGAGTATATCTAACAGTAAAGAAAGAAATAGTTGCTTATAGTAGACCTGAGTTAAGGAGACCTATATATAACAGCATAAAGCCTGTTTCTCTGCATGTGAAGGGTTAATATCTGCACTTGCTTCAGTCTTGTTGCGGCCAAAGCACAGTCGAGTCTAATCGATATCCATAAACGCGATGTAATGTGGAGGTGTAAGTATAGTTCAGGCGTTTATGTGAGACACAGCAGAGCCCGGTAATGAAACAGCTCAGATGAAATGCACTGACAGAGCACAGGTCCAATGAAGATAAATGGACGCTTACTCACTGGGCTGCAGATTAGGTTCTTGTCTCCATCTGGTGGTGAATGTGGAGAATTACAACTACATTGAACAGTCATTAGCCAAACATGTGATTACACACACAGTTGTAAGTCATTTAGGGGAGAGCGGGGTTGGTTGTCACCCTTTTTACTTGGATTTGAATTTCTCAAAAACAGCAAATCTCACATTAACCATTTTAACCCCAGAGAAAAGTTTAAAGTCTTAGGTGACTAATGAATCCTTCTGCTGTTCTCTATCTTATGCTGATCAAAAGTTATTGATCATTTAATGTTAATTGATCACCTGTGACAACCAACCTCAAGTCAGGGTTGGTTGTCACAATGTTATGTCAATGGGAGACCGATTACAAATGTGTCTTGTCTTTGGTTTGATTTTTTGATGTTGGATTTCATTTTGATTTAAGAATGTTTACTTTTCCTGAATCAAAAGACGTTAAATTACAAGAAAAAGGGAATTGGAAATTCAAAAAATGCATTTTTGTCAGGATTCTAATGATATTGTGAAACTATATGTTTTATTGTGAATTAGTGATTAATAACTTTTGAACAGGATGACAAGAATTAGATTTATTTTTTATTTATCTATTTTTGAAACTTTACACTGATTTCCTGCATTGAATTGGAATATTTAAAATATTCTTGAGAAAATCTGACTTTTGTAAAAGTGTGACAACCAACCCTCTGGCTGTGCAGGCTGTTCTGACTCTCCTCTTTGTCATGTCAACAGTTTTAAGCTTTCAAAAAAAATTTTGGAAAAAAAATTCCAAAATTTTTACTTTTTATGTCGTTTTATCACAACTGAACAAATGTGAAAAAATTTTTTTAGTGAGTGAATTTTGGTTCATTTAATCAACATTTCAATCTGACTTTTTTTTCAAATGGACCATTCACAAGCTGAGATACAGTGATTGTGAGAACCCACCCATGTGACAACTAACCCCGCTCTCTCTCCCCCTTGTCTTTGTTTCACTAAACAAACTAAAAATATGTTTTTTTACATTAAGGCTTAGAAAGGCTTCAAAGTTGTCAACTGGACATTGTTATTGAATCAAGACATTTCAACTCTCATCCGTCATTTTCATTTTCAAGTCATTTTCAGTCTGAATTCTGATATTTGAAACTCAGATTGAAAATTACTTTTAGATGAGAGTTGAAATGTCTTGATCTTGATGTACTTAGCTCATTTTTTTCTTATCAAAACATTAGAAAATTGGCCCTTTAGTTTTCTGTGACGACTATGTATCGTGCAAGTCACAACTTAACAACGTCATCTGAATAAAGTGTCAAACATTTTGAGATATTCTGGATCAACATCAGCCTGTAAATTAGTCTCATTATAGCAAAATCTGCCAAACCGATATCATGGAGTCGATACCCTAACCCAGCAAAATACCCTGGGTTTGCACCGATATCTGAATCCATTACATCGTCTTTCAGCAGGCTTGTATGATCACAAATTTTGGCTGTATTTTCAACATTATGGCATAAAATATATTTATCCCTATTTACCAACCAAAACCAAACCAAAGTGATTTTAAATTTCTATTCATACTGTGTTGTGCAGTTGATTTTTTTAGCTGACTTTTGTTCAGATTGTACCATGTGTATATACTGTATGTTTGTGATAATCATGTCCAAGATTGTTATTCTGGTTTAGCTGCTTCACATTTGCAATTCTTAAACCTAATTTAAAATTTAGTGCTGATATTTTCTGTTAGAGAGTGTGCTGCTTTGACCCAAAAGTAACACTGCAGAAATGCTCCAAACCAGTCTGGATTTATGGAATTTAAAACAGCGCAGAGATCTCAGAGAAAGAATAAAATCTCACAGACAGAACTTCTGGACCTTTTTAGAGTCGTTAGAAACTAAAAAATGTGCCACTTTGAAGAAACAAATCTACAAATCTCTCTATAAAAGCCACCTCAGCTTTTAACTTCACTTTTCCTCCTTATAAAGTGCAAAATAACCAGTTTTCTTTACATTAGCAGTGACCCTCAGGCTGTTCTTTCTCTCCGCGGGGCTTCTCCTCCTCTTGCTGCTGCTGCTGCACAAATGACCCAGCAGCTGGAGCTCATGTCGGGCCTCCCAAACCCCCCTGTGGTCCCCCTTCTCATCACTGTTACACTTTTACTTCAAACATCTCTCTGTCACAGTCATAGCGACACTCGAACCTCAAACATCTGCACATTGTCTTTTGTTTAATGAATTATGTGGAAATATGTTTACATTTGCACTGTATCATTTGTTGACTGTGAGATCTTTTTGTATAAGAAAACACCTTTATAAACTGCTTCAGACAACTTGACTTGACTGAAGCAGGACCCAGGCCACTGTGTTGTTTTGACACACTGCTCATGTTTGAAGTAAATACTAAAGTTTATTCAAGGTTGAACTCCACCTTTGTTTTGAGAAATGTGATGGGAGCAACAGACTTAAGTTAAAATACAGAGAGAAATGAACAGGTTGCTATAAGGTAGAGTTTCATCCATGTTGCAAATGGGGCGTTTTACTAACAAATGTAGCAAGCCTTTATAAAGGTGCTCCTGAACTTGTAGTAATATGTCTAATCATTCTTCTCCTCTTTGTCTAGTTTAGTTGTACTGTTTTGTTTTTCTAACCTAAGTGACTCTTTTTTTGCCTTGTTATTGGTACAACGTGAAACCTTCATACTTACATAGGAAAACAAAAAAAACGAAACAAAGCGGGATGGCATTAGCATCACAAATCCTATTTTTCTAACTTTGTGGTTACTGACATTATTCTGAATTCATAATTGAAAATTTTACTGATATTAAGTTTCTCTAAACAATTTTTTTTTTGTGTGTGCCATTTTTAGGATTACATGTGTCTTCCTAATTTTAAAAGATGACATCACACCATGTTGTCCACTGGGCCGAAGCTTCCCTATTAGATACAGTCAGTACCACATCGTATTAGGGCATGTACTTCTCTGAGAGAAAGTCGTGGGGGGGGGACACAATGTTAAGGCAAGGGAAGCTAAACTTGTTCTTTTAAGACTTTTAACAATTAAGTATAATTTAAAGGTGCACTGGGTAACTTTCTGGAGGTTAAAAGTCAACCACACAATTCACTAGAATAAAAGGTTAAATCATACTGACATTCTGAATAGCTCTAAATACATGTGTAGTATCTGGTCTGTACACCAGCTATAGCCTTGGGTCAAGAAGTCCAGAAAACTCTGATTGGTCCAAGCATGATTTATGTACACATTTGATATGCTCCTCCTCAATTAACCTTATAAATAGACCTAACATTCTTTTTGTTGTTCTTGGTTCTTCCTCACTTCGGCCCCACTGGTTGAACCCAGACCAAATTGTCTGTCAATTGGCATTTCTGTAAATAAATATATACTCTTTAACACAGCTGAGAGTCATTTCATCACCTCAGAAACAACACATGTTATCTCATAATGTGAAAAAAAAAAAAAATAGGCCTACAGCTACTAACCACTTTCTATAGAAACAAACATGAGCAGGCCTCCTCCAGCCCAAAAAACAGTCCATATTGTGGTCATGCAAGCTCACTCTATAAGACACAGGTTTGCATTATATATTTAGTTCAATATTGAAATCAAAATGACGTTTTCAAGTTTATTTTTGGCCCAAAAAGTTAAATAGTGCCTTTTTAAGCACAAATCAAATCAAGTCACAACCATGCAAAAATTGAGGTGCTGATGTTGCGTTGTCAGAAAAGTAAACAGTTATTGAGCAGTGAGTGATAAAGCTGTTGTTCTGATGCACTGTTCATGTTATATTTCCCTCACAGAGGTCTCGTGGGCGTGGCCTTCGATGACAACTGTATCTATGTAACTGTATTTATTGTGAAATTAAAACAACACATGCCTATGTTATAAAAACATGTTTCTTGCAAATATGTGTTCGTGTCCCTAAAGTGTGATGTAATCAAATCAAATCTCTACTTCCTGTTAATTTCAACAGAATCAGCTCTTTGTGTGTGTGATATTTATATTGACTATAAATATTATTTTTCCAAATTAGGCTAAATTAGGAAGTAAAATGTCACATCAACCAAGAATTTGACACCCACAATTATTAGTATTATAGTGATAAGAAAAAGACTGGATTTATTATTACAAACATCCAAATATCTGTAATATTATTCAATATTTAATGATGTTGAAACTAATTGAATAAAGAGCTCATGAAGTTAATCTGCAGGGGTCATTCTCTCCATAAAGGTCAAAGGTCACCACATCATGTTGCTCATGTTACACACAGTCATTCATTCATTGTGCTGCTGCTGCTGAATCCAGAGGGAAATCTTCTGCTCTGGTCCACGTTTAGGCTCGTGATGTTTGTTTATTGGCTGCAGGATGTCTTTCTGATTGGTTCATTTTGTTTGGATAAGGTTTAGCACATTTTATATCCCAGAGGAGCGCAGAGCAATCAGAGGTCCCTGGATAAAGCTCCGGTCTCACTGCGCTGGGCTGGATCCTGGGCAAATCTCACTTTCTATAATGGAAAAGGGACAAGTTCGTTATTTCAACATTTAACTTTGTAATTAATGTGTTTTAGAGTTTAACACAAGTTTGAACTTTTGTTGGTATTAAGGTAGTAATTTTAATACAAAATCATCAACAGCAAGTAGATGTCTTGTTAGTCTATTATTCATTCATTCATTTTCTCAGTGTATTCTTACTTCTGATCGTCTGTCTGTCTGTGTCTGTCTAGCTCAGCAATGAGTTGGCCACTGACCTGGGTGTTCCCCCACCAAAGGCCCTAAATCACTGGGATAGGCTCCGGTCACCTGTCAACCCCAAACAAAACAGTAGGAAATTAATTAATTCAGTGTTTATGTTGCTTTTTATTATCAAAGCATATTTTTCACTGACAATGGCAATCCATCTTATTAATGCAGTTTAGTTTATTTGTCAAAGTTTGAACTCACATTGCATACAACAAACATATTAAAAACCAGTCACATAACCCACTCATCATGCTGATTTGAGACTGTAATGGAGAAACATCTTTGAAGTTTGATCCTACGTTACTACCAACTTGCTTTACTCTTCTGCTTTAGACCTGGTTTGCTCCTGGTTTAAACTTGTTATAATACTAGTTACTCATAATCCAGTAGTCCTTGCTTAATTTAGTGCTGGTTTGGAAATGTTTTAGAGCAATGAAAATATATTCCAAGAATTTTGGTTGAAGCCATATTTTCTTTCAACAGTAAGTTTAGGTTTCAAGTTACTAAAGTGGGTAGCCTACTTTTAGGGCGTAGGTTACCTGTTAAACCCAAAGAAAATGTTGCCACGTGGCTTCAGCCAAAAATCATGATTATTTTACATTTTGGCTTTTATAGCATTGACGTTAAAAAGCATGAAAACGTGCTCATCGTTGTATATTGCCAGGTTTCTTTATATTTCTGTCATTATATCTGATTTAGATCACCTTGTAAGAGGTGTGCTGCAAGAAAAGTGGGCATAAGGTGACTGTGGAATAAGGCTGTAGCAGTAGTTACTGAAACAGATCTTGTACTATTTTGCGATGTGTTCAGTAACTACCCGGCCCACTGAAAAATGTGATTCCTGGGAAAAAATAAGTTGAATAGCCTTGTTTGAAGACCTACATTTGGCCTAAAAATAAAAATAAAACCTTTTGCAATGGAGCTGCTTTATCTTTTGAATCCTGTTGGTAGTCATATACTAGTATACAGTATAACAGAGATAGGCAAATATTTTACCCGAGGTCCATATTGGAAACTGGACAAGTGGTGAGGGCCAGACTCTGGTCATTGGTGTGACAAATTATCATGACTTTAATCACATTTTGTGCAAAGCAGGCTTTTTAGCCTACTATTTTGACAAATTATTATGGTAATAATGAGGACTTCAAGCAAACACACATGCTCCATAAATCAATCAATTAAAAGAAATATAAAGAGTAGCATTTATTCTCAAAAATGTGTGGGGCCAGATTAAAACAGTCAGAGATCCACATTTGGCCCCTGGGCTGTAGTTGCCCAGGTCTGAAACTCAACTAGAATTGATGGAGGTCAAATTACTGAGTTTACGTCAAATGACAAGAACATTGGAGCAGAGCAATGACACAAAACAACAGGGATTTTTGTGTTATGTCGCACTGAGAGTTCTGCTTCACAATTAAATCACATTTAAAACCTTAATGCAGACCAAATGAATTTACATCAATACAACTTCACATGTAATATCCAAAATCATTTATTATCAGCCTTTACCGACAAGAAAAGACACAGCTTCTCCATAAGCTCATGAATTACAACAATAAAAGTTTCCACATGTCTTTTTCACGAATTATGCAAATGTTTGTTAGTGTCATTGCTCCACGTGTGTTTACAAGCTGCTATCATGAACGTTCCAGTTTTGGGAAGTTCGATCCTTACGTAGGCAGCTTAGTCTGTATCTTCTTCTGACATGCTGACATTTAGTAATAAAAAAAAAAATCTATGCATGTTTTACTGTTGCTCAAAGCCTATCCTTATTATCTCTATCAGCACATCTTCACAAATACACTCAAACATGCAGATAGACCTATTAAGACAGTCGTTTCACAGATTTCCCTTTATGTTCCCGCCGGTGGATAAAATTGATTCTATTGTTAGACTCTGGTCTCAGAAATGTCTCATCCGCCGAGGTTAATACGGGTCAGGCTTGAATCTGGAACATGCATTTTGGAGTTAACAATAAGAATACAAAAGCGCGGTTTATAATGTCAGCTAATGGAGCAAAGGTGGTGAACTCAGCCGGTTATCGTTTCTGATTGCTGCGCGGGGAACAAAGCTAACATTCTGCAGAACTGATTTGGGGGCCTCAGGTTGTTGATTAATGAAATGTGGAAGCACAAAAGACGCCTGTGAACGCCGGCTACCCACAATCCCTTGCTGCTCATTCTGATTGGGCTAATCACCTCATTGTCCCTCTGACTGAGCCCTGAATCCGGTTTTGTAACAGCCAGACCCAGGCAGAGGAAAGTGCACTTTTTAACTCGTAATTTACCAACTGCAATTCCAAAAGTTCTGTCGCTGTGGTAATAAGAAAAAGTTTATTTCAAAGTTGATTTACGACAGGCAAACATCGGAAACAGAAAGTACATCAATACAAAAAGAGATAATTTGAATAATATATTGTCCATCAGGAGCATTGTCCATCTCCATATCTTACAAAGGGCACAACATAAAATTTGGTTAAAACGTCACCCTTGTAATTCAATAGAAATTCAAAATTGAAGCTATACATTAAAAAATTTTAAAGGAGAAGATTTGGTTTCATGCCATCGACTAAAATATATAGCCAAAGGTACAACAATTGGGTCAAGATTAAGCCCACTGTGTCCAAACACCATTTGATGTTGATCCAGTTTACTTGTTATATTTTGCCTTGTGTTGTATGTTGGATTCAGTCCGGCCTCCTTGGCATCTGCAGCTTGTGCAAAAGGCAGCTACAACTTTTAGCCAGTACAGGAACATGATTACCAAAAGTGTTGTATTAAAAAATGGACTGAAATTGAAATGAACAGAACAGACTCTCATCAGGACATTTTTGGAACGATCAACTCAAACAGAACAAAAAACACATTTTTAAAATATACTTTTTTTTTACTCCAAAAAAAAAAAATCAAATGAACACAAAAGCGTATTTGTTAATAAAATTTGCCTTTTTCAACTTTTTTGCGGCATATTTTTTGATCAAGTAGCTTTTGTTTTGTCAAAGCTGTAACTCTGCCTAAATGGAAACTGAAAGTAGCCTTTCTCTTGTTACGGCAATTAAAAGCTAATCACGAGTTTGGGAACGTGAGACGTTTCTTCAGTGAAGTAATGAAAGTACTACTGGTAAATTCAGCAGTTAAGATTAGATGTAATTTTCATAAATAAAACATCTAAAGCTACATAAATACGGGACTTGACCGTACTTATAGATTCTTGTGCATATGAATAATGGATGTCGTGAATTACCTCTGAGATTGGCTGAACTATCATACACAAACACACACAAGCTCATTGTTTGTGACTGTTTTTAAGTTAGACTGTTCGATTTTATTAGACGTTCGGATACCTCCTGCTTGTTATCTCAGATGAACATCGCTGTGCCTTTATGAGCCCACTTTTTTTTTTTTTTATCTTTTATGAGAGGACATGAAGGTACTTGTTATGTTTTAATTATGACATTGTGTTCAGTAACATGACACTTGTTCTGTCCTCTACTGCTCAACAAGTCTGAGGTGTTGTCCCATCCTACATGAGACATGATGTGACTGTAAGACAAATATTATAAAATGTCCATAATGTCTGTAGCCTGATATCTATTAATATAGCACTTTTCCACCTTTCAATGCACTCAAAGCGCTTTACAATCGAAGAGTGTAAGCAGACACTGAGGCAATGTGAGTTAAGTGACTTGCACAACAACAATCCACTCTGTCGTCCCACTGTGGCACCTGGTCTCCCATCCATGTACTAACCAGGCCCTAACTTGCTTAGCTTCTAATGGGATCAGGCTTTGACCAGCAGGTATGGCACAGAAGCAACAGAGTGTGATTATTGTCACAAAGTTCTGTGCTTGCAGAAACAAAAAGTTATAAATAAATCAGAGGCCTATTTTTAAAGGTATATAATAGAAGTCCAAATTTCTCTTGAGGCTGTTTGTTTATACCCCATATCTACACAAGAATCTCTCTGTATTACTTAAACCAGAATAATAATTAAAATAAGCAACTGCACATCAGCAAACAGATAAACACTTACTAATATTTGCTGCTACACAAGTTAAATCAGAAAAAAACATGGTGCACGAGAGAGAAAAGGTCTAATTCAGCCTGAAAACTGCTTAGGAAAAGTGTTGCATTTCCCTTTCCCTCCTCGTGCACCATTAGCCGCAGTTTTGCCTTCATCCTCCATCCATCTCGCTCACTTTAATGGCAGCCTCATAATTATTTAGATGATTATGTGTTGCAAGCCATTTAGCATGCTCAATGACACAAGTTTAATTTATTTGCCTCTGCAGCTTCCTCCCCCCCGAACCCTCACATCGAGAAAGAGAGAATTGAAGTTATAGCACTTCTTCTTCTACTGTATATTGCTTTGTGCGGCGTTAGCGATGCAAAGCGGAGCCAAAATCGCATGATAAATGGCGGCTGTTGTTGGAATACGCCATGCCACATCGGCTAGCTAATGTGATACAAATAAGGTACGCGCATACGGCAACGTTTGCTAAGCTAATGGCCTGTGTCTTGGTTGACCGGTGAACCCTCATAACACGCCGCACCATTGAGCAAGCTATTAGGACGTGATAATGGCTTCCGATGCAGACGCCAGTTATTTTAGCAAGATTTTTATCCCCCAGCTCTCAAGTGGCACAGTTAAAGTCACTGATTGGATATGCTAATGAAATGATGCCGTGCAAAATATGGGTTTTTTTGGAGAAGAGAAGGTAATGATTTGAAATAAAGTTGCAAGACATTTTAGGAAAAGTCTGTACAATTTTTAACAGCGCTAAATACAATACAATGAGTATAAAGGCTGATTAATTGCAGTGAATGTAGTGTTGAATCAAAGTGACGCAATGTTTCCAACGACCACCCGAGGGCGATGTAGGATTAGTAAAGCAAAATCATGGTTTGGACTTACACGATGTTTAAGCATGAAAATGATCACAATTATAACCAAATTATGGACAAAAATTGATTGAAAATTAGATCAAAACCAAAGACTTTTCAAATAAACAAAAGTAACATCCAAATGAATGCAGTCTGTATTATAAAAGTCGTTATTTTCTCATCAAATGGGGTACAAAATCTATTATTCAGACTTGTGGTAACTTAGAGCACACATTTATGCAAAATTAACTAAATTTTAATCCTATTCTAAAGTTGCTTCCTCATCAAAAACACTGTGGAAGTTTTGTCGGTGAGATATCTTTTGTTCCCCCTAAAACACACTTCTGAATGGCCTTTATATCTTGAACTCTGCATTGGTTTACGTCTTAAATGTCTAGACACATTAGTCTGAAAACAGATGCCTGCTTTGATTATTTCCTGTAGCATTTTTTGTATCCAGTAAAAATCCAACTTAAATCTTGACATGAGAAGAACTTCTCAATAATGTGTCCTTTATTACAGTTTTTATTAGTTCTGGTGCCTGAGATTCTAAAGTATTATTGCTCAAAAAGGCTTCATATTTGTCGTTAATCTTAAGACAATCAAGTCTGCAAACGTATATAAGTAACTTTCTGGAGGTCGGGAGTCACGTACATGACATGATCCTGTTGAAATAAAAATTTAAAACCAAACTCTGGAACATTGTTTACGCAGATACATCCGTTTTCAGCCATGCTATGAAAAATTCTAACTAAAGGAACAACATTTCAATGGAAACACACAAGATGAGACCCTTCACTAAGACATAAAAAAAGTGTGTTTTGGAGAAATGCAAGCTGATGGAATAAATACTGAACATGCATTGTCATACTGTTTTATTTATTTATGTATATTTAGTCCAGAAAAAAACATCTAAACAATGCTTTATGCAAGTATATTTTTTGGGGTAAACAGCTACATGATTTGCTTTAGCCAGTTGTAATAGTAATAATACATTTATTATTAACACACTTTACAGTGGATAGTTTGGATATTTTCACTGCATCACCAATAATTGTAAGATAGCAATCATTAAGACTTTCTTATAGGTTAAATAAAGACTTGATAACACTTAATTCATGAAATCAAATGTAGTTGAGCTCCAGTAAGAAAAACAAGTAGGCATTGTGATTTATTCCTTTACAGTTGAGTTAATAGAGATGAAAGAATGATTATATGACTGCAACTAAAAAAAATATATATAGATTTGTTTTAGAATTTGCATTAATCTCTAGCTTGTTAAGCTAAAAATAAAATAAGTAAAATTAGTGAGTATCAGATTCCTATAAAAATTTTCTTTAACTTTTAAATTGAAATTATACATAGAGTTGTCATTATTAATTAAACAAGGCCTACTTTTACTGTCTTACCCATGACAACCAGGAGTTAATTTAAGTATTTGTGTTCAATTGAGCTATAGATATTTCCACACTCTTTATTTCACTTGAACAGAACATGAGAAAACTGGAAGGCTGTCTCTTCCCATTGGCTGTGTGTTGTTATGACGACTGTCGTGTTTCTTGTTGCCGTGTGAGTCTGACAGGGCATCAGGACACATTTAGCGGATCAGGGAGCGTCCTGTCGGAGCAGAGTCTGGACTGAGGTCTGACCAGCTCTGAAGACTGTCAACAGCTCTCTCTCTCCTCTCTCTCTCTCTCTCTCTCTCTGTGTCTCTTTCTCTCAGGCTCTCTCTGTCTCTCTTTCTCTCAGGCTCTCTCTTTCTCTCTCTCGTTTCTCTATTCTATCTCTCTCTCTCTTGCGCTCTCTTTCTCTCTCTGTTACTTTAAATCATAATTTAAAAAATCGTTTTATACTTTGTATTTTATCACACATTTACTTTTCATCACTGATTAATATTACATACAATAATAAATCTAACACACTTTGTAATTCTGATTTTATATCTTATTCCTCACTTTGATCTAGTAATAACTTTATTTTCCCAATTTCCAGACGCAAGCTTTATCTTCTAGGCAAATTTGTAATGTAGAAATCGTATTTGGCCCTGCCTATTTTGCCTGTTTCTGCTACAGACTTGTGTTGACATACAGAAGCATTTTTTGTGTAATTCATTTTGTGTGAAAGTGGAAAACAAGGGAAATGGATTGTCACTTAACTATTGAGGAATTAATTGTTGTTTGTTTTTTACATGGGGGAGGCATGCCCAACAGCAGAAAGAGCCGCGGCTTAGGTACTCAGTACTCAGCGCCGTTGTCAGCTAACTATGAATGCTATTCACTGTGTGATAAAGTTATGCTGCTAAATCAATATTTGTGAATGAAATTTGTCTTTACAACTCACACACGTCATATTCAGGTGAGTGAAAAATGCAGGAAAAAAAAATTTCTCAAGCTTCAGGACCCAGACGTCTGTCAGACCAGTTTATACCTGATCGAAACAGCTACATCTCGTCGTGTTTTGTTGATTTTATCAAAGAAGTTTCTGCAGCCAACTAGACTAACTGTGTCTTGTTGCAGATGACTTGTGCAGCAGAGAGGAATGTGACGTCGATCAATAATCCCTCTATAGAGGATTCTTTGTTGAAATTCATGTGACCATTAGCAAGATAAATGATTCAACAGACACATGCATACCGTTTTGCTATTTCTATTTATTATATAATATTAGTTGACTATAAAATTCATTTTCTGTTGAAATTGACTGCTATATATAAAATAAATAAAAGAATAATTACCTAAGATGGTGACACCTGAAAAAAACTTGCAGCAGTCTCATCTTAACACAAACAGCTGCTTATCCAACCTTGCTTTATGTATATGACACAATAATTCAGATTTTACAGAGGTCTACTTAATACAATTCATACATTTTTGTAGCAAATCAACTCTCCCAAATCAGTAAACTATTAACTCTATGTTCTGACTTGATAGCGATGTGTCCATATGACAGCTCCTCCTCTCTCTCCTCCTGCTGCTGCTGCTGTGGTGTCTCTGGTGTTCGGGACAGTGTCAGTTTGGTGCTGTCATTACCTGCTGTGCTGCTGTGCGTCTGCTCCCACGACCTGTCAGTCTGCTCCGCTCACACAGCAGGCCTCGCAAACACACCACAAACAGCTCTGCTCTGTCCGACAACGGCTCTGCTCGGCAATAGACTCATTACACAAGCTTCTCACGACAAATGTCTTGTGTTTTTAAAGAAGAGTTGGACCCCATGCATTTGAAACTTTGAAATGTTTAATTAGCCTCAATAAATAGCTAGTTTAGTCCTGACTCTGGCACCAGGAGGAGGCCGGTCCATGTTTAGTCCCGACTGTGAGGCTGGTCCATTTTTATGCTGTCTTCATTTGGTGGGAACTATGCAAAATACCACTTTCTGAGTGGGAAATAGCAAATGAACGCCCCCTTATGTCGTACTGACTACTAGCAAACTGGAAAATAATTATGATGGCCAAGTTGCTGAGTTGAAAATAATCATTGATCTCTCAAAAAAGAATCACAAATGAAGAATGTTTTTTACTTGCTGGCAAGTTATTTTATTACCTGGGCAATTACCTCAGTGCAGTTGTCTTGTTTTGGTTTAAATAGCACATCCTGTACATACAAACACTTCCTGTCCAATGCTTTTCAATGAGGTTTTCACTACATCAGTTTAAAAAAAAAAAACTCTTTAGATCAGACAGTTGTGGTGAATTTTACAGAAAACATGTTAAAGACTTTACATTTTAGAGGAATATTTCACCAGAGGATGCTTGTGTGTTTAAAAAGGAGACATAATTGTGTCTAAATGCTAACGCTAACAGGAAATGGTTGTATGTACAGAAGTTAGCATTTTTGAACAATCGCAAGCCAACTGAAATTCCGTGCACACAGCCCATTATATGACAGACAAAGTTGAGCATCACTATTGCTCTTTTTTGTAATTAAGCAAAAAGTTATTTATTTTTTTTTTTCCTCAGAGCAATCTTACGGGCATGGAAGTAATTATTATTATTATTATTATTATTATCATTATTATTATTATTATTATTATTATTTTGCTTTGGATTTACACACATTTGTCAAGATAAAGTGTGTTTTTAACAAGTTTCCTTTAGCTATGACCACAAAACCATTTGAACACTAAACTACTACAAGGCAAGGCAAGGCAATTTTTTTGTATAGCACAATTCATACTCAGTGCAACTCAAAGTGCTTTACAAGTGGTGTTTATAGTAATTTTCCAGAGCACATGAAGGCAGCTTTAGTCTTGACTCTGGCACCAGCAGGAACCTGGTCCATGCTGCCTTCATTTGGTGGGAACTATGCTAAATACCACTTTCTGAGTGGGAAATAGTAAACGAATGCCCCTTTATGTTGTAATTACGACTGAAATCTGGGAAATAATTTTGATGCCTGAGTTGCCGAGTTGAAAATAACCCTTGACCTTTCAAAAAAGATGACAAACAAAGAACATTAGATGTTTTAACTTTTTTACCTGGGGAATTTTAACATTGCTATCCATTTATTGTAATTAAGTAAAGAATGAAAATGTTCTTTTTTTTTTTTTAGAGCAATCTCACAAGGATTGGAAGTTCTTATTTTACTTTTTAGATTGGATTTTAACACGTTTCCTTTAGCTACGATCACAAAACCATTTGAACACAACCTAATTAACTATACCACATCACATGTTGTACAGTATTTAAACATTTTCCATAGCACATGAAGGCAGCATTAGTCCTGACTCTGGTACCAGCAGGAGGGCGGTCCATGTTTAGTTCTGACTCTGGTACCAGCAGGAGGGCGGTCCATGTTTAGTTGACTCTGGTACCAGCAGGAGGCGGTCCATGTTTATTCTGAGAGTCAGAATTGGCAAGTAACAAAGTATTTTTTATTCAAAAACTATATTTAGGTCGTTTTTTGAGTATCTGTACTTTACTTTAGTAAAAAAAAAAACTGATGACTTTTTACACTTACTCACATTTTCACAAAATATGTGTACTTTCTATTCACATACTATTTGAAAACAGGCTAGTTACTTTTTTAAGTCCACAGACAGTTTGAGATATGCTGTTATATTTTATATTATTATTATTATTATTATTATTATTATTATTTTATTTTATTTTTTTTTTACCAAATAGACAATTTAATTTTTTTTTTACAATTCACCATTTGCCACATGAATAAATTAAAATGTGGTCGATGCAGCAACACCAACTTTGTAATTTTACATTTTTACTTTGTTGCTTATGTAAACTTGCAATGTTTTACGTTTATACTTTTGTTCAAGTAAATAAGCTTTAGCGGAACTTTTACTTTTACTAGAGTCATTTTTCAGACAAGTAACTGTACTTTTACTTAAGTAGTGAACTTTAGTAGACTGAGATTCCAAGATATAGTTCATAAGGCACTAACATGTCAGAGATGTCGGTATTAGACCATGGAGAGACTTAAACACAAGCAAACTGTTTTAAAGTCCATGATACCTCCCAGAAAAGCTAATTATGCCTCTTTAAACATAAAATATCTTTTTACATAAGTAACAAAATCACATCTATTGTTCATTCTGCATCTTAAACTATGAACCCAAAACTTTCTGCGCCCTACTTTCTTGATTTTTGCCTCATTTAAGTTGTAATTAAAAGCGTATTTAGGTGCCCCAGAAATCCACCATTAATTCTGATCTCAGGCCACAATCACCTTCATTGTGTGTCTTGATAAAACGAGGTCTCTATAGCTTGAACTCTGACCTGTAAACGACGTGTTCCTCTCTCCTCCCAGAGTGCGAGGCATTGTTTCGCGGCTTCGTAGACAACAATAGCCCCGTGCGGGATTAATTGAGATAAATGGCTGCGATGTTGTCTGGCGGTGCGCGCGGGGCCAAAGGAGAGGAGCGTGTGTAGATGTGATAATCAGCGTTGATTGCAGACTACACAGGCCTGATTGAGAGACCAGGAATCAGCTGGATCTCCAGAAGGATCCAGGTGAGAAATGCCTCGCTCTTCATTTAGGCGCTAATTAATAATGATGAGGACAAGACGCAGCGCCGCAGTGTGTCCCAGTTTAGAAGGAAAAATAACAGGATAGGGACAGACACATGGAGAGGAGAAAGAGCACATGAATGACAAACAAGGAGTGTTTTCTTTGACAGGACATTTTGACATGTTTTTGTCTGCTATAGTTTTAAAGATGCACAGTGTAACTTTCTGGTGGTGAAAGATCAGCAACACAATTCAGTAAAAATACAAATGAGGATCAATACGTTTTATGCCACAGTGTGAAAAAATAAAGAAACCACTTTTCCATGAAGACATACAAGTCAAATCAATTTATTTTTGTATAGCCCAAATCACAATAACATTCATCTATGTGGACTTCACAAGATGATTATTTTAGCAAACATGAATGGTAGAAAACAAAAATATAACAATGCACATGCAATAAAAAAAAAACATTCAGAAACAGTGATTGATCAAGCATGTCAAGCAAATGAATAACTGTCCAGAGCATCCCCTGTTCTTAGACCTCCTTCTTGGCAAGGAAAACCTCAAGTAAAAGTCCATTTTGTGGCTATACACAGATATTTATTATTTAGTTAGTGCAACAAATAAATCTATAGACACAAACATGCTTTTATTCTAGTCTACTTTTGGTGAAAAAGCTGCACACCTTTAAACTATAACACATTGATTCTCATTTTAATTAGGGTTTTTGTTTTCCCTTTAAACTGCCCGTTTTATTACGTGGCCGAATCTCATGTTATACCATTCTTACATCTAATATGAAGGAAAAGTACATTTTAAACATGCTCTAACATTGCTTCCTCATTATAAACACATCTGGAGTTCTGTTTATGAGATGCACTGAAAAAATAACTTGTTGAATTGACTTTTTTCCATGATAAGTCATTGCAAACAATACATTTATTAAAACCAGTAAAAAAAAATTATGTAATGTTTAATTAAAAAAAATGTTTACTTCTAATTTAAAATAATTATATTGATTATACTTTATAATGTTTAGTAATCATTGTTTATAAATAATAATTATATCCAGCGAGTAGCCTATGTCCTGTTTGTTTCACCTGAGGTTCATCCTGCAGTCTCCCATCCAAGTACTGCCCAGGCCAAACATGCTTAACTTCTGAGACCTGACAGAATCAAGCTTTGGCAGAGTGCACTGTTTGATGATGCTTCCTGTAGCATGTGCAATACGTAGATCTTTGTATTTACACCATTTTTTGGTGCAAGTATTAAGAACACACTTTGAAATTTCGGCGGTTGGTGTCATTGTTAGTCTAATTATATATGTGTAGATTTTAATATAACAAAAAATGATTAAATCTGAAAAAAAATATATGTTACCTTCAACAAGGGCTGGAATTTTTTTCTCAGTGTGCTATTCTTTCCACTCTGAGCCTCAAAAAACACTGCTCAGAATTGCTCAAATTTCTGAGTCTGAAATGTTCTAAACTGTATTTAACCCTATAAATCATTCAGACTTATTCTGAGCTATTTTGCTGCATTTGTTTATAGATTAAGCATGGTTTGAATATTTATTTAGCGTTATTTTCATTGCAGCCAATAGATGCTGCTGTAACTCATTTCCTGATGTGGGAGACACATAATGTGCTTTAGTCCAAAACAAATACAAATCTCAGACAATGCAAATTATATATATTTTTATCTTAATCTTAATGAGTATTTTTTGCCATTATGTTTAAAAGTGTGTTTTACTTGAGTTTAATGTAAAAGATTAATTAATGAATATAATTAATCTAATATATAACATGATGCACTTTAAATTAAAAATACCCATATGTTAGGTTATTTTGCTGATGTATTTGCTGTCTCCACATGCTGTATGAAGAAAAGAAGAAGAAGAAATTTATTGTATAGCACATTTCATACAGAAACTGCAACACAATGTGCTTCCCAACACAAGAATACACAAAACAAAGATAAAAACAAATAAAAAGATCTATTGAAAGGCGAATCTAAAAAGATGTGTCTTTATGAGGCCAAACTCTGCAGAGAGACAATCCCTCCACAAAAACAAGTAATCTTGCTTATGTTTTAATATCCACAGAGCAGAGCTGTATTGATGAATGCACTGCTTTTTCTGGGTCAGACTCTAATACTGAAGCAGATGGCTCCATTTAATATGTGGGATATCCTGCTCCAATTATACCTGCATAAAGCCGCAGTCTTTTAGGGGAATGACTGATGACAAGTATGTTTTAGGAAATTAAACAGCAGAGACAGTAGTTGCTAGAAAGGCTTTAGTACAGTATATTGAAAAATATAGTTTAATTTGTGTGTTTAGTTGTGCTCACCTATGTTTAAGTAAAACAATCATTGTGTCCTAAAGCTGCAGCATATACAGGTCTAGACTGACCAGAAAGTAAATTCCTGTTTTTTGGTCTTTGTACTGGTTCTGGTGTCAGAGTCAGGACAAATCATGGACTGACCTCAGACTCGGGACTAAACATGGACCGGCCTCAGAGTCAGGACTAAACATGGGCCGGCCTCCTGCTAGTGCCAGAGTAAGGACTAAATATGGACCGGCCTCAACGTCAGGACAAAACATGGACGGGCCTCAAAGTCATGACTCATTATGGATTGATCAGTCCTGACTCCTGTTGGTGCCAGAGTTAGGACCAACCCCTGCTATACACTGAGTGTGAATTCGGTGTGGGGTGGGACTCGCACGACTCCCACAAGACTTAGAAAGTGTACACAGACCTCAGAGCAGTGCGATTGTGTGGTAAAACTCAGTAGAAATTCTATTTTTGTCAGAGGTCGCAGTGGTCTGCTGCGTCTTTCAAGTCATTATATGAGCATTCTCACGAGAATCGATGTGAATCCACGTGGCTTTGGGCAATACGGATCGCAGTGAGCTGCAGCTACTAGGCAGTTTTCAAAAAAATCGCACATGTCCCGTATCTAACTCACCTCGCAATCAGTGTACAGGAGGCTCAGCATGGACCGCTGGTGCCAGAGTCAAAGAAGATGTAAGACAGGCCTCTACTCTGACAATGTTCAATTCTCTTCTCAAAACATGTCTGCTTGTTTACAACCAAAATCAAATCAAAATCAGTTTATTTTTGTGCAGCCCAAAATCACAACAACAGCCATCTCCGCGGACTTGCCATGATTGTTAATTTAGCAAAAATAAATGGAAGAAAAGAATATATTAAACAACATTAAAAAAAAAAAAAAAACATTCAAGCATGTCAAAGCAGACTATGAGTAAACAAGCTAATTATCAATAGTCCCAAAGCATCCATGTACATTATTATGATGATTATTTGAGCTTTAGTATTGCTGTTTTGTATTGTAATTTTAATGTGTCTTGTGTATGAATTGTAAAACTGTAAAAGTTTGCTCTGCCTCTTTCTTCTACAACAGAGAGAACATAAGTTATTATTTCTCACTATTATGATGTGGCACTTCTGGTAGAAAATAGACAGGCTTCCAGACAACATGAGAAAAACAACAACTCTGTCTGATAAGAATGAATTCATATGAGAAACAATTCAAAAAGTATGTTAGCAACTTTGAGTCTGTTTGTGAAATACAAGAAAAGAGACAGGTGAAAACTTACTTTGTAGTGTTTTATCAAGACAGAGGTCTATTTAGACTTTGATAAAAATAAAAGCTTGATTTTCCCGAGGCACATTTTAATCTCGACATCAAAACTACACGACTCGCTAAAGTGTTTGAATCAAGCGCAAAGTGAAAGTACAAAGTCTCATTGAAAAAAGTGTCTTCACAGGAAAAGCTGCTGCAGCAAAATAAAATGTGACACCTTTTGTGACTGGATTTGGTTTTTACATTTTTGCTCCAGATCTTTTCAACCTGGCAACAAAGCACGTGGAGTATTTCTATAACAGGAGTCAGAAACAGCAGCAAAACAGTCAGAAGAATCTTTCACAGCGCAGGAGCGAGAGAAAAATTAGAATAAAACTACAAGATGAAAGAATTTCAAGAAATGCAAGAACAAATCAAATTTATATTGATTTACTTTCTGTACTAAGCAGAGTCTAAAACAACTGTCAAAATACATTTAAGCACAGATATAGCTTCCGAAGTAAACATACAACGACATGTCAAAAACATATGATGGGCACGTTTTCACACCTCTTTACGTAAATCGGTAACTCGGCCCCTCCTACATTCTGGGGTCTGGAACCAACTAAAGACAGAGTCAATCACTTTGCCATCCTGTTTTGGACGTAGCTGATAGATTTATTGTTTGTGCTCCAAAGGGTTCAGAAACAGTTTCCATTTAAATTTTGGATGAATTTACTTTTCTTGTGTTTAACAAAGATCTCTGAGCTTAACTTGTGACCTCACAAAACTAAAATGTGAAGTGTTTTCTGAGGCTCAAGGCTTGGCAAAACCAGATTCATCAAACAAGATTCATTAAAACTCCAATGTATTTGTCATTAACAAAACATCTGTAGAGTGGTTGACAAGAATGTACATTAAAATGCCCTAAGCTAATAAGAACAGAAGAAAGTCGAGTCTTATAACTTATAGCGCGGTAATTGCCTAATTTCTATGGAGCATCAAATCCCCTTTCCCCATCATTTAGGGGTTAATAATCCTTGGCTCTTCTCCTCCTAAAACCGGCCTCCATTTTGGCTCTGGAAACTCTGTGGTCGCTGCAATTTGGCCCTTTTATGGATTATAGTGAAATACTGATTACCTGACAGAGCCGAATGAGCGCGCGGCCGGTGCAGCAGGTTTTTTCCAAATGTGAATTGACAGGGCGGAGGTGGCTGGTTAGCTCCAATCCAGTTCTGCTGATGAGACAGGCTGATTTGAATTAACCCAGGGCCTGTGGTTCAAATGACCCGCTACACTCAGCCACAAGGAGGAAGGCGAGAGAGAGAGAGAGAAACAGCAAAGTTTTACGACAATGAAAGTCTGTTTAATGACCTGGAAGATTAGACCTATTTATGGGCAGAAATGGAAGAAAGCTGGTCGGGAAAATTGACTTTTCCTGGAGACATGATGGTGGAATTTGCACCTGGTTTGGCTGCAGGACACATGCTGGAGTTGTCCTGGTGTATGTGATCAGAACAATACACACTGATGGCTAATTGTATGTTTGGGACTCCTTTGACCTAAAAAGATGCACACGCTTAGTTTTGCTTATATTTTTGCTTCTCTTTCAAGCTAATCATGTCGTTGTCAACCTGATTTGTTTCAAGTACTTCATAAAATAATGTCTTCTTCTCCATTGTGTTTTTAACTTTGGGTTATATTTCAATGTTTGAGGTTCAAAATACACATAAAATCTATTATAAAACCATATTTTGCCCTTTTGGAGGAGCGAGTGGAGATACGCAACAGCCCGGAGGCTAACTCCAAACGTAATTTTGTTTAACTCTGTGACAATGACAATGACTCTTTCTGTTCTGTTTTCAAAATTAAAAACTGGGACACACTCAAGTTTTTGCAGAAGGTAATGAATATTTGGTGAAAATATTATTCTTACGCACTTACTCATTTTGTGGCTCATTCACACTCAGCGTATATTCTACAAAACTTCTGTCAGTGCAAATTGGTGCATGTTTTTACATGTTTAGGTCATTTTCAAGTACAGTTTTCTCTATTTTGACAAAAGAAATAGCGATATATTCTTCCTTCGCTTTTGGAAAATGTCAGAGTCGTCAAAAATCAGGACAACTGGGACATGTGTTGATGAAAACTGTGACAAACAAGTGGATTTGAATACATTTGCTTGGACATGGGACGCAGGGCTCAAAATAGGGACTGTCCCAGGTAAATAGGGATGTCCCTAAACAAGGAGGGCTAACATATATGCCACGTTGGGTTAAGACGCTATGACACGTGTTGAATAAATGGTATTTTCTTGGTGTATTGTCGGTCTGAAGTTACAAACATTATTAAGATTAGATCTGGGACTTAGAGTTTGTTACAATAGAAAATGCGTTCATATAACCAGGTTAAAAAGACCAGTAAAGGCTACAAATGTGCATCTAACTGCTGCCATCATGAAGTGTTAAACTAATAAATAATACATTTGCCTTTCATCCAGTCACTTCCAATCATGACTGACACTTCTTCACAAACATTATTTATTCCTACAAACTGTTTTAAGCTCCAGCCCCAAACCCAGCAGGGACAAGACAACAACAGTTTGACTCTCTCTCTCTCCAGCGACGCTTTGGCCGACAGCTTGTGTTTAAAAACATGTGAGGATGGAGCCAGGAGCGGAGCAAGGGCTGATGGGAAACATGTCGGCCATGTTGGACCTGAGGGTTTGAGAGAAGAAGAGTGATGTGAAGTAATGTGACAAACACAATGCAGTTTGTCAGTGTCAAATCAACAAATGCTTGAAAATGATGGATAGTAAAGCATTCTGAAACATGTAATAGACTTGTACATAAAAGTAAATAATGTCAACAATATATTTATTTGTGAAATGTCCTTTGCTGGTCGACCTGAGGCTACAGTGTGAGGCAGAGTGATCTACATTAATCATGACAAACAACAAGCAACCTAGCTAACCTACCCTAACCCTAACCATTTGTGCCTTTAGCAAAGCAATGGACACGTTAGATTAATGACTGTTCAAGGCAGGCAAGTGCACAGCCGTCAGTGTGTAAGGGACAAGCTGCAAACAACAATGTGTTCAGTGTTAGAATCGAAATACATAACATACAAAAAGTAATTTAGGGCAAGTGTAATACATTTTTACAACCAATGGATAAAAAAATGCTGTTTGATTACACGGCATTAGGCAACACACCAACATATAAAGCAAAGTGAAGACTCTTATTCATGCAACAATCGAGGTCAGGCAATCTCACAATCATTTTTCCTACCTATGCAAATACCAAGGGTGACGAAAATCCATTTAGCAGCAGTTCACGTGAACAGCAATGTGCTCCCTAGTGACAAGTGACACAGGATCAGCTTCCAGAACTTTCTACCAATGTGGAGTTTGCATGTTCTCCCAGTGTGTATATTATCTCTGGGTGCTTCGGTTTCCTAACCTGACCAGTTAGAAGGATTCTCGTGATCGTGGGACCCACCAGCTCATTGGTTTGCAGTCCGAATCACTTGAGGCACGTGAATCAAGCAAAATAAGATGATAGCTCTTGTGGATGTACATGCTTCTGCTGCTATTGATACTGTAATACAGAGCATCCCTTTTGAAAGCAGAGCAGAGAGGTGTCCATGTGTGACACTTGTTCTATCCCACACATTGGACACATCATCATGATTAGTTAAAATTAACAAAATCTGTATTCTAATCTTAACCTGCCCCAAGCCCCAGACCTAAACTTACTAATTTTAGTAACACGATGCCTAAATGTACACCTAAAGAAAATGTTTCCACGTGGCTTCAACCAAAACCCGTATGTTTTTTTTTCATATCGCGCTATATCTACGGAGTAACATAAGTACGCAAAAAAGACGTGAAATTGTGCTCATAATACACTGGTTTTGTGTGTTAGACCAGCACTGAACAAGTCTCCAAATTTCATTAAACTCCCACCTTTCCTGGAACACTTTCAGTGGGGGATGTTCCAGATGGATAATGTGGAAAATCTCACAATGGAGTTCAACATGTATCCATTTGGAGTGGTCCAGTTTACGGGTTTCCCTAACACTAAAAAAAATGTCCTGTAGCAACTTTTCCTCTGTGCCTAAAGAGTAATCCTGCTTTCTGTTTTCTTGTAGAAATTGTTGTAGAAATTTTTATTAGTTTTCACTTAATTTTTTCTAAAGTAAAAGTAAAACATGTTTACCAAACTAACCCGACTTACCCCGGGCTCACACTGCCTCCAGATCCAGATCCGGATCCGTCTGGGTCCGGTTGTCACTCACACTGCAACCAGAATATGCATGTGTATGTACGCACTCAGTTGGCCTCGTGAGATCACGAGTTCACGGGGATTCAAGCTCAACTTAGGAGTTTCGGGGGAGTTTACGCGATCTCTGGCACATGTGTATGTAAACAAAAAACACACGCGCCGAGTGGGGTCAGCCCTCTCTGTCGACAGGCCTTTCTATCGACACACCGTTATTCCGAATGTCTTTATTTTTAAATCCCACTGTTACGACACCCCTGTCCTCCGAATGTATTGATGCCGCTCCTCCGACACAAGCTCAGACAGTGAACGTCATAATGACCAATAGTCATGTGTGGTGGCCAACTTTATTGTCGCATTAAGTAGGCTAAAAATTATACATTTATTTCTCGGTTACAAAGCGCCCTTCATTCACATTGCTTTTCTGACAAGCTGCCCCCGGTAAGACAGAGAAGTATTTTTTGGACAGACGTAGAGACAGAATACTTTTAAAACTTTATCCTCTGCTTTAACACTCCAAACGGCCAGTGCAATGCGATTGTTCGTGCAGACCTGGTCTCAGACCGGTCTCGAGTCTGGACTTGGACTCGCTCGCTTAAGCCAAAGTCGGGCGGAATTTCATTTCGGAATTAACATTATTTTCCAAGCTTCCGCGTATGGACGGCGTCTTTTTTCTTCTATCTACTGGCAGCACTTTTTTTCTAAACATTTTTTGCTTTTCTGACTTGAATAAAGCTGTAGACTTTGCCCATATCGTCCTCCAGAGCTGCCGCTGCTGCTGCGACGAGGAAAACATAACGCGCCTGATCCCACAACACGCAGCTCTGCTCCGCCTCAGTCCGCCTCAGACGACAGCCGCAAAGGTCCGTGTTTTTTGGCCTTATACGTTGTGGTTTTGAGCTGGCAGACTGTAATAAACCTCTCCATAACGCTATGCGCTTTAACGGGGACGTATTGCACAAGGATGTGCAGAGTCACACGGACAGGAGCCTCTGCACATGATTATGGATTATGTTTTACACTTTGAAGACTTTGTGATTTATTACCATGGATTTTTGTGAACATTGTCATGTGAAGGCTCCGTGGGAACGACGAGAATCAAGAGAAAGGTAGGCCATGGTGTTTTTTATGTCTCTTGCTTTAAAAACAACAGTCTGTTTTATCAAAGAGTTTCACGTTGTATGATGCATGAAGGTTACAGTCGTAACTGAGAAATTTCATGTGTGAAATGTGGATATAAACCAGTAGGATAATGCATTTTAATGAACAATATTCAGAATAGATTGATAAAGTTAAACATCATTTCACCCCAGTAAAAGAGACCACATTCACAACATTCTCTTACAAACTTTTGTTTTAAAATATAGGCCTGAATAAAGACAGTGTTTAAGACTCTCGTGGTTTAGACGCCACAGCGTCTAAATATGTACATTTGTAAAAGAGGGCCTGAGCAGTAGCGTGAGGCTGGTCGAGGCCGCTGCAGGCTGCTCTCAAAGCGGACTACGCAATGTGCGCGATGAATAGGCAGTCAGAAAGATGATAGAAGGACGTTTTTTTATAACATTGTGACAGTTTGTTGTAGGGAACTTTAATTGTTTCCTCTGGAACGTGAAAGGCGCACAACAACGTGCCAGGGATTGTTGAGTGTAAAAAAGCGCAGCCTGACTGCGGCTCTAAAAGAAGGATGTTTAAGGATTTTGTATGAATAATTCAAACATCATCCTTTCAATCTATCCATTTACTTATTTATCTAGTTATTGATCGATCTCCTGCGTTTAACTTCAGCACCATGGACAGAAGCCGGGACAAGGGCCTTAGAAGCAGAGTTTGACAAAACTGAAATAAGAATAAACAGAAAGAAGAAACGCGCTGTTTTTTATACTTAGCGTCATGTTTGGATCAGTAAACAGTCGTGAGAAAACGCTATGTATATATTTTTTAAATAATTATTTAATAGAAGCACTCACAAAAGTTTGTCGGAGAAGCGGCATTTCTGAGAACAATAGAACTACATCGACACCACTACATCGACAAAAAAATGTTAGGTGTCGGAGTACCGGGATGGGAGAGAAAATATGCTAATGCCGCAACATCGACAATTACACTTTAATGTCGACATTCCGGGTTGTCGCTATAGAGGGGTGTAGCCGCGCCGAGTTTTGGGCTTGTTTCACGTCACTTCATTTTCTATTGGATTTGTCGCCGCACAGTGAGTAAGTACGGGACATTTATTTATATCCTGTGTGTTCAATAGTCGTGCATATGTCGAGCATTTTGACGTATTTGTTGTAGTAAACCACCAGCTGCGGATGGCTCCGGCAGTCCGGAAAAAGTTCCTTCCAACGAAAGCGATCCGGACGTACGGAGCACATCCGCGTGGATCTCCGGACCAGTCCAGTACACAGTTGGTGTGAGCCAGGGGTTAAGAAGTCTGTGGAGTGCAGACACAATGCAGATTGAATGAACAATTTGTATTTGTGTAAAAGAGATGACAATCTGACAAAAAACATAGACAGTTTGGGAAAACTGCTCACAACCATGGAGAATACAGATCTTTGACTGGATCTCTTTATAAACTGTAATTTTACATATTGACACCTTTTACACATAGACATGTAGTCTAGTTTAAGTTATAGCAATTACATTTTAACAAAACTTACAAGTGCTTTTGTATTTGTTCCAATGTTAGCAATGGATACAGTTTCTTGAAAGTTGATTCTAAACCACATCATCTTCAAAAATGACTCATAGTTGAATTACTTTGTCGTGTTCTTTCACATTTGCACACTTCAACAGCCGAAGTGAACATCTAAAACACAGTCACTATCAGCGCATGACTCACCTGTGCCCTTGTCATCCATCCCTGCTCTGAACCAAGCCTGAAAATTACCAGCCTTATTTCAACACTTATTCAATATCTTCCTCCATTCAGACCAACATAAAGACTCCTAATTCTACAAGCCGTTTAATTTGTGCACTATTGAACCCTGCGCGCGTCGAAATAACAGCTTACAATGAAACTCATTTAGGCTGTAACAGGACTAACTTTAGACAGCCAAGTTGCGGGGTAGTGTTGCAGAGAGAAGACCAAATGGTGGCTTTGTGAAGACTATAAATGGTCTGTTTGCTTTGCACCCATGCATCCCGCACAGCTGATGTCTCCCAAAGCCAAAACACGGGATAGCTCCTCCGGGCGTTCCCACTCACAGATTTTATTTTCTCAGTGGGTTCCTCTGAATCATTTGTATCAGTTACTCATCGTGTTTGTGGCGTGGTGAGAGTAAAATAGCACGTTTGTTAACAAGTGTATGTACTGCACTTTACCCTGAATAACACCAAGCAGGATATAATGTTTAAGCATTTTTTATGTGTATTAAGTGTTGGGAATGCAGATTTATCTTTGTTCCCCAACAAATCAATTCATATAGTAAGGGATACTACGTTTTATGTTATATGTCTGGCTTATCTGTGTCAAACATTGTCAAAGATTTCCCTATTTTGCCATGAAATATTTGAAAGGTAATTTCACACATTTTTAACTTGATTTGAATAAGTAACATGACTTTCTAACTTTTTTTAATTACAACCAATAAAACTATAGAATCTTGTGTCTCTGTGGGCTTTCTTTTACTAAGTCAGTCTAAAATAAGACAGTGAAGAGTGAGTTGAGAATTTTTGTTTATTATTTTGATCATTCTCCAAAAATCCTTTGTGTGATTTTTATGTTGGAAAAAAGAAAATAGACTTTTTGTTTTGCATTTGTTGCTGTAAATAAATAATACAAATCTTTTGTCTTTATTTTGAACAGACAGACACAAAATGGCCCATTATTTGCCCTAGATGAGGGCCTCTTCTAGTATTTTTCCATGGAAATGTGAATCCTTTAGCTGCATTTTTTCACATCATGGCATAAAACCATTCAGAATGTATTGTACTGCTTTTACAATAAAACTACACATTCATTTTAAAACATCAGATACCTTATGAATGTTAATTAAAAATAACATGAGGCCTAAAATAAAACCCTGTGGAACCCCAACTCCTCAGTGACTGACTTAAGACTACACTTACACTTTTTTTTTTTTTTTTTACTATGTAGTGCAGCGGTTCCCAAAATGGGGTGACGAAGCAAAATCTTCTTCATGAGATGATTTCAGTGAAGTTTAGTCATTTAAAGCAATAATACTAAAGTATGTACATCTTAACCCAGTTTTAATGGTTTTCCAACTTGAAAGTATTGCAAGTGTCTGTTTCATTTTGCTGTAGGGGTTGCGAGTTGGTTGTTTGGCTATTTTGGAGGTCCCGGTCTGAAGTTTGGGAGCCCTCATGTAATGTATGTATTATACTTTTTTTTTTTTTTTTTTCTTGAAGATGCTTTGACAAATGAAACTTTTAAAATTATGATGCATTAAATACAATGTGTATTTAATTGGAAACAGTACATTTCAGCAAATCAGGTGAAAAATATTCGAAAAGGACTATCAACAGTAATAATATATCAACAAGGCAGACCAGCTCATTTGAGGTGCACTGTGCATATTGAGTGGTTTAAACTGTTACAAGGCTTATTTCCTTTTGATTGATGTTTATTGTGCATTCTCTCTGAAAACACAAAATCATACCATTTGATTCCTTTGGCTTTCCAGTGTGTTACTTTACAATACACCTTTAAAAAACTGGAGTAACTTCAGCGTCAGAACAGTGCGGCGTGGGATTTTCTGACAGAAAGTGAAATATTGGTTTCTTGTAATAGTTTATAAATTAAGCCCCTGATGGTTGGGTAAAAGGGGGGAAGAGTGCATTAATGTTGGAAATAGAGTTTGTGATAGAAAAAGGTGCGATGATGGAGCATGTGAGGATCTTTTATATAAATTGTCTGTATGGTCCGAAAACGCGGAGGAGAGGGAGCGCTCGCTATACAATATGTGTGTGTGTGTGTCTGTGCGTGCCAATCCTTCAAGATGGCAGCTCTGAGGCCGGACCGTAAAGAAGAAAAATGAAAACTATTAGCTGCTCACCGGGTCTGTTGGCTTTGGTGTGTCAGCGATTATTAGGCCGCAGGACAGTCAATGGGTCCTGGGACAGAGAGGAGAGAGAGAGAGAGAGAGAGAGAGAGAGTGAGTGAGAGAGAGGGAGAGAGAAAGGCTGAGGGAGGTGGGTGAGAAAGATGGAGAGGGAGGAATAGAAAGGGAGAAATGAGAGAGGGGGGGTTGCAGAGAAAGAGTAGGGGGAGGCAGATGGAGGGAGAAGAGGAGGGAGGGATGAAAAGAGAGAGGGAGAGAGAGAGAGAGAAGGGTGGACTAGGGAGATAGAAGAAGGAGAAAGAGAGAGAAGGAGAGAGAAGGGAGAGAGGGGATTGCAGAGAAAGAGGAGGTAGAGGAAGGCTACAGGAAGTAGCTGAAACATGTAAGCAGGTAAAGAACACTCCTGTCTGAAAAAAGAAAAAACTTTTGGAAAGAGGAGGTAGATGGAGGAAGAAGGGGAGGGATGAAAAGAGTGAAGGGAGGGAGAGAAAGGGCAAGAGAAGGGGGTATCAGATAAAGAGAAGGGGGCGTGAAAGTAGACAGAGTGAAAGGAGAGGGAGAGATAGGGGAGGGGGGTCGGTTGGAGAGAGGGGGGAGAGAAGTAGGGGGAAGTGAAGAGAGAGAGAGAGAGGTGGACAGCACAGTGTGAGAAATAGATAGAGAAAGTTTTTGAGAGAATGAACAACAGAGAGGGAGAGAGAGAAGTTTCTGCTTACACTGTGCTTGGTGAGAAGATGAGTTTTCTATTTCCCAATGGAGCTGGAACTGTAATGTCCCGAGTAGTTTGATTGTAATGTCGTTGTTAGATTGATTCAATCAAAAGACAACATTATCTCTCCCATTGGACAAACATTGTTTGTAAAGTCTAAAGGATTTTATCTTTATTAACTTCAAAGAAGAATGAGAGAGCGAATGGTTGTCTGTGAATGAGAGAGTGAATGGTTGTCTGTCTAACCCTGCGGCAAGTTGGCCACTGTCCAGGGTGTTCTGCGCCTAAGGCCCAAAGTCACTGGGATGTATCAAATGTATTTATTTATTATTTATTTATATATTTTTTTTAATCAAAACAATTTTGACTAAACAGTTTGTAAATTTGTAATTTACCCCTTCTACCTTAATACATTCATGTTTGTCACAATGATTTTTTATTTCAGCTATGTTCAAAAATGTATTTATTTATTTTTTTCAACAGCAAATGAGAGAACATCAAACTGCAGCTTTTTTGCAAAATAAAATTAAGAACATCTGACATATGAATGTAAATTAAATTCAGAAATAACATGGGGCCTAAACAGAACCCTGTGGAACTCCAAATCCTTTAAAACCTTTTTAATTGTGTAAATTAATGACATTTATTTAAAGTTGTGCATACATTTTATTTATTTTAGTAGCTTAATGATTTTGTACAACTTTTCCTTATGTATTTTTGTTTTTCTACCTATTCTATATGATGTACTTTAAATGTATCTTAAAAATGAAAAGGATGTTTTTGGTTTTTTTTTCAGCTAAGACTTTAACTTTAAGAAAACCCAACGGTTTTCGTATTGACTATATTCTGATAATGATCTCACGAAGTACCCCCTATGTTTTTAGGGGCATTTTATCTTTATTCATATATTTTCATCTATAACCAATGCATTTTATAGTTTTTATATGTTCCATGCCAAAAAAATGCCTCTTAACTTGTAAAATGTGCTGCAAATAATATTTTTACATTATTTGTAGTGCTATCTTTCTTTTTAATCTACAATCATCTCCCCTGGGAATGATCACGTACTCCCTAAGGTCCGTGTACCCCTGGTTGGAAAACACTGTACTAAATTGTTGTGCTCTCAGGTAATTTCTAATACCACAAACATAAAATGAAAGAAAACTCTATACACTTTGACAAGATTTGAACTCCTCAGTTTGCTGCCAAATACTTAACCTCTGACACAGCACAACTTCTATTTATTACAAGTACAGTTATTAGCAAAAAAAAAATCTCAAACAGCTGCTCCACCGTCTGCAAAGGTCAATGCCAGCCCATTAAAGTTACTAAAACATTATTAATATGAAAAGTGTATTATACGACTTCTTGAATATTACATTTCCATGGACTATAACTTAAAAAGCCTGATGGGGAATGAATTATAAATCATATAAATGAAGGTCAGCGTTTCCATTAGTGCACAGCCTGCTGGTCACACACACTTACTGCACCAGCCGGTTTATACCTATAGTTCTGTGTGTGTGTCCTTGGTTTCGCGGGGCCCCATTGGAAGACATATCCTCCACGGACCAAAGCTCATTACTCATTACAGGGTTTGAGAGCGCGCAGGCTGGGCAGACACTTATAAATGACTCGTGTTGTGGTTTTGCCGGAGCTCATAGGGCTGGACTATTTGGACTGTGATAGACTGTGGTAGTGGAGCTGTTTACAAGCAGCGAGTCCATAGCCCAAAGCAGTGGAAACGGAAAGAGGGGGACACAGCAGCAATATAGATTTGTAAATAGGAACGAGAAAGCAATTAGGGTTTTATATAGTAGGTTGTGGTCAATTTTAACAAGTTTTAAGTCATGTGAAAAGATAATAAAATAACTTACTTTTGGCCTGTGCCTAAGCCTGATTGTTTGTGGTTTCTTTTGCTTAATTCAAGCTTTTTATAATTCAGGTGGGCTCAGACTGTTCATACATAATGAGAAGTTCTGCGTGATGCAAACTATTTAAAGTTTGCATGTTCTCCCTGGGACTGAGAAGGTTTCCTGTGTGATCCAATTTCCCCTTTTAGTCTAAACACGTCCAGTAGCGCCTCCTCTCTCCTCTCATCCAGGGCAAAAGATGAGATTAACCCAACAACTGTCTGAATTCATTATTATGTAAATTTCTCAAAAGGTAAATAAGGTAAATTGTTAACCACAGCCACAGTGATTAAAAGATGATACTAGAGCAAGAGCTGTAAGAATTAAATAGCATAATTACATTGCATTAGACTCAAAATGACTTACATTCATTTTATACACTCTTACCCTAACGTTAACTTAAAATACGAGTTAATTTTAACCTAACCCTTACCCTAATCCTAATCCTAACCTTAACCTTCTTTGAATTTGCTGGTCTCATATGAAGGATTAACATCATTATTACCTGCTTTTTGTCCCCATAATGAAGGCAGGTCCAAGTGATTGTGTGTATACAACTTTTGATCTTCACAAAGTGATGAATACCCACCCACACACATACCACATTCAAACTACAGGAAAACTTTGTGAAATGTCTTGCCCGAAGACACAATAATCACTGTTGCTGCCATTTCCAGTTCTCCCACTTTCTAACCCGGCTCACGCAAGATGGATGTGTATACAGCCTAAATATTTAAGTGTTTTCACCCTAAAGAGCACACTATGATAAAAAACAATAACTATTTCAATGATTTTGTATACTATTAGAAATGTGACTGTTTTTATGATTGTTTTTCGGTGTACAGGTGTTGAAAATTTAGCCACACTGGTGCCACCTAGTGAACTCAGTTTCATTTCACTCCAGCTACTATAGTCAGGTATCGCAGGACTGCAAAAGGTTCCTAAAAAGACATAAAGTATAGTCATCCAATCAGCAACCAGGAGTGGAGTGGTGTGTTTACCAAAACCAACTCAAGTTGAAATAGCAGACTGTATGTGTGTCCTCATTTGTCCCTGTGTCAAATATTCACTTAGAATATAAAATTATACCTTTAATTTCACCACATAGAAACCGCAACAATAACTGACACACACATGTTAATGCTTTATTTCCTGGATGAAAAAATGACCACAAAGCAGTGATTGTTAATTAAGAAAAAAACTCCCTGTCTACTGTAAAGTTAACAAGCCCCAAGGGATTGCGATGTCAGACAGTTTCCACTAAATGAAATGAAACTGGCTGATGTAGCAGGCTATTGAAAATAATTGTGCTAAAACACTCAAACCAATGTATTGCCTGTTTATTATGGATATAGCAATATCCATAATAAACCTAATAATGAAATTATTATCTACTCTACAAGTTGGTCTTGTTGAAGGCCGTTGGGAAGAAAATAGAAAATCATGACAAATATTGGAAGCTGATTGGGTGAAGCATCACACTGAACAAGAAAACTCAAATCATTTTAAATCCAGTGAGAATGAACCACCTCTTAACATCACAAAGAAAAAAACAGTCCTTTGTGAAATAGACAAATGTTACCTGTCAATGCCGCTATGTTTGTCTAAGCCACAATGTGATTGGTCTAAAGGCTCAGGATGCACGAAGCTTAGCAAAACGGATTCCCAAAACCCAGTGGACTCTCAAAAATTCGCAAGCCAGGTCATCAAAATACTAACTGGCCTTGCTCAGCTTCCAAGCATTGGCAAGCAAAAGTAACCA
Organism: Mugilogobius chulae; assembly: GCA_038363315.1. Taxonomy (NCBI): domain Eukaryota; kingdom Metazoa; phylum Chordata; class Actinopteri; order Gobiiformes; family Gobiidae; genus Mugilogobius; species Mugilogobius chulae. The sequence goes on from CM076416.1 coordinate 8,253,170, forward strand.
CATTTGGTGTTGAACTGACTGAAAATAGAAAACAGGACGGGTTGAGCGGCAAAAGTTGCACATTTGTGATAACCTGTTGACAATGACAAACACGTAAGGAAAGGTATAGGATATAAATGTATTTCTTGCTGAATTTTCACAGCTTAATCTCAAGTGGACTCGAGGATTAGAGATGTGGCTGAAAATTGAATTCAGCACAACTTGGCCCAAGAACCAATGTTATTTCGTCCTTCAACTATGGCTTTCCTGTTCACATTGTCCAAATATTTGAAGTGTTGTCATCTCCTGAAAACATTTATATTCCGCTCAATTGTGGTTTGTGACAGTAATCCACGGCGGGAGCGAGAAGGTGACGCAAGAGGTCGTCCAATGTAAACTGTGTGGTTATTGGTGGTAGTTAATCCCCAGGGCCCGGCGTCAAAGCATGAATCCATCACTGCTCCTGTGTGCCAGAGGTGAGCCAACACGCATTAACCTTGAACCAGAGAGAGAGAGAGGGGGACAGAGAGAGAGAGAAAGAGGGGGAGAGAGAGAGAAAAGGGGGTGGCAAAAGAGAGAGAGAGAGATAGAGATGAGATGATCTAAATGTGTCTATTGGATTTAATTTTTTTTTCATAAGGTTATGTGGTTGAATATGTTAGTCTTTATCTTTGTCCTCATGTCCACACTCGTGCCCTAACCCTTCCATCACTACATACTCTCTCTAGTGGGCTTTATAGTGTCTCTTTCACAGAGCGATTCAAACTCGTTGCAATAGCGCATGAGCCTTGAGAGGTTTGACCTATGCATCATCTCTTCTCTAGATCCCAAGCATGGTGTCCTCTGATGGTGCTTTCCAAACTAGTCCATCTGTGTCTGGCCTTTCTGAATGTAGTAAAATGCATGTGGGATTGTTTTTATTGCACTGCAAACCACTTTGTGTGTATGAAAAGCCCTTTATAAATAAAGTTTTATTTGACTTTTTTGGCGGGAGTGATCATCTTACAGGGTTTTGTTAAATTCAGCTCAAACAAAGGTGTAAGTAACTACTGTATATTTACAGAGTGCTTTGCTCATACTCTTGACTGATCTGTACATTTAAAGTGCTCTTTTGCATCTTTCATGCAGTTTTGAGTGTACTCAATGGACTCAAAGTCTAACACAAAAAAGGTGGTTGAAGTCATGTAACAACATTTGCTTTGATTTTAACGGATACATCTTAACCTACCCCAATCTCCAGTCTTAAACAAATACATTTTAATAATTTGAAGCCTAAACCTACCCATTAAACCCAAAGAAAATTGTCGCCACATGGCTTCAACCAACGTAACATATTGACATAATAGTGGCTTGAAAATGTGCTCATCCAATTTTACATTTCATTATATATCTTCGTTTTCTTCGGAGACTGTGTTGAAAATCTATTTATAGCCAAATATTTTGCTTGATCAATTGAGACCAGTAGCTACATCTCAAAAGAACAGCCATCACATTCATTTGAGAGAGAGAAACTGAGAGAGAGAACATTTTGTGTCCAGGCTCAGAGCAGCAGCAGCAGTAGAGAAAGAGAAACAGAGTTGGAAGCCAGCCAGAGTTCACATGCTGCCCTGGACCACAGAGGCAGAATAATGCTGTCATCACCAGTCTATTACTGTAATGATGCCACTTGTAGCTAAAGCACAAATGAGAACGCACAAGCGCTGTGTGTCAGAAGAGGACAGGACATTAGCAGACGCTGGCTTCAATTATGGCCCTGAGTCACACACTTTATACAAGCAAATAGTGAGTGTAGTGTAAAGAGATGAGAATGAGAGAAGAACTGAATATGGGTCCAATTCTATGACTATCAAGTCTCATACAGGGGTATTTTGCTTGTTTATCATGTGAGGGATGAAAATGTTATAATTTCAACAGAACTAAATAGTGATCATTACAGCCACCATATGAACTGGGGCAGTAACATGTATCATGCAAAAAAGGAAAATTTACAGGATGAACATTTACATTTCTGTGAGATTAAGCGTAGTACACTTGTATATAAGTGTATATCTTTTGCCTTGAGGTTGAAGACTTTACAGTAGTTGTACTCATGTCAGATAGGCCTTTTCTGAGTGTGAACAAAAAATAGTATAATTTCAACATTTAACAGAAAAGGAAAAGCATTATATATGCAATTGAATGTTTTGATTAATAGTTGAGCTTAAAACTACAAAAACATTTTCATCAAAGACTTGAGGACTTGAGTTACTGTAAGCTCATTGAGAACAAATGACGGAATAAAAGACAAATACTTGAGTAGAAAAGCTTGAAGATATTTAAACAATAGTAAAGGAATAGCTTTGTGCAGTGCACAATTAGTTTGGCTTTGATTAGCAATTTGATAAACACTTTGTGTAAAGTGAAGTTAGAAGTTAGCTTTTCACTTTTGCGTTAGGTTAAGGTTTATTAGGATAAGGTACAATTACATCAAAGACAAACTGTGTCACTTTCTGGAGATGAAAGTCAACTACACAATTCACAAGAAATATAAAGTTAATTATGAGACCTTATGAATGGGTCTAAGTAGATTTGATATCATAATGTGAAAAAGTACAGCTAAAGCAACAGGTTCTCTATGGACAGATGAGATGAGTATTGTCTTTGGCTTATGATAGATTTTCAACACAGTCTCTGAAGAACAAAATGTCAAAAACATACACGTTTTATGTCAATGTGTTGGTTGAAGCCTTGTGGCAGCATTTTCTTTGGGTTTAACAGGTAAGCTTCAAGTGACTAAAATGGGTAAGTTTAGGACTGAGGCTTGGGGTACATTGCGATTTATCAAAAAGGCGGCTTTAACCAAACTTCATTGCTATTTTATGTTTTGGCCTTTCTTTACATATTGACGTAAAAGAAAACATTCTTTTGTGGTTATGCAGATTTTAATTATCTATTTAGTGCAATAAAGAAAACTAATTAACAACAAAAATACTTATATTCAAATCTATTTTTGATCAAAAACGCGCCTTCAAGCACAATGGCAGAGATGCTTGTTCCAGATGCTAGGTTTTACAGCTAATTTCTACTTCTGCAGTGGCTACTGGACATGTTTTTAGCGGTAGAGGAAACTGGAGCAGACACAGACATGCAAACTCCGCAAAGGGTCGTCAGTCCCAGAGCCTTATAGATTAAGGGTTAAAGGATTATATTCCACCTCTGAAAAGAACAATTGGATGTCCAGAATATGACTCCAACAACTCCAATTTTTTTTTCTTCTCTTTATATCCGGATGTTAACTGTTGTTTTTCTCGAGTACTATTTTTGTGAAAGGATTGCAAAAAAAGTATGGGTAACAACACTATATTAACTACATCTTGATTAGCCTTAATACACTCTTAATAAAGCATGAATAATGGATTAATTCTTAATGAACAAATGAGAAGTTAATGAACAAAATAGACTATTAAGGCTTAGTAACGACTTAATTACTACCAGCCCTACCCCTCAACCCAAAATCCTAATCTTAGCTCCTTTATTGAGCAGTTACTAAGCCTTAATAAACACTTCCATTCATTAATTGATGATTTGTCCATTAATTGTTAATTCTTTATTCATGCTTTAATAAGGCTTTAGTAAGGCTAAATAAGGTATAATTAATATAAAGTGATACCAAAGTATGTTTTAAAAGTATTATTATTAGCTCGAGCCAGTAAACTGGCGAGAGCTATTGTTCTTCGTGAGTTTCTTATTATTATTATTATTATTATTATTATTATTTTCTGCCGAAACAATCGCGTTTTTGACCCCTTGGACCCCTGAAAAAGTATGTACAACGTACATCGTCGCGCCGGACCGGCGAAAAATTCGATAATTTCGACATTGCAAGAATGTCGAACCCAAACCGACTCGACAGCGCCGCCTAGAATCGGACCTCTATGGCAGAGGAAACAGGTAAATTTTGGCCTAGACTCATGAAACTCAGAACAGTGATAGAGCTCCATGAGACAAGGCTAAAGTTGACTTGGCGCACTGCTCTATGATGCACAGGAAGTCGGCCATATTGGATTTAATCAGCGACGCCATTTCGATTTCGTTTTTATTTTAACGAACTAGTCCTAGGTTTTTGGGCCCAGTGAGCTCAGACTTGACCTGCTGCATCTAGAGGCATTGAAGTTCAATAATCATCCAATTTTTTTGGATACTCCTCACCGTTTTCCCGCAGTACGCCGGCGAAAAACACCTTCGTTTCCTGTTTCTTTGATCACCTGTCACGGCCACAGGCTCTGACCTACAGAGCTCAGACTTCAGTCACTATTGTGTGATCCTGGACTAAACATTATGGATTCACTTTTGTAGGAAGACTCCACTCTATAGCGCCCCCTACCTATACCCTGAAATGTCAACTTTGTGCGATTTTCATGAAACTTTGCCCAAAAATTCTATGCCTGATAAGAAGCATAAAATTACATTATCGCTATGGTGCATTTTAAAAACTTGGCCAGCAGGGGCGCAATGAATGCTCAAAAAAAGACATTAAAATCTATAACACGCACGTCCTCTGTCAGATTGACTTGAAACTTGAATCACTTATAGACTGGATGACCCCGGTTACAAACATATGTATAACATAACGGTCGGGCATATAGCGCCACCTATAGACATGCACAAACATTACAATGGGGATAGGAAATTTACTTTGACTTTTATTTGTGAAACTTTGCACATTAATCCTTAATGTGCCCCTGATCATAAAAGTCAATCAGACCTATGCTCTATTTTGTACAGTTTTGTCTCCAGGAGCCTCCAACGCTCCTATACATTGTCAATGACACTGAGACTCTTATTTCACAAATGTGAGATAAAAAGTCACTAAACAGTGACAGACTCACACCAAAGTTGGCCGAATTAAATATAATAATGTAAATATCAGATTCATAACTGTATTTTACACACTTTTAACCAAACAGCTCTACGGCGCCACCTTCTGTAAAAATCCAATGAAGACTGGGACAAGTTTACTTTGGAGTAGGACAATGACATTTACCACAGTGACAGAGCTGATGGAGACAAACATAAAACATAATTGGTGCAATGCTCCACGTCACACAGGAAGTCGGCCATTTTGGATCTAAAATCAGCCGCCACTGTGATTTCGTTTTTATTTTAACGAACTAGTCCTAGGTTTTTGGGCCCAGTGAGCTCAGACTTGACCTGCTGCATCTAGAGGCATTGAAATTCAATAATCATCCAATTTTTTTGGATACTCCTCACCGTTTTCATGCAGCAGGCCGGCGAAAAACACCTTCGTTTCCTGTTTCTTTGAACACCTGTCACGGCCACAGGCTCTGACCTACAGAGCTCAGACTTCAGTCACTATTGTGTGATCCTGGACTAAACATTATGGATTCACTTTTATATGAAGACTCCACTCTATAGCGCCCCCTACCATTCACCTCAAATGTCAACATTGTGCGATTTTTACCAAACTTACACAATAAATCCTATGTCTGAGAAGATGCAAAATATTACATTACAGGTATGGTGCATTTTCAATACTTGGCCAGCAGGGGCGCAATGATTGCTCAAAAATACCCCGAAAAATCACTAGCACACACACGCTTTGTTGGATTGACTTGGAATTTGAATCACTAATAGAGTGGATGGTCCTGGTCACAAAACTATGTCTAACGCAATGGTCTGGGTTACAGCGCCACCTATAGGAACGCAAAACTACCAGAGACTATCCATTTTGCCATTCATATGCTATGACACTTTTGAAATGGGGAGAGTAGGAGCCCGGGCAGGGATCTGGAGAGGAAAATGCAATGTTGGGAAGTTGCAGGTCGAGGGCGGCTGCGTGGCAGGGCGGTCGCGCGGCTGGCGAGAGCTATCATCGCCGCTTTAGCGGCTTTAATTTTCTTTGCTCTTTCTATATATGAATAATTTATGTGTTTTTCTTAACTTAACTTCTTCATTGTTAACTTTTCCTCAACACCCTCATCGATTTTGCTGGAACATTGCACATAGATCGCCACGAAGATTTGACACTTTTGAAATGCTAAACGGAGCGAAGGTACAAATTAGCTCTGGAAATGCATGTAATTAACGTCCCCAGTGACTTCCAATAATCAAAGGCGCAATCTTCTGAGAAACTATTACTGTAGGATTATTACTGGAGCAGGTCTCAGCGGCAGGACCGACCCTATCTGTCAAACGTACGCGGGGCCATATCACTGCTCCGGACAGAAACGCATTCGACGAGACAGGCCCAGTCCAGCCTATTGATGTCAACCTTTAGCTCACAGTTATCACGCACGCACAGGCAGGCTTCATATTGAATAAAAAGGGTCCGGGGTTAAATAAAAGTGGAAGGCTTTCACTTCAGATCTCGTCCTGGCTGTGTCTGCGTGCCACGGCGCAGAGATGCAGCAGGAGATAAAGACGACTAGAGATGTCAACATGTGTGGAGTTGGGAGAGTGTCGAGGAAGACTTGTTTACTGTGGATAATGTTGGCAGGAAAGTAGGAATATTTAAAGCACTTTATTAGGACCAACAGTATTATTTAATATATTTTTTTCATGAAGGCTGTATTGTAAACATAGAAAATCACGTAGTCCTAAATTAAGCAGTTGCTCATGCTTTAAAGTTTTTAGATGTTCATGCTGTTTTTCTCTCCTTTGGAAAGACTTTTTATCCAAACGTATCATGTAAATAAAAGGGAATCTTCTGGTTGGAAAAGTCATAAGTGAAAAATTGACATTCTAGGCCATATTGTAAAATACCAACACAGTATCACTAGAGGGCGTACATTTACCACGACACAAAAACAGCGTATTTTGAGCACGAGTTTACAGCTGTTTTTAGTACTTATGTTACGCTGTACATTTAGCACGATATGAGTTTTGGTTGCAGCCACGTGGGGACGTTTTCTTCAGGTGAAACGGGTAAGTTCAGGCTTCAAGTTACTAAAATAAGTAAGATTAGGTCTGGGGCCTGGGGCAGGTTAGGATTAGAATCATGATTTTGTTAATATTCATAAAAAAGGACACATCTTAACAAAATAAAAATACATTTCTCTGCCTTTTGACCCAACCTTGAATCCTCAGTAGCTCATGAGCTCAGTGTAGTTATCGCAGTGTTCAGGGGAAACTCACCCAAACATGAGAGAAACATGCAATTACAGAGAAAAAGACCACTTTGTCACCCTTAAAGACGGTTTTCTTTAGCAGCACAACAGCCTCCTTCAGTCTTCAAATCATCCCTTCTTCCAACTTACCTTAATGTTATATTTTACTGTTTTCATTTATGGATTCAGGATGATTCAGAATCATCTATAACCAACATTTTGTCAATTTCCAAATGTATTTTTTGTATTTTTTTTTTTCTGCGTCTTTTTTGTCATACATTTACCCAATGATCATGTTGCATTTGTGAATGTAGCTTCTTTACAATGCCATTAAACTAATTTCTTTCTGATTCTAATTGAACAAGCAAAAAACAGAGGAAAATATCATACTTGCAAAACCCGATTAGCCTTTTGCATTACCCCCACATTACACAAATTTAATTACGTTAGTCAAATTCATATTCTGCGAACACGAGGAGATACAATCGAGCCGACACTCCAGCGCTGACTTGAATAATGCTCATAATATGTCCATAAATCATTGTAACAAATAGCTGATCTGTTTTCCAATCCTACACCACATTTAACTCGCACTCAGCCTTGTGTCGCCTTCTTCGTCTTCAGGGGGAAAAAGAAGAAGAAAAAAAACAGCCCTCCGATAAAATTCATCAATGATTTTAACCAACAACCCTGAATGCTCCACGCTTTGATGCAACCCAATGTGTTTATTGATTAATAAAAGGTGCGCGGGTCCCATTTCGCAGATATACTGTCTGTGCCTCCGATTCGCTGTCATGGGGCCCGTTTTTTCCTCCGGGACTAATGCGTTTCACTTGAGCTGATCCAATCCCTTCTCCATTGTTTTTTATGTACTGCTGTTTAGCGTTCCCTGAGCTCTACTGACTACCTGTCTATGGAGAGGACAATAAACATAAATCACACTTGTTAGAGGCTGGTTTTTGCGGTGGAAAATGCAGAATAAAACACCTTTGAAGTGGTTTCTGCTGCTTGGGAAGATGGATGTGAGCTAAGGCATTATTGGTGTCATTAAAGACCAGATGAAAGCTTGTCGTTGTAAGATAAGATTCATTGCACTGGTCTATTGTTTTATGTTGTCAGTTGTAAATATTTAAATGGCCCTTTGTTTTGTCTTACAAGGCCGAACTTATATTGTCTATTTACCGCTTGTGAATACAGCTGATCTGCAAATTGAAATTACTGTTTACCACATAAGTAGCCTTGGCAGTCAAATGTGATAGGATTACCTGTGCAGGGAAATTTGCTGAATGTTCTTAGCATTGTTCACCTCACCCATTTTTACATGCTGTTGTCTTGTTGATGGACTTAAGGACAGACCTGCTTCATCTCTTTGTATTCATCCAAAAAATCTATGAATAAATTAACTAAATTAGCATATTAATTTGGCAAACTGAAAATATCGAAAGTCGCTGGTCAACACAAATCAAAAACATTAAAAATTACTAATAAAAAATCAGAAACAGGCATTAGCCAAAAACACAGAAACTGATTTTCCAACAGCAAACAAGCAAATGAAACCTCTCTGCAAGGAAAAAGGTGGAGAACTACATTGAAGGTAACATGTGAAGACTGACCATCCATTTACAGATATAAAGTTTAAGTCTGTAAAGTCAGATTCTATTAACAGAGGGAAGCGACTCATCTAACAGGACAAAGACATAACAAACATAAATTACTGTATAACAAAGAAACATAAGCAATAGGACAAAATTCAAAGAAGCAGATAGTTGCCCTTATTTATGATCGAAAAGTAAACTGCTAATTTTTACAACAGAAATAAAGTTGAATCGTTTAGGACTATACATAATACAAATACAGATCTTATTGCAATGATACATGCTTTGTTAACAGTCATATAATGTAAATTTACCTTGTTTATGGTCACATAAATGAACCTTTACAATCGTGATCATCATTGACAATGTAGAAACAAATTTTGAATGAAGATGTGGTTAGCTTCATTTAGGATTTTTACGATTATACAAAAACACAATTATAGTGATTTGTTTTTGCCTAAAAGGAATACAAAAATCCACATAAAGCCAAGCCCACAAATATATTTTACCTAAACGAGGCATCACCCATACCATGCTTCAAGAGTCTGAAAAGGACATGTTTTGAAAAGTCCAGACTGCAAAGAACTCAAAATGTCATCTTGGCATCTTTTTGGCAAATCCAACACTTTTTATGTAGATGATGACATCACTGCCCCAGCGTTATCTGAGTCTGACCTTTACAGGATCCTGCTCCTCACTGCTCCACCACGAGTCACCGGAGACGAGGAAAAAATACATAAATAAATCCACCTCAGATTTTGTCTCCATTAAGTCATGCAGCTTTGAAACTTTGTCCTTCCAGTCACATTTGAAGCATTCATGTTGTAAATTCTGAAAATAGTTTAAAAGAAATCTCAGCTACATTTCTGCTCATGTGTCACATTTGCACGTCTGACCAAAAACTCGTTTTGTGAAATAAATGTTAGTAAATGTTATGGTGACATGTTTATGTGATAATCTACTTTTAGATTCAAATAAAATCAAATCCATTTATTTTTGTATAGCCTAAAATCACACAACAGTCGTCTCTGAGGACTTCTCAAGAATGTTAATTTAGCAAACATAAATGGTAGAAGATAAAAATAAAACAAGAAACATTCAGAAACAGTGATCAAGCATCTAAAGCAGATTATTAGTAAACAAGCAAATTAATAATCCAGAGCATCCTCTGTCCTTAGACCCTCCTTCTCTGGGAAAAAAACAAACAAAAAAAAAAATCTAAGGGGAAAACTACAGTGAAGATGAGATCCACTCCCATGGATGAACAGGCTGTAGATGTAATTAAGACTAACATGGATCTAATTGCAGATAAAGACTGTAAATCTGTAGAGCCAGAGTCCATTAGCAGACATTCTAAACATGTTTTACATAAACCTGCCAGACTCTACAGGTGGACATTTGTGTTTGTCATAACATGACACATTTAAACTTTCCTTTACATTTGTGTGTTGTACACTGTCCATATATAAATAAAGACCAAATGTTTTCTTCTAGTTTTGCAACTTACTGTCAGTCTCACAGCGCCACACTCTGGCTGGTTACAGGTATTACAGTGATTTTAGGCCGTTTCAGAGTTTATGTGGACGCTCACATTTACTGAGCCAGTTCCATGTTTATGTTACTTCATGTAAACATAGTTTTAACCTTCCAAATGTGCATTAGTCCATTATGGATACATGAATGCATGAATACAAAAGTGGTTGTCAAACTTGTAAAAATATTCTTAAGTGTAGCACATCTTTACCAAGTTTAAATATATATTTAACAGTTATAATCGTGTCTCTAAGTAAACCTTGCCTGCAGAGGATTTAAAGGAACATCAGAAAGCACAAATGTAACACAGTTTCATTGACTTCACTTTCTACCTTTTTCATTTGAATCACCAGCACAGCTTGTTTCCCTTTCTTTCCCATTTGTCCCCTGACTGCACTTCACTGGGACAATAATGAGCCTTCCCTGTTGTTTAAAACTCTCTCTCTCCCTGTGTCTCCCTCTGTCTCTCGCCCAGCCTGACGAGGAGGGTCAGAGCGTCGTCTCTCACCTCTTATTTACAAGATCCATGTTTATCTAATGCAAAATCAATAGTTCGGCGACGCAAAGAATTTAGGGCCGGGTGAGCAGTCATTGAAAGCTACTTAACGGCAGATCTACGGGTGCTTTAGAGGGTCATAAAAGAGAAGGATCACAAAAGACAAAACACAATCTATTAGAGAGATGAACAGGGTCAACTGGTGTCAACATTTAAGATTATCACTATTAACATAATACTTTGTTCTGTCTATGTTGTAGTAAATTCCACTTAATTGATCGACAACACATAACTGGAAAAACATTTTTGCAGCTTGAACAAAAATAAACATGAATTATTTTTGATTTACTGCCCATAACCTATACATTCAACTAAGAACATTCATTTCAGTTTGAGTCTGATATATGGTTTCTTTAAATAAAATCAAAGCAGTCAAGCCATTCATTAATGTTGGCCTGTGAGGCCAATTTCTACAATTGTTCCATGTTTTTATAATTTACTAAATTGTAGCTTTTTTAGAATCTGTCATCCCATTCAAAAGGTGAAGTGGTTTAAAAAACTGTCGTACATATTTGTGACAATGTTCCAAAAATTCCAACTTTTTAATAAATTTTGAAGATGTTCCAAGCTGTGGGAGCAGCATAAATGAATGCCTGCTTACTCAAGTAAGTAAGTCTCAGTTGATATGTCTCAGTTGATATGAAAAAAAGCTATCAAAATATAATTATTTGAATTGACACATTTAGCAATTACAAATCCTGATATTGTTAGGTATGATTTTCTCCACAAACAACTACATATTGTGTCTTATTCTTTAAACAGCTAAACATTCAATTTTAATTTGTGCAATGTTGCTTAACATGCATTTTTTTTTTTGTCAGCTCATATCTAAAAGACCTATTTAAATAAAGCACTAATCTAAATCTAATTTTCTCCCAAATTCTGCCACTGCACAACTTAGACTTTACATCTTAAAAATATAAAACAACAGAACTAACTTTTCCAGATCATGCAGGTATACTACTTACTGATTGCATACTGATTTTTTAATTTCATATCATCATACATTCATTCATTGTCTACCACTTAATCCCGTGAGGACCCTGTACCAGTAACTTTGGGCCTTACGCAGGGTACACCTTGGTCAGTGGCCAAGAGTTAGACAGACAACCATCTCATTCACTCCATTTACAGTGATGCCCAATTAACCTAAACATCCATGTTTTTGGAGGGGAAGAAACCGGAGTACCCGAGAAAACTTGCTGTGACACGGAGAGAACATGCAAACTCCACCCAGAGAGATGTGAGATGTTGATATGGTCCGACCCAGGAGTCGAACCCACAACCTCCTTATTATGAAGCTAGTGCTCTAACCACTCTGCTACCGTGCATCCAGTTTTCTAAACATGATAAAGTTAATAACCATTAACTTGCATGCTAACCACCTTTATTCCTTAGAAGAATAAAACCCTCTATAATTACATGTAGAGCAATGGAAGTTCCATTTTTAGTGGAGGCATTTATTTATCTTTTAACACTTATTATTTTAGAGTTATCAGGTACTTTAATTATCTTCATTTACTTTCTCTCTCTCATCAATTAATCTGACATTCTTTATAAATCATTCAAATATATTCATAAGAACTGTACTTTCTGCATTACTCAGGCTGTTCTTAGACTCCACACTCACATATAGGCCCATAAATCAGACAGCTTTTGAAATTTGACACTTGGGCTGTGCACCACTATTAAACTTTAATAGACTAATTGACCAACTATGATGATCCTTAAATTGAGTCTCTTCATCATGCCGAGGCCGCCCGGGACAACCATGTAATATAATGTACCCGCTCTGTCCCGTTCCCGCGCACCTCCACCTTATTTCCTGCTCCCTTGCACTTTGAATAGATCAGCACTTCGGACTATTGCTCCGCTGGCTCTGGCTTGGCCCCTAAAATTCACTTTTCCCCACCAGTAAGCACTATCTTCTTCATGGCGACCCCTTACACAAAGACCTTGCCATCTGTCAATGTCGTTTTGCGCAAAATGGCCGCGATTAATTGGAAAACAATGTCGGGGCCAAGTGGGAGGGTCAAAGCAATATGCATCAGGGCGCCTCCGGGTCACTTCCTCATCTCCTCCTCGTTGCCGGGACGTTTGCTCTTGACAACCGGGGATGTCGAAGCACGTCGAGGCGGATTGGGTTAGCTCGCCGCGCCGGTTGGCAGTGGGTGTTATCAGGAGGACGGATGCGGTAGGTACACTCTATCTGTCTATGTCTGTGTCGGCGTAAAGCAGTGATAATCGATGGTGAGGAGCGCAGGGTCTCGGGGGACGTGGCCTCACCTCTGCAGGAAAACTCAGACTGAAATACAGCCACTCGAATAAAGGAGATGGACAGTGAAGAATATAAGTGCAGGCATACTCAAGGCAGAGCTGTTTAAAGGGCTCACACAATGGAGTATTTGCTTAGTTTTGCACAGGACATTTACATTTGCGTCTTAAAAACAAATGTAAAATTACCCATCATTCAATCAATCAGGCATTCCCTCATCAGGAATTTGGCATTACAATGGAAGGATGGAATTACTATGGGAAGCTACATTTCTCTGTCGTGAGGAAACAAATGCAGTAATGAACATATGTTGATGCCTAAATGCTCAGAACAACTCTTGTAATTTCTATTTGCTTAAATCTGGTAAATTTAAAAGTGTTGTTTGTGTAGTCAGAGAAGGAGCAGAGAAGACAATTTATTACAAAATCATTGTGATAAGTGTGTACGTATATGTCCACATTTTGTGTGTTTTGAAGTCGTGGTTCTCCAAATTTTTTTTTTTTTCAGTTGTGACTCCAGCAACAACACAACAAAAAAGTTTGATCCCCAAACACAAAAAAGTAAGTTATTGACAAAATTATGATGTTTCTTTATGACTTTTTGACTTCCTTTTATTTTTTCATATATGACCAGCATGGGACAATTTGTAAGTCTACTCTTGATATATCATGCTGAAGCCTGGTAATTCCCAATATCATCTGGGAAATCTAACCTGGGTCACGTCACGTTCAGTAGAGGAACCTTCATGAAGCGTTTAGGAAAAGGAGGATGTTTAATGAAATGCTAGCTGATTGGGTGACTTGTCAACTGTGCCTAACCAACCACAGTAAGGATCGTGCTGGCATATCCATCTGCACGTGGGATAGAACAAGTGTCACTTGTCTTTAAAAAAGTAAATACTTTGTGTTTCTTCTAAAACAGAATCAATAGCAGCATAAACTGGAGCTGCCATCTTTATTTTTTTTATTCAGGGTTACTGTTGTCTTTGCTCACAAACTCAATCCGCCCTGCTGCAATATGATGGGAACGTTCAACCACTGATTAGAACTCCAAACCAATCGGGCTGGTGAAGGGCCAGATGGATTTCTCTCGAGTTTGTGAATTCACAAATATCACAAGAGAATCCATCTGGCTGGCCAGGTTACGGGAAATCACTTCATAATTCCCATGGCAGTTCTGACAAAGTTGAGAATCACTGCCCAAAGGTCTTCCTTTAGCTCAACTTTATATTATATCAATGTTTCATGCTGTTAGCATAACAACCTACACAGTTTGAATGCTAAGGTCATTTTCAATTGTGAATCTAACTGAAACCAGTTACTATAATTCAGCTCCATAGGTTTTGTTGTTATGACACAATTTAAGACTTTTGAAATCAAGCAAAAATATTTAGAAACACATTTAATCCATAGTTAATGAAGTGTAAGATCGGAAATATTATGTCAAGGTAGTGTTTAAGTTTGTTTGTTTTGTTTTGTTACAATGAACCATAACATTGTCTATGAAGAACATGTTAATGACACACAAATGATACATGTATTGCCACATAAAATACAGTGTTTATTCACAATTTGAAAGAAATTATTGTATTATAAGACCACAAATATATCATTATTACAGTATGTAAATTACTCCCTTCATTATGAATTTAAAGACCTTGTATTTACATTATTTTACTAGAAGTTTACAGTAGAAGTTGCAAACATCAAAATATGTTGTGTTAAAATGTGTGTCCTATAAAAACACTTGTTCTAAAAAACGAGGAAAACAATAAGGTGCTAAAGTGTCACACACAACCCCACGTTCCTCCTAATCCTGATTCCTTTCTCTGCTGCTCCATAATCCCAGACTCTCCATCTCTCCACACATCCCTTGTTGGTGTATCAGTGCTTGATGGGTTTTCCCCTGTCTGCAGCCTCAGCATATCGAATCAGTGTGTTTCAGGGTTGACTGAGTAGCTTCATGCCCTCGGTAACCAGCACCACTGACCCTGTCTATATGCAGCCTGCCATTTACTGCCCCGGCTCCATTCTGCTGACACATAATGCAAGTCTCCGTCTCACACGCACAGCTGGTCATCTTCATGTCAAACCCACAGACTCCGCCATCTATCCTCCAGTGATTCATGAGAGCGCCGGCCGGCCAAGGTGAAAGAAATATGGTAAAATCGGCAGAGGGTTTGATGGAGAAGCACGCAGAAGTTTGGGAGGAGCTGTTCAAAATGGAAAGCTTTTCTGTGGAGTGGCTTTTGTGATTGTGAAAGAACTATTGCGTGCTGAATCGTAAGTCAGAGCAAATAATGCGGATGGATGAGCTTTGGGGTATTATTGAGTACAGTTTTCTCATTTGAAATATTGTGACTTGATTGTTGGTGAGCCACAGTTCATCGCAAACTGCAAAGTGTGCTAATGATTAAACAAAATTGTCTTTTTTTGAGTTTTTAAATATGTTTAAGGTTGCTTCCTTGTCAAAAACAACATTAGAGTTCTTCCTGTGAAAAACTTTTTTTTCCTCTTTGAGTTGCAAAAAAATGTGCCTCTGCAATGATCCAGACTTGTTTTGGGCTCCAAAGGTCACATGTTTGCTTTGCTTTACAACAAAGTCTGGTCACAACCCCATCCACCCTTGTGTCGATATAGTACTGTATGAAACATGAAACAACAAAGGAGTTCAACAAAATCTAACTTTACTCACCTCTCAAGCTGTTTTTGTGTTTTGTCCATTGCCCCACCCCCCCCTTCACCCCCCCCCGCAGCTTCTTCCTCATTTCTCCAGCTCCAAGTCTTGTCGGTGACGCGCTTCGGCCCGTCCAGATTTGCCATATAAGGAAGTATGCATTATTCATTTTATGTAAATAACCGTTCGTAGCTGGAGTTTGGTGAATTTGGCGTAAAGGCTGTTAGGAAGGAATTTGGCTCGTTACGAACCCGTCGTGAATCACACGTAGAGTTTTCGCAGCGGCTTCTTAAAGTGGAAGTTACGCACAGATTTTTCGAAGACTTTCATGAATGAGGCCCATTGTTATTAACCATGTGTCAAAGGATTTAGAAGAGGAAGTTGTCAGATTTAAAACCTTGTGTTTTCAGTGTAACTACAACACAGCTAACCTACCTTTAACCCTGGATGTACAGTGACTGCGCGGTGCGTTCGGTTCAGGACACATTTCTTGCAAAGTGCCCACAAGAGCGCTTGCATAATGAATTGAAAGCTGCACCAAATCGCTGTTGTCTTTGAAAAAAAATAGATCTCATGCGAAATCTTTACGCAGAATCTTCCACAACTCTTGCATTGGTTTTAAGCATTTTCTAAGTTCTGCCGTGCGGGACCTGCACTGATTTCACACTCATGGTGAGAATATACTATACAAAACGTTTCCCAAATTGACAAATGTATCGATCAATCACACCCACTGAAACTCAGGAGATAAACATGACCATACCAGCTTGTCAGTGCCTGATCTCATCAGATGTCAGAATCTAACTTACATATAGGAGACTGCTGTAGCACCAGGTGCCACAGTGGGACAACTGCAGGAGTAAATGTTGTGCCTTTGGCCACATTGCCCAGTATGGACTTGGAGTACATGTGTTTTAAGCAGGAGGTGTCAGAAAAGTGACCACAACTTGTGGCTGCCAAGCGTTCAGGGTGATGTCGCTTTTAGATCCTTCGACTCTTCCTGTCCTCGTGAAACAGATTTTGCCATTGTTCACCCAGAGAGATTGTGACCTGAGCTTAGACCGTCAAGTTCGTTTTACCCTACTGTTGTGTTGTTACAATAAACCCAGTTCAATAAACCCAGTTTTATTATTTTTATTTAATCTTAAATTTGTGAATGAAATCAAGCTTTTTTCTTCAATATTCACACAACTTGAATGTGTTATGTGAATATTGCTGTTGACTAACTTACTTCTCACACTGATTACCACAGTTTTAAACCATCTCGATCAAACCTAAAGTTCCCAGCTCAAAGAAGTGTAATCTCCGTCACTCACTGATTCCTCTCAAACATTCAGAGTAAAAATACCCCCTGTGCTTGTGAAGACATCCACAACTCCCTCATGGGCCATCATGAAAGGAAAACTCTTCGGATTTGTTCTACTGTGTAATTAGCATTAAAATGATTCATCTGATCCGTGTCATGTTGCAGACAACCAGTAGTTATGTCAGGCAGCATTTAAAAAAGTTCCACTGAGGGGCTCAATTACCTTCATGTGAACAAACCCACTGTCTCCTGAGCTGCATGCATGGCCTAATATGGCATGATTTGATTATTCTGCTCAAGTAAACGCATGCAAATAGCTCCTTAGCTCCACTTGTTAAGCTCAAAGTGCACTGATTAAGTACACAATATGTCAAAGATATCATTCACGCACAACTTAGAAAAATGTCTGATTTCTCCAAGCTTGAAGTGGCTCTAGAGAATTTTCACTTGTGTAACTTTTCTGGTAGAATGTGCGCAACTTAGTCTTCATGTCAGAATTTCAACAAATGTGTAATAATGAGGTGAAATTTAAGCTGTATTTACAAAAAAAAAAAAAAAAAAAAAAAAAAAAACGGTTATATTTGAGAGAAGTCTGCTACTTGTTCAGCTGATAAAAATGAACTATCACAATCCTGGTAATGCTTAGTGTAAAAAAAAAAGTTGAAACCTTCTTATTTATCAGCCGTTCTCACCCTCAGTTTGTTGAAACAAACAAAACAAACAAACAAACAGAAAAACAAAACAATGCTTGGACCTAAAGCCTTCCATTTAAACTAAAAATTACTACAACACCTAAAACACCTTTAGCTTTTGAAGTATTGTCAAAACCCCCATTTGTAAAAATCCAGGTCATACGGTTAAGGGTGATCACACTCAGCTGGACCAATCACAGCGCAGCATTGTGGCTTCAGCGGAAGCACACTTAAAAAAAAATAAAATAAAATTAGCTTCAAATACTTGCCATTACATTTCAGTTTTTCCCAATAGCTTTTCCAGATTGATAATGTGTGAAACTCAATTCAATACAATACACATATAAAAAATCTGGTTTTCACTTATTACTAGAGTCAATCAGTCATCAGAGGCAAAAACTACAAAGCCTCAGCTCCCCAAAAAGTCCAGCTATGCTTCAAAAATTGTATTTTTTTTGTCCATTTTAGCCTGGCGTTTTCAGAAAAATGGTCTCTGTCCCACCACCACTTCTTAAAATGCCCATGAGAGTCAAGCTGGGAATCCGCATCAGATTTACAGCATAAAAACAGCAAGTTAGGTATTAAGTTACTAAATCGGTAAGTTTAGGGCGGTTAAGATTAGGAGGGGATTCCTTTAATATTCATACCCATTTTACAACCACCATACAAATGAACTGGGACTGCAACGGTGACATTTACGCAAAAAAAAAACCAAAACAAAATATATGTTCTAATCTACGCTTTACTTGTGGATAGTGGCTTTTGAAAACACAGATAAAAACACAAATTTTCACATCTTTTTTTTTTTTATGTCAATATGTCATGAAAATTGTCATGTGCATTTCCACTTACAGAAGTCAGACCTAGACTCCAAATACACACACAATTAGTTGAAGTGATTTAAATGTTTCCAAATATACACTAGTTGTGATAATCTGTTGTGGGATAACACACGGTTCGACCGGTTGTTCACTGTGCCATTCAAGTCTTCTGTTTTTTTGTTTTGTTTTGGTGATGTGGACGGCCATCTGTCAGGCTTACCTACTGAGAGCCAATGATTGTGCTCGCTCCAGTGCGCCGCGACCCTCACATATTTCACATGTTAGCCTGAAAAAAGACCTGTCCTCTGGGATTCTGCTTACCGCTCTGATGTGGGGCTGTTCATCAAAACGAGATGGGCCCGTGATGGAGAGGCAGCGGGTGACGGTGGAAACTCCCATCATGCTTTGCTGGTTAGTTACTTTTAGACTTGCCTGGCAGCTATATGATGAGTATTGGCATGTAAAAGAGCATATTCATGTTAGGGGTGGATAATAATGCAAAAAAAAAAAAAAAAATCATAACACAATATATTGAGCCAGGTCTTAATTTAGATTTTTGTCTGATTCACAAATACCCTCTCATCTTCTCATCATCACAGTAGAACATTTCAGGATTTTAATAAACAATTCTTCAAAGAAAGGATTTCTGAATTCATCATAAAAAGGACAATATTCTCCCAACATAATCTACTCTCGTCAGGGGTTCGAGAGAACCTTCCATTTTCCAGCACCAAAGGAAGGATTCCTGTACGCAACCGAGCTATCTGGGATCTTTTGTCATAAAATTCTGTTTTCAACGTTTTTTTTAACTGAAATACATCTGTAATTTTGGTTTCATCATGATCCCATTCTGCCATTGCTCTTCAATTTTGGACACAAGCTTTATTCTTAGGATGTTCACACGACAGGGTAAATTGTTATGAAATATACAGAATATTGAAGCTGTCTAGGTGAGTCTGCTTCAATCCACTCAAAAACATGTCTTGTTAGTCTGTTATCAGACATATTAAGAATCTGATTCCATAATCTAATCATATAACACTTTCTTTGATTATCATTTATTATCATTAAATGATAATAAATGATATATGATATGATATATATATGTCAGAGATCAAGTAAATTCTATTTATGGGCTTCAGGATAGTTAATGCTAGTCTGGTCCATAGGGACAGTGATAAAGTTTAGGAGAATGGGTAATTTTTGGTAAAGGGTTAGGGTAAAGGTTGAGATGAAATAGTTAAAGCCAGGGTTTAGGTTAGGTTTAGCTACAAAAATAAACTCATTATCATGGCAACAAGGTCACGTCTGTCACTCTGGACCGGACTACTAACCTTTTAGGTTCTTGGCTCTTTCTGGTTTTCCAAGATATAAGCCCCCAATCTTCATCCTATATTACGTCAGAGGAGCCACTGTCTTCCCCGGTCCTCTTGTTCACACAGCCACAGACTGTAAAAGTTGGTCTGATTGGCTGCAGTGTTAGCACATGTAAATGTATAGTGTGGAAAACGTTGTGGAGTAAAACGTATGTTTTTACCATTAGAATTGTGACCTGCAGCATTGGAACTATTCCTTCATGATGGGTTTTGCAGTAAACTTTGCATCACTCTTTACATTTACTCAATTCAGATAATATTAGATTTAACTTCTTTTTAAAATCTGAAACTACTCCAGGTAACTCTGATAAGTGCTGGTGTCCCCCTGGGGCCTCATACCAGTGGTTGGGAAACACTGGCCTACAAAATGATTCTGAATTGACAATTTTCACCAAAAGGAAATTCAAACAGGTTTGGACAATAACAATAACATTTACAATACAATCAGTGTAACCTTCAAAACTCACCAGACTTAACTGTCATCTGTCTCTGTTCAACTTCAGCCCAAGGTCAGTGTCCAGAGCGGCCATAACTCAGAATCAGATAATTAGGCCCAATGATGATGAGGGGAGTAATGGAGGAGAGAAAGTGCAGACGTCAGGGATTATTAGAGACACTTTGAGAAGAACCAGAAGAGAAAAGACACAACCCCAATATATGAGAACAACTGCACACCAAACCTAATGGGATTGATTGAAGTTAAATATGATGCTGGGTTAAGCATTAAACTGTGAGTAAAGACAGAATCCTTGTCTTGTTTAAATACTGCATTAGACAAGTCAGAAAGTAGAATATCAAGTTTTTAAAGATGTTTTTTTGTTTTCCTCTGAGCCTCTGAAAGCACTGTTGTTAATGCCCCAGATTTGTGATGTTATAGATACATCTCTGATATATTCTTTGATCACAAACACCTGCTGTCATACCAATCCCACAGCTACAAAATACATAGCTGTAATGTAAGTTTGTCTCTTATGTGCAAACATTCAGTGTAACATCAGCAGAGGTACAGTGTGTCATGACTTCGTGTCAAAAGAGTTTTACTCTTTTAGTGCTAATCAAGTCTATATGACAGATTATCACAAATGTTTTGAGATGCAAAGACGCAAAAACATCTTACACACACTGACACAGTTTCTAGTGAGTTCAAGCAAAGATTTAACATAATTTAAGTGTTTCTAGGTACCACTTGTGGGTTCCCCTCTACACATGTAATACATTTGCTGGACAAAATACAACTACAATCCTCATAAAAATAGTCAATAGATGAAAACAAGCAAATTCTTTTACCGAGAAAAAAATAAATAAAAATGGTCTAACTTGTCAAATGCATTTCAAACTAAAATAAGACATTAATTCATTGTTTAAAGCAGAACTAAATAACAATCAGTGAAACGACTCCCTTTTATTCACCTTATTCTGCCCCTCCCACTTTTCTTGGTTGGTCACTTCCTGCTTAGCTCTTGTTAGAGTAGCTAACATGTTAGCTTGTCTGTCTTGTGGGGCGATCTCAAATAAATATGAATAAAACCTAGCAACTGGATAGTACAACTGCAGCTACACAGGAAGTGTGCTTCCAAAAAAGTGGGCGTGGCATAATAAGGTAAACACACTCAAAGATCTTTTTGTTGTTGAAATACTTTAGTAAATACCTTACACTGCCAAAGCGGTTCAATATGAATATTTTTTGCACCAAACAAGACAGAAAAGCTCTGTAAAAAGAAAGATGTCAGTTAAAGGTCATGTTAGTTCAGTCATGATCATAGTTCATTAAAATGTTTTCTATGGATATATTATTAATTAAATATAACATTATTAACTTGTCTATGTTTCAACTGTAAACAAGAAACCTGGATTTTGTTTTGTGAATAGAGATGTTTATTAAAGGTTAGTTTACTGATGATTGTAACTCTTCCAATTTGAATATTTGTACAAAATGTTTTTTCTAAAATATAGGGGATAACTTGAACATAATTGCCAATTCACAGATTTAACCCACATTTTCTTATCTCTATGGAAAAAGCTTTTTTCTTGCCACGCTGCAAAGCAATAAGCTCTCCAAAGATCCAGGAAGGTAGTGGATATTCCATAGTACACCTTTAAGTTCTCTCCTTATATTTTCCAGGACAGATTTATAAAACCTCCCACATCTGTAACAATATTTCTCAAACAGACGATGATCCTGGTTCTGTCTGTCCGTCTGCTCTGTGCACAAAGCAGTCCTGAGGTATAGTTATTACAGCATATAAACCAGCCGACTGAAGTGAAATACCATTTAATTACATATTTGAAGTATTTGAATTGGGAGCTGGAATGAAACAGGCTTTGAAGGGGGAAATGCCATATTCCAATCAAACGTTTGACTGTGGGAAGGTTAATGAATGCCATCAGCCGCCGCGCCACTACATTTTCAGCAGATGCATAAATTAGATAAAGACTCGGAATGCGCTCCTTTGTACGAGCCGAAGGGACGGCTGACGCTAACACAATCACATGAATGTGAAAACCCACAGAGTGAATGGGAAATATAGGCTGCTGAAGTTGAATTTTTTTTTTTACTGTCTACATTTACCTGCCTGTAAAAAGTAGTACAAATCAGATAGTACCATAATTACATCTGAGGACTGCTGCAGTTTTTCACACTACTACAAAGGTGGCTCACAGGAAATATTACCATGGCAATCCGCCATATTTGGAGTAAGGGGGCTACACTTTTATTCACCTTATTCGCAATTGTCATCTTGTACCTGAGACAGACAAACTAACATGTTAGCTACCTTTAACAGAGGTAAACAGGAAGCCAAAATTCGCCAAAACACTGCAAAAATATACATACAATTGTGGAACTACTTCATAAACTGCTGAGTCACTAGTGGTATATATAAATAAGATATGAGTATGATGCTCAAATAATCTGAACATATTAATCCTTTCAAGCCTATAGGACTAGATGGAAGAATCTTCTTATTTACCGTAATCATACTGCATGAGAGTTAATTATCTATAAAATATAAACTATTAAATAGTTTATAATCTGTTAAGACTGACTCTCAGGTAATACTGCAGGGCTTATTCAACTGTGCGTCTTTACTTGCTGCTTTGGCACAGAAAATAGGGCAATTTTTTTAGTCTGTGGAACTGTTTATCTGTTATAATATTTCATGATCCAAGCACATTTGTGCTTTAGTCTGTTTCATTGATTCATGATAATCAAAGAGACATTTTGGCAGAGCTTATGGTTGTGATTGGTCACATAAAACCAGACTTCTTTTAGCTTACTTTATCTTTTATTTTCTGTAAAATGTGTGATCCTTATTGACAGTTGTTCATGTTTAAGGTTTGCTGCTCTTGCCATTCTCCATTCTGATTGGTCAGGTTTCACTAACCCCGCCCTCTGCTCTGAGACTCCGCCTCTCTCCTCTGCAGAAAGTTGTGAACTTGTTTATGAGACAGTTATTCAGAGAGGTTCTTGTATGGATTAGTCCAATTATTTCCAACGTGTGGTCCACTGCGCTTGAAACTAATTTTATAGCCTTAATTTTATCGATGTTACTATTTAAATCCAGACTAAATCCACAGGTGTTATCTTGGGCAATCTTAAGAGACAATAGGGGGTCCGGAGCTCTGAAAAGCTTGGGGACGGCTGGGTTAGTTTACTCGGTTCAGGACAAGTTCTGACAATTTTGGAGCCAAATGAAAGACATGAAATTATTTACTATTTTATTATCTTGAAAATAAATAAAACATAAATATAACCTCTGGATTTACAGCCTTTACAACATGTGTGGCCTTCAATGACAAGGAGTCACTTAAGTCACAGCTTTTTAACCTTTTTTAATAAGAATATATAAAAAAAAAAAAGAAGAAGCTTTAGTGCACATAACATTTGTTTGTTTGCCGACTTGGCTAATGCAGAAAAATGGATACATACACGTGGAGGACATACAAAATCAATTGAACTTAAAACAACAATGTAAAGTCTTGCTTTTATCAAACTTTGAATATAAAATGTTGTCAGTAAAAATAAGATCGTAATCCTTTCCGTTTCCATGGCGCCGGAGCGATCAGCAGTGTTGATGACAGACAGTTTAGATGGAGCTGAGTTTGAATATCACAGCCTGATTAGGAACAATGCGTCTCAAACATAATTGTGTCTTATCATTAGCCCATCTCGCAGTAATTATAGCTCATAATTAACGAGCCGTGATTAGGAGATTATTATGAATTTCACGTTAAAAGCCCGTTAAAACATTCAAAGGGAAAAGGGAGTTGACTTTGGTGACTTTTAATGTCGTAAAATGAGTTTAGTTTAAGTCAGAATATGATGAATGTGGCACAGTAAAGTATGAGCGCAATGGCAGCAGAGCAAATGTGTTTTTATTGCAGTTAAAAGTCAAAATTTTGTGTGAAAAGAAATAAGTGTGGAGTTCATTTTGTTACTGTAACGTTACACCATATTATTAAAATACGAAAATGTTTATTAAATACATTTGAGCATTTTTACGATTTTGGAAGAATCACCATTTTGTGTTTCTTTATTTGATGCAGGTGTAACTACAGACTATTTTTCTCACTTTTTGATCTCCCTTTGATCAGCCTTTGTCATGCACTATTGCTCTGACCACTAGATTTAGCCAGTCATTCATTTTTTGGTGTGTGTGTTCGTTTGGGGTTTCAAGTGATGGGAGTTTATCAGGGAGTTTGGGCTTTAGTCTGTGAATACCCTGGACATTGGGAAACTAGTTGCAAAGTTAACACAGTTTTTCACTAGGGCATATTACAATGCTGATAATTAACATACATTCATGGGTACCACTTTAAAATAACTACACTGAGTTTATATTAAGGGGTTAAGGTTTGAATTTGTGGGAGGGTTTGGAGTAATTAAGTATATACTAAGCCTTATTTTAATTTATTATTTATTTTTTAATGATGAATTCAGTCTTTGTTAGGTTTTATTGGCGCCTTATTAAGGCAAACAAAGGTGTAGTTATAAAGTGTTATTCATGCATGTTTTTGGAGATGGGTGGAAGTCATTAGCCAATCAGATACACACCAAGTCTCACTGGGTGGTGAGTGAAGTTAGATAATGGTCTAAAGGACAGATGACCAATCAGCTTCTATGTTTCATTTGTGTCAATGTGTCAAGCAAATAAACTACTCTGATTGGTCGGGATATTGTGGAGTTGATCTGAAATGCAGGCAGAGGCAGCGGTGACCAGACCCACTCTTTTGCAATTTGCTGAAGAGTGGACTCTGGATCCCAGGGTAATATTTTCTATACATTATGACAAAAAACGTATTTATCCCCATGAAGACCCAAAGTAAGTGCTTAACATCAACGGAAATTGAGAAAATGATTTTCCACTTCCAGAAACTAACATTGTGATACTATTTTAATGTTTACTTTACTAGGCAGAACAAAAGGACAAATTGCTATTTTTAAAAAATGTCCTTTTAAGAATCACTTTGGAGTATCACTTAAATATTCAATTTTCATTTAACTGTAACACAGTACACAATATGAGAGGAATAAGACAGGGGTGTCCAAGCTATTTTTGTAAATAGACTTGACCACTTTTAAAGGACCTGAGTCATTTAAAAGTGGACATGCAATAAAAATAATTCCTATTAAAATGAGCCACAAGAGATGGTGTAATCCCTCATTTGTCCAGGGGGGATCCATAGTAGAAAGCTTCAAATTGTTTATCTGGACAGCGTTTTCAAAGATCAAGACAATTAAAACTCTTATTCAAAAGTAAGTTTAATCTGATTGAAAATGACTTTCGGATTAAAGTTGAAATGTTACACAGTGAAATAGTTGATATAATAACACAGTGTGAAAGATACTATTTGCTGTTTGGTCTAATTCTTGAGGGTCAAAAAAAATAATATGAGGGCCGCTTTTCATCACTGGGCCGGAATTTAAACATTTCTGATCAAAATACAGCTTTGAACCTAATGCTTAGGAAACAGTTACAAGCTCATAATAAGTCACCTTTAACACTTTTCAAAGAACTACTCCATTATAAAATGGTTTCCTTTCCAAATGTCAGTCCCAAACCTCTTCAGTGAGTCTTATTGTCCTTCAGTCATTGTCCTCAATACTCTTTATCCCATTAAGTAACAACACGGCTTTAATCTTTCACCAGAAACAAGTCTTCTAGTGTCTTTGATGTTACGCACTTTTCATTGAATTGTGTACAAGTCACTGCAAACACAATTATCTTTTCATGAGCTGAATAAACATGTGAATCTCTGGAGGATGCGACACGACTTGGCACGACGTCGACACTTTGAGTCGTTTGTGGCACTAATTGCGTTTGTCATTGAAATCTGTCCACTTCCGTCTGCTGTGGCTCTTAATGAGATGCTGATTGGAGATACCAGAATTCACTCGCAACTGATTTTAGCACAAAAAGTGGGATAATTTTTGCTCTAATGCCACTTGTTAAAATAATGACTCTCTAATTGCCTTATCAAGGTGTCATAAAGGAGGCTGACAAAAGTATGTGGAGCGCTCAGGGGCACTTTGGCATTCAGAATGTAGATTTTGTTCTGTTTAAGCAAAATGATGAGGGGGAAATGTAAACTAAAAGAAAAAAGTTTTATTCAGCAGAGACTAAAATTAAAACTAGCTGACAAAAGGTGCACTATGGAACTTTTTTGTTTTGACAGTTCCACATGGTCTTAAAGGAATTGTTTAGCTTGGAAAACATCCATTCTGAAAGCATATTATGAAACATTCCAGGCAAAGTCATAAATTTAAATTGGAAAATTAAATTCAATTAATTCTTTAATAAGAACACAGACAAAAACAAATCAGGTTCATAGTTCATAGAAAATAAAAAATACTAGTAAGTGCAGACTTTTAACTTTGATCTAAATAATAATGTTTGCTCAGACAAATGCTTAACTGCCAGTTTCTTTCATTTTCATTTAATATAAAACTTGATTTTCTAAACAATTTTGTTTGCGAAATCAACAATCATGTAATGTCCTCTGAGACAGCTGCTGTTGTGATTTTTGGTTTTGCAAATAAATTAATGAACTGAACTGAAAGTCTTTCACTTGGGGCAAAGACACTACATCCAGAGAAGACAAGGCATGGTTGACAATCTGATGGTGATCATTGGGAATTATAATTAAAATCATTATTTAACATGCTGTCAAAATAAATCAGAGAAAGTATACTCCTTTATTTTAATAGTCTTGTGTTTCTGTATCTGTACTTATCAGATATTATACTGTAAAAGCAATGATAGACCCTCTTTAATACACGCCATTTAAAATGTAAATAGATATGGCACAAGATAAAATACATTGACCACAGAAAAGCAGAATTTCTAGTATTTTAAACGGATCCAAAACTTATAATTTAGATGTATGCATTTTTTTTTTATAGTTAAATCAACGTTGAACATTACCAACTTTTATGTCTCTCTTCTCAGTCTAC
Organism: Mugilogobius chulae; assembly: GCA_038363315.1. Lineage (NCBI taxonomy): Eukaryota > Metazoa > Chordata > Actinopteri > Gobiiformes > Gobiidae > Mugilogobius > Mugilogobius chulae. Next base: position 8,280,538 of record CM076416.1, read on the forward strand.
AGAAACTATTTTGAATCGCCATCTGAAAGCCTCTCTCTTTGCAATCACTTGAAAACTTTGCGCACCACATTGTAAGAGCGCCATATTTCTTAGATGCAGAAGAAGAAAAAAGCCGTCGCTACAATGGCCTGATTAGACTGACGCCAGCACAATAACCTGCTGATTGAGGCCACGGCTCTTTCTCAACAGGGCAAGACACACTTTCCTCACCATCATTTTTCACTATTTTTTGACATATTATTATTGTTATTATTATTATTACATGTTCAATTCACCAAGTGCAGGCCTGATAAGTAATAACTGATGTTAGATGAGAATGGACAATCACGGGCCCTGTAATTTCACGACTCGAAGGTATGCATTTCTGAGTTAGCACAAGGTGAATTTGAAGGTTTTAAGGCAATATTTTGTGATGTTTTAAGCCATAAAAAGCAGTGCTACTTCATTCTGTTTTTAACATGGCCGGCCTAAGACACACCTGTGCAATGTCATGAGTTTTAGAAGTGGATCTTTTGAGGAAAAACTGGTCTTTTGTGTTTGGTATTTTTTTCGTTAAGTTCATGGAAAAAAGTGCTTCATTCCAGTAAAAATCCATGAAGAAGGGTCATGCCACTTTATTTACTTAATTCCGTTTTGTCTGTCTTTTGATAAAAATGAAAATCTGTCATCTGAACATCTGTCAGTGTAAATCCATCCTCTCATATTGCCTAGTATGGATGAGGTGTAAGTGTGAATGGTTGATGGTGCTCAGAGGAGACAATGGAGCAGAAGTGTTCAATGAATAATGCAAAATGTGAAGTTTATTTGGGTGTCTTGAAAAGCGCTATTTAAATGTTATGCATTATTTTGATTATAAACCAAAACATAAAAATAATATACACTGAAAAAAATGCAATTAAAGACAAGCTACAAAGGATGTCCTTGTTTCAGACAGTTTTGGCCTTTTCTTTTGTTTTGTTGTTGTTTTTGTTGTTGTTGTTGTTGGTTGCCAAGGGTCTGAGAACTTTTTTTCGTCCTATTGGCAAATGCATGTTCCTTTCTTAAGTCATTTTCTCTAAGAGCAGGTCAGAAAAGCCTTAATAGCAGTGACATCACATAAACAATTACATCAAATCTGGATAAAAAATGTGAGTCCAAGCTATTTCAAGCAAGGCTACTGTATATTTTTGTGAGTAAGCAAAACAACAACAACAAAAAAGTACATATACGATTTTTTAATAGGATCCACTTAATCTTTTTTTTAAGATATTACAAGTCACTAAAACTCAACGCCCAAGTATGCTGGTGACACGAGCATTAATGCTCCTTTTATTTACCAAAGACATTTTAGGTAGACTTTAAAATGAGATTTTTTTCTCTCTCTCTCTCTCTCTTTCTCTCTCTCTCTCTCACTTCATAAGAGGCTAAAGCTTCTGTGCTCAAAGGGTTCACAAACAATAGACAGTTTTATCCAAGCATTCAACATTTTTATTCAGTGTAGTAGTGCTACTTATAATGATCCTGAAAACGTTAGACACATCCATCTGCTAAACCAAGATTTATAACCTACACAAAACTGGAAGTATGGACTTGTTAGGGTATGATAACATCAGAAAAACTAGAGACTGTATTGTTCTGTTTCACAATAGGCTTATAGTTTCTGATAGACAAGACTGAACTAATCAAACCAAAAGCTTTCTGAGGTCACACAAGACAAGACCGAGAACCAAATCAAGACTATCTTTGTCATGTTCTACATGTATCAGTGTTTACATGATCTTGCTGTGCAGTGCTTATTGCAAACTGTATCTGGGTCAGGTCACTGCGCTGGGGTAATGTCGGTATTGCAATGTGGTCAGACCCTGAGTCCACGACAAGACCTTAAAAAGCGGTCTCAAGTACTGCTACACAAGTTTCTAATGCTGTAATTGAGTTCATATTCATACTTCATTAAATACAAAAAATATTGGAACAGTCAAGTTTGTCTCGTGTCCTCTTTCTGTCCGGCCCGTGCTCTTGTGCAGTGATGTCCTACTTCAGAAGACAGCATCTGTTCTGATACTCCGCTTTTACACTGGGCTGTTATGACACTTGTGAAGTCCACTCACATCTGACCACATGTGTCCACACCACTTTAGCATGTGCAAAACAAGCTGTCGGCAAACATTACATTGACCCGGGCTGTGTCTGTCAAGTCTTGTTACTTTATAAACTATTTCAAGCCTATAGTTTCTGAAAGATAAAAATAAATGAATGAATACAAACCATCAGCTGCAGGACAATTCAAGAGCTAACACTGTTTTAACACAGGTTGCAAACTCAGAAAAGTGGAAGTCCTTTTCATAATGTGGCAAACTTTCTAGCCTGCTCTTGACCTAAAACTTTCTTAACTAAAGTGGACTTAAGTAGCCAAATCCAAGCCCGATTACAGCCCAAGCGTCTCATCTCTAAACAACCCAAAAGTCGTTCTAATGGAGTAATTTACACACAGCCTGCCATCCCCATCGACAGCACTCCTTTTATGGTGAATGTCTGGCATTTAGCAAATCGAAGACGCTGAGTTATGATGCGGACCTGGGGCTCGGCGGCCGGCCCATTCTTCTCCATAACAAAAGAGGAAGTGCACTAAAAACTAGCATTGATGGGTCGTTGGGAGTTGCAGTCAATGGGCTCTTGCGGTTTCAAATTAAAAGGCTCTTAGGGTGAAAATTGTTTTCTCTGGTCGTCCGTCATGTCGAGAAGGAGCCCGTTTTGTGGTGATTAATGGTGGAATAAAACAGGGAGGAAGCAGGAGGTTTCAGAGAAGCTGTTTAAAGTGTGCCACTTTTAACGATAGGGCAGGGTGAGTTTCTTTTATTATGTTGTAGGCAGTGTTTCAGTGAAACAGTAACTTGTACCGAGCATTAAAATGTACGTACATGTGTCCACTTGAAGATATAATTTTAAATTTTGACAAAAAAAATAAAAAAAATAAAACATTTAGGTCAGGAATATCCAGGGCCACATCGGCATTGTTATTGTATACACCTTTTTCACAGTACATTACTATTCTTTTACACACTCTTTGACTATGATGTTAGTACATGTATTAAGTTACAAATACAACATACTGTACAATTTTCAAAAGGCAGAAACATTAATTACTATTTAAAATTGTAAATTAGTAACTTTCCACTAAAAAGTATATGATAAATGTGGCACATTGTGAAAAAAAATGAGACAGCAGAGTACTACTGTGGTCAGATTGGCTATGCTTGGGTGGTTCCAGTTTCACTTTGCTGTTTGTAAGAAGTGTTTTTAAGCCATAATTGCAACCAAAAATGAATACATGTCAATATTACCAATGTGTCAAAAGATGTAGCTTTACTCCTGCATGTCATTGTGTGGAGGGCCTAGACTTTTTGTTTCACCCACCGTGCCGCATTTTTTTGAAATGCGGCACGGTGGCACAGTGGATAGTGTTCTTGAGGATACCTTTCTTTACGGAGACAAAGCGTACTTTAATCTTATGTTACTGCATGTCATGTAAGTCTACGATCACACAGTTGAAGGTGCAACATTGTGGTTTGGATCGACATAGTAGCTTTTTTTTAGCAGAAATATGAGCTATTTTGACTTTAAAAACATGCATACAGACACAAGTCAGTCTACATTCCAGCTAACTCCTCTGAGCTTGAACTTTCGGTAATGACCAACAGAACAAAACTGCTAATAGCGGTTTGAATGAGCTTTCTCTACAAGGTGGATGGCACTCTCTTGGATATAGAGGGACTATTTGTTAATCAACCAGGACATATCCAGTATGCAGAAAGAGTTGCGGCTTATTGACACAAGCTGTAGCAACAAGTCGAGCCAGCACTCTTGTCAGCTAACAGCAAGAGCTTATCACAAAAAAAAAAAAAGATTACACTGCAAATTCAATTTTTTTCATCAAAAAAGCTTGCTCGCGTCCCGTTTTGCGGTTTTAATCAAAGAAGTTTCCCCAACCAACTAGATGGACATTGTCTTATGAACCCACATTCACCGATAATCCCTCTACAGAGTTAGAAGCTCAGTCACAAAACAAGGACAAACTGAAGAAAATCTCTCTCTCGATTGGCCTTGGGATCTTGAAACAGCTAGAATCAATCAATCAATCAATCAATCAATTTATTTTTGTATAGCCCAAAATCACAACAACAGTCGTCTCTGAGGACTTCCCAAGATTATTAATTTTAGCAAATATGAATAATAGGAAATCAAAATAAAACAATACACATTCAATGAAACATTTGATCAAGCAGATTATTAGTAGAGCAGATGAATGATTGTCCAGAACATCCCCTGTCCTTAGACCCTCCTTCTCGGCAAGGAAAAACTCAAAAAAACCCTAAGGGAAAAAGAGAAACCTCGAGGAGAACCACAGTGAAGAAGGGTCCCACTCCATGGACGGACAGGCTGTAGATGTAACTAAGGCAAAGTTATAGAGTTTATGTTTGTGGAGCCAGAGTCCATAAGCAGAGGGAAACGACTCGTCTAGCAGGGTCAGGACAGGCCAATCCTGGAGAGGAAGGTGGGGCGGAGGTCCAAGCATCAGTGGTCCGGCCCACGTCACTGGAACAGCAATGATCTGAAACAGTTACACTCCCCGAGAGGGGAGTGGGACAGGGGACAACGAGTGAATAGCAAAGAACAGACTAGAGATGAACTGTAGTTTATTATTCTTTACAAGAAAGGCAGAAGTGAGAGGATAGTGCTCAAGTTGCCATACTTTCCCCAGTATAATTGCTCCTAGGGCAGCCTGACTAGAACTATGGGTTTAGAGTCTGTTCCTAACTGACCTGATCATAAGCTAATCCGAAGAGGAACGTTTTGAGCCTAATCTTAAATGTAGAGACTGTGTCAGCGTCTTTGACATGAGCAGGGAGCTGATTCCATAGCCAGGGGCTTGATAGCTAAAAGCTCTGCCTCCTATTGTGCTTTTAGAGACTCTAGGAACCACCAGAAGTCCAGCATCTTGAGAGCGAAGTGAACGGTTAGGATGATAAGGAATTATTTCATCTTTGATATAAGAAGGGGCCAAGTCATTTAAAGCTTTATAGGTTAGAAGAAGAATTTTAAATTTGACTCTAGACTCAACAGGAAGCCAGTGAAGATCTTTTAGTACTGGGGTAATGTGTTCTCGTTTTTTAGTACCTGTTAGTATTCTTGCTGCTGCATTTTGAACTAATTGAAAACTTTTTATTGAGCTTTAGGACACGCTGCAAGCAGGGAGTTACAGTAGTCTAACCTCAACGTGACAAAGGCATGGATTAGTTTTTCAGCATCATTTTTAGGCAGTAGATTTCTAATTTTGGCAATATTTCGCAAGTGAAAATAGGCAGTTTTGCACGCTTGACTAATATGTGCTTTGAATGAGAGCTCTTGGTCAAATAAGACTCCAAGGTTTCTTACAGTCGAGCTGGAGGCTACACTGACATTGTCCAGTGTGATTATCTGCTCAGTTAGAGAGTCGCGCAGATGTTTAGGGCCAAGTAAAATCACTTCTGTTTTATCAGGATTAAGGAGTAGGTAGTTAAGGCTCATCCAGGTTTTTATATCCTTCACACAGGCACTGAGTCTTTCTATTTGATCAGTCTGATCTGGTTTCATTGATAAGTACAGCTGAGTGTCATCTGCATAACAGTGGAGTCAATGCCATGCTTTTTGTTAATGTTACCTAGCGGCAGCATATAGAGAGTAAAAGAATTGGACCAATTACAGAGCCCTGTGGCACACCGCAGGTTAATTTAGAACATTGTGAGGAGCTTTGGTTTACATTAACAAACTGATACCTATCGGTTAAATAGGATTTAAACCAGCTCAGAGCAGTTCCTCTGACACCTACTTCACATTCTAATCTCTGCAGTAAAATATTGTGATCAATCGTATCAAACGCTGCGCTGAGATCCAGCAGAACCAGGATTGAGATCAGTCCGTTGTCAGCAGCTAATAACAAATCATTTGTGACTTTAAGGAGAGCTGTTTCCGTACTATGATGAGCTCTAAAACCAGACTGGAATGTTTCAAATAAATTATTCTCCTGTAGGTGGCGACAGAGCTGTTTAACTACAACTCTCTCAAGTATTTTGGAAATAAAGGGAAGATTTGAAATAGGTCTATAATTGGCTAAAACTTCAGGATCAAGGTTTGGCTTTTTCAAAAGAGGTTTAATTACAGCATATTTAAAAGACTGTGGAACATAGCCACTTTTTAATGAGGTATTTATTATACTAAGAATAGGATCTAACATCAGAGGGAGAATGTCTTTGAGAAGCCTACTTGGGATTGGGTCTAAAATACAAGTTGAGGTTTTAGAAGACTTAAAAGCTGAAATTAAATCTGCTTTACTAAGAGAAACAAAGTTGTCTAATATTACAGGTGGATCTAAATGAGACCCTACTTTTACAGCTTGGATTTGTTCAGTGGTAATAGCAGGAGTGATTTCATCTATTTTATCTCTAATATTGATTATTTTATTATTAAAAAATGTCAAAAAATCATCAGAACTGAGAGTAACTGGGATTGATGGTTCTACTGCACTGTGGCAGTTGGTCAGCCTGGCTACAGTGTTAAATTGAAACCTAGGATTATTTTTATTTACTTCTATTAGATTTGAATAGTATCTGGTTTGAGCCGTGCGCAGAGTGTTTGTTTTAAAAGGAAGTGTGAGAAACACTTCTAAAACTGCTGCCTTTACGACCAAATCTCTGTTTTTTTTTTTCTTTTTTTTCAACAGACTTTGCGTGTTCTGTCCCTTTAAACCAAATTGTGTATAAGTAACATTCTAACATCAGCGACTTCTCCTTGAGCATAATTATTAATCAATGTATCAATAACCTTTTCACTGCTGCCCACCTTTCAGCTCTCTCCGACTCTTCCCAGCACTGAGATAATGACAGACTTGGACTTGTTATGGCGACGCTCCATAATTTTAGCTCAAAAATGTCAGAGGGAGTGTATCTTCCTCGTAGTAATTGAGTATTGATCTGGAAATAAACAGTGGAGCGACTCCCACCCGACGGACAGGCCCATCTTTCCAAAATTGACAATAAATGGCTCCCTGGGTTGGAAAGGGAAAGTTATGGATCATAGACAAACGGCCTGGTGCAGCTCGGGAGTTGATTTATAAAGGCTTTGAGATGAGTCTTATGAGAGCTGTCGTCTGAACCTATAGTTGGGTCACCACATGATAAGTGAAGCCACAGTTCAGACACTGTGACTAACGGATGGGTCAAAGACTGAGAAGTTTACAAACTGCTGAGGAAAAAGGGGGTTCATAAGACAATGACATTATACTTTGAATATCTTTATTTCAAAGACCGTATTTGGGCCTTCACACTTTTTCTCAATTGATTCTCTTTGTCCACCATCTAATAAAAAGTTGAAATGAAAAATAGTTATAAGCTTCTCATTTACAGTTACATCACTATTGTGGAATGGATCTCCTCTTTTGCTCTAATCTAACAAAAGTGATGACAATATTTGCATGGTGCACATAGATTGTGTTTGCTCTCACCCAGCTGGCTTTGGGAGTTTAGTCGGTGTGGTTTATGACCCAACAGTTCTGTATGTTGTTTGCGCTGCCATTTCGTTTGTTGGCAGAGAAAAATTAAACCTCACTTGTCTTTTTTCTTCTGTCACAAAGAGCTTTTATATGGGTACAAGTCTATAAACAATTTTTAATTAATTTAGCATTAGGAGAAGAATTGTTAAAACCCAAGAAATGTCAAACCTGATTTCATTCCAGGTTGAAGACACCAGGTCAACAGGTTGAAGACACATAAACCTTATATTTACCAAAGAAAAGCATTAAAATCAGATTAAGCCTCAGCTTCAAGTGTTTGTTCCCAAGAGTTCAGAAACAGAATCAGTTCGAAGTTACAGGTCCAGAGGTATGGACGTGCAAATTGGTTTTGAGTCAGACTTGAGTCACTATTTTGATGACTTGAGACTTGACTTGATAAAATAGATCAAGACTTGATTTATACTTAGTTTAGCTTAGTTTTAGTTTAGTTTACATTTTTAGTCTCCAGTGGGATAAATTTCTTTGGAACAGAGGTAAGAGATGATCAAGACAACTCCAAAATCATGTCAAGCAAACATACAGTGGTTACAAAAGTCTTCACCTCCTCTGACTGGTCTCCATTTCCTCATTTACAAGTTTCACAGATACAGGAACAAAAAGTTCCTAAATCTTCAGTGCTTTCACAAAAAAGTCTGATACCTAAACCCTGAATGCACGAGTGAGTATTCGGGGTTTAAGATACGTGTTGTGTCCAATGAAATCCTGTGGGCCTGGCTTCTGGCAGATTCTTCAAATAACTGTTGTGGGGATAACAGAGATGTCCCAATTATTTGACCTGCTGTAACCAGTCCGGAAATCTGTGTTTTATGTTTTACATCTTACACTCGAGTTCGCCAACCCAACAAATAATGCCATACCACATCTAGATGCTTCTTAAAAACAAAAACAAGCTCTAAATACAAGATACATTTGATTCAAAGACGTGAAAAGTACAAGAGTTGGACTTGTTTGGCCTTGAGACCTGGGATTTGACTCAGACTTGAAGACAAACACTTGGTGCCATTTCTGCCCACCAATATTTTTTTTTTTTTTTATCCAGTGTGTGTGAAACATTTTGCTCTCAAAAACCAAGGAAGTATAATTGTTTTTAGCCTACAGAATACATCATGTAGATTATCACCACAGAGGCATTGTACTTTTATTTTTACTTTTTTTTTTTTATCTCAGTTATAGACAATTGACACATTTTTACACCGTTTATACAATTTGAACTGTGTTTCCTTACATCTGCACAAATGGTTTCAGAGCATGAATTGAATTAAGACATGTCAAATATTTGCTCTCCTAAACGCAGCGTACATGTGTCAAACCCTGTACAAATATCTTAGTCTGAATTAGTTAAGTCTTCACTGTAACACTTCACAGCAGCTCGTTCCTCTGAGTCACGCAGCGAGTGGAGCACTTATGTCAGAGCTGCCGTTAACCTCCTCATAATCACTGTTGAACTATGGCCGCCGCCCCTGCGCACGTCCCTGGGAGACCCCGCTAACGATATACAAATGTGCTATTCGTTTTCATTAGCCGCTACTTCACTTGTGATGTGAGCTTTAATGTTGCAGACGGAGAGCAGAGCGGCGGTGGGCGGAGGGTCACAGGCGAGGCACTAATGTTGTACTACACCAGACGACCTGCAGGAGGCCTTCTGGGTAATCATGTGATCACAGAGTCTAATGGATTCACTGTCTTACATGCACATTTCTGTCATCTAATAATTCATGATTTACCAAAAGGTTTGTCAAAGAATCCAACTTGTTGTTTAATGTATATAAGCATTATGGCTGCACAATTTGGGGGAAATATCTCATTAAATTTTTTTATTTCAGACCAATATTATCAAAAATAGAGTCCCAAGCTCATCCAGGAGAATTGACAACTGACTGAAATATATCTAAGTATTTTGGAACACTAAAACACAGAACTGTGTACAAAATTACAAGAATTTTTGGCTGTGAAGGTACTTAAAAAATGCAGCCTTTGTTACATACTGTATCTTGTCATAATTGTGATTTTTGGTTAAATTACTCCTGTTGCAGTTTTGTTTCAAGTGTTTTTTGTTTTGTTTTTTGTTTTTTTGTGACCAAAAATACCATGTGACCGACAAGAGTGGTATTGTACGTAACTGAGTGTGAGGTCAAACATTAACAAACAGACTTGTTTTATAACAAAGTATCACACAACAACGTTCAAAAGACTGAACAAATGTCCAGAGGCCATCCATTGGCTTGTTTGTATTTATAAAAGCTAACTTTTGTACTGACACTTTCTGTTCAATTCATTTCTGTGGGGTTTTCATAAGGGCTCAAACACACTGTAAAATGACGTGCGTGAAGTAGTGTAAGCGCAGCCGTGAGTGCACAAACATCACTACTGCAGCAGAACGAGTCTGTTCTGACCCTGTGTTTTTCTATGGAAAAGCTGTGTTTATCCACTTAGTCTATAGTGAAAATATTCACAAAAATAGGTATATATTTATCCTCTTTGCATGTTCTCTAAACAATACGCATGCAACAAGTGATATTACTATTGTTCGTAGGGCTTGCGTAGCACAAAAATGACTTGCAGTCCCTGAGTTAAGTCAGAGTAAACTTAATAAATACTAGTTTTTCTAGAATCAAGAGAACGCTTCACGTAAGGATACTTGTGTTTTTTTTAAAGGGGCTTGTTTGTGTCTCAGTGGTTAATGATTTAACCTGCGTTCAGACTTGTCAAATTTTGCTTTCAATGGTGGATGCTGGATTCACACGTTTGATGTCTTCTTTTCTTGGACGGACTGTTGTTTGAAGTAAAAATGTTTTCTTCAACAGCTTAAGACATGCAGCAGAAAAGTTAAATGGCTCGAATGCATGTCTGTCCTAAACTTTGCATATAAACGTTACCTCTTTACACTGTATTTTGAACACAACAGCCTAACAGTTAAATAATCGTTCCATACACAAACACATTTATCTGATTTAAGAATGTTGATAATTTTGTCGAAAACTAGTAGAATTGACTCTTGTTTTTACATTCATCCTGTCTCATTAAAAAAAAACTTTAAATGAGACAAGTTTTATGAAGACCTTTATTGATGTGATGTACATTTTAATTATCTCTTATCTTCACAAATGATCATAGCTGTATCTTATTGTGCACTGCTAAGAGACTGACACAAACTAACTGTTGATTACCTTATTCAGCTGTAACAAAGCAGACTGAAGAGGTGAACTTTAGCCCTTGTCACACACACACTTGGAGCTAGTTTGTGTTAAAAGCCATTGTATGTCATTCACACCTGTTTAAATGGCCCTGATTATCTCTCCCATGCTAATGCTCCGACGTCGCGGCCTTATCTATATTTATCTTGTCAATTATTGATTGCCTTTTCCCTCCGCACGTCATTATTAATTTGACATGCGGCATCAAGCTCACTGTTAATCATATTTAAACAGATATGGGGGACATAAAATCAATTTTCCATTATCCTTGAGCTTCTTGGGAGTGGGAGAGGCAGCAGGCGACTCAGTGATGGGTTATGCATGGCTGGGCTGCTACAGAGCCGTGCAGGGTAAATAATCAGCTCATTTGGGGCTAATGGGAAAGAAGAAGGGGAAATATGGCGGCAAGGTTCGGATGAGACCAAGATTATGCAACGTGAAGTCGTTTTGGAGTGTAAGTGAGCGGGTGGGACAGAACTTATAATCTGTCCCTTATCAACACTTTTACCTATAATATTAGTTGTTGTCCTTAAACGCACTGTGGTTATAGGTATTTTCTTTTCAAAATTTTTTGTCTGCACACACTTCAGAACTGAGACAGTCTACAAGCTTGTTGACAGTTGAACAATTTCTTCTGACAATCTCAGAAAATAGTGACAATCTACACTGATTTTTGTAAAGATCCATGACAGACCAAACATATAAAGGAGGACACAGGAGGAAAAGGGTTAGAAAAATTAAGCAAATTATACACTATTTTTAAAAAGATCCCAATAAAACCTCCCAGGCCCAAAGTACCAAATAAAAGTTGTATCTTGTGAGCTGGCCAAACAGAACAAAAGGATGTGGTGCTGGGCCAGTCATAGGGTGATAGAAGCCGGTGTCAGCATGGAAACTTTGCAGATAAAAAGTCACCCCCAAACTACCTGACAAAACTAGCTCAAACAAAAATGTAAATGCAGCTAACAGGCCTGGCAACTTGACCAGGAGCGCACACAGAGATGATGGGGAGGAAAACAGCTTTATGAATCTGACATTGTCCAGTGTACATCCAGTCGGCAAGATAAAGAAAACAAGCTTTACAAATCTTGACCCGCTGTGCACTGAAGGCTACACAAATCCTGAACCACAGAGGCCAATGTGGAGTCAGCTGACATGGCTACACACGTTCTTTGCATGATCTAGATTATTATTTTTTTATTAATATTGTTATGATTATTAGTGATGTGTGCCGCTATCTGTTGAGTCGATATATCACTACACATGAAACAAACAATAGTTTTTAATTCCAACAATGAATAGAATGTAAAAGTAGCACTTTATGATCAAGTTATACCTTCTAGCATTTAAGATGATTCATCTTAGTGTAGTCTCATACAAATACCACCCCAGTCTAGATAAATGTGTCAAAAATGTAATTAGCACATTTTTGTGCCTTTTTTACGTCAATATGAACAAAAATATTCACAAATATTGGTTAAAGCCACGTGGCGGCATTTTGGGGGTTTAACGGGTAAACCTACACCAAGCCCCAGCTCTAAACTTATCCATTTTAGTAACTTGAAGCCTAGACCTACCCGTTAAACCCAAAGAAAATGTCACCAAAAAGATGCTTATTGTACATTTTAGACATTTCTTGTATATATGTTTTCCTCAAAGACTCTGTTGATAAAGATCTTCTTCCGACTTCAAGACACATACATAGAATTTTGTCCTAATCATAAGTTTTGAGCACAATAAATCAAAACAAACTTTTGCTTGAAACTTTGGCAACATTAATTTAAGATTATTTGGTTTCAGCTCTGTCCTTTGCTGAAAAAACAACATAGATTAAGTGGCTGCAGTTTCTTCTCCGGCTGTGATCAATACTTCTCTGATAAGACAGGACACCTTCAACAGCCGGGGGCGCTAGAGAGGCCTATCGCTGCATTTATGAGCTTTAATTACACACAATTTACCTGAGTTTGCATTTGAAAGCTAAACATGAACTAATCCTCAGGGTGTAAATCAATTGAATCACATTTGATCAGGAGAGAGAAGAAAAGTTTACTGCAGGGAAAGTGTTTAGACATTAATGTTTTTTTCTGTCTGTATTAATATCTAAAGTGTGGCCATATTGTGATCCTCCTACACTGAGGAAAAATAGAACTCGTGGGCACAAACAGTATTTTGTTTTCTTGGTGATTTCACAGACATCAGGCTTAATGACTAACTTTAATACTTGCACTTTGGCCTAAATAAACTTATTCAATCCACAAGGGAAATTACTGAGATGACTCATGGTTGCTTCACATCACACTGATATTAATTTAGACTGGTGAAGAAAGATTAAAGCCAAATTTTGCTTAATACATATTTTTAAATAATTTGACTTGAGTCTGTATTATGAGTTTTTTCATCTGAACCAAAACAATGTAATAGTATGTCCATAACATAGGATTTTGTTGTTGTATGTTGATAATCATTTTTTTCTTTCAAATTACCTTGTCAATCAGATCTGGGCAAACGGCGGCCTTCAGTCTGTTAGTGACTTATTAAAACACATCTTTATATTTGTTTTTTTGTATAACTTAACACTGAAGCTAAAAGTTAAAATTGCTTGATTCTAGAATTTAAACCTTAATTTAAGAAGGTTAAATTAAGTAAGGGGTTCAACTTGTTAGGTCTTCAACTAAGACCTTACTTTTTGATTTGAGCTTACCTTGGCAATTTATTTATTTAGGCTATTTTCTTGACTTATGACAAATGTTTTTCTAATCTCACAAATGCTTTGAAACCTAGTGTACACTAAGCAATTAAATATTCTCTTGTCAAAATGACTCAAATTCTTTTCTTCTTTTTCCAGTCTTGTAAAATGTTTAATTTGTTACTGTGCTCTGGCCCTCTATAACTCTTCTGATGATAAATGATGCTTTGCTGAAGTCACTGTCCATGGTGCTGAAAATAAAAAGTGGGCATTAGTAAAAGATACACACTCTCACTCGCAAAGAAGTTTTTTATTATTTTACAAAATGTATTATTGTTTACAACAGGGGTCCCCAACCACCAGTCCGGGGCCCAAAATCAGTCCGCGGGCCATCTGTTACCGGTCCTCAGAGGAGTTTTAAATATCTATTTTATTCCTATTTTATAGTGTATCACTTCTTCCTTGTGCTTTACTAAGACAATATAGTGCCACTTAATTCAATAAACAGCCAATTCAAGCAATAAGTGAGCTAAAAATATACACAATATTTTTTTTTTTTTTTTTTTTTTTGCATTTTACATTGTTGTTATCGGCGCTACCCAACCTTGACCGGTCCCTGGAAAAGAAATTTGTGACTGTACCGGTCCATACAAGAAAAAAGGTTGGGGACCGCTGGTTAACAATATCAGATGTGTCTGTTTCTAAGCCTCACAAAACATTCAGTTTCAAAATTCACAGATGTATGCAATCACTGGTGAGTCAAGCTTGTTCATTGTGGCAATTCCCTTTGCTGAAGGATGGCAAGCTTCCACAAAGATAAGAGTCAGAAAGCAATGTTTTCTTTTCATTAACGATGGCTGGAGCTATTTTTCCTTAATCAGATTTTGCATAAATTATTAGTTAGTTTTTTCTTATTGTGTTTACGTTGAATATACATTTTTATTTTATTTTAGTTCAGCAACTTACTATAAGTTTTTACTCTATTGTCGTTTTAATAATTTACACAAAGATGCGAACATACATCAGACTTGAGGGCCAACAGACAATTTACAAACCAGCATAAAATGATGAATAAAAAGCTAACTCAACCACGTTTTGAGGGCAGTAGAGCCTATAGTTTCACCAAAATGTGTTTGTGTACTACAAAAAGGTACATGCCTATTTATTTCTTTTTTACATCACTTATCTACATTACATAAATTGCCTTTCTTGTGATTTTAGCCAGTACAAGGCTGATGTTTGTAGAACTGCCACTGTCCATGGTGCTGAAATGTAAAGAGACCACACAGCTAGAACTGGCTATAGGATAAATGACCAAAGACAAATGAATGGATGGATGTCTTGTTGCCTCAGTTGAGCGACTTTAAAGAATTAGCTAAGAGGAATTGCCATTACTGCCCCGGGACACAGTGAAAGGGCAGGACACGGGCCAGAGGACACAATCATTTAACATTCATTAGGACCACATTGATTAAAGAGCACTTCCTGTAGCATGGGTCGCTAACCTGCCCCACAGCTAACCCTGGTCAAAAGCAGAACAATCTCTAGGAAAGGGAAGACTCATTGAAATTCCAAAGAAAATGTCAGAGAAGGTAAACAGGTTGAGAAAAAAAAAAGTGTATTTGCATTATCAATAACTAAGCCACTGTCTCGCTCAATCACTGACTTTTTTTTTTTGACCTCTTAAACGAACAATATCTGACAACATTCATCAATAAGTATACTAGTGTCTTTCTAATTTAAGATGAGATTATTTTTTATTTGGCTCACGGAGAGGTGCTGAAGTTTGTTAGTAGTGTTTGTCCTATTACATTTTCAGTAGAAAAGAATGTCTCCTAAAACATATTATTAAAATATGCATTATCTTGTTGCAAATATACTTTTTAGATGTAACATAAAATTAGGTTTGGCCCTTGGCTGCTGCCTAATTACTCACATTGGTCTTTTGTGGATAATAATTTAGGCCCTCTTTGTCTACAGCTGCACCTCTCTCTTCCTCCCTTCTGTGTCTCCACTTAACTGGGTGTGGCAACTCCACCTACATGTCTTGCAGCACGGCTGTATACTATCTGTCTACTCCAATCTCGGGCTGTACAAGAGGTTCAGCTTTCAAGCAGCTCCTTGCCAGTTTGCTCGCTGCCTCAAGTTCAAGACCTGCCTGCTCCTCACCTTTTTCTCACCCAAAGCTATTCTGTAAGAAAACACTTTAACTTTTGACTGAGTAGTCTGCTTTGTGGGTCCTTATGTATGACATGCTCAGGAATAAAAGTTTGGTCACCCCTGGCTTAGAATATCATCTGGTTTTATCCAGCAGAACAAGTTTTCCTCACCAACCAAAAATGTGCCGTTTAGGGAACGTTTGGTGGTGGTTGGAGGTTTGAAGGACCAATTGACTCATTTCTGCTGATCTGCCCCTGGGCTGCCTGCTGCTGACACTGAGTGGGATTTACTGTGTTAAGACATTTGTAATCTGTGAAAATGTGCTATATCGTAAATCTATTCATCCATATAAATGAATGAATGAATGAATGAAATTAGTTATTTCAAGTAAACAAGAATACTATGAGCATAACTTGTAGCATAGTACATCATAAAACAATAAGCTGCCTCTCTGTTTTCAATTATGCTCACTTGAAAGAGAGTGAAATGTTTGTATATTGTTTTACAGTAATCACTTTAAGGCACCAACACCACTTTCCCCATTTCGTTTTTGCACAACCAACATCACACATGACATTGAAGCTTAGAGATCCACCAGCTACACAGAAGCTACGACAAGATTTAGCAACTAATCAGTAGTCTGTATCTTTACACACCTGGGAAAGATGGAAAGGCAGCAACACATTGAAACAGGAAGCGAGCTCGAGGTCAGAAGACGAGTGCAATAAGAGAGAAAGTGCCCTTCTGGTGTCTACGCAAAGTAACATTCTTGGTTTAGCTCAGATCAGTGCAATAGTGTGACCATAATTATTTTTGCAGTAATATCTCTGTGCTTTGGTTTGTTAAATAAATGTAACCATCCAATGTGTTGCTGAACCTCGCCCTCCCTCTCCTTCTCTCTCTCCTCTCTCTCTCAGTGAGTGTCTGACCCTCCACAGCGGACACACGTTTCATTTCTTATCACCGCGGCGGCGCTCGGAGCTCGGGGCAAAACTCTGACGAATGGGGAATAATGACAGTGCCGCGGCCGCCCACAGCTCCGCGCGCAGCCTTTAACACAGGGATCAATAATGTTAAGTTGTGATTAAATAGATTATTACAGTGGAAATGAGCCACCGCAGGCCAACACATGTTACACAGACAGAGAGAGAGACAGAGAGAGACAGAGCAGACGATCTTCAGCTGAACAAGACAGACATTTGCATTTAGAGTCAATAACAGTTCATAAGTCCGGAGTTTAAGTAAGTAATTCATCACAGGCAACATTTCAGTACTGCTGTTTCTGTTCTGTAAAGCACTTTAAAATACTCTGTGTACAAATTGTGCTATAAATAAATGTATTGTGAGTACCTTTGCCTTTTTCTTGTGCTATCTTTTTTAACTAAACTCCCAATAAAAGAGCGTTTACAATATAAAACATTGTTCTTCCAGTATCAGCTCATCCCTTTCCAACTGACCATGTGATTGTTTTAAAGGTGCACTATGTAACTTTATGGTGAAGAATGATGTAAATGTTTTGCTTATAATGTTCCAAGGTAGGATATTAGGTATGTTTATCTCCATGGAAACCAGTAGGGGACACTATCAAGTCCAGTTAATGGTAGGATCTGTGGAGATTAGTCCATTCACAGTAAGAATGCATGTGATAAATGACTTATTATTGGTTGGATGCATATAAAATCAGTTTATTTTCATACTGGGAAACATTTCACTATAAAAAAATAACACCTTCATGAAGACATGTCATCCATCAGAAAAGCTACACAGGGATAATAAAAGCTTGTTATTTGTGTGTTTATTTTCAGACTTTACTCTGGAAATGGCGATAGACACGCCTTGATTTATTGCTTCATTCATGACTTGATCATGTCCTATGTTTTGGGTTTGTTTCATTATGAATAACCCGAGCTGTCACAATGGAAATGTGGCTGCTCGTCAGGTCCTTCGATCAGAATCAAATCCATACAATTAGATTTCTTATGGAACAGCCACAGTCTTTATCTTTTAATCCATTTATGGTGATAAAGTCTCTCCATTCAAACTTTGCAGCACTTTATCCAAGCCTACTTCTGGGCCTCAGATTTTTACTGTAGTTTGTTTAAATTTTAGCTTTTTTTTTAAACAAAATGCATGTTAACATAATCTCAATTTTATTGTAGCGAATAGTAATAATAATATAGTGCAATTCTTCAGGTAAATGCATTCACATGGCATTAGAATTACATGAGGACGTCTGAGTTTGGTGAATTACAGGAAGTACAATTCGAGGTAAGCTTCACAGACAAACATTTCACAGAATAGTAGACACTCAGACGACGTCTGTAATTATCACAATTGACATGAAGTCCAGAGATAAATATTATGCTGTGTAAATACAACAAAAATCTACTTGAAAGTGGATTACCAGAAACATGAAAGGTAATGTGGAAGAAGGGAAAGAACAAATTCAATTAACAGGAAAACTCCTGTTTTTGTCAACTGTTGTGATTTAGATGAATACAAGATCACGTTTTATGACCAAACATGTACAAATCCAAGGACTTTCAAAGAGTGCCAATAGTTTTAAACAACAGTGTTTATTCATGTCACAGTTTATTTTTGTAAGGAGAAAACACCGTACACAATAAAAAACAGAGATGCTTTTTGAGGTCTGTTGCTTGGACTAAGCATTACCCCATCTCAATCACCTTTTTGATCAACATGTATGACTTTAAACAAGAATTTCTTCAGTCAACTGCTACCGAATCACAACTAATACAGATTTTCATTTTTAATGTTTGTAAAGCAGATTTATTCAACTTAAGGCCCGGGGGTCATTTTGGCTCTCCAAAGATCTGGTCCCCTAAACACATCTACCCATTGAACATTTACAAATTGTTCGTATTGCAGTAAAAATTCTTGGGGCTCTTTCAACTTGAATTGGTCTCATTTTAGTTTTGACATACATCTGCTTTAGACCTGACTTGGTTTTGGCGTAATACTACTTCTGGTTCAGACTTGACTAGTACTGGTCTAGTCCTTGTTTAATTCTGTTTCTATGTAATCTAACAGAGACTAGTAGTTGCTAATATTGCAACAGATTTTGAACAGTGAGTAATTTGATACTTTACTACTCGATCCAGAGGACATAGTAAATTAAGTCAAATATTCATTATCCATTCATACCTTTATTCATAGCTTGTTGTGTTGTTTTATCCTTATCTGAAAGTAAATAAATAAATGTCTCAATGTCAAACTTCATCACTGAACCTTCTTTTCTAACTTTTTCCTCTCAGAAAGCTCCAAAATAACCTGGGTATCGTGTGTGGCGAGACCAGTCACTTCCACAGATGAAGGTCCGAGTGCGATAAAGAAGAGATAGAGGTTTCACAGTCAGATGGAGCATGTCGCCAACAGCAACAGCAGCAGCAGGAGGAGGAAGAAGATGATGGAGTTTAGCACAAGATGGAGGGAGGAAGAGGACCAGTGGAGGGTTTTGGGGGAGAGGTGCATGATGGGAAAAAGGAGGAGTGTTTTTGAGGGAGAGGAGCAGCGGTCTGTGAGGTTTGTACAGACATATCTGCGCCAGAACAGATGTCCCAAGTCACACCAACCTGGGCTCCAGTCACACACTACATTTATCACTGACTTTCTTAAATTAGATGAGTGGAAGTTTTCAAGTGGTGTGGTCAAGGATGTATTTGTATTGTTTTTTTGCAGTTACAAAATATTAACTGTGGAAAGACAAATGACACTGATCCAAGCTAATAGTTAAAAATGCATGGTGTATCTTTCTGGAGGTCAAATGTAACATAATTCAGTAGAAATAGAAAACACAAACAGAAGAAGGCCTCACTCCAGGACACCAGGATCGACCCAAATCTGATCTGACCCTGATCCCTTTCTGGGTGGAGTTTGTATGTTCTCTCCATGTTACTATGGTTTGTTTATATTAAAAAAAAAGGTTAACATTTCACCATGTTCACTTCCTGCTAAGTTGATTTTTATGAGGTTTTCACTACTTCAGTCCTGAATGAAAAAAAAATTTGTAAGATCAGGCTTTAAGCAGTCCCAAACAAGAACAAGTGAATGAATGAATGAATGAATGAATGAGTGAATTAATGAATGAAGTGTAGTGTTGTGCAAACAATGTAATTGTGGTTGAAACAAAATGCTGACTGTAAAACTGTACTTACAGTGAGGCCAAGCGCAGAGTCAGAGACTTACTCGGCCCACAACTGCTCTCCAAACAGGCTCGCAAAAGTGGGAGATGCACACAGGTCTTTTAAGGAACGCCCAGCGAGTGTGACAAGAAGCTGATCAACAGCACAAAATATGGACAGCGAGCTTGGTGAGTGATGTGAGTTTTGTGTTTGATCAGATGTGCAGTGAGGTTTACAGCTGCTGAGGTTGTGCAGAAGAGTCAAATTTACTTTTTTATTAACTTTGCAGACTTATGTATGAACCATTTCCTTTACAGAAGCACATGAGCTCATGTGAATATTTATTAAAATTAAAAAATGAAAAGAAAACAAAAAAAGAAAGAAAGAAAAGAAAGAAACAATGACACAATATTTGAACCTGCAACCCTTTGTTCATGTGAATATTTATTAAAATAAAAAAATTGAAAAAAAAAAAAATTGAAAAAGAAACAATGACACAAGATTTGAACCTGCAACCCTTTGCACCTCGCACCATCTATTTATTTATCTAAGTCAAATGACTGATATAATTGTGTAGTGAATAACCAATCTCCAACTCTCCACAGCAGTAGTGTCAGAAAGAGTTTTATATCCCACCTGAGTGGCTTGGCTGCAGCGTCAACTCGATGTGATGTCGGCATTTACTGAAAATACACTGACAACGTGGCAGCACAGTCAAATATTTTTTTACACTCATAACTGCAAAATGAGTGAATTTGCACAAAAACTTAAAACAAGGCTAGAGTATATAACAGTGGATAATTCAATTTTGACCCCAGACCCACAGTCTGACTGTGAAAAATAATCTGCTTTTAGTTTCTCACACAATACTCAATCTTATTACTGATATTTTTAACAATTTAAAATCAATTTTCTCCTAGCACAGATCTATTGTTAATGTATGTATTCATATGAAAATTAGTTTGCGCTGTCCTGTCTATGTCTAATAATTTGTTCACTCCACTAAGTTTGTCTGTTGCTGTTGTAGTTAGCATTGTGGGTAACCACTGTTAGCATACCAACACGTCTAGCTCCTAAAAGCTGTGACAAAAGCTTAAAACACACCGTGTTGAACAAATTGGAGACTCAGAAAGCATTAGATAAGTGAGCAAAGCATGTAGACTGATGTAGAAAGCTTAAAATGCATTATTTCTGTTTGCTTGCAGTTTTAAAGAAACTAAAATTTGGTGTAGCACTTTTAGAGACCTCACAAGATGCAACAGAACAAGTAAGGAAACCAAAATGCAATATAAGCTCACTGCAGTGCGTTCAGTATAATATAGGCTCTTTAATGTACAGTAAACCAACCTAATCACAAATTTGACCCACAAAACTGCCCAGGCTCTAGAAGACCATTTCAAAATCCCATTGATCTCTTTGATGCTTTTAATTTCTCCCCTCTGATGTAAAAATCCACACACAGCTCCTTCGTTTGAGCGCATCACACTGACTCCATCACTTCTTGTGTCTCCAATCGGGATCATTGGCTTCTGCACAGTCAAAGGTTATGAAGCCGCGCTAATCCCTCTTTAAGTTCAGCCAAGTGTGAAATGCATAAATTACTTCATTAAAACTTGCTCTTTTTCTGAAATCTGCAAACGTCACAGTCAGCACTCGACCCTTAAGCAGTAGTGTCCAGAAATGCTGCTATTTGCACTTTTGCGTATAATCCTTATCCCCACCTAGTTTTTTTTTTCTAAGATCTCCCGCTAAATTTGTCCCTCATTCCGTCTGCCTAAGCTTAAGCCCTCAGTCAAGGAAAAGCAGCTTGAAGTGCATATCTCGCACCTATTTATTTATTTATATGTGAAAATGTGTGCGTTTGGAGCGAGAGAGAGGAGAAGGAGAGAGGAGGACGGTCGAAAATGTTAAATGTATCTATAGGCTTAAGTCTCATATCTGAAATGCACACTGTCTGATGAGTAAATGCAAGATGAGAGTCATGGTAAACAGACACATGTATCACTCATTTAATTAATTAATTAATTATAAAAACTAAATTGATCTTAGAGTAAATGTTTAGCATCATGTTTTCTTGTGTTCAAAGCAATTTATATAGCCAATATAATGTATTGTTTGATTTCAGCTTCAACAGTTGACCAAGATCTTTTATAACATCATGTTTAGATTTTAGTAGTGATATACGCCCGTCAGTCAGACCTCCCTTGAGCATGTGCTGCTTGTGCAAAAAGCAGCAGAAAGAGTTTTAACTTAAAGCCTATAGGAATAAACTATAATATGTGTAGATCAGTAATTTACATTTTGCTTTTTGTAAAACACAAAATTGACAAAAACAGCGTAGAAATAGAAAGAGATCCATTTACTTCCCACACAAAACTGCAGAACTGTTAAGCCCCGCCTCTTCATTTTAAGATATAATTAATATATCAAGCAGCAACTTTTAAATGTGTAAGTTTTGCTGTTGTAAATTTTGTACCAGGCATGCTTTACTTTTTTTCACAGTCACAAAACTAAATACAGAAAAGTGGGTGGGGATAGAACATTTTGAGCTGCAGGACAATACAATTTTACTCAAACATGCACGAATCATTCTTCATAACATTAAATAATCTAATGATGAAATAAGGCAGTTATGACAAAACTTAGAAAAATAGATTTTACACACTAGGTCTCCTTCAAAGATGACCACATTTCTCTAATTTTGGCATCTCTTCATTGGCTGCAAGTGTGCTTCGGAGTAGACTTTAAAATCACGTTATTCGTTATATTTTAAAGGATCTAGATCTGATATACTATTTGTCTGATGTCATCCAGCTGCACACACCCTCTCATACTGTCAGGTCGGCTGATTAGCTGATCCTGACTGCAGAAATATAGTGTTAAAATTGTAGCATGCAAGAAGACATATTTGTCCCTGTTTTCCAGTCATATATTCAGGCTTTTTTTTACAATAACATTGCATTAACTACTTTTATAATTTCACCCTCTGACCAGACACAGTTCTGGGGACCCTTGCAGTTTTTGGTTCCCCCTCTAGATGCGTTTTTTTACTTTCTCTCAGTCGATGCCAGTGCGCCTGTTTGGTCAAGATGTCACAGATGGCCTTGATGATGTGTAGAGCTGTCTTTGCATGTGGCCAAGGACTCTTCTGGAGGCGTAGTCTTTGTTCTAGATGGCTGCTGCAGCGAGAGGAGAAGCGTAAATGCCAGTTTTACTGAACTTGTGACTCTCAACTTCATAAAGTATTGGAGAAGTATGTTTTCATGACTGGCAGGGCAAGTATTCAATCTCAAATAAAGGCCCAGATCAGATCCAACCAATCTAGTCTTGTTCTGGGCAGTATCTAAATGTCTTTTTTGTGCGCCACAAAGTCAAACCTTGAGCTTAAGTTGAAAAACCCTGTTCTAGTTTTGTGCATACTTTTGCTGTGCTCTAAGGCAAGACATTTCACACTGGAATCAATTAAAATGCAAAGTAAAATGCTCAATACCTTAAAATCTCCAACAGAAAGTCCAGTCATTGTGCTCTGACTCAAAATGTAGCCTTTTATTTTAACTCAACAAACCGTACTCTTCCCACTCGCGCTCTCGTTCAGGCCCTTAGACTTCTGCTGTGTTGTTGTGAGGTGGCTAGTGGTGGTGGTCTTGTGCTTGACTCCGGGCTTGTTAAACTGTGGAGGTAGAGCACAGACTGCAGCATGGGGCCTCCGGTCGGGGTCAGGCTTCGGAGCAGAGATGTCAGGAAGTGTCTGCTAACATCACGTCATCCACAGCCCACAGTCACACAGATACAAGTCCGCTTATATAAGAGAGAAACAGCCACACCTCTGACACATGCACAACATCTTTGGTTTTTAGCATCGTCAACGAAATATGAGGTTTAATTCTGCGCATCACAATAATGCATCACTTTACTATTATTACGACATATTATACAAATGAGTCTCGAAGGAGCTTGTGGTAAGTTCCGTACCATTCTCATTTACACAATCAAAACTGTATTTAGTGATTTATTCATGTTTGAGACACCATTGCTCAAAATAAATAAGCAACAAACCTGATTTATGCTCACTGCTAAGTTATATTGTTTTTCTTAAACATGAGCATAGAGTTGCCGTTTTGACTGGCTATTATAGTCTGTTGCTCATCATAGTTAAGGTCGTCAACATGGTTCGTCAGCATGACATGTTTTTGACTCAGAATAAAATATTATTGTAGCAAGGCAGCAGTAGGCATTCTTTTCATTTCAAAATTACTGATAAGTTAAATGCAAAATGTTGAATGGTTCATGTCAGCGCAGTGTACTATGTGGCCATTTTGCGCAAAATGCAGCCCTCTATGAAAAAAAGTTTGGACACCCCTGTCAAAAGCATGTTAAAAAAAAAAAAAAAAAAAAAAAAAAAAGGAATCTCACTTAGAAACCGGAAGAAACATGCAAACTCTACACAGGAAGATCCAGGTGGTCTTAAAGTAGAATCCCCAACTTTTGCGTACATGAAGCCACAGTTGCTCTTCATAGCTGATGTTGCCAACATGGTTCATCAGCACGACATATTGTTCTTGACTCAGAGTATAATATTAGGGCGGCAAAGTGGTAGAGTGCAAGAAGGTGGATTCAACTACTGCACGGCCCACTTTTCTGTGTGGAGTTTGCATGTTCCTCTGCGTGTCTGGGTGGTTTCCTCTGTGCATTCCGGCTTCCCCACCAACCAACCAATAACATGCAGGTTATGGAACGCTTGGTGGTGGTTGGAGATTGAGGCGCCAGATGTTTAGTCAAATTGCTTCTGCTGATGGCTGTTGCCATCACTGAGCGGAGAGGGTGGGTTTCTACATACTTATTAAATGCCAAAAGCATATACACTAGTTGTCAAAAATGAATCATGTAGTTTAAATACTATCCAGAGAGAAATGTGCAAACCAAAATGAAAAGGTATGATTAGGACTTTATCTTAGGATAGACCAATGTTTATTGGTCCTCAGCCTTTTTAAATAAAATAGTACTTTTCATTTTCAAATTTGAACAATTCTGCTTAAAGTAAACATTTTGATGTTTTGTAAATGTAAAATTTATATTTAATGGTTTATTAAAAGTGTGGTGTTTATCATAATTAAGTCAAATGTAAAATGTTGAATGGTTCATGTCATTGCCCTATGTGGCCCTGAATTTGTTCTATTTAAAAATGCAGCCCTCTATGAAAAAAAAAAAATTGGACATCCTTGCCAAAAAGCATGTTTTGAAATGAATGAGGATCGCTGTTTCCTCGAGGAAACAGCACAGACAGACACAGGTGATCTTAAAGTTGAACCGTCAACTTTCTATGCTTAAAGCAAAAGCCACTGTGTCGTCATCCTCAAAATTTTCAAAACAGCAGCATGCCATTCTTCTTTCTACTGTGTGAATGTGGCACTGTTTCAATGAATTTCATGTTAACACATTATAACGGCCTGTCCATTGTTCTGTTGATGTTTGACCAGGCTGGTTTACACTTCACAAGATGGTTCTGTCCACAGTTCATATGCTTATGTTGTTTGGTTGTATTAAAACTAACATTCATGCACCTGTTTTCCCAACCAAAACAGAGAAATTTCATTTGTCTTTAAGGACACACAGTATTTCATAAATCCGTGGGGCATCTGTCTAAATGTCATGTGGAATCTGACCTATTTTTTTCTCTCGGGTTTGTCCACGGTCAGCAGAATGTCCCTGCAGGGCTGCCGTAGGTGCACAGGTTCACAGAGACGAGGTGTGAGTTTTGAATCCTGGACAAACAAATGCAGAAACTCCAGGGCATTAAACCACAACGTCAGAAGCTCTTTGTGTAAAACAGTTCAAATCCCAGGTGAACGTATTGTCTGCTGGTTCTGGAGACTAGTATTCTGTAGAGAAGACAATTGATTAAAAATGCATGGTTAAGTTTCAATATAATGTGTACATTTTCAACACTAAGTAATAGTGCACCAGATTATTTAATCTTTGTAGACCATTCTAAAACTAAGTAGAAGAGGAATTGTGTTCTGACAAAATAAAAAGTTCACTCAAAGAGAATGTACGATAAGCATGTTTTCACGCCTTTTTACGTCAATATGTTGTGAAAAGCCAAATAAATAAGTACAAATTTGGGTTAAAGCCAAGTGGCGCTTTTTTCTTTGGGTTTAACAGGAAAATTAAGCCTTAAAGTTTCTAAAATGTTTAAGTTCATGGCTGGGGCTTGAGGTGTATAAACCAAAATTCTTGGCTATTTTAGGTTTTGGCTTTTTGTAACATAATGTGTGAAAACTTGCTTATCATGCGTTTTTGACATTTTGTTGTATATCTACGTTTTATTGAATGGGCTACAGATGGATTTGTAAAGCTCCAATTTGAGTTCTTCCTCATTGTCCATCTGGAACCTTCCCCATTGAAGGCATTTAGGAAAAGGAGGTAGGAAATACTTATTGAAATACTTCGAGCTTGGAATAGAACAAGTGTCGCTTTTCTTTAAAAAATAAAAAAGTATTTTTGCTAAAACAGAATCAATAGCAGCAGAAACACGCACGCAAAGAAGCGGACATTTTTGTTTTACGTGATTCGGGCTCTAGTCTCTTTGCCTAGAAAATCCAGACGATATATATAAAAAATATACTGTCCACAATATCCCTCTTTTGAATTTCTGTAGCCGTGATTGACAGATTAATTAGCCAATCAGAGACACTCTTTGTCTGCCGTGTTAAAGCCAACATGGCTGCTGCCGACGAAAAAAATACATGGGAAAATTATCACGTGGAAATAAAAAAAACATTGTGGATTTCTGCAGAATCAATGAGCGACGCAAAAAAACAATTTTAATGTGAGGTGAGTGAAGTTAGATTTAGGTCTAAATGACAGACGACCAATCAGCTTCTTTGATTCATCTGCGTCACGCAAATAAGCTAACCTGATTATGATGTAGATTTGGCGGGGAACGTGGTGACCAGACCCACTCTTTGAAGCGTGGGTTCTGGATCCCAGGCAACTGGTCTTGTTTTTGCTGACAAGCCCCTCAACTTGCCCTGCTGCAGTGTGATTGGGCCATTAAAACAAGGTTCAGACTGCTATTGGTCCAAGTTTTATTTGATTTATATTTTTTTGTAAGAGGTCCAAATTGAATGGGTAATTTACTATGATAATAATAAAACTATCTTCAGATTTTGAAAATACCCTTTATTAATAACAACAGTAAACTAAAGATTGTCAAAAGTATTGATAAGTTCCCCAACGCCTTATCTCCTATTGTTGCTCTTCTATCTGCTTCTATTATGCAGAGCAGAAAAACAGCACATGTAAAAATCATTAGCTGAGCACCTTCCAACAAAGTGACCTTTAGACTAATTTGCTCTCAAATGTTACCT
This sequence comes from Mugilogobius chulae, assembly GCA_038363315.1. NCBI lineage: Eukaryota > Metazoa > Chordata > Actinopteri > Gobiiformes > Gobiidae > Mugilogobius > Mugilogobius chulae. Next base: position 8,307,675 of record CM076416.1, read on the forward strand.
TCCATTTTATATTTAACAGCATAATTAAAATGTTTACTCGTCAGCTCTCCTGGTTCTGATCTGAGCGCCGCTTTTGTTTTCCCGTTCGAAAGCTGCACAAAAGGCACTAATTAAAGATCTTTGGATATGGAGATCGTCAATAGAGGAGGTCCATAAACAAAACACAGCAAATGAATGATGATAGGTGTCGCGCAGTATCTCGCAGCCCCGTGACATCAGTCAATCAAGAAGACAAAACAGGCAGCGAGAGAAGACAGGAGTCGGGTATGCTTACATATTTTAGCTTGGATAGTATTTTAAATCCAAAGAGATGGGACAAGTAAGTAAAGTAGCTAAGTTGTTTTAGCGTCAAGATTAAGGTACACTGTATTGATAAATCTGTCCTTCAAAACCAATGAAGCATCACCTCAAGAACAGTTAGTGCCACGTGCAGCACTTAGACATCATTAAATTGTCTGCAGTCCAGTCTCTAAAGAAAACTGAAATACAAAGTAAGTTTTTGCTGCGTTTTTACTTCAATCTGTTACGAAAAGCCAAAACATGAAATAACCACAAATTTTGGTTGAAGCCATGTGGCGACATTTTCTTTGGGTTTAAAATCTTGACATACCCCCATTCCCAGCCCTACACTTACTCATTTTAGTAACTTAAGCCTAAACTTATTTACCTGTTAAACCCAAAGAAAATGTTGCCAAGTGGCCTCAACCAAGATTTGTGGTTATTTTTACATTTCTTCGTTTTCTTCGGAGACTGTGTTGATTTTCTGCTAGACTAGATCAGGTCATAGCTCGGAGAATTTCTTCCCATGTTGCATGTTTTGGGTTGATCTGTAAACCTAGTATCTCAATGTCATCTTAACACAGCTACTAGGTCAGATATCACAGAAGATGGTTCCCAAAAAACAGGAAGAACAATCTGAGAACAGAGAAGAAGATGTTTGTTGGCCAGAATCAACCAGAGTTAAGATAGCAGACTGTATATGTTGTCTTTCTTTGACCTCAAGTATTATTGTTTTAATTTATACATTTACAACACCGACAACACTCAGGTTACACACTGTACTTATTGTGTTCGATGTCAGATTTCCTTAAGGTGGAAAGAGTCTACTCTGATATTCTGCAATTCTGTTTTTAGTATGATGCTCACTGTGGTTAGCACTGACAAATTGTGAAAATCTTACCCTGAACTCTCTAATTTTGAGGCTCAGAATGCATTATGCAAAGCCTTTACTGTGAATTAAGCTTATAATCCTCATCATGATTTTACTCAAAGTTGTGTTTTGATTGATTCATGCTTGTTTAAGTAATCGTGTATTGTTCTGCAGTTGTAGCTCAAGCGCTCAGACACAATCCCAGGTTTCCTTTTCCATCTCTGGTAGCCCATTTGTCTATATTTTAAAAGTTAAAATTCTGTGTTAAACATGTAGAGTTCAAAATTATCATTTAGTCACTTCCAAACAATAAAAAAACGACTTAACCTGCTGCTTGATATAGTTAAATTTTGCACATTTCTAAAACATTTTAGAACTTTTTTTGTGTTTTACAATAAACAAAACGTACTGCTCTACATATGTCATAGTTTATTATATAATGCTCAAAAAAAATACAATAGATGTATTGTCTAGAATTCAGTTTAGTTCATATGTTAGTTTTGTACTGTTCAGTTTGTCAATAAAGGAAGTCGAAGCACATCACTTCCTGTTTTGGTATGGCAGCTCAGACAGAAGCCCACTGTCTGCAGCCGGACAATCTATTCCCATCCTCTGCTAAAGACTGATGAATCAATGTCGTAAGTTTCTGATATGCGTAATTTAAATGTTCATCTTGAGATATTAGCGTTTATTTTGTGAGGATGATGTGTATTTTGGTTTAAAAAGCTAAGTAATGGCAAAAAACAGGATGCTAAAACAGGTTTGCTAATTGCTAATGTTCTGTTATGCTAGTTTACCATGTGACTGACAATCCATGTATACTGAATATTAACTTTGACTCATCCCTTTGTCTTGAATGGAGTTTAGCGTGGTGTTTAGTCAGCGGTCCGTGCACTTTGATGAAAACTATAATAGACCTCCTAAAAATTAAAATAATCAATATCTAACCAGTTTCTCAATGTTAAATTCATTGTAGAAATAGTATTGGTTTATCGTATGCCTGATATCGAACAATAACATTTTCAATATTCTTCCCCAAACAGCTTGATTCTGAGCGCAAAGACCGTGAGCGCTGGCAGAGGGGCGCGTGATGAGACCGTCCCGTGCCGTCGCTGATACAAGCACCTCTCAGTGGGACAGCGCTGGAGTGATTGAAGGAGCTAAAGAGGGCGTGTTTATCCAGAATCCAGGTGCGGAGTCAGACATTAATGACGCGACTGATTACAAGGCCCTTATCTGGAGCTCAGCGGGAGGCGGCATCAGGCTAATCAGGAACAAAAAGTTAATGTACGCAGTTTGACGTTTGTTTATTTATAGACATTTTGTATCTGTGCCAGCTTATGACAACCAGGTCTTACAATATTGGTGAAAAGGGGCCAGGATTCTTGTCTTGGTGCTTGCTGGAACCTTTTCAGTTCCTGATTTAAGGGCTTTTCCCATTGTTAAAGTTTTTTTTTTTTTAAGTTTTTTTTTTTTCAGTTTGTAGTACTTTTTTAGATCCAGTTCCCATTTTAGGTGTGTTCACAAAGCGGGAACTATAGTCTGCGGCCACAAATAAGGACTTTTTTAACTCCTGCTTTGGGGCTGGTACTTTCCAGTCAGACCAGGAACCTTTAGGTGACACAAGCACATTTACAATGCTAACTTTGTCTGAACCCCCCCCCCCCAAAAAAAAAGTGAGTGAGAAGCGTGCGTATCATCTGTGCGTCCTCGCGCCAGCAGCAGCTGCAGCATGGGCGTAAGCTTTCCCAGAGGAGTGAATGAACGCTGGCTTTTACCCACGGGGAGATGGAGATAATACACACGGAGTAAGTAAAGTGTTTGTTTAGCAGAAACTGGAGGTGTGAGGAGCTTTGTTCAGGTAAGAAATACACAGACATCATGGCTTTATGATTGAATGTGTCAAACGAACATAATTGCCTTGTTGCAGATTATTTAGGCTGGTGCCTAATCATTTTAAAACTAGATGCAGAGAGTTATGCAGAGTTTAGTCATTGTGTCCATGCTGTTATGCCCTGGGGCCGCCACGCAACCTCCGTGTCACAAAAAAAAAAAAAAAGTCGGGACCCACGGACCGCGGAGCTTCTCGGCGGGCAGGCACACGGGGGCGTCGGGATCAGGTGGGAACGGTCACGGATGCTTCGGGATCGGGGGGAGCGGTCATGAAAATCTAGTCCCGTGCGGTCTCTAATGGCCCCTCTACCAGTTCAGGGATTTTCTAAGAGATTTGTTGTTGTTTCTCTCTGTGCATCGATGCGACTGTTACAACTTTTTTTTGTTTGTTTGTTTGTTGACATTTCTAAAAATCACAAATTATTTTAAACTCTTCTAGAGTGCAAGTTTTGTAGAACTGTGAATATTGTTTAAAATGATCAAAAAGGCCTGGCAGGGAAGGGTGGTCAAAGCCAGAACAGGGCTGACAGTGAAAGGGTTAATAAAATAATAATTAATTAGTCTTCCTTTAGCAGTGTAAACACAGTTACAATTAAGAGAGTTAAAATTTGTTTACCATTTGGTCCTTGCACCGTCTTTTAAGATCCGTAATCTAAAACAATTTACACAATTTTCTTTTTTTTTTTCCTCTGGCTGCCAAGTGACATGCTTCCCAGATTAACTCTAATTCTGCACAAATGTGAAATAATGAAGGATGAAGGGTAATTGTTAAACAAGTGGCCTTCTGGGAACGCGCACAAGATTGTACCTGACATGTGCAGATGAGACGCGCGCTAGCACAACACGCTAACAACGCGCACTCGGAAACACTCGCCATTAAACCAAATTAATTCAAACTCCGAGCGCGAGTGACAAGTGAAGGAGGGTAATAGGAAATTTAGCAGGAAAGCCCGACTGATTACAAGTGCAAATATGTGTAATCAGTGATGCTACAGCGGAGAGAAGACAGGTTTAATTAGGCCTGCGCGTTGTTGTCGAGAGTCTGTACATGACAATAATGCCATTTAAAACTTTATTTCTGCTTCAATAAACAGTCTGAATATTAACAAAGCATGACTGTAGTTCTTAAGCAGAGTTGTTTAAGCTCGAGTGACTTTATTGAGGCCTGATTTTGTCTTGAAATAAACTCATGCCAGATAAATATGTGTTGAACTCCTTGAGTTCGTTCTACAGTTTACAACATCCCCAGCTGAAAGTAGACCTAAGATGTAAAATATATTTTGCTGAGTTTATTAGCCATGTTACCACAGTGTTATCTTAGCATTATGTAGTGATGTAGTGCACACCCCTATAAAAGGCCGCTTTAGCAGCGCTGGCGTCCTCTTGCTTCCGCTTCCTGTGGGTGATTCTTGGGTTTGCGTCACTGGTTTCATGAGGTGCAGCTGAATAAAGTTCTTTGTTTCAAATGTTTACTGTACTATATTTTGTTGCTAAAGCAAGACTTGTGTACTTTGTACAGTGCCATTATGAGGCAGGGCTCCCCGTGCTGCATGTCTTGCTGCTGCTCTTACGGCGCCCTGGTTTGTTGTCCAACTCTCGATGCTGGAGTTCTCCGTGCAACTGGTGCTGGGTCTGTTGGAGCGAAGTGGTTCGTTCTGGGATCAAACTACATGCGACATCGGTATCGCCGCATGTTCTCGACACTGTGTTCACAAACAAAGTTCAAAGTCTCTCTTTTATCTGTCTTCCAAAAAGTTTCTTTTTTATGCATCTTTAAGTTGATTGGCCTTGGGCTCACGCCAATTTTGGTAGTCACTGGTCACTTCCCAAACCGTTCATTGATGATCTCATCCAATGTTCACAACTCATAGATCACAATCTCAAGTTAGATACTTTACAAACTCGCAAACCTATTGCAAGATTGAGTTCACTGACAGTTCAGAGGTCAACTGAAAATTAGTCCTTTCTCCAAACACACATCAACCCTTAGCCTAGTTCCTACAAATGCATTTTTACATCATTTGAACCATTTGAATGATTACAAATTATCAGTACACTTAAACACACATATAACAGTATGCTACAAAAAGCCAACATGTAAAATAACCACACATTTTGGTTGAAGCCACATAGTGTTTTTTGTGTTTTGTGTTCGGTCTATAGCAAGAAGGTTTGGGTTTGATTTGCAGGCAACCCAGTGCCTCTCTTAATGAGTTTTGCATTCTCCTCGAGTGTTTCCTCCTGATGCTCTGATTTCCCCTACCGCTAAAAACATGTACAATAGGCTACTCCTTTCTTTCCTGCCTCAGTACTTGGCATCATCCTTGCATTGTCTTATTGTATAAATTGTTGCCTTTTTGAGCATTTTCCTATTAGAAAACAATACATTTCTGCCATATGTAGCAGTTTATTTAATTTAGTTAGTCACAAATTAATTGCATTTCAAAATAATAATGCACTTTTTGCCATTTGTGGTCCAGCAGTTTAGCCTATGCTCACTTTTTTCCCTCCTGCATATAGCAAATCATTTAGCCACACTGTCAGAATGATTCATTAGCAAACATCACATTACGTTTCCATCCTGTCCAAATGTCCATCTCCGAGCGAAAACGCGAGCTCGCACGAGTCACAGGCCACAAACACGTTTCAAAAGCATAATGACTGCATGATATTCTGTCTGCTCAGGTGTCGCCGGGTTAATCACGAAATTAACTTATCATCTTCGCGGATGAAGTAATTAAGCGGCGCTAGGACAGTCTCTTCACATAATTGAGGGTGAATAATGAGGAAGCACACTGCGAGGCGCCAAGGATGTAGGAAAGGAAGCGAGGAGACATGACTATATGCTAATTAGGACACAACATTTGAAGGGAAATATGTTTTGTCTGCGCTGGCACAACTGTGTGATATAGAACGCCGTCGGTAATGAGAATCTGTAGTCTTAATCAAATACTGCGACTAAATGAGGTCACATAGATTTATTTAACACACAAAAATAGACTAGATGCTGCTTTTACTTAACAGCAGAGCGTGGATTTACATAAAGTTACAAAATACCTGTCGAAATTGAGGGCAGAAGCCACGGAATGGAAAATATTTATAACGTGGACTTGTGAAATGCTAATGTGTCGGCGCTGATTGAGGTTTGTGGACAGTTGGGTTTCATTTAGACACAATAATGGGGTTGACCTCGTCCTATTTTGTACAGTGCCTTTTGCTAATTTATTTTTACAGTTGTGACCAAGCATTATTTTAAACTATGAAGTAAACAGAATAATATTCATGATGTTGTCGTCAAGGTTATGGTGACATTTCATGATTGGCACGTGTATTAAAATTGTTTCACGTTAAGGTCAATATTGAGGGACAAATGACTTGCTTAAGCTTTTGGGGGAAAAAAGGAAGCAGTGGATTTGAGTGTGAGCTCCATCTACTGGTTGCAGAGGGAAATGTATGTGGAGATAACAAACTTAGTTTACCTAACATGCTAATGTAGCCCACAGTTATTTTGTTATTTGTTTATTTTCACAAAATAAATACATAACGTTCATAAAAGTAAATAAAGACAATTAAAATGTGAGGTATGTGACAGAAACCAGAAGGGCTTATTGAAAGCCACACCCTGTAAAAAACAAAACATCATCACATCATCTCAAACTTAGAGGGGAGAACAATCACTTCTGTTTAAATAAAGATCATGTTAATAAATTGAAAATTCCCAAAATAAATGAGTTTTAATAAATAACACAAGTCACATCCTATACTTGACAACAATTGAAAAATTATGTTATAATGATAATTGTTACTAGTATAATTCGTTTTCATTATTTATATTAATATTATGTTTAATTGTTAATCATTATTATTATTTCTATTATTACAGTCTTTACTTAATAGACACATTTTATGCTAGATTTACCTAATAAAATCAACTTGTTCTCCCAGTGTTTTACCAACAGAAAAAAATCTGTTATAGTTTCTTCAGATACTAAAATATGACTTTTGTTCAGCTTAAAGGCAATAAACCTCTAGACACGAGTGTTTTTTAAATTTCGCAATCTGGATAGTCGGCCTCTGAAAACTGTTGGGGAAAAAAACGGAACGTCATGGCAGTATTTGCATCTCATTAGAACCTAGAAGTAGTCGAGAAGACATGTTTTTTGTTCAGTACTGTCAAGCAAAAAGAACAAAACGCTTCATGTGTGCAAAAATACTCCAAAGTATATTAGTTATTGTTGCCCAGTTTGCTCTGGTTTGAACATGCGCTTCCACTAAAACTACAATGGTGAGTTGTGATTGGTCCAGCCGTCTTTAACCATTTGCTGGGGATTTGTGGCTTTATTATAAAATCTGGATATGGCATTGCTAGCTGGCCACTCCATTGCTAATTCAACAAGAAAATCTCTCTACAATAGAAAGAAATTATTTTTCCATAGAGCGCAATGCAAACACAAACTGCTTATATTCTGCAAAAAGAGCATCTACAGTTTTATGAATCTTAAACTTTTTTGCGATTCAAAATTTTAAGTTTTGTCTTTGGAAACTGCTGCTCACTGTAACTTTGCTCATTGTGCAAAGAATTATAGGGGAAACACAAATCTTGTAGAGCACCTATCCAAAGACTAACGACCAACATGGCAGGGAATACGAGCAAAACCATTGACGCACAGCACCTACCATATTTGATCAGAGTCTCTCCAGATGGATTTTTGCAATATTTGAGATTTTCACAAAATCTAGGGAATCTATGGTAGAGCCATGGTTACTAAACCTGATTTCTTATTTCTTTCCATGCCAATGACGTTAATTTCTGTCATTGCACGGCCTAGTGGTCAGAGTAAGTAAAACTAATATATTTATCCATTTATGGAGGGTTAAATATAATCTACGCATCGTGAAAGTGGCTGTATATACAGTATAATGTACATCAAAAATACAAAACTGCTGTGCCTTCTCGTCTGCTGTTGGTTTAGAGATGAAAAAGACACTTGTCTTCATTGTTTTAATGTAAACCTCATATTTGTTTTATTCTAAAGACATTATTTTATTGTAGTGGCTCATATTCTTTCACCCAAAAGTAGAACTGACATGAAGTTTGATTTAGAAAAAGGACATTTTATCCAAAAGTTTTTGACAGGAAGGGGGTCGAAGCCAGAATCGGGCTGCATTGAAAGAGTTAAGATGGCAAAAGTCAGGTAGCATGTCTTTAAATTTAGATATGCAGACTTTGACTAAATCAAATAGAAATAAATGGACCGCAATATCTCACACATTTCAATATAATATTAAAGAACAAAATTGTGGTACTGTATTACAATTCAAATTTCAGAACAAGCACACAGACTTCAAAACACATTTTCCACTTTTGAAATCTCATTGTTTAGTTGTATCTTTTCTTCTTGCTTTCCCATTCGGCCTTGTATTACATATTGTCATTATTTATCCCACAGGCAGTGTTTCCATCTCCAAACACATCTGAACCACATTACAGCCGGTAGAACACATTTTCTGCTGCTTTTTTTCACTTTTCTTCGCTTCGTTCTCTTTGTGGCGTGCATACACAGATCATCCCTGGCACTCTGAAGGTTACAAACAGCCACACAAGCCAAGCAAATTTACTCCCAATACTTCAGCGCGTCAAGATATATCAGCGCCAGTCACCGGGAGACGAGACGCGGCGCGGGGAGAGGCAGGAAGGCAGAAATCAAATCAATTCAGAGCCGTGCTGGCAGACATTACGTCCATTTGTCACTTGTGGATAAAAGGCCTGTTTGAATGGAGTCTATTATGTAAAGGGAAAGCTGCTAAAGCGTGTGCCACTGTTGATTTGTAAAGCAGACGAGAAACGGAGCAGGTTCTGGGATGGTCGGCTTGTGTTTGATCTGGAGGAGCTACAGGTGAAAATGGTAAAACATCGAGATATATCAATTAGAATTTATTTGTGTTGTGACATTAACTTAAGAGAATGAAGTGCAAGTTCATAATGCTTTATATGACAAAATGGTCCATTTACTGGTTCACTGTTGACAGTCTGCCTTTTGGGTGACATGGTGGCACAGCAGTTAGCGTTCTGGACACATAGCAAGAAGGTTGACTCGCGAGTACCCCAGGGCTTTTATGTGGAGTCTACATGTTCAGTGCCTGGAAAATCCAGACGATATATACAAAATATATCGACTGGCTACTGTGTCCCTCTTTCGGACTTCTGTAGCCATGATTGACAGATTAATTAGTCAATCAGAGACACGCATCTTCTGCCATCAGAAAACCTATACATGGCTGCTCCTGACAAAAAAATTATATGAAAAAAAACACATGGAACTGAAAAACATTTCAGTAGAATCACTGAGCGAAGCAAAAAAAAAGATTTTAATGTGAGGTAAGTGAAGTTAAATTTTGGTCTAAATGACAGATGACCAATTATCATCTTTGGTACGATGTAGATTTGATCTGAAACACAGGTGGGGGGCGTGGTGACCAGACCCACTCATTGCAGTTTGCTGAAGCGTGGGTTCTCGATCCCAGGCAAACGTGTTCCTATTTCTGTTGCGCGCAAACATGTTTCTGAGCTGCTCCGTCTTGGATCTTTTTGTCTAGTTTTGGGTTTTATAGTACTGTGTGCATGCCTGCAATCTATTTTTCGTGTTAGGTGGAGCTAGTGGCGGCGCGCATTGCGCAGCGGCCCCGTAGGCTCACTCCAAAACGTAATTTTGTTGTTCCCTGTAACAATGGTCATACATTTTTTTATTCTGTTCTGTGATCGGGGTTCCCTTGCCACTAAAAACATGTCAAGTTGCACCTCCCTCTCCCCTCCCCAGGACTACAGATGAAAAGTGTAAAGCTACAGTATCTGTAGCAGATGTTCATGCCACCTCAGCTGGTTCGTCATGAAAGAGCAGCGGCTTTATTCTGAGCTCCTAAAGTAGTGTTTAGTTTCACACCTTCACTTTTTTTTATCTGCCTAGAATGTTTCACACTGTGGGATTAAAGGGCACTGTGTAAGATTGAGAGGAATTTTAATTATCACATATAGTCCACAAACATTTAAATCATATTTATTCTGTACAACATGAATACTTAAGAGAGCACTGTTAACCAATCCACATCAATTGTGATACATTTATACGTATTTGAAATGTTTTATTACGGGCCGGAATATGGATCATTGACGCTAGATGGCCTCATGCTTAATAGGCAAAATGCATGTGAATGGCTCCTCTAGTGTTCAAAAGTGGAAATCACTTTGTTTGTTTGTTTTTCTTACATAGTGCCCCTTTAAACGTATCTGTATGTAAATGTTTGCTGCAAAAATACATGTTTTTATTGTATTATTTATTACATGCAAAGAGGTGTTGAGATTTGTTTAAAACGTCTTACTTTTCAAGTTGAAAAGTACACAGGTTTATATGTTAAAACATGTTAATGAAATAAAAGGAAATCATTCTCTTATTGCAAATAAACTTTTTAGATTTAACATAAAATTAGTTTTGACCCTTGGAACGCTGCAAAATCATTCATACATAAGGAAAAACATAACATTAATGTTGCCCTGGGTACCCCTGACTGAATCAATCCAAAACATGCCATGTTGTCACCAAAAGTTGCATTTTCAAACTCGAACTTTTCTCCCTTTTTCTACACCACAATGCTTCACTGCTTCCTCATGATTGTGCTTCTCTACATTGATTCACATTATTGAAGAAACACTCATGGAGAAAATGCAAAAGGGACAAAGCAGGTTTTTGAGTCACATAATGGTTGTAATAATGAGAATAATAATGATGGGCCTGAGCTAGTGAAGAACAGCGAGTGGACATCGGATTTCTGTCAAACAAAGTTTTATAGATTGGCATAAAGATGAAGATGTAATCAGATAAATTTGACAGAAATTACTTTTCAAAATAAAACTGGACTACATTATGAAATCAGTAAAGCAGCAAAGTGATGTCTAAATATAAAAACACTGGTCTGCCTTGTCCTATTTGCATGACATACTATTTAGAGATCAAAAAAAGAAAGTTCCAAAATACTCAAGGAAATCTTACATTTAGTGAAATTTGAAGGTGCTCATTGGTGATTGGGACAAATAGGGCTTTTCCATACCTGCTTGACCCTACTCTGTTCAACTTGACTACGCGCTTCAGAGTCAGAGCATTTCAATTTCAAGAGAGGCCAAGTGGGCTGCTGTGAAGCTGGGCAGTGCTCTTGCGCTCTGCTCCGCTTTGCAAATATGACTTTTAATACATAGTGCTTTTCATTTTCTTTAGTTTTTCCCTGCATTGCTTTGATGTCCTTTCAAAATCAAACTGGGACAATTTTTCAGCGAGCGTTTTGTTTCGTTGTTTTGTTGAGAAAGGTTTGGACCTTGGCGTTGGACCAGGTACTCTGTTTTTTTTAATGTCATTTGGCTGTTTTTGTTTTTTTTTGCTACGGTGAACACAAAGTGTAGAAGCAGTTCGTTGCTCTCGGCAGCTAGCTTAGCAGCGACTCACGTTGGCGTATGGCATGGCGTACGGTAACAACAATAAACCAATGGCGCTTGTGTGGCGCAACATACGACGTGCATCTGATGTCAGGTTTAGTATTGGGGTAAAGTAGGCACTAAAAAGTACCTGGTCAGAGGAATCAACCCCAAATGTAAAAGTTTCTGCTCCAGGACTAAGTCGTGCCAAATAGAGTAGAGTAGGGCCGAGCAGGTACTAATGGAAAAGCCCTAAAGTTACAGAAAGAGGGGCAAACCCAAGGCACTCTTCACACTATAAAAGTTTAAAAAGTATTTTAATAATCTGGGCTTTTTCATTGTTAAAATATTACAGTGGTCATTTATCGCGGGGGGCTAGGTTCCAAAAATAACTGTGAAAGGCGAAACCCGCAAATTAGTGATGTTCATTTTTTACCAGTAATTTCAGTTGATAACCTGCCTAGTTCTGATGTTTAGTGTCTTTTGTAGAGGTAATAATGCACTGAACACATGATTCACCGCGAGATTCAATAGCGTGAGTTGATTTTGTGACGTTTAAAGAGGGACGGTGCTGTGTGCGTTCACCCGCTCTGCTTTTGACATGTTGCCCGTCCCGCTGCGCTCCACAGCCGACCACAGAGCTACGGATCACACGGACTCCAGAGCCGACAGCGACGAAACACATCCGGACTCTAGCTAAGTCACAAACACATCTCTGAACTACATAAATGACGTTCCAGCGTGAACAAACTAATCATCGTAACTACGAACTCAAAGAGTCAAATCCTCACCTGGAGAAACGCCCGAGCGTCAGGTCAGCTTCCCCTGCATGATCCAAACTGTCTAAAGAGCTTCTGTGATGTTGCCTGTGAATGCTGCGATGTCACACGGTTCCCAAACAGTGAGTTTGAGAGAAAAACACACTGTAATTTCCACGAAACAGCGAAGCCGCGGAAAGTGAACCGCGATAGAGCGAGGAACCGCTGTATTTCTTTAAAAGCATGTGCTGATCTGTTTCAGTGGCTCACAAGGCTGATGTGGGTAATGCACAGTTTACAGACATCTCTAAGTAAATATTATGCTGTGCGAAAAAGGCACTAGTCAAGAGCTACACATACATAACATATAGTGCAACAATAGTAAAACAAGTGTAAATAATTGCAGTGAATAGTTCTGGCTGCTTCTGCTGATAAAACACAGCCAGACGCTCACATTAGACCTCACTATTAAATCTGGTGACTCAAAACAACAAATGTAAAACAAATGAACGCGTTTTAGAAAGATGCTCCGGCTCCGAAATACATCTCCTTCATGTGGCATCATCTTATTAAATCAAAATTAATATGTTTACGCTTCTTCAAAAGTTTAGCCCAAACACCATCAAGCTTTGAGTCGTTCATTAAAAAGTATAAAAAAGTCTCAAAGCCGATATATCTGAGAGAAGATGCGGCGTATTAATAACGATAGTCTTTTAGTGCCAGTATAAATAAACATAAGAATCTTCGGGGCCATGGATCACCTCTTTAGCTCCTCTGGGGAACATAACTCAGCCGTCCACAGCAGCAGCACATGATGTATACAGTGCTAGAAAAGGTTATTTATCGAGCTCATAATTAAATTTGGGAGGAGGATGTGGGGGGGATTAATGGAGTCTCTGTGGAAGAGCTGGAGAGGGTTAGAGAGACACAGGTGCTGCTGCCGAGGACACAATTATATGTTTGTACAGGAAAGCTAGAGTAAATATTGAGAGAGATTAGAAGTACACATGTTAGGATAATGAGGTATTCTCTGGCACTGAGCGGCTGGTTTGGTTTCAGAGGAGATGGAACACAGAATACTGAGTCCTGTGTGTCAATGTTTGTCTTAATGTACATGATGAATGCATTTTACAAATACAAAATCCCACTGGAAACATGTTCTGAGAAAGACATGGAGTTAATTTTTCGTCTGGAAGAAGTGAATTTTGTAGTTATTTGTCTTGAGTTCGTAACTTGAAACAATGACTTTCATGCTAATAATTTAAGATTTTAATGCAATCAGGAATAGGGTCAAGGAGGTATATTAGTACTCTTGCCACACAACTTTTTAGAACCACAAACACTCCAGAGGACCCCTAAAAGTAACATCTTATAACACATTAATCCAATGTAGCAATGCTAACTAGGTATCATTACATATTTTAATACTGATGCATCAGCTGGTTTCCATAAAATGAAAAGAAATAACATCACATCATTGATCTGTTCACTCTATGGTGAACTGATATCATTTTTTTTACTTTAATCATTCACTGTTTTTGATCTTTTTGTAGTCCAGGAAGTTGAACAAAACGTGCGTTCGCAATCGTTGCCGTTTCTGTGAGACAAGCTACTAAATTAAAAGGTACTTTATATTTATAAGGTCAAAGGAGCAGAACAGTCTGGTTGGGCAATTGTTCTTCCTGGTTGTTGGAAAATCATCTGTATTTCTGCAACACTTGGCATAGCTGGAGTGAAATGCAGTTAAGCAGAAGTGGCGACACCCTGGCTAAAGTACTGATGTTTAAAATAACAACACAAAAACTTTCCTTGAAATGTATTTTTCTGTCTTTGAACAGTTCTTTGCTATTCTGTCCATTTGCTCACATTTGTAAAATTGGATATAAACAATGTGAACATGATGCTGAAACTACATGGTAAAATTGTAAACTCATTTAGTGGTCAATCAACTCGATCTCACTGAAATGTACGTATACCACATATTTTCTCATTTGTTATGTCTTGCTGCTCTGATTAATTTCTATGATTCATGACATTTCTACTTCTGATATTAACCAGTTCATGTCAGCAGACATGAACTTAATCATTTCTGTAACTTCAGAAACTTTGTTAAAAGCAAAGTGTCTATAAGACACAAAAAAATACATCTTGTTGCTTTTCACAGTGTGAATTGAAGACGCCATATCATTTTGTGTTTAAAAAAACAACAAAAAACACTAGAGGCATGTGCATGATATGCTGATAACATGTCGTGTGTAGATACACATTTCAGTAAGGCCATGTTGTGTCAACAACAGTTCGCTAAGAAAAACAACAAAAAAAAAAAACAGATTGCTTGCACTGATTTAGTTTTTTCTTTTTCTTCTTTTTGATAACTTTTAGCGACATGGTCTATAATATTATTATTTTGTTTTCTTGGGGATGAATACCATGGAATTTGGATGTTTACTTTCCTATGTTGTAGTGTTATGTTTGTTGCAACATAACGAACATAGGGGGTATTCCATGAAGCGAGCTAAAGCCAAAGTCTGGCTTATTTGGCCAATCTAGGCTTATGAAATCTCCATTGGCTAACCAGAGGTGACACTGAGTTGCCGCAGTAACAAGTGCGCAGACATAAACCTGGTTGAGACCAGGCTAACGGACACACATCCTCTGCTCTGATTGGTTAGTTCTGGTTGTGAAGCTCAGGTTACGCTACAACTTTGTGACAACTTTACGCAGCGGGACTAGTTCCACATGCGGAGTGGAAAACTGTGCATTGCATTAAAAAAACAATGAGCCTACTACTCACAAATACGATGATAAATCCTCTGGATCTCTGCCTCGTCTTTCTCCGGGCAGTGAACAGGAGGGGAGGGGCCGCCTCTCGCTCCCCGCATCAGAATAAACCACTATAACTGAAAACTTTTGCGATGCAAATCAAACTATAGTCCGTGTGCACTTTGGCTCCTCTCGTGTTTCAGTCAGATCATGTAAAATAAGCGTTTTTCTCTCTCATTCTCAGTGATGTCTTCGCTCCATTGATCTGGTCTCGTCACATTCAGCGGGAGCGCGCTCATAGCCCAGATTAAGCTTCAAGCTTGAATTAGCGTTGTTCAGACCCAGGCTTATTTCTTTCATGGAACCACTTGAGGCTTAAGTTGGAGATGAAGCTAGTTTCAGCTCAGGATTTTAGGATAAGCCTAGACTTGCTAAGCCACTTCATGGAATACCCCTATAATATCATTTCTTCATGTCTTTTTAGCCTGAATGAATCTCCATAAGATTGTTTTTTTCTTTGCCATGCTAACAGTCAGCCCTCGTTAGCATAAACACTGATGTCCTCTGATTAGCACCATCACTGAGAAAAACAAGCACGAGACAAGGATAATAGACATTTCCATTTATTGATTAAACGCTACCTTTTCAGCGACGGGAGGCTCGCAGCGGCAGACACAAAGATGGCATTCTCGCGTTCATCAACCCTCCTTTTAATCACTATTATGTTTCTAATGAATATGAATGGGCTTCCCTGGTGTTTTCGGTCATTAGACAGTGCGCCGCCGCCACCGTATTAGTGTCACCGCGCTCCCAGTCGCCATGTCGACAGAGAAAGAGAGAGCTACTGTATATAGGACAACACAAAGTCAATATGTGCACGAAATGAACAGTGGTTTAATCCCGTGTCTAACAATAGAAAGCTCCATCACATCTCTGTAAAACCACTGCTGCTGCTGCTGTTATTGAGTCAGGGACAATCTAGTTTCCAGTGAATGGAGCCGAACACTAAAGTGTATTAGGTTTGTTACAATCATTGAACAAGGGCACAGTGTGATGGAGCAGACCTGAGCTACAAGTGTGAGGTGTGGAAGAGGTGAGTGGGAAAGTGTCTGGGTTCTATGTTCTCATATTAACTGTTTCACTGCCAACCCTACTCTCACTTTGACCCCCTTTCCCTGCCAGGCCTTTTTGCTCATTTTAAGCAATATTCAGAGCTCCACAAAAAACTTTGTGCAACTGGAATCATGACATATTCATCAAATGAGACCTACAAGAGTCATCTTTCCAGTAATTTGTTATTCTACATTAATCCGTTGTAGAATAACAATCTTCTTAAAAAATATAAAATAAAATAAATAAAAAAATCTCTTTCCAGCAGGAAAAAAGCAGATTCTGAACATTTAAGAAAAATCGTAAAAGTGTGCGCAACTTACACGAACAGAAGCCTCGCGCACATACCGAGACACGTTGTGCACATGAGCCCGGACAGAGGCGCTGTGGGGCTGTTGCTCTTGGCTTCTGAAAGTGGCAACACAGAGCGGTGCATGTGCTCACTTCTTCCCAGGCTCATGAACACAGAGAGTCTCGGTATGTATGCGGAGCTTTTTTCACATAGTTCGCTCACACTTTTACAACTTTTTCTTATGAAAACCTTTTCCGTGCTAAACACACTGTTTAGGGACCGTGTGACATCGCAGTATTCACAGGCAACAGCACAGAAGCTCTTTTAGAAAACTTTAGACAGCTTGGATCAGGAGGAGGAGCTGACTCGACGTTTTGGATGTTTCTCCAGGTGAGGATTTGACCCTTTGAGCTCGTAGTTATGCTGGAGCATCATTTGTGTAGTTCAGATGTGTTTATGGAGCATGGGACTTTGCTACAGTTCGGATGTGTTTCGTGGCTGTCGGTAGTGATGGGCAAAATGAAGCAAGACTTCGAAGCCTGTGCGAGCAAAAGTGGGCATGTTAATGAAGCCTTGAAACGAACCGTGGTTCAGCAGCAAGAAAGTACGTGACCGAAGCTTCAGTTATGAAAAATGAATAAAATCATGGAAAAAAACGAATCTGTAACACAAAATACTTTATAAAATATCCTTGTTACTATAAATAATGAAAAAGTACAAAAACATGAAAAAGATAATTAGAATAAATGTTATATTCTTTGTGATACATTGGTCTCTCCAGGTGAGGCAGTATATTTGGGCAGAGTTTAGCTGTGAAGTCCCATTGGTTCACGAGGCTTCACTTTTCCATCACTAGCTGTCGGGTCTGGAGCCTGTGTGATCCGTGGTTCTGCGGATGGCTGTGAAGCGCAGTAGGACGGCAAGGTGTCAAAAGTACGCGGACGAAAGCCTGAAGCGGTCAAAAAAAATGACTCGTGCTGTTGTATCTCGCGGTGAATCATGTGTTCTGCGCAATATTACCTGTACAAAAGACACTAATGATCATAACCGGCAGGTTATCAATTGAAATTATTGGTAAAAAATTAAGAACGCTACTTTGCGGGTTTAGCCCTTCGCAGGTTATTTTTGGAACGTAACCCGCGCAATAAACAAGGGTCCACTGTACAGTCATCTGTGCGTCGACAACAGATGACAAAAGAAAACTTTTATTTTTTAAGAGGATAGCTTCAGGACTAACCCAAAATACCTCATCTGATGTCCATCGCAATTGGAATCAACTACTGTGTCACTATGGCAACTACGCCATCGGATTAACGACCTATGTCAATCTGAGACATTAGTAACCTGGCTCACGCCAATGGATATGTGTTGAACTCCTATCTGAGTTCTCACTATATCCATCTGGACTGACTCGCTGAAAGCGTTCGAGAAAAGCGGGCGTTAGTGAAATACTTCGAGCTGATGTGGTTTGGGGTCTACCTTACAAGTACGCATTACACATACTGCTTCTTTCAAAAAGAAATTACTCCGTATTTCTGCTAAAACGCATCAAAAGCAGGAGAAACACGTACATCCACTAGAATCGCCATCTTTGTCAGCTTGAATGTAGGGTAGGGTTAGCACCGAGGCGCTAACAGCCGTCTTAACACCTCTGAAACACCACTGTTCGGACTCCCAAACGAATCGGGCGGCTGGAAGGCCGATGGTTTATCTCGTGTTTGTGAATTCACAAATATCGCGAGATAAACCATCTGGCTGGCCAGGTGAAGACATTAGTGTATAACCCCTATTTCAAAGTAATTTTTTTTCATGTAGCATGTATAAAAACTTTTAGAGACCCCATGCAATGCCTCTGAGCCTCAGTTTAGCTTTTCTTTATGACCAAAACATAACATCTGTAACATTGTGTCTCAACCACAAACAAACTACAACATTTGACTTTTTGTAACAATATTCATTCATAGACTTAATCACTTGAAGGAAGAATGACATTAGTTTACATTCTCATCACACACGTCTAATATCAATACGATTACATATTAACAGCAGTGTCAGTTGTCCATTGAGGATTTGTCTTTGGAGCTTCATTCAAAACAGTAACTTCTTCATCTCATCCTCATTGATTTTCTCAGTTACAGCTGTTTTCCTGTCTTCACACAGTTCAGGCTGGTGTCAGATCGATGGTCAGACCACTGAGGCCTTCTCCTCTCTCCACAACACATCCAACTCACATTTACTACTGTCCAAGTCCAAAAACAAGAGCGGCTAATACTGAAGTCAATACTATTTTTATTGCCCTGGGTGGTTTATTCTGTTATCTTAATTTTTACTCAATCATCTACAGTTTTGTCCAATTACACTTAGCTTCATCCTGTGTTAGCAATGCTTTCATGGTAAAACATGGGAAAATGTCGTCTTACTTTATACACTATTTAGAACAGGCTTAAATTGGTTTAAAATATGGGTTGATACTCGATATTAACCAATACCAGTGTTAGGACTTAATATACTGTCATATACCTTTTTTTTTTTTTTCATTTTAAAACACACAGCTCATCTAAAACCACTTATAAATACAAGCATAATTCTTGACTTCCTAAGAAATGATCAGCTCTGCCTCTTCAAATGTTAAGTGTATAACAATTCACTGGTTTATAAATGAACCTGAACCTTCTATGTTTTACTCGGAATCTACATTTTTGAGTAATTGCATATGAATACCATAGACATATAATTAGTAGACTCTGATGCTCTACCACCTATAGCCGTTAGCATTAGCCCGCTAAATACGCAAGTTATGAAAATATGGAGAATGTCAGCTGGAACAAACCTACTGACCTCGTCTAACAAAGGTCAAAGTCTTGCTACAACTTACTGTTGAGTTTACAAACTCAACTTTTTCTATAGGCTAAGTTTGTGTATAAAACTGCTAACAGCTCGTGAACTTCACATAGAGATTTCTGATCAAGTGAATCATTTAGGACTTTTATGACCACTAAACCAGTCTTTTACATGTCATTAGTGAGAACAGCATAAAAATGACATAAACATCTCCAAATAAAAGTTGTACAGGCAGCTTTACTTCTCTGTGGAGGAGTGTCCAGGTCGTATCAGCAAGTGAATAGCATTATCTGCCTCTGAATGTACCAGTTTGAGAAACATAATATAACATTGCTAGTGTTGTTTAATAAAGCTTCATAAGACACCAACCAGTCTATTTTGCTGAAAAAAACTTGTTTTAACTTGCTTTATTCATAAAAGTAAGCTTCTGCTATTTGTGTTATTACATTTACCGGAGGATTATGGCGTTGTGCTGTTCGTGTTGTAGCAACAGAGTAGAGCTGGGATTTCACATTTACTATTTAATGTCATGATGAATACAGCCAAGTGGGTGGAGCAGGTGATAAAACATGGATTTTCTGAGCACCTAATCTACAGCCGCAGAACAATACAAGATATACATGCATGAATCAATACAGGTTTATATTCCTGTAAGCTAACGTTTAGAGAACACTGTTATAATGTGATTAAATGGTCTCCTTTGTATCGCCAGGTGAACATTCATTTGGTGTGGTCTGCCTAAGTCTCCATTTGTTCACTAAAATCCAGAAATTGTATTTACTGCTGCTTTGTGATGCTAGAGTGAGAAGAACACATTGTAGTGAATAATTAAAGTGAGCAAAACGTGAAAGAAAAAAAAGTTTTGGCTCATTTTTTGCATGGTTTATAGGCAACTTCCTATAGTCATCATTTATAATCAGAAAAACATACGCAAAACTGGTATGAATTTTGCAAAATGTTTAGAAAGTATATTGTAAGTATATTGCTGCGTTTCAGTTAAAAGGGCCGTTCAGTCTGGCAGCAGCGTTTTTTGGACACATACACACTAAAACTGAGCTCATTTGGTGGCGTTCTTATTAATATTCATAGTAAACATGCGAGTGACACATATTGGCCTGTGCATTCATCTGTCTGCCATGTTTAAGTCCATCCCAGTCCAGTGCGTATTGTCCAGCCTCCTGCTCGACGCTTGTTAATTGATGTTATGGGTTGATATTGATGACTTGCCCGGGCCGGATTGGCAGGTGCATGAATCGTTATTAGCCGGGCATTTGGACACAGGGTTGTTCAATAGACGTGAGTGTGTGAGACGGCGAGATGCTGCGGACCCCCGAGGGACGAGATCAGGGCTCAGACACGGGGATAATTAACCATCTGAGGAGAATCACACACAAGTGTCCAGGTGAGGAGGAGGAGGTGAGCGAAAGAGGCCCAGAGAGCACAGAGCAGTAAATATGGTCGAAGTCACAATGGAGTTCACTAAATTTTCAACTCTGTGTTATGGCTTTAAGATAAGAATCAGATTAAAGATACATGTTTTTATTGTGTTAAAGTGGCAACATGATCATTGAATGTTGTCTTTTTGGTAATCTTTCTAATAATAGGACATTAATTCAGTGATTTTTATCTTGAATTCATGAAATGTACAATGTAAGATGAGGTAGTCTGGTTTACTTCATTTCTATAGCAAAATAAAAGCAGAAGTGAGAGTTTATGTAATGGTTTAAAATAAGGCAGTTTAAGACCATTATGATGACATAAGTGCTGTATTTTTCTAAAGTTATTATGTTCATCCTCTGCCACTTTTCACAAAGTGACAAAGCAAGTTTCTTGTTAAGTTATTGTTGTAAAGCAGCAAGTGCCGACTTTTTTTTTCTTATAAGGACAAGTGCAGTGACAATGTTATTTTACAGGGACCGGTCGAAGTTAAGTAGCGCCATGAAATAACAATGTAATAATAGTTCTTTCATTGCTTAACATTTGGGTTTATAGGGTTAAGTGGTGCTATATTTTCATGGAAAGCACAAGGACAAAGTGAGATAGACTATAACATAAAAATAAAATACATTTTAAAAGATCCTCTGGGGCCAAAAACAGAAGGCCCGTGGCCCAGTTTGGGGTCCTGGACCGATGGTTGGGGAGCCCTGTTGTAAAGGAATCAAAGACAGAAATGTGATAAATAATATACAAACAAAATACATGTTTTCAAAGTTATTATTATTATTATTATATATATTTTTTTCAATAACCTAACTTATGTTATTACCAACAGTCTGTATTCACTAAGCGATTCAATTTGAGTAAAAAGTATTAAAATAATTTGATAAATGTGCTCAAAATCCAAATCCCTTGGTGATAAAAGATGGCCACCGCTTTGATTGAATGCCTGCGCTCAGTGGGGCATTTTTGCGAGTTAGCTTGGATTCAGTGTCCCTCCAACTGAACATATTCAGTTGTTCTTTTTCTCATGCAGACACAGGCTTGCGTAACATGTGACCCAGACTGACCAATCAGAGTGGGAGTTTGCTAGCGCGAGCAGAGCTGTAGCCAAGGCTAAATATAAAAAGGTTATTTTTAACGAAACTGAAAACGTTTGAACCAAGACAAATGATCTGAAACTAATTAAGATTTGTTACAACTCTACAGCTCGTGACAATTTTAAGCTTACAATGTCCTATTCAGATTGTTTTAATAGATCCATGTTAAAATCCAACATGTAAACTTATACTAGCCTTTTTTTTTTGTAGTCTTTTAAATTGCTTTGCCTGTATTTATCAGCAACACACAAAAGCTCAAATATACTTTAAAACGAACAACTAAATCTCATTGAATATTTGCTCCCGTCAGCTCTTTTACCAAACAGGAGATTTTTCATTTTACCCACAATGCCGTGCGTCTGGAGTGCACGGTTCACAGTGCGGAGCAGCAGGTTCATAATTACCTGTCATCGTCTCTCTCGGAGGTTGTAAGCATCGACTTTGAGGAACGAGATGGAATATTAATAGTAAAATGTGCTGCTCATATGCACAATTTAAAACGATATGATTTCCTCTATAAGTGTCTTTTATGAGAGGAAGTTAGGCAAGGTTAATGTGAGGTTTGAGATGTTATCAATGACACAGTGTACTTTTGACTTTGATAGATTCTGACCATTATAAACCTTCCACTAGAGTTAAAGGTGTACTAGTCTTGTCTGTATTTACCGTAATTTCTGCACTATGAGCGCACCAGAATACAAGCCAACTAGATTTAAATAAAAAATTTATGTAAAGTACATATAGAGGTTGCACTTGTTAATAGTCTAGAAGAATCTATAATTTTGTTGTTGCATGGTATAAGCCACAGAGTTCAAAGCTTGTGAAAAAAAGTAGCTGCTTATAGTCCAGAAATTACGGTAATTGTTTTTACTCAAAAATAAAAATAAATTAAATAAAAAAACATGTTTTTCTCAACTAATTTTGAGACATAAAAATGTACTTTTTCCAGAGCTGGAGCTAAAAAAAATCCTCAGAGTATGGTTCCAGTTGCTGATTCTTACTTGCAACTGGAACTACAAAAGACCTTTTCCCACTGTAGGAACTTTTTCAGATTCTAGTACTTTTTTTTAGTTCTGGTCCCCAATTTAGGCGTGTTCACACAGAGCAGGAACTAGGACTGAGGCCACACTTTAGAGACTTTTTAGCTCCTATTCCCTGGCAGTTCTTTCAGTCAGACCAGGAACCTTTTGTTGACACAAATACATTTACAATGCTTACTTTGTTGGAAACATGTTTATATGTTCACACATTTAAATCAACTTTTCATATTCCTACGAAAAAATGTTTAAAAGCTAAAAGCTTAAAAGTAAATGGAAGCCTATCTATTGCTAAGAATCACCGTGACAACTGGTAATTTAGTTTTATTGTTAAAGAGTGATGTTTTTAGGCTTTGTAGATCATAGTTTTGTGTTTGTAGTTTATGAGTCGAAAAAGACTCATTTTGTTTTCCTAACAACTCATAATGATATATCTAAATGTTCCAGACTACGCGTATGCTAATGCTAAAGCCAGTTAGACCCACTTTCAGAAACTGTTGCTTTGTGAACACAACCATGGGGACAGGGCAGTTCTTCTGACTAAATAGGGACTGGAGGAATGTTGGGACAAGTTCTTGATACTTTCATGTGGAAAAACCTCTAAAAAGAATCAAGAACTGAAAAAGAGGTTCCTACAGTGCAAAAATTGCCACCTAAATCTCAATTGCTTACTTTGACCATGAGGCATTTAAAAAGTATTCAATACATTGTGTGCCAGATTTAAATAGAATGTTGTATCTTAATCAGAGCACAACAGTGATCTCTCTCTCTCTCTCTCTCTCTCTCTCTCTCTCTCTCTCTCTCTCTATCTCGCTCTCTCTCACACCACACACTCACACACACACATTTGGGGAGGGGCAGGTTCAAACCCAGGGTCTCGCTGTGGAGTCGCAGTTATTATTCACAATTAGCTTGATTACTGAGCCCTCCAGTGGAACCGGCATGCATGAGGTATTTTATGACTTCTTTGCCAAACAAAACTAACAATGGTGAACTTAGGCAGTAACTGTACAGCAATCATGAGCAAATGTAAATCAAAGTACTTATTCAAATAGGATGGCACAGTTTGATGATACTGAATCAAGAAGTTTCATCCTTAGCTGTCTTGTTGAGTCTTTTAACCCTGTTAGCAGCAGATCCACCAAAATAAAATAAAATATAACTGTCTCTGATATTTTAGAACATTAGTGGCTAAGTGAGGTCTCCTGTCCCGGTGTCTGCAATTGATCTTTGTTGACTTTGCTGCTCAATGTAATGGCAAAAGAACTCCACTATGAATGGAACTGTATCCCTAAAGGCCAACCCACACTAAAGCGCACCAGACCAAGCGTCAACACTCACCAAATGCCGTGACGCTCTGTGTTATTTTTTAATGGTGAGTAATATGATAATGTTGTCTTAAATTATGAAAGGCATTCCTCGTTCATAATAGTTAACGAGATAGCGCCAGCAAGTGAAAACCGTAAACTACTGTACTTTATTTAAAATGTAGAAGAAGAAACTACGGGTGCCGGCAGGGTCATTTCCTGGAGCGGCGCCACGAAGGAAACAAAGAAACTGAATTACTGCGTGTTTTAAAGCGCCTGTGCTGGGCATATTTGAAAATTTAAGCAGATATTTGAAAACCAAAGTATGTTTATGGCTCTTGATTTAATACACACACACAAAAATACATAAATGCTCCGCGAAACGGAGAGCACGTTTTATAGATCCTGATGCATTTGTTCACACTATTGAACCTGCATTGCTGCGTCAAACTTATCCTTCCATTTACTGTATTTGAAGTGAACACATTTTTGTGAGGCATCAGCGCAATTTGAGATTTCAAGACAGACAGTAACAGAGGCGTGTGTATAGAAGATATGATGGCAGTGATATAAGCTCATAATTCAATAACAATAGCCAGAACCAATCCTTGACTTGACTGGACCTCTGAACTGACTTCTAAAAGAGAGGCTAGCTGCACATTTTCTCGCCCTACATTTCTCTATATTACGTGAAAGTCACATTCCTAAATATTGTTAATCCTCCCTGGAAGTTAGACAAATATTGCCGCTGTGGAGCTCTGTATCTCGCAATCAATCATGGCACCTCTCTGAACCACCAAGCAATTTATAAATGCAAACAACGGGCAAAAGGAGGCAAAATGTGTCCAGAGATTTTTTGTCAGCAGGATGAGGCATAAACTGAGAGTCTGATGAATTTTAAACTCCAGTGTGAGAACCACGAGAAGCTTCTGTTTGTCTGTCATAGGGGTGAACTGTGGAATAATCTGAAGGATGAACTTAAACGATGTACACAGTCTTTAATTTAAACATCTTATAAAAAATTATAATTGCAGCGTATGAGGCTGAGGAGGGTATTTAAAACTATTGGATGTATGGTATATTCGCTGGAATAGTCATGTTCTATGTATAGTGATGTGATGAGATTCTGATATTCTAAAATGTTGATACAAGTGTAAAACTTTAGTTGTTCTGGTACATGTAAACTGAGAATTTAAACGGGGTGGGTGTAATAAGGTGCACTTCTACCATCCTTTCGAACTTTGAATGTATAAATGTACTAATGTTACATATAAAATTATACATATGTTATTTTTTTTGTTTTATTTTACTATTTCGAAATAAACTTTTCAAATCAAATCAATCAAGCGGCTGTTCCAAGGCCACTCTATGAAATCCAACACAGTTACAAATTAATACACTTTTTTTTGCATGCTGTATTTCCAGTGGCGATGATAGCAGCCCTTTGTGGAGAGGTTACAGAAGAAAGTAGTATTTGCAGGCAAGCAGCCAAAAGTTGTTGATGCATGATAGTGTGATCAGGGAAACGGCGCTTTGCTAGTCATTTGTTTTACACTGCTTTTTAGCTCACGCGCTATTTTCATTTTCTCTGCCTAATGATCTTTTAATTATGAATAAGCTCTGTTCTTTTCCTCATCTCAAAGAAACGTATTATGTACAATATTTACTGCGCAAAGTAATGACTCTTAATCTTGGTTCAATAATTGTTTGCGATGCATGTAAAAGCCCAGGCAGCTAATGCTAAAGAGAACAGAAGAGGAGCTAAACACTTTATTAAGCAGGAGAGAGGTGTTTTATCGAAAGCTTGAAATAATTGGGTTTTCATCTTGGGAAAGAGAAGTGTCTTCATAAATCACTGTGAGGATAGAAAAGTGTTAAATCAACAAATATTGATATATGCACAGTTTTGACACTTTTGGTGCAAATGATAAATCAGCAAGTTTCAGGTTAAAACAGCCTCAAACTAGGATTGCACAGTTGTGACATTAGTGTGGATTCTTGATGCAAAACTGTGTGCTGGTCACAAACACCTGCTGTTACACCTATCACAGTGCTCCTCTCTACTGCCAGCCTTCCTTTTACTTCTTTGTCCTTTTCCAGTAGCCAGCTTTGATGAAATGTGTTTCTGGCTGGAGTTTAGGGGTTTACCATCACTTTAAAATGGTTTAGCTGAATTCATTTACACCCTGCTGGAGTTGTTCATTTGAAATAAAATTAAGTTAAAGGAGAACTATTGCGTAAAATCTATTTTTTTTAACCTTGTTCTGCCTACTCTCATTATCAGACACACTCCTGAAGGTCACTGGCACAGTAAAATCTTGGACTTCCTGTCAACATCTCTGCCATGGCCTCTCCCCTACCCATTCCCTGACTGCCGTCTGCCACCTCTTTCCTTTCTTTCCCCCACCAAGTCCTCACAAACAATCCTATCAAGTGGCCACGTGTCCTGTCGTTTGCAATGTTGTTGTTTTATTTATTTATTTATTTATTTTTTGGATGTTTGTTTTGCATTTTATGTTCAGAAAAGGGAGTGCGGTGCGCAAAAAATGCAGCGGCCAGGAGGCTCACTCCAAAATAACTTTTTCTGTTCTTAGTTTATCACTATCCCTTTAAAAATATACAGACTTGAAGTGTTAGCCTGGAAAATCCAAACTGATATCTTTCTCTAAGTACTGCTGGTACAGAGTTGAGTTTGGTATGTTCTGGAGAAGGCGTCTGGACTGACGAGACTGACGTGATATGGAATACTTCATTGAATTAATCTAATGTGTTAAGTATCAAATCAGAATCTGACCAATTTTTTTTGCCAGTGAACATAATTTACAAACTGCTTTGATACTAATGCACAATACATAACTCCAATGATGATAATATCAAAGAACAAAACATCAACTATGATGACAAACATATAAAAGACTATCACAGGATATGAGGCATACATAACTACATTGCAAAGTTTACACAGTAATCAGAACAATAGTGCAAACTATTAAAAATAGATATGATGTCATCATGGTAGGAGTTTACCTAGCATCCATGTTAAGCTTAATTAATTAATTTTTTTAATTAATAATTAATTATTCATTCATTCATTTATTATTTATTTTTATTTTTTTTTTTTTTTTTTTATTTATTTTATTTATTTATTTTATTTTTTTTTATTTTTTTGGGACAACTAACATTTTCAAGAATTTCAAGAATTTGTTGATTTCTGTCCACTTGGCAAAACAAAAAGTGTAGCGTGTAGTTTTTCTGGTATACTCCTCGATTTCTCTACTTCCTGTTTATGTCAAAATATTTTATTATTTTTTCTTTTAAAACGTGATCTTGATGAACAGATATTATTGTTTATATTTGCAACAACTAAGAATCTTTCAATAAAGTCAACATTTGAAAACAAGAAACCCCTGTCAGACGCACTTTCCCTCAACTCCAACAGTTAGCACATCCTTTATTTTTAGCCAGCGATAAAACAAACTTCATCACTATTTCACGCCGTTGCCGTCGTCTGCTAAACAATTTCTTTCTAATTCCCAGACAAAGCCTTGAGTTGTGATTGTGTGTCTAATGTGTCTCCTCTCCATCACTCTGGGAGCAAAACCGCATCGAGGCGCTTTCAACTCGCCCAGCCGGTCGCGAACTTCCCCGTATCTTTGCCAAACAGCCGTCCGCCTCAAAATGGCACCGCGTTTGAAATCCCCCGGTCGAGACTTCATTCAGACTCTATAAGGGTGACTCTCTCGCTCTCCCTCTCTCTTTCCTCACCTTTTATCTGGTCATTTTGGATGCAGGAAGTGTGACCGGCTGATTGCTTTTACACGCACTGCCTTTGACCCCCTCACGGCTCATTTTCATAAAGCCGTAGCGGTGGAGAATGAAGCGGCGTCTGCTCTCTTTGTGCTGGTGTAATTGCGTTCTTAATTTGGGGAGGTGAGGGACAGTGATACGCCTGTTACAGTGGCAAAGAGGGAGGAGCAGGAAATGGATCTGCAAGAAAAACAATGACAGGAAGAAGGTATAGAAGGTGAAATCCTAATACTCTCATGACGTGCAAATAATTTATATTACCTGTTAATCAAACATTATTTCTCTGTAATTGACCCATTTGTAGATAAAGTTTAAGCCTACCAGGGGGAAACGACTCATCTAGCAGGACGAGAACAGACTTACATGTGAACTAACCCAGACATAAGAACCTAACCGGCTCTGTCAGCATGAATACTTTTGATATTTTTAGTTCACAAGAGAACTAAAGTAATGTGATAGATTAATAAAAGAAACAACTCTAGTCTACAATTAGCCTGGATTGGTCTATACTTAGTCTGGTTTGACCTAGATTTAGCCTAGTTTAGTTTAGACTTAGAATGGTTTGACTCAGTTTAGCTTGATTTAACCTGATTTGGCTGATTTGGTTTAAATTTTGCCTGGTTGGCCAAGCTTTAATCTGGTTTGACCTCAATTTTTCATGGTTTAGTTCAGATTTAGCTCAGTTTGATTTAGATTTAGCCTGGTTTGCCACGGTTTTGTTGAGATTTAGCCTGTTTTTTTTTTCTAGATGTTTGTTGGTTTGGCCTTAATTTCTGGTTTGTTTTGAATCTAGCCTGGTTTGGCTTAGATTTTACTCAGTTTGTCCAGCTGGCTGGATTTAGCCAGTTTGGTTCAGATTGGTTGGATTCAGCCTCCTATGGCCAGTTTGGTTTCAATTTACCTTGAATGGTCTAGAGTTAGCACACTTTCTTCTAGATTTGGCATAATTGGCTTGATTTAGCAGAGACTTAGTCTGCTTTAGTTTTGATTTACCCTGATTTCGCCTGGTTTGTTTTTAATTTAGCCTGGTTTGGTCCATCGTTCACCTGGTTTGGCCTAGATGGTCTAGATTTAACCTTTACCTGCCTGTTTTTATCAGTACATTTCTTTTGATAACTCTACTGTGTTTGTGGCATTTTGTGACCAAGCTAGATTTAACCTTGTTTGGCCCAGTTTGGTTTAAATTGAGTGTGGTTTGGCTTACATTTAGCCTGGTTTGACAGGGCTTGAACAACAGGTTTCTTGTCTCTGTACAGTTTACACATTCCTCCCTCTATCTGCATGTTTCCTTACATTTAAAAACATGTGCTTTCTGATCTCAGAGGAACTTTTTTCCCAACAGCTTTCAGTGAGAATCATTATGAAGAAGAACTCAAGACAACTAACATCAGTCTGGCATAAGCGCACTAACTCCACACAAACACATGTTTACATAATGAACGTTCACTGCAAGTTTTTCATAACCAGACTTTATGTATTACTGTAATATGCAATTAACTATGACATATGCAGATAATTTTAGGCTTTTTGTTCTCATGAATTGAATATAAATACATTAGAAACAAGCTCCTTCATTCTATTCAACTTGGTCAAAATGCCACTAAATCATTACATTGTTGGAAAAAAGCTACATTCTGAGAACCCTACAGATCTGGACTCTGACTTTTATACACATATACAATGTAAATACAATATGTTTTGTGGGAGTAATTCAAAGAATTTCAAAGCCTTAAATACAAAAATGCAATGTTCTCAAAAAGCATGATGAGGGGACACTGCTTAGATGTTATAGACCAATGTTGTCAGTACTAGTGCTGGACAGTGACGTTAGACAGTCCTCATCTGCACTGCTGAAGAGACAGGTTTCCTTCCTCATATCTGAAAATGTGATGAGATTTCTGTGTTTATCTGTCAACAAACATGTATTTAAGTTGCGCCTCTTGTGAAATAAAGCCGCTCCTCGGGCCGTGTCAAGGTCGGGTTTGTGAAGATAACAGATCTGCTCCGATAGTCGCTGTCCTGATAAGGAAATATACATTTTATAATCAAATATCGATTTGGCTTTATCTTGGTTTAAGTGTGTCTCGGTAAATTGACTTTCAGGAAAAGTGCCATATTTAAAGATTGTGACTTCAGATGACAGAGAAAATGGTCTAAATAAACAGGAAATGAGGTACTATGCTTTCTAATGAGGTACTTGTGTTGTGTTTGCAGTCCATTTAATGTCATACTGAGCTTTATGACTTTTTTATATTAGTTATAGGAAAACAGAGAAGCGTAGGAGAACTTAAACTGTACTGTAGCTCTGAATATATATCATCAGACATATTAAACCAAGGCAAAAGCTGCAACTTACATAACAGATGCAGCATGTTTGTGATGGGCGAGTATCAAATTCATACTGTACTTCTTCAGAAATCCACCAGTTAGTTTTTATTAATTGAGCTGAGATGTTTTAATGCTTTCTATAAACACAAAAAACATTTGTCTCAAGTATTGTTATCTAAACTGCTTAGTAAGAACTTCTTTGTCAAAATAATCCATCTACCTCACAGTATGTGGCATGCCTTTTTTTTTTTTTTTGCCACAATTAAAGGACACTCTGAAATGTTACGTTCAAGCACAGATGTCACAACATTTGAAGAAATGTGTGTTTTCCAACCAGAGCTGCTTTGAATAATTTCTAACTGTAACCAAGAAAGGACGGCAGCATTTAAGAATTAAATAATAAACTAACATAAACCTAATGACATTACTCTTAAAACAACCAACAAGGCCACTGGAGTTTAATCCAGGAAATATAATGACACAAGTTTGTTAAATTGAGTGACAGAGGTAGAAGTTTACAAAAGCTTGAATATTAAAATTTCTAACCTGCGACGAATTGGCCACTGTCCAGGGTGTTCTCCTGCCTAATGCCAAATTTACTGGGATAGGCTCCAGTCACCCACAACCGATAACGGGATTAAGTGTAGAAAATGAATGAATATTAAAATTTAGTTGGTTTCCGTTAAAAGTGTTGATCATGACACATTTTAATTAGTTTCACATACACCAAGTTGCAGTCCAAAGTCCGTTTGGGACCAGTCCTTAACACATTATCCAGCACATGTCAGTCACAGGTACACTTTCAGGTCCAAAGAAAGGGAGGTGGGTAACACTGAAAGACCCAATTAAAATAAACAGGTAACCCTAACACTCTAACATCAATATGCATCAAAGACGCTTGTCTAACCCAGGGATGTGGACGTGGCGCTGAACCTACAGCTATACTAAGACCCCGAATGCTCACGTTCAGCTTTGCAGCAGCTTTCTTCATGTCCCAATGCGACGCACTACAAACATTAGCATTACAGTGCGTCCAATTAAAGACTGAATTGGTCACACAGTTGATGTTTACCAGCAATTTAAGGTGTTATTTGTGATATTTTGTTGTTGGCTATAACAGCTTCATTGGTGGCTTGACACTCCTATCACAAAGAGTACATCGAACATTAACATTAGGCTAAAGTTACACGCTTCAACCTCAAACCTGCACAGTGGCACCGGCATATGACGTCAGGATGGAGAGAACCAGGTGAACAACAGTTTATAGGGCACAGTTAATGCTGATTGACTAAAGAAGGGCTGCTTTACACCATACCACTACTTCTACTAGATAGATTCTCGCGATATTTGGATATAGGCTCTGTGCACGGAATGGCAGTTGGATTGTGTTTTTTTTTTTTCAAATAGTTAACTTCTGTACTTATAAACATCCTGTTCAATTCATTTCTATGGGATTTCATATGTCAGTCTAAAACGAATAAATACTTGGAAGATCAGACAGTGAACAGTGAGTTTTCGTGAATGTCTCTGAAAAGATGTGAAAGACTTTATCGAAAGAATACTTCACCAACGGACCAAAGTAAGAGCAGTGCTTGTGTTTTAGTGCTAACGCTAACAAGAAATTCTAGTACAGAAGCTAGCTATTTTGAAAACAACATGTCAACTGACAATCCATTCACAGAACCTTTTTCCCAAAATCTAGAGAATCCGTCTGGAGACCTCCGCAGCCACAGTCAGCAAAGCACAGCAACAGATCAATCACACGGCCAATAACATGTATGCGCCAACTAATGTATGTTGGTCTATATTGGCAGAATTACAGACTATGTAGATTTTTGAGAAAAGTGCGTGATATTTGTGCCTTTTCAAATGGAAAAAATGTGACATCCGGGTTCAGACTTTCAACCAATCACATTGAAATATTACCATGATGTTCTATTTTTTTCTGTACAGCTTTCAGCAGCAGTCTACTCAATTGATAATATGTAGAACTCAATTCAGAGTGAAACATGTATCAGTCCATAGAGTTTATATTTAAATGCTTTTAATTATTTATCTATTTTTAAATTGTTAAAACTCTTACAATTGACAAACAAAATATTTCAGTAAAAAATGACAGCTGATTAGAGAAACAATACATTGCTTGACATTTTTATTTTCTGACTGTAAGTTGACTCTCCATATGCACAGGCCTGTGATGCACTATACTCTGAGTATATGAAGCATCTTGTTGAGTCTTCTCTCCAGTTCAGTCTGCAGTGCTGTACATGTCACTTTAATACAGTGATGAGCCGTAATCAGCCTCTGTATAATCACCACACTGTCATATTAAATGTATTACGCAGCACTCACAGCACTTGTCATGGCTTAGGGCTGAGCGAGAGAGAGAGGAGAGGAAGAGAAGCACAGAGCGGAAGAATAAATAAAGCCGTAGCTCAGAGGGTTTTGACACCAGCTCGTGTTGTGGGAGCGGCGGACCCTCGGTGGACACAGTTTATGTCAGAACAAGACGGTAATCATGGTCTAATTACTGGTGTCTCCAAGTGTCCGTTAAAGAGAGCAACAGGGAGCAGAATTATAGGTCTGGTTAGGCCCTGACAGCACCGGGGTCAAACTCACTTCAAAAACATCACAATGGTCTTCTGTTTAATAAAGTTGCTGCATAAAACTCATTCAAAACAAACCAGTGAGTGTATTAATAAATGTATATATGGCACATACACTTGTAGAATGAACTACATACAAACACTTTTGTCCTTTAAATTGTAATAATTAGGGACATTGTCTGTTTCTACTCCGGGCAAATCGTTCATGTCTGTAAAAAATATCTGAATTTTACCTCCTGTAATATCTTGTGTAATTCGAATGCCATGTCTGTGTTTTTAACTGTATATATATCACCATAAATGGATTAAAAAGAGAGAGAGACTACGGCTGTGTCATAAAAAAATCTGATAATGTGGATGTGATTCTCGACAAACGTAACGTCAAGAATGAAGCAAAAGGTTGTTGTCATAATCAAATGTCACCATTTTTGGAATAAAGTCTGTAAAAACAAGAACATTATTGTTCTCTGTTATGAATGCCTTAAAAAAAAAAACTCAGACATCGTGGGGTAATTTAAAGTTTACAGACATTCTGAGGTAATATTAAACCTTGCGAATAAAACAAAATTGTGAAGCTCTGGGGTCTGGCTGACTCTAGTTATAACTGAAAACAAGCTCGGCACAAAAGAGCATTAGATTTTAATGTCTGCCCAAGTTTTTCTTGGTAAAAATGCAGAGGAGTTTGGTGTGAGTAGCCTTAATCTGATTGACCCTAGATTTGTCATCTGCGTCTTGACAATTCCTCTTTTTTTTTCTTAATTTTTTTTTTCTTTCTTTTGTTTTTTTTTCTTCTCTTGCCTGTTCCAGGACATTATTAGCTTTCCCTCCTTTGCATTGCAGTTACATTTTTGAATTAGGGACATTTGATTTAGTTAAGGCGGGTTACAAATATGTAGAAAAAAATTGGAGAACTACCGCAAAGCCTTCCTAAGACACGCCCTTTCCTGAGAGCTTAGCCAATCAGAGCAAACCAGGAAGCTGATGTATTCCACAGATTAGCCTGTTTTGTTTAGCTTCCATCTTTGTAACATGATTCGCATCTCTCCTTCAGGTAAAGCAAAGCAAACCACACTTTTGTAAGACTTCAGTTTGTGCTCAGACAACCATTTTGGAAGAGAAAGTTAACACACACAAAATGTTCCAGATGAAAGGCTAGCACATGTCTCTGTGCTGTGTTTGAAAGTTTATTTCAAAGGAATTCAGTTATAATTTAATAATTGAGTTTTATAATCAACTTTTGTCAATTCAGTCAGTTTACATAGAGGCTGTATTCCTTCAGTTGTTTCGCCAGTTATTCAACCAAATTGTGCACTAGTCAGCTACTTCTAGGATGCAATGGCAAGGCAAATTTATTTGCATAGCACAATTCATACACAAAGCAATTCAAAGTGCTTTACAAGGCAATATATCAAATTTTGCATACTATTTTGAATTATGTTAAATACATTTAAAAGTAATGCTTTTGTGATGTAACTGTAATTTTATTGACTTTTTATATCTTTCTGACCCGCTAATTTTAAGCTATGAAGATATTTCTGTTAAGATTGACATAATGTCATCAAAGTATCATTTTCTTTGGCTTTAATGGTTAAGTTTAGGAGTCAAGTTACTAAAATGCAAACGTTTAGGGGTGGGGCTCAGGGTAGGTTAAGATTTACCTACTCAAACTCAAAGATAAGGTTGCCACATGCCTTCAACCAAAATTCATGATCATTTTACATTTTAGCTTTTTGTAACATTGACGTAAAAAAAAAGCGCTTATCGTACATTTTTTACATTTAGTTTTATATCAAGGTTTTTCACACCAACACAACCCCCAAGTCGGGTGGAGCAACACAGCGTCTGTTCAAGTCTCTTTGAACGCACTGAAGTGACACAAACGCAATCTGAGCGGCCACCAATTGCCACACAAATGACGTGTGATCATGTGATACACTTGACGAAAATTCTTAAACATAAGTTGTGCACAAGTAGACGTTAAACTCGAATGGTGAACAGAAGTTGCGAGTCATGCCTCTATCCACAAAAAGCTGAGTTAGGTAGTGACATGAAAGAGTTACCTGATAGATTAAGCTCAACTTCTATTTCCCACCACAGTCCAGCTTTCGTACTGTGGTTGCTCCAACTCCTCCTCTGTTCAAATAATAGCCTTTCTCTGTACTTACAAACAGTTTTAACTTTTAACAATTAACAAGAATCCATCATTTTCAATTTCCCGCATGATTTGACGAAACATTTTCAAGCAGGTCTTTGAAAACTCGCCTCCACAACCTGCTTCGTGCTAGTCTGACCTCTGACAGCTCCATTCACACCAAACATGCATAAAGCGCCAAAGCGACCCTGGGCTTGCTGTGAAAGAGCCTTTAGTGTTAAGTTAGCTTATTGACTTTTTTAGCACAAACACAAATTTACTCTTCCCCTACCAGTCAGTCTTTGAGCATTTGCTACCAACTTGTCACAATGTCTGTTTTTGCCGTTCAGACATAACCTCCAGCATGTTCTTTAATGTATAATAAGATGAGATCTGGTCCTTGTTTTGTAGGTTAGCATCCGGTGTAACACTTTGTGCCAAATCTAAACGTTTGTAGTGACAGCCTCTTTGCGATATGTCTCCAGGAATAATAAATCTGACCACATAAACACACACCGCAGACCTGTCCCACACGGAGATGGATCGAGCTCCTTCTATGTCCCAAGATGGCCGTTATCAGACACCCCCATGATGGCTGCGGGAAAGTGGACGAAGGAGCCTCTTATCACCGATGGAGAGATCAATCATGAGGAAGGAGAAAGAGGGAAGAGAAGGAGAGGAACGCTGCTGGTTTGGCCTCGTTTCTATCTGAAGGTAAGCACTTTTCAGTCACTTTGGGGTTTATGGGATTGGAGCGCAGTAAGACGCAAAAGTGTGGTTAAGTTTTCCTAATATAGCAGCATACAGAACAGGCAGGTGTTTGGAGAAACGGATATGTTCCCAAGAAGATTAGCAAAATACATCAACCTGCGTGAAGCGGTGGACTCGTAATGTTCTTAAAAGTCACACAAGCGTAGACCAAGTTTGAGCTGGAAAGAAAACATAAATGTTGGATGCAGTAGATACTTGATTCATGGACATTTTTTGAGGCACTGTCTGAAGCTCTGCCGCTCAATTTGGACTTTAAACCTAACTTTGTACTACCATCTGGCAACAAAGACCTGACACTGCAATTTACTGTGAATGAATGAATTAATGAATACAAAAAAGGCAGACATCAAATGTATGTTTTCACAGAACTCAAAAGAGAGTAAGCAGGAGTAAGTACTAAATGCAAATAGGACAGTTGATTACGACCAAAATCATATTCTGTACTTTGTTCTTGGGCTAGGCAGTGATCAGAAGATTTTGAGGAAACGCAATAGTAATAATAGAAATACATTTATTTGTAGAGCTCTTTTTATACATGTAGCAACACAAAGTGCTTCACAAGATCAAATAGATTACAATACAACAATACAAAGTATTAAAATAAAAAATACAATAAAATTCTATAACAGCTCAAAGTAGTTAAAGACATTTCGAATAGTTAAAGACATTTCAGTCATAAGCACATTTAAAAAGGACTGTCTTAAGCCCCAATTTAAACACAGTCACAGGCAGACTGTTCCAGATCTGAGCTGCATTTAACTGAAAAGCTGATTCTCTATGTTTAGTCCTGACTCTTGTCCATGTTTAGTCCTGACTCTTTTCCACGTTTAGTCCTGACTCTGGTCCATGTTTAGTCCTGACTCTGGGCACCAGCAGGAGGCCGGTCCTTGAGGTCCTCAGAGTCCGAGATGGTTCATGCAGCACTAACATGTTAGAGATGTACCTTGGTGCTAGACCATGGAGGCGCTTAAACACAAGCAGAGAACTATATTCTCTGAGCCACAGAAGCCAGTGTAAAGACCTAAACACAAGACTAATGTGATGATACTTCCTGGTTCTAGTCCGGACTCGAGCAGCAGCATTCTGGATGTACTGCAGCTGTTTTACAGTAGCTCGTTACATTTTCTCACATCAGAATAATGTGACTCAAAAAATAATATCTGGGTCCAAAATTTCGAACCTGATTTGGGGGCTTCAAAGTCAGGTTTGTAAGATTACTCCTGATTTGGAATCTATTGACAGTCTGTTCAACATATTTAATCAAGAAGATAGTTCTAACCAACCTCAGCAAATAAGACCCCCCCATGCACCACTGCATAGCAAAAAAATCATTTTGGAATATCCAGTCTTTTTTTTTTTTTTTTATTACAAAAATTGATAAAGAAATAGAACTTTTAGCCTCAAATATGACTTAACTTGCATCTTTAGTTAAGTTGGCAGTAATCATGGACCTGATAGTTTCATCCAGTCCACATTTTTAACATTATGACAACATACAGCTTAAGAAAACAAGCCATCCTCCACCTTTAAGAAATGATTCATGTCCATCCTCGCCTAAGTTTCTTTAAAAGTTGCCTCATGATTAATAACAGGTTTGCTCTATTGTTGACGCGGGTTGACTCAGCTCCTCCCACTTAACGCTGGCAAACGCTAAACAAACTAATGACACAAAAAAGTGTAAAGCAGAGGCAGATGGCTGCACCGTTGAGCCAATGGGAGACTTTCACGACTTCACAACTTACTTCCCCCATATGCTGCGGATGTGGGGGCATTTAGCGGCGTTTACGTGCTATTAAATCACACAGTAACCGCAAAGATCTAACTCTTAGCTCTTTCGCTTGGCTCGCATTGATTCACACTGTTATAGGTATTGTAAATATCAACATTATAGATATAAAATGTGGGAGTTTTGGCTTAGATTTTCTTATTACAGTGCCTCTAGAATAATGCATATCAGTACAAGATCATATTCCATTTGATACAACTAAATGTGTTTACAATTTGCTGCTGCATTTTCAAAAATCCCCTGATATCAAGACATAAAAACACTTAAAATCAGTTTTTTTTTTTTCAGCTCACATAATGGTTAAAGTAACTATTTGGGTGAAAATGTGTTTGCTGGTCCCATCTCAGTTAAAATTATAGTGTTTTGTTACTTAAGCTCAAGAATCCTTGTTTATTTTGTTAGCTCTGGATAGCATGCTAACACGACTCAAATTGTGTTGCTAAAAGTTGTTAGAAGCGCTTTTTTATTTGTTTGTTTATTTGTTTATTTTATGACATAGCATGTTTTAAGTAAGAAACATCTAAAGTGAGCAAATTATCTCTGTGGAAAATGTCTATTTGAATTTAGATTGCAGTCACAGTAGACTTTTTTATTTTTTTTAAAGTCAGATCAAATTTTAAACATATCTGTTGGCATTTAAGTCCGACTTGAGTCATTATTTTAAATGACTTGAGTTGATAAAACAGAACAAGATTTCGTCCTTAAATTGGACTTGACCTGACTTGGACTTGAAGATTTGATGCTTCTTGTAAAAAGTGAGTGGTGACATGTCTTTTTACAAGTAATTGTTTGGAAAATGTAAAGCGTTCATAAAAGTTCTGAATAAGGGATGGATTACATAAGATTTATCTTCCCTCCATTCCTTTTTTTTTCATGTAAATTGTGAAATGGCTGTACTATGAACATAACGTCATGACTTTATGACTCTGTTTCTTCTCTCTCCCTCCTTCTGTCTTTCCCCCTCTTTTCCTCTCCCTTACCCTCCTCCTTTCTTTCTCTGAGCTTAATTTACCCCCCCCTCTTTCTCTCTCTCCCTTTTCTTCTCTCTCTCTCTCCCCTCTCTCTTCTGTCACTCTCTTTCTTTCTCTCCCTCTCTCCTTCTCTCTCCTCCCTCTCTCTCTTTCTCTCCCTCTCTCTTTCTCTCCCCTCTCTCTTCCTCCCTCTCTCCTCTCTTTCTCCCTCTCTCTCCCCCTCCCCTTTTCCTCTGTCTCCTCTCTCTCTCTTTCTCTCTCTCTCCCTCTCTCTCTCCCTCCTCTCTCCTCTCTCTTTCCTTCTCCCTCTCTCTCTCTTCTCCTCTCTCTCTCCCCTCTCTTTCTCTCCCCTCTCTCTCTCTCCTTCTCTCTCTTCTCTTCTCTCTCTCTCTCTCTCTTCCCTCTCTCCTCCTCTCTCTCTCTTTCTCTCTCTTCCCCCCCCCCCTCCTCTCTCTTCTCTCTCTCCCCTCTCTCTCTCACTTTCTCCCTCTCTCCCTCTCTCCTCTCTCTCTCCTCTCTCTCTCCCTCGTGGGCGTGAGTGGAGCGTGGGCAGAAGCACAGATCCTCACAGGACCAGAGACTCTCCTCGTTCACGCTGTCGAGGGAAAAGCTCCATTAACAACAGTGTAAGAAAAGCAGCCTTGATCACATATTTCCTCAGTCTTGTGTCTCTCCGGGGACGAGTCTGTTGTTCCCAAACACCATTGGATGAGTTAGATGTTCGGCATGAAGCGTATTTCAGTCCTTTAATCCTGGAAAATATAAATCTCTCGAGGGTTGAGTAACAGAAGAGAAAGTAAAGATGACAGAAGCAGCATAATATTAGGACTTTTAATGTTTATTTGATAGATTTAAATCGAGCCACAAGGTGTAAGCCATTTTGGTCGTTGTCAAGCCAAGATGAAGAAATGTAAAAGATTACTTGGATGGCAACAAGTCAAGCTTACTCGGGGTAATAAAGGTCAGGTATTGCAGAACTGTAGAAGGTTCCCAAAAAGCAGGAAGTGTGTCATCCAATCAGCAAACAGGAGCAGATGTAGTTGTACTCTACGTCGGTCTTGGTCTTGAGACTGCTTTTTGAAGGTCTTGCTCTTGTGTCAGACTCAAACACATTTGGACTCGGTCTTGTCTTGGTCTTGAGGGAGCTTGGACTTGATCTTGTCATCTTGAACTCGGTCTTCGTTTGGACACCAAGACTATATTTCATTATCACACTACGCTACTTGCACCAGAAGCACAGTGAGATGTCCCAGGCACAGTTTGCAATAACCACTGCACAATAAGATTATGTAGACACTGGTAATGTGTAAAAGTACATAGATAGTCTTCATTTGGTATCGATGGACAGCAGTCTTGGTCCGTGTCGTCTTGGGACTTTGTGGTCTCGGAAAAGCCCTAACTCTAACCCTAACCTTTTACAATGCTGTAATTCTATGTGATGAATAAAAGTAAAGAAATAAAACCAGGTCACACCGTCCTCTTTGGGAATTTTTGGCCAAATTGCTGTGATTAGCTGTGTTCTGATGCATTTAGAAGTTTTATAGTCACATATCAACCATATAAACCTTTATATTTCTTTTTTTTTTTTTTCCAGCCTGGTCTGTGTGATTCCTCTTGAGTCTCACACACATGAACCTTCAGTCTGTTTCACAAACGCTACAGGCCTGAGCTTTTAGGACATTTAAGCTCAGTTTAGAATGATGACTATTAGATACTACAGTACACATCGCTAAAGTGTCTTTTTCAGCCGGAATGTGTGCACATTTCTCTGTAGATATTAGAGCTTATTAGAGCTTGACACATGAAACATATACAGTACTATTCAGAGAAGCCCACTTGTTTTTCATTGTGCACAGCATTCAATCCTCTTCTCTGCAGTGTAGAAATTTCTTCTGAACTCGACATGTCTGTGGTGTAGTGTATTGTTCTTTCTTGCAACACGATGCTTCTGTGAGACAAATAATCATTGCAAATTGTTGTTATGGGCTGCAAAAAATGTGACTGTCATTTGTATTTTTATGCACAAATGGCCTAAAATACTAGAAATACTTTTCCACTTGCATTGACTTTTATGAACAGACAAAAAAAAAAAAATCAGTATGAAAACTCTTTGACCACAATCTTTTGAGAGCTGCTGTATTAACTGAATCACATTATAGCCCCTTAATCCTTCAAAATGAGGGTCTCCGGAGGGTGACGCCGAATCAAAGACTTAGATGACACATAAAAACAGCATAAAACAGGTAGAAGACAAGATAAATCCGGCGTGCTGAAATTCTGTTAATCTGCACAGCTGGATTTCACCTGTTCTGTCTGTGAGGTTAAGACTGAAGGAAGCATAGATAGGCCTCTTCCTCCCCTCCTCCTTCTACATCCTCGCTTCCTAATCCATCCTAAGCACTTAACCAAAGACACATCACCTGGGCCTGCGGAGGTCACAGCACTTCAGGAGGAAAAGTGTGAGAGACGCTGAGGAAACAAGAGGAAGATTAGCATGAAGCCCTCCACATGGGCCAAAACTTGTCAGCTCGAGACGCGATCATTAACTACGCCAATTTATAATGATGTTTTCTGAGAATTTCAGCTTTTGTCGTGGTTAAAATCGGCTGTCAGCTTTGTGCCAATTTAAGTAAGACGAGAAAATGTTCATATTGGTGTATTTGTTCAAACAGAAGAGCACAGACTTTAAGATAGCAGTATGTTTTAGTTTCGATATGTTTAGTTTGAAGGTTCAAGGCTCACAAATATTTGCAGTTTTATGTTTTTTTGTTTGTTTTTTTTGCATGACCTTTTGATTCAATAGCACAGCTTTAGAACAGGTTTTAGACTCAAAAGTGTCACACTTATCACACTTTGTGCAGTCATCAGCTCTCAGTCAATGAGTCATTTAGTAACGTCATGGCTACTTTTACAAAAGTAGATTAGGACATTGTTTGGCAAAGTTTCTCTTTTTTGTCATATATAATTGTTAAACATAAATTTTATGGAGCAACTTTTGTACCCAAGAATTATTTAGTTTTTGTCAATAAATTGATCCAGTGACAAAAAAAATGTATATATTAAAAACATCAAACGTGTACTTATTTTTTATTATTTTTGTTAAAATTGCAACATGCGTCTATAAGTTAGCTTTGTTTTTCTTAGTGCGTTCGCTCTTTGACCACAGCTCATCATGCAGTGCACATGATAAAGTGATATGTGTAAAAGTTGTTTACCTGACTCTGATCTGACAAGAACGTCGCCTGGAGTCAGATGGATTCTTCTTAAAAAGGCGTCACAGCAAGAAATCAAATTCTTGTTTGGTCCAGTTGAGCAAAGACAGGAAAGCACAGGCCTTTTTTCCTTTCACAAAAGTATTAAGCATCTCTATGCATGCTTTTCAAAAGTCAAATTTGTAAAAAAAAAAAAAAAAAAAAAAAAAAAAAAGGCCTAAATAGCTTTAGGCTTCTCCCCAAACCTGAATAGGCAAGGGAAATCTATTAGTACAGCTCAATTCAAAGTGCTTTACAAGGCAGGAAAGATGCATCAAAATTATACAATAGCGTTGTGATTACTGATCCCAAAATGCTAACATATCACAGATGGATTCTCAAGTTTGTGGTCTCCCAATTATTGTAAGAATTCAACTTCTGGACAGATTATCTCTTTGCCTGGGATCCAGAGCCCACGCTTTAGCTCCTACTCAGAGTGGTCTGGTCACCACGCCCCCGCCTGCGTTTCAGATCAAATCTACATTGTACCAGGCAATCAGATTAGTTTATTTGCGTGACGCAGATGAAACAAAGAAGTTGATTGGTTGTCTGTCATTTAGACCAAAATCTAACTTCACTCACCTCACATTAAAATAGTTTTTGCTTTGCT
Organism: Mugilogobius chulae; assembly: GCA_038363315.1. NCBI lineage: Eukaryota > Metazoa > Chordata > Actinopteri > Gobiiformes > Gobiidae > Mugilogobius > Mugilogobius chulae. The sequence goes on from CM076416.1 coordinate 8,350,085, forward strand.
CATTGCTTCTTCAGAAATCCTCGATGTTTTTAGTTCCACATGTTTTTTCTCCATGTATTTTTTTCTTCGGGGAGCAGCCATGTTGGTTTCAGACGGCAGACGATGCGTGTCTCTGATTGACAATTATCTGTCAGTCACGACCACTGAAATTCAAAAGAGGGACATGGTGGCCAGACGATACAGCTTTTAAATATCGTCTGGATTTTCCAGGCAAATTATTCTTTCCCATGAGTGCACCTTTTAAGATGATGCACACAGTACACTTATAGGACTCTCTAAACCAGAGCTCCAACCTTTTACCGCTACAAAACTACTTTTACAAAACAATAACAGCATTGAGCTATTTCCTTTGGCTGCCTCAAAGAAACTGAGCTCATAAGATAGAGTATCTATTTGAAAAATGAACTATTATGGATAAAACTCACACAGGTGTATTTACAGTTACCTCTGCAATGGTAACAGTAATGTAATGAATACAATTTTAAAATGTGTGTGGCATCCGAGGGTTAACGATCTAGAGGTTTAAATTAAATTAATCAGTTAAGATTGTTGCCAACAACGCCACTCCATTATAGTCTTGAGAACTGTACACATTACACAAAGCACACAGGTCCGTTTATAAAAAGACAGGTTAGCCAAGGTTCCATGTAAATGTACACATTTTATTTCACATTTAGTTTATTGCACAAACCCTTTTTGTTGAGTAGCATTTAATTATTTTCATAAAAATATTGTTTAAAACATTTCTTTTTCTTTCACACACACATTCAGTCCATTTAAAACACTGATTCAGCCTGCATGCCTATCAGGCTAAACTCGGGGCACAATTGTCCACAGCGCCTCATGCGCTCAATGCTGCCCCACAGGCAGCACGGCCACCTTGTTGGCAGACGGCCAAAAACCAAATCAAAAATAGACAAAATGTAAACGAAACAAAATTGACAAAACAAATGGACGGAATCGAAACAAAATAAAATAAAACAGCAAAACAAAACACCAGGGCAAACAAACAACTAAACAAAATAACTAGGCTAAACAAAACAATTAAACAAATAAACAAAACAGCAGAGGTGGCGTGCCCAGGCCGCTGCAGACCACCGTAGACACCGCTGTTGTTGCTGACTCGCGCACTGTCCTGGCTTGTTTGTGAATGGAACCCACTTACGCTGCTCGTAGCTGCTACACAGAAAGGACCGAGCGAGGCGCCACGAGGAGAGCCGCACTGGTAAAGGGCTGCGCTGTTGCTAGAGTTTGAGATGCACAGCAAATGCACAAAGGCTCATTAAAGTGGAGCGATGTTCCCAGCGATGGAACTGTCACGCAGATGAAGGCGTACACAGCGTGCAGAGAAAAAAGTTTGGAGCGAGAGACTGCAAAAGCAGTGCAACGCGACGCAGCAACGGCACTGGAGATGGATGAAGGAGCGGCCACACAAGAGGCCCGGAAACGAACAGGCAAAGAGGATTTTAATGAGATGGGAGCGCTTAAATAGTCAACCAGCTCAGCACTGCGGGGCGGCAGGTAAGAACACACCCCCACACACTGACGCCCAATACCCATATTGCCACATGTGTATGAATCCATAACCTTTTGGGGAAACTATCTGAAAGGTGGGAAAACACCTAGTAGCTCCCGAGCTGGTCTAAGCTCACTGATACTTAGGGTTAGCACTTGATAAATTTAAGTTATTTTTAAAACTAGCCTTCTCTCTTCCACATTACAGTGATTTTGTGATCCTAATATAGCTCTTTATCCATAATTCAGCCAACGGCTTCTGCCTCCGTTCCCCAGTCACGTTTCAAACCACACATTATTACACATTTTGACAGGTAAATTGCTCGCCTCTTTCGCTGATACCTACTTAAATATTGAATCTTTGTAATAGTACCTTCAAAAATTACACGTTTGGCCGAGAAGTGGTTTTGAGGAGAAGGAGCAGAGTAATTGTTGTTGGAGGGCAAGCCAAGCAACGAAGGATTTTTCCTCCAAATCAATAAATGGTCACAATGAACACATCCCATCAGGGTTAAAAGACAATGAAGAGAAACTAAGGAGGAAAGGGCATTTATTCAGAGGCTGTCAGGGCGAGATTGTGGAGGTGTGGAGGGGGAGCGCTCCGGTGGACAGCCTCAGGAGGTGGAGAGGCAGATAGAAGAAGGCCACTGCGATAATGCCCGTGATTAGGCCGCGATCGGTATCTACTGTGCTGCTTATGACGGGAAAATCAATGCAGGGGAAGCAGACTTTAGCCAAGTGAAGAGATTAAAAGTACAGTTTATGACAAGAACTTAGAAGAGAAAAGTGCTTTAACTTTGTCTGTGTTAAGTGAATGGAGTTGAAGAAGGACTTTTAGTAAACTGTTCTTACAGCGACTAAACATCACAGTAAAGAAGTTTAGTAAAGAGGGTTAGAATCATCAAAGTATTCAGCTCTTTGCAATAGGCTGAAACAACAACTTCAGGGATTCGATATAAAAAAAAAAAAAAAAAAAAACGTTTCAAAGTGAAAGAGAAGTGATTCTACTCTTGAATGTAACACTGAAAAAACACCATAAGCCCAATGAGGTAATCTTTGATATAATCTTTGTGTGCATATAGGGATTTTTAGTCAACGTCACTCCCGTCCTACTGCGCATGCTTTATGCAGAAAAAGCAGATCTTCATCTGGTTGACTGGAGAAACTTCTTTAATTAAAACAACAAAACAAGACTAGAGCAGGTCTGAACCGGTCTGACAATTCTGTCTCTGAACTGAGAGTATCTTTCTCGCAGTTTTTTTACTCACGTGAATGTAACTTTTAAGGGTCGTAGGGTCGAATTTCATTCACAAAATTAGCAGAATAACTTTTGTTTTGCACAGTGATAAACTCGGGTGCACGCACATCTCCTTGTTGATAAACAAATTATCCCTCTATACAGCCACATATAATTTGTGTAGTATACACATTTCAGCGTAATTGGGTTGCATTCCAGATATTCTTGTTAAGATGGTAGTTGGAGGATATTTCCTTTAGTGCATGTTTCTTGGTGTGGGAAACCAGAGTGACTGGTAGAAACCGATATACACATAACATCACCAAAAGCAAATGAAAAAAAAAAATAATAATAAATTATTGTATGAGCTCTTTTTAGTTCCACAAATCTACAACTCTTGTTACAAAGGAGCTCTGTCAACCCTCTGAAACAGCCTGTTCTCACAGATAAGCGTGTCAATACCACACAATTGTAAACAATATAGTTATTTTATTTGTAACCATAGAACAATCCAATCAATGAATGAACTTCTATATATTGCCTGGCTGCAGATTCATCACTGGTACCTCTTCACCAGTTCATCATTTCTATGGTGAAAGAGTGGGAAAACCAGAACGAAAACATGAAACTCCACACAAATCCCGTGAATACCACCCTTCTAGCCAACCTAACTCCCACCGTCCCATAGACCCTAGAATCAACTTTTTTTTTGTTTTACGTTTCTTCCATTTTTATGGTTTTATTATTATACATAATAAACACCAAACTTATTTTGCAACTTCAGACCTAAACTTAGCCGTTAACCCCAAAAAACTGTGTTTGTCCTCAACACATTGCGTCGTCATCACACACAATTTGTCATAACGTGGTATTTATACGCAATCCATGAGAATACATTGTCTGAAATACTCTGGTTGTCTTTTTTCTTTGACAATTTGAAATCACTGTGTGCACAATTAATCCACATTCTGTAAAACTCCTTCATTATCGCAGAAAAAACACAATTACATTACTGCCACAACAAAGGTGCGTGGAGCATACTGGGATAGAGCAACGACAACAGGAGCGCCGTCACAAAACAGTAAAACAAAAGAGACATTTTCTAATAAATATAAACTGTGATTAACCTTTGGCTGCATGCAGTTGATCTGTGATGCAGGGGCTGTTGTTGTTCTTGCTTCTTCAAAACCTTTTACTATTGAGAGTAGTTCAGAGCTCATGCCAGGTCCTGTGGTGTTGCCCTGGAGGTGCCGCTGTGCCCCTGATTCTGTCAGTTGGAGTTGATTTTCACTAGATGTCGAAACAGCACTCTTCACATGAACTCCACAAGAACACCTTTCTCACAGCACACACAGTTTGCTGATGTAGTTCGAGCAAGGCGTAAAACAGAAAATGACATTGCATCCTTCAGACATAACCATCTGATGGGACAAGATCTCTTTTTACTGGAGAGATGCAATTGTCACAAAATGGTGCACACATGAACAAAATAATCTGGAGAGATGCATTTGGCTTGGACGCACTTCTAAAAAGGGTCAAACACTGGAGAGTTGTATATTTTGGTTGATATTTTGAGGTGTCATAAGTTCAAAAAGCAGAAATATATCTATAAATACTGCACAGATGTACTAGCAGGTCACGACTTAGACTCAACTCAGACTTGACTTAGACTTGAAGTGACTTGAGATGACTTGATGTTAATTTTACATTAACATTTTGTATTTATTATTTCAGAAATGCAAATACATTATTTTTGTATTTTTTAATGCGTGTGGAACATTGCAGGCAACAACACCTCAAAACTTAGCTCCTCTTCTACTTTTTTTTTTCTGCTTTAGTGAGCCTCAGACGCTTTGTTTTTCCAAATTCCTAATGCCTGTCATCTTCTGTGATCACACCTCACCATCAAACCTCCGTCTTGGGCCGGTTTATCCTCTGCCTCCGGATCCCTCCAATTTGGATCTGACTTGTGCTCCCGTGGACTTTGAAGTGAGGGACCCGCGACTCGGCTTCAAAGACTCTCCAAAAGACGGAGCGGAGAATGAGGTGTAAATTACTCCAGCATTATGAACATGAAACAGCTGAGGTGGCACCATCAGCAGGACATGTGGCTTATGATGAGATAATGGTGATGTTTTGACAATGACATTATGTTGTTTGGATGATACTTGTTAGCAGGGTTTCTTTTGTTGTAGCTGCAACTTTTGACATTCTTTGTTCCATCAGTATTTGTTAACTTTGTCTTATAGAGATTCAGCATAATCATCGGAATTTCTATAAGGTTAAAATATAATCAGTATCTAGCCTTGCTTAAATTACTTGGATGATTTTTTTTTTTTTAAATCAATCTGAGTTTTTGGCTTTCTGACCTGTTTAAGAATGTTTTGGCTTAGAATAAGAAAATAATGCTAATATAAATAACATATTGTTAGGCCACTTGAAAATAATTTGGCTCAAAGTGAGAGGCAAGTCTTCAAACAAGACCAAAACAGTTTCAAACAAGGACAATAATCTGAATCTATAAATAAATAGATCTTCAAGGTGTCGACATTTCTGAAATTTAACTCTACATCCTTGAATCAAGCTATTTTTTCTTGTTTGCAGAGTAAACTAATACATTTTAAAAGGCCAAGGATGACTAGATTTAGCGTTCATTTAAAGGTGCACTGTGTAGCTTTTTGATCAACAATAACTAACAATAGAGTTCTTTATTGCAGCAAATAAATAACACAAATCTGCTTTTTTTTTCTGTGAGCAGGCTCATTATTTGGCCTGAAGAAGGGTTTATCTTGTATGTTACTACGGAAAAAGAAGTTTATTTAGCTGTATTCACATTACAGCATAAACATATAGTATTATCTCTATTCAGAATGTCCCAAAGTATGATTTTAACTTTCTATTTCTATGGAGGGATTTTTTGTTTATCAACACGGGTGATGCGTGTGCACCTGGTCTGCAGAAAGAGCTTGAATCTGAATCTAAAGCATTTAAATGTATAACTAGTGCTGTTTTTGTTGTATTTTAAGTCTGAAAATACACAAGACTGCTGTACTGTCACATAATCTCTTCTCTCAATCTGAAGCACAAAGGGTCAGTGAAGTCTAAAGCTTATAAGAGAATGGAATTTGTCCTGCTCTGAGTTGAATATGGCAGTGTCACAATCCACACATTTCCCTGTGTAAGCGCCGCAGCACAGATCTAAAGGCTAAAGCTCTGGAGCATGCTGACGCCATGGTTTCTGTCACTATAAGGTTCTTACAGGGAGAGAGAGTCTACAGTGAAGCAGGACAGCCGAGGTTTACCAACTTAAAACGGTCAGAACGCAGCATGTCCCACAGGAGATATGGAGTAACATGTCCAGAAAGTCAAATGTGAGGATTTAAATTTAGATGAGGCATAAATAGATTTGGCAAAAATGCTGTTAAGTTTGAAAGCCACATTAGAAAACATGTGCAAAAAAACCATCAGATTATTTTCTACCACAAAAATAAAAAATAGACATAAATTACTAAACTTCACAGACATTTCATTGTAATATAGTCCGACGACACAAGTCAAAACACTGAGACGGCAATGAAGGTAAAGTGCTCAAACCTTGATCAATCTACAAAGCAATCTACAACAGGTGACAAAAGAAAACCAAATTAAAGGACCAAACCTGAAGGTGCATAAATGTTGAAGACTGGGAATCACAAGACTTTAGTGACAGCGCCATCCTTTCAGTTTCCTGTATGTTACAGATAGAGGAATGTAATGCGTATAAATAAATATAATGGCAACATCAGGCAATCACAAGGTAGGAGAGCAACTTGACCAAACGCAGCTGAAGCGGCAGAGAAAGACAAGACAGCAAGCACATGTGCAAGATGTCTGTGCTTTGATATAAATGGTCTGTTTGGTAAATGGTCCATAATTGTAAAGCGCTTTTCTACCTTTTCAACCACTCAAAGCGCTTTACAATCTAGAATCCTTTCACCCAGTTTACGCAGACACTGAGGCAATGGGAGTTAAGTGTCTGGCCCAAAGACTCGAGTTGTCTCCCATCCAAGTACTAATCAGGCCGTAACTTGCTTAGCTTCTGAGACGTGACGGGATGAGGCTTTGTCAAACATGGCCACATTAACCACCAAACAGCATTGGAAAAGGCCAATGAACTAGGCCGGCTGTATGACTCTGGGTTGGATGCTGTTTGAGATTGGTACAGGTCCCACAAGATTTACAAAGTGCTTGAAACCAATGCGCCTTGTTACACGGACCTTGGAACAGTGCAGGCACAGGTGCAAGAGCAGTGCGAAAAAGAACCCACATGAAATCTGTTTTGTAACAGTGCAGACTTTAGCTAGCTTGTTTGCTAACAGTATTGGAGATTTAGAGCATTTTTACTGTTGAACAACGCATTTTCCACTCATCAAACAGACTCAAAAGATCTTAATTAGACATTGAAAGGTACTGAGTTCAACTGTGTGTGATTCTAAAGTTCTTATCAGTGCCCGGAATTAAACCTCCCTCACGTCAGTGTGCACAAGGGTAAGCCATTTTAGCAAAATGTACAACTAAAAATGCTTGTAATAATTAACTAAATATCAACCAGATAAGTATACCACGTCATATGAAGGCAATTTCTATCTTTGCGTGCCTTTTTCACTATTTGTTACCTCAGTTTATTTATGTTGTCATTTCTGGTGGATGTAAAGACGTGCTATTACTAATAAATATTAATTAAGCCTAAACTTAGCCATTAACCCAAATAAAACCTCCCGTGTGCCCTCAACCAAAACATGTCTACACGACGTCAAGAATAGATACTCAATAGATACTCAATAGGATATCTTGCTATGAGAAAAGTAATTTAAAGTAGGTTCAAAGGAAAAAAAAAGAAGTTGCAGTGATTTTTGTTTATGTTCATGCTACTTCTGATGTAGTCATAATAAAGCAGTGTTTTGTTGGCTTTCAGCTGCAGTTCCGTCCTTATCTCCACACTGCACCGTGAGGCCCGAGTGTTCTTGTCAAAGTTGAGTCTCTCCAGTTCTCAGGTGCATTGCGGTTTCGTTTCCCAGCAGGCCTTTCTCCTCCTGATCCGCGACAGGTGTAGTCCTGGGGTTTTACTGTGATCGCGGGGAACACAGGCGCTCTCATTAAAACCTCCATCTGGTCCAGAGAAAGAGCCGTATCTGGCCCGGACCCCGTGGATCTGCCGGAGAACGGGTCAGAGCTAATCCCGGCTCGCTAACAGGGTCCTGGTCAAGCTGGGTTACTCTGCTAATGAGAGAGAGGAGTTCACACTGAGACAAAAAAAAACTTACACAAGATTGGGAAAGAAGAAGTTGGTAGTTTGTTGAACTTTCTCTCTTGGAAAGTTGAGGAGGAAATTGAGTCATTATTTTATTTGATTAAAAGTAGAAAAGAGCCAGGATGACTGAAGGATTACTCAGACGTCTTCAAAGTACAAAGTTGTAGCTTAATTTGATTCTTGTGCTAATGTTATCCTGGTCTTTTGCATAACCAGTTCCAAACTTCATTATTATACAGGTGGCTTGCTGCAAGATTAATTCTATAATAAAATTATTTGGTGATTGTTACTGCTTCTGTAAACTGAAGTGACAAATTATACAAAAGCTTCTTAAAATTATAAACTGGTGGAGAGAGACAGCATCAGACTCTGCTAGTGACAGCTTAAAAATTTAAAGAAAACAAAAGAGACAATAAAAACAAGCAGACCCCATAGCAGACTTGTGCAAACTGCGAACTAGGGGCCACATGCGGCCCTCCACCAGTCTTAATCAGGACATTTTTGAGAACAAGCATTACTGTTGTTATGTATGTATTTATTTAGTTTGATTGACTTAGCTATCAAACATGTATTTGCTTGTGCTCTTATTTAGTATTACAATTAGCACATCCCTGCCCCATAACCTTAAGCAAGCGTCCCGAACGTGCGACCCCCTAGATAATTTCATTCAACCTTTGAGATGATTTTTGATTAGTATTGCACACAAAAAATAAAGCTTAGCCAAAAATATGTGTTTCTATTCAAAGATGGCTTCAGTAAGCTAGGCTGGCGCCACCTAGTGCCTCTGCTCAATTTCATTTCACTCCATCTACTAAGTCAGGTATTGCAGGACTGCAAACGGTTCCAAAATAGCAGGAAGTACAGTCGTCCAATCAGACAAAAAGAGCAGAGTGGTGTGTTGGCCAGAACCAACCCGAGTTGAGTTGACAGACATTCTCCTCCTGTGTCAAATATTAACTTAGAAAATGCTATTGTACCTTTTGATTTGCAAGTTTACAGCAACAATCACAGGCACACATGTTTAAACTCTACTTCCTGGACGACAAAACAACCAAAAAGCTGTGATTGGTTAAATTTAAATACAGTCTTCGCCTCCTGTGAAGCAAACAAATCCCAATGATTCAAAGTCAGACGGTTTCCATCTAGTGAAATGAATGATTCATCAGGTTAGAGAAGACATCAGTGGTGATGAAACCAGTTTGAGAAACATAGTCAGGCCAATTTATTAAAATGTGGTTCTTGACCAACTCGGACTTAGATCATTTTGGTCTGAGCTCTAATTGAGTTTGAGATCCTGGGTCTACAGTAAAGTCATTTTGCAATTGTAAGACAAATATTTGTTGCAAACAATTGTTTTGTGCTTTTTTGACTAAATGGTGGATGACTTATTATCTTCTAGTGTGCAGCAGGTTTAAGCCTAATAGACAATGTGATACTTTTCAGTTAAAGGAGACCTATTGTGTTGCATGAAGTAAGTAATAAACTATGACAGATGCAAATCAATCATTTCTGTTTTGGTGAAAGCACAAAATTTATCTAAAACAGCTTAGAAAAAGAAACCGTCTAATTGACTTCCTGTTCAAAACTGCAGAACGGTAATGTTAACCATACAAAATAATGTAGCATTCTTATCCTTGTCTTTAAGTCGATCAGAGGTCTTACAAATGTGTTAAACATTTTGAAGAATGCCGTTTTAGCAGTAGCTATCCTTCTCTTTATTTCTTTATCATTTTACAGAATATATCTCCTTTAATGCCAGTTGTCTCTGCCCCGAAATAATAAATACATGACTGACTACATAAACATTGTGATTTAAACTTTTTAGCACATGACCTAACTCTAAAATCAAACAGACAAAATCCGTGTGTTCCCTTGTTACTTCCTTCCATTTCCATTTGCATTTGACTCCGGTTCTTGTTTGCTTTTGCACCTGCGACACTGCTTTAGGGTCTGCTTTTGCGACTCGCACCATCTCCCCAAAGAACACAGACATACTTAGACCTGCGTTTCCCTCATGTTTCGCTACAAAGACAAAAGTCCCATCCCCGAGGAGCGCGTAGGCAAAGTGTAGGCAGGATTAAAGCCCTAATGGAACTTCCCGTTTTATCTGAACCAGGAATAAGCCGTGTGCGGAACAAGCCTGGAACAAAGCTATACCTTCAACTTTGTGTCGAGATTTGAGGGCAAAGTTTGGAAACCGTGTCACAAACATTTTAAAAACAAGCCGATTCAAACGCGGGTTCAAAAAAGTAGCAGCAAAGATGGAAACTGGATTGTTCTCCTGAAGCTTTTGTTCCCGAAAACCAAAGCACAAGTGTAAAGTGAGTATTTTGAGAATGGGAAAAGTGACGAGAATAAATCAAGCAGATGTATCTGGGCTGTGTAAAAATGCAGGCATCGTTATTTGTAAGTGTTTAATGGGGACAATGGAGGAGACACTATATTTTGGATCATGCTTTGAGTTTGTTTGAGGTGTTTTGGTACATTTTGTTCTGTGAGTCTTTGCTTGATTGACAGCTGCAAACTATTTCATGAATTAGATATAGGAAATTGAATCATATGAGTGATTTTATTTATTTATCTTTTTCAAAGTTTACACTGAATCAAAACTAGAAGCTAAAAACTTCAAAACTAAGTATCTTTTTAGAATAAAAGGGCATTTATCTATTCTTCACTTATAGGCGACGTGTCATGTTTATTTACAGATGGGGTACCTGATTTTTACTCTGCAAAACAGGAAGTACTTATTTAAGTTTGTCAGTTGTTTCTTTGTTCATATCCTTTGGCTTGTTGTAAATATCTGTGTGTTTATTTGTGCTGTAATTATGGCATAAGATCATCTTTTAACAGGGAACAAAGTGAAACTGTGGAGGACCACTCAAGGACAGAGCACTGCCTTTGACTAGCTTTGAGAAATACAAGGCTTTATTATTCAGTTCAGACAGTACTCAAAGGTTTGATTTGATCAGAAAGTGCTGCACTTACATTGTACGTTTTGATGTAAAAGACTTTTACCAGTTAACAACTAAAAATATCAGGTAACTCACCTTTAAAGATCACATATTATGCAAAACTGACATTTTTGAAATATTAACAATGTTGCATTGCTGTTACCTGAAGGTTTCTATTCTGTCAGCTGTGTTTTTTATGAGCCTCACAAAACACTTGGCTTCAGATTTCCCAGATGAAGTGCAAAAACAAATTTTGATAGAAATACATCAGCTTTTCAGTCTTTAATTTTGTCAGATTTCAGAATCCAACCAAGACGGCCAGGGTTCTCATTTATAAAGGGAGCCAAGGTACACAAATGTTACATATGTACATTTGTAGATTGTTTTGTGATTTACAAAAAGACATTTTGACAAAGAAATAAGCAATCCAATTTCTCAACTTTGTGAGTTGAGGCAGAAAGTAATTTGTGCTGAGAGAAAGGAGACATTTTTCAAGTTTGTGGATGTTTGTGTTTTATTTGTACGTACACTTTTGATAAAAATTCCATGCGTTTTATAAATGAGACCTTGGTCAGTACTTGGATGGAGACCACTGGAACACCTCTAGACAATTTACACGGCCTATCGATACACCACCTTATCAATAAAAAGTACAATGTGTTGTTTCCACATTATATTATGTTCCTATGAGTGTAAAGACAGAACATATATTTTGTACAAATGTGGTTCAGTCAGTCATTTTATGCTAATCCAGTTCTTACTGTGAGCAGTGGACAGCTCTTTGAGAGGTAGAAGGGATGAATAATTTAAGATGGTGATTAATCCAGAGGCTCTGTGCAGGTAACTTTAGCTGAAAGCTTAGTTTGTCAAAACGCTTTAAAATGAAAATCTTTTTACAAGCTTGTCATCCGAACACTTGGCAATTTGACAAATATGAACATACCATAAACGGCATTTCTAGTTGAGGGCCCAACACTTAACCTATGTTATACCTTTTTTTTCCAGTAAAAACATTAGGCACAGATTTCTACTTACAAGTTAGTGTGTGCGTGCACCAGTGCGACCCTAGCCTTTTTGGCGCCTTATAGTTTGTGTGAGTTAATATGCAGACGTTATCAGCTATTTGTGGCTGTAACTCAGCGATATATATAAATAAAAACGTTGTAGCTTATGAGTGATAGACCTTTTTTTTTTTTTTTTTTTTTCTTCTTTTGCATTTTTAAGTTCCCTAGGCAACTGCCTAGTTTGCCTATGCTCAAAGCCGCCCCAGTGTGCATCTTTAAACTTTTTTATTTTATTTATTTGATTGGGACAGAGCATGTTAATAAATAGACATGAAAAAAATGAAAAAAGAACATGAATGTAAACACACCGGATTATAGCCAAAGGCTAATTTCCATCCGTAACCCCAAAACTTAGCAGCCATTTGCATTGTTATAAAAAAAATTGGGTTGTTTATTTGAAATACAATATAGAGTCTTTGAAAAATGTGCACACAGAGAAGATCTCTCAATGGCTGGAAATAATGTCTGTACTTTTCTTTGAACTAGAGTTAACACAATGTGACCTTTACCCAATCAGCTTAGGTTTCTCACCAATATTTTTTTTCCAACAATGTATCCAGAATGATAAATGATAATGTAAAGAATCAATTTCAGAGACAGAGCAGGTTTACATGTATCACACAGTCTTACTTTGTACGCAGACTTAAATAAAAGTCAAAATGTGCCTCAGTGCAGCACATTTGACAAAAGTAAATTCAAATGATGCATTTAAAGCTGAAGTTCGTCCAGTGAATAATCCTGTTGTTGACGCAGACTTAAGTGAAGTCTGAAGTCTGTTTTGGAGACAAGTCTACAGAGGTTTGTGCTGCCTTCAGGATCACGTCAGACGCAGCTTAAACCGAAGAAAAGTTCTGTAAAGTGTCTGGGATTATGTGCATTAAACGCTCCGTCATCAATGAGTTTAGAAACGGCAAACAAGCAGAAAAGTGAGATTTCCTTTTCCACAGGCACCAAAAAGAAAGATGGACTGTATGAGTAACAGTTATTTAGCTCAACTACAATTTCTACTTTAAAGTTTTGTCATTTAATCTCATGTGTGTGAGTTATTTGGCGACACGGCAAGAAGGTTCTGGATTCGATTCCCAGTCGACCCGGGGCCTTCTATGTGGAGTTGCATGTTCTCCCCGTGTTTGCGTAGGTTTCCTCCGGGTACTCTGGTTTCCTCCTACAACTAAAAACATGTCCATTAATGCCTCCTCTGACCCTTCCCCAGGGCTCCCCTGCAAAAGAGATTCTGAATCTCAGTGGGACTTCCCTGGTTAAATAAAGGTCAATTAAATCAATTAAATATTCTCTCTCTCCTTCCTTTACCTCCATCCAATCTCTCTCCCCTCTCTCTTTTCTCCTGTCTCTTGTTACTCTATCTTCTACTCTTCTCTCTCTCCCTCTCCCCTCTTTTTACTCCCTGTCTCTTTACTGTCACTTTCCTCCTTCTCTTTCTCTATTGTTCACACCCTCCCTTGTCTCTCTCTCTCTCGCTTTCTCTCTCCCCTCTACCTAACCATGCATCTTTTTTTTCTTCTCTCTCTCCCTGTCTCTCTCTCTGTGTGTCTTGTTTTCTTCTCTCTCTCTCTCTTTCTCTTCTCTTTTTCTTTCTCCATCTTTTTCTCTCAGTCTCTCTGTCCATATCCTTTTGGTTTTTTCTCTTTCTCTCCCTCCGTCTCTTCCTCTTTCTCTGTCTGACTGTCTCTCCTCTGTCTGTCTCTCTCCCTCTCTCCTCCCTCTACCCCCATCCAATCTCTCTCTCCTCTTTTTTCCTCTCTCTTTTTCTCCAATCTCCTACTCTCACTTTCTTCTTTCTCTCTCTCTATTGCTCACACTCCCCCCTCCTCTCTCTCTCTCTCTCCTCCTATATCTTAAATAGGTTAAAATATAATGTCAAGTCACACATATTTAAGTTCATTTAACATTTAACTTATCGACCTTTTCCTTTCTACAGTGAGAGCTTTGGGCTGAAGACGAGATTATTGCTCAGTGCAGGAAAAAACTTCACCTGAATCAATTTCACTATTAGCCAGTTCAGTGTTTTAATTAAAAAACAACAGGCGGCTTTGAAGAGATCAATTTGAGCTAAAGAGAGAGAGAGAGAGAGTAAGCTCTGAAGATTCAAGCACGATGATAAAAGTTCACAAAAATACTGCATCAAAGTCAGGATTTGAATGTTGGCTCTCAAGGGATTAAAGTCAAAGGAAGCAGTTGTTAGAAATATGTGCTTTTATAAAGTTTTCGGATGAGAAGTGATTTTTTTGTGGCAGAATAAAAAGTCAAATTACTCCTCTACAACCATTTTATTAAAATCATTTACACACAAAAGTTGGTCCCACACTACATAAGCTTTTATTTTAGACACATTTAAACATTATACTGACAAAAATAACAGATCCATTGGACTTTTTTCAGTTGTATGTGTTTTGCAAGGACACATTTTCTGTCTGTAGTTTTTCCCTTTTAGGTCAATGACTTTATTCAAAGTCAATCAGGAAATAATAAAAATTCAAGCCTTGCATACGTAGCTAAAAGTGCATATGACAGGTTAAGCTACTTTTTTTTTTTTTTTAACAAAACAGTCAGCTTGTTCTCACAGATAAGCATGTCAATGCCACATATTTTGAAACAGCGTGTCATGTGAACACAATTTCTATTTTTTGCGTGTGAATTTCAAGCATTTCTGTCCCAGTTCTTTTCTATGGTGAATGTAAAGACGTGTTATTATTTATGAAGACTAACACAATCCTAAACCTAAACTTAACCAAAGTCTCAGACCTAAACTTACACATTTTTGCAACTTCAGACCAAAACTTAGCCGTTAACCCCCCAAAAACCTCCTGTTTGTCCTCAACCACATTGCATGTCCATACCACACCAGCAAAAACGGGTGTGTAACTGCACGCCAAAACAGCCAGAAGCAACATCATACACGCAATTTGTCATGGCGTGGTATTTACACGCAAGCCATGAGAACATACTGTATTTAATACTGTACGAAACATTTTGCCTGTTTTCCCACAGTTTGGCTGTTTTGATGGGTTTCATAATTGTTTTTTGCCCAGAAAAAATAGCTTATGGAGAGATTATTTCACAACTGTTACCTAGCAACCCCATAATAGAAATGGACCAAAATCAACATAAATTACATAATAGTTAGGATTTGACCTTATGACACTTTATTTTGTTAAGGTGTGTAATCTATATATCCATTTATATTCAGATTCACTAAACATTTTGCCTATTATCCCCCAAATCCACATAAATGACACGTTTTGACAAACTAATATTAGCTTTATAATTTAGGGACAAGTATGTTCCATGAGCTCATGAAACACACCACAACATGTTAATCAGGGCCATAACTCAATGTCTGTCCTTAAATGATGACATCTTGTAACACTTGAATTGTGTTAAATGATTGTTTAAACAATGGGAAAATGTGTCATGTTGTACGTAAATTGTTTTTCCACTTAGCTACTGTAAAACTATGATGCATATTTACTACAAGGACGATCACACCAGACCAAGTCAAAAGCCTAATCTGTCCTGGGCCTTAACCAGTGTTGCTCTTCTCTCCAAACTGTCTTCAGATCATATGAAAGCAGAAGAAAACCCTCCTTTAGCTCTTGTACTTTGATGTTTCTCCACCTGGTTTGCGCACTGACACTTTTCCACATGTAACGTTCTTAAGACTCTTAAATCTCTACACGTGTTATTGATCCTGCTGCTGTAATTACCACTGACACAGCTTATCCAGCACACACTTTACCACAGCACCTCCTCCTCCTCTGTGCACCGCTGACTGCACTGTACATACGACAGCCATGTGAAAAACCCTCCCAGCATGCATCTGGTGCGTAGGCCGGACACTGTGATGGAGCTGGTTTGTTATTTTTAATGCAGAATTAGTTAAAACCTTTAAACTTAAAGGGCCCATATTATGTTTATTTTTTGTCAATGTTATAATCACATTGCTCAACAAAAACTCCCTAAAGTGTGTTTTGCTTCATTCACACTTATTTAATACTAAAATCCTGCATGTTTAAATAGTGTTCTTAACTGAAAACACTCTGTTCCACCTTATGATGTCACTATGTGTAATTTAAAACATGCCTCACTGTGCTTTTATACCTCATTCACCTTCAGTAGAATCTTTTCAGCTGTGTAAATGTCTAAATGTAAGCTACAGCTGCTGTTTAAAACTTTTGCCACTCGATCAATTTGAAGACTTTGTGTGGCAATCACAACTGAACAAAACGTTAAAATTACATATAATTTAAGACGGTTTCGTGATTTGAATAGTAGAGAACTGTGCAGTAAACCAGTTCAATTGAGTCTAAAAATTTTAAAACAACTACTTGATGACGTCACAATGTGAAAAAGAGCATTTTCAGCTTTGGAGATGCAGAAGGCAAGGTTACTCAGACATTTGTTATTGAAGCAGAACACAACTTTCAGTATATTTTAACATTCCAACTTGACTAATATCTCAAAAATCTCCTTTAATTTGACATGTTTGAGGACATACTTGTCTTTATGACTTGTCTTTAGGTTTACATTTGTTACAAGCTGATAAATAATATAACATACTTTGACCTAATTCCATCAGTCCTGTAAGTACTGAGCAAATTGACAAAAACAAATATTTTGAAATGTTTATATGACAATATTCTGACAATTTTAAAGGCCCACTGTGTATGTCTTGGACTAAAAATAGATAAAAGCAAGGTTTTGTAATAAAAATGTGTTGTTTTTTCCCTTCTGAGTTGGCTTGCAATGTCACAATTATTAGTCCTATTGTTTGGCCTGGAAGAGAGTATCTGCATGTTCCCATGGAAAAGCTGCTCTTTTTGCTACATTTCTTCATATTAATGTTGGGGTAACTAACTTTTTGGTTGTAATTTAGTAAACGTTGGTGTTTTCCACTAAAAAGTCTATGGTAAATGCAGCACTTTGTGAAAAAATGAGACAACTATGTTGAGCAGAAAAATAGAGAGTTTTAGTTCTAATCAGAAGTTGAATGCTGCGCTCTGATTGGCTGAGCTTGGCTGGTCCACTCCAATTTTACTTTGTTGTTTGTAAAAAAGACATTATGGCCATAATTTAAACCACAATGAAAACATGTTGATATCAGTGTGTCGAAGGGTTTAAGAGGAAATTGTCAGATTTAAAACCTAAATTATGTATAAAGTTGACATTTCACTGACACTTTGCATTCATTCATCTATTTTTCTATACAAGTCATGAAGGCTAAATGTGCACACAAAAACACACATATGAACTAACAAATGTAATAATAATAAAAAAAACTAAACTAAAAGCCATTAACACATATTCAAATTCAAAATCATAAACACAAATTTCAAAACAGACACTCTAATTCAAAATGATGTTTGATTTTATACTGCACAGAGATATGTGGAGGAATTTTGAATATAGCTGTTTGACATTGCTTATTTAAAAATAATAATAATGATAATAATAATGTTGTACGAGAGCATAATTTTTTTTAATTATTATTTTAAACCAACCAGTTGTGTTGCAGGCGTTTCTCTCTCCTTCAAGTGTAGAATGTTTACTATCACCATCTGCTGTTCACTCAGAGCACTGTCACTGCTGCAGGAAGGTTCACTCTAGATCAGTGTTTGAGTCATGACCAGTAGCGTGCTGGGATCATTTTTCAGCCCAGGAATTTTAGGTTTACTTTTTAGAGTGGCCCACCGTTAATTAATTGTTAATAGTAATTGGTAAAGAATAGTGTTTTGAAATTATTGCATTTCCTGCGCCCACGTTTGAGTCACGCTCATTATTTCTATCTTCAAGTTGTATTATTTGACCCTTTTGTCTACTCCACCTCTCTTACATTACCATACTTAGTTTTATTCTCAGCGTGGTTAATGCATCGTCCAGACCCTGTTCAAAGCTCTTCTCCTTCTGACCCTCGTCTTCTCTACAGCAGTGCGCGCTCATACACACACATGAAACATGCATTCACGCACACATTTAGAATTACTTACAAATATCTGCATTGAGGCATTTTAAAAGCCTCTGATTTTGACATTGACTTCCTGTATCTAAAAAATTAACGTCAGAAACTATCACAGGTCAATGTTATGTTTTACTGTTACACTGTAGAGTGTATTTTTTGCTCAAAAGAAGGCCTTAGCAGTTTTGTAAAGCGTCAAGGTTTCTTAACGCGTAAACAAAAATAACATTGTTTTAATTCAAAAGCTTCTGACGTGCTGTACATTTAACCACAGAGGTCGCTTTTAAAATACCTTCAGAATGTTTTGAATGCTCTGTACGCAAAAAAAAAGATTATTTATGAAGATTCCATCATCTTTTCTCATTTAAACAGACTTCCTGAATCTCACAATTAAAACAACTGCCTTCCTACTTATGTTAATTATTTATGCCTAACAAAAAGTTCTTCTCTGTGCATTTCTCTAATTAAAAAGTATTAATTTGTTCTCGCCGTTCCTCCATATGTGCGTTTCTCAAATTAACGGTGCGTTTCTATACGTGTCGTCGCAGCAGCAGAAGGGAACAGTAATTGTGTCAAAGTTTAGAGCAAAGAATCCGCCCACAAGCTGCTGCTCATTATATTAGATTATTTTATATTATCTGTTTTTTTTTATGTGGTTAAAAACTCGTTGACCTAAAGCAGTGATGGACAGTTTACTTTATATTTGTGTCGAAAATAATGCAGTTTGAGTGTCTTTATATTTAAGATTTCACTAAACATGTTGCTTGCTTTGACTCAGTTTGTCTGTTTCTTTTCTTTCTTTTTCAATTTGGCTTCTCGATCATAGACAATAATTAGTAGATGCTAACTCTGATGCTATCGAACACTTAGCATCAGAGCTAGTCCGGTATGTTGTGAGAATCCAGAGCGTTCTCCTGTTTGTTTCCCTATAGCCGTTAGCATTAGCCCGCAAAATAAGCAAGTTATGAATGATATAGCATTGAGAGTATTGTTTCATGAATAAGACACAAATCAATTTGTTTTGCTTGAGGTTTTGCTGCCTTTTCGCTTGTTTTATTCATAAAAATGCAACTTCCACGATGTGTTCAGTCGACTTGCATCATCACCTCTAGAGGAATATGGCGTTGTGCTGTTTGTGTTGTAGCAACAGAGCAGAGCTGCTGATTGTGTGTCTACTAAGTTAATAGGTCTATAAGTCTGTGGTCTCAATAAAGTTTTGTATTTGTTCAAAAATGTGACATATGTGTAATTCTACAACTGTGCAACCACATAGATACAGTCATGTTTTGGGTGTGGTTTGCTGTTCGGGAATTTCTTGGTTAAAGATCCATAGGAACTCATTGAGAACTGCAGCTTTCCCTAGCAACTTAAGTGTATTTTGACCACAACTATTTCAAGTCAAGATACATCTTGATGGATATATTTTTGAAGTGGTGCTATCTCAGAAATGTAACAGTTGTTTAAATGCTTTAAATGTTAATTACGCAGGCAGCGCTATAAGACTTGGGCCAATGGGTCACTTTATTCTCTCCATAGTCGACACATAATTTGCTGTTGTAGTTGTTGAGCATTGATCACTGTTGTCCCACACAGAGTCTGTTAGAGGCCATTCCCTCAGATGCAGAAATCCACATAAATGACACTGATGTTATGCTTTGACAAAGTATGTCTTTTAACACTTGAATGTTAAATATTGTTTAAACCCAGGAATCTGTATCAATTGTGTGTAAATTGTCTTTGCATTTTGGTGCTTTAGGACAACATAAACACAGTCGGCATCAGAGGCCACGCCCACTAACGAACCTCTGTGGGGTAACCTTAACAGGTAGAGTGCATCAGAGCAGATTTTTCACTCACTTCTCAAGGAGACTTAAGGAAATATACACAAAGACACTGATATGATTAAAGTGATTCATCTGTTCAACTAATATATCCAACATTGCTAATGGTAGCAGCAAGCTAAATGCTATCTTGATGCTAGCGGCAGTTGGCTTGCTTTAGCATTTTAGCTTGTTTTCTAAATTTATCTGCAACTTGGGTATAAATAATGACACATACACCATACAGCCACTTCTCTGTGGAAGCAGAATCTTAGAATTGTGCTACATGGTATTTTCTTCTCTGTAGGTCTCCATAGGATGACCATTTAATCTTGTTTATAGCACTGTTTAAATGAGTCTGGTTTTAACTCTGATTTATATCATCTAAATAACATAGTAATGGTCATATTTATATCTTCATAAACATTGTATTATTCCTGCAACAATCCTAAAGTCTTGTATTTCCCGATGCCATCCTTCTGCCCTAGCTCCTTTTCCCCTGGTAGAGCCTCCGAACTCATCAATGCCCCACAGAGACCGCGCTGTCAGTCACCCGGACGCCGCGCCGTGATTGGACGAGAGGTTGATTACACCCGGTCATGCCACGCTGTGATTGGAGGAGGCAGCGACTCAATGGGGCCTTGTAATCAGTGCCAATGCTGCAGAGGCACGCAGGAGGTAAAAGACAGGACGGCTGATTTCTGAGAGGAACCACGGAGACCAGCCATTTGAAATCAAAACCTGAGTGAGGAGTGAGAGACTGCATGGGAAAAACTGCTGCAAAAGGAGGCATTCACATGGAAACTGTGGGCTTTAAATGTGCTGGATGGAAAGACATACATGTTTTACTTACAATTATTTAGGTAAATCTCTAAAAAAAGATTTCATAGAGGTGTTCCACATGTGTCAGAAATAGTTTATATAATTGCAAGACATTGTTGAAGCTGTCGTGCTGTAACATTTCTTCTGCTACGAGGCCTGCCACCTTCTTGCAATTTCTTTTTTTAGTATATCATTAAGATTGCTCTCAACATGGAGCAGCAACTCTACTCCAGGGTTCTTGCATGCGACCACGTTTCTATTCTGGATGAAATTCGCTGTCTTTTCTTTTCAGCCATTACCCAAATCTCCTGGCAAGAGTAGGAACATAGATTACCTTTGAAGGGTCTTCCACACCAACACAACCCCCAGTCGCTGTCGGTAGGGTGAAGCGACACAGAGTTTCTTCAAGTCTCTTTCAGGCGCACTGGTGTAATCGTCATTTCTGGTTTTCCACACTGATTCGCTGGTTCTCCTGTAGCCACGGGTCAATCAAACAGCTGCATATGAAAAAACCTCGCCTTCGTTATTTGCTCTGACCCTCCATAACCCATTCACACCAAACACACGAAACCGGTTCAGACGGGCGATACTCGGCTTGGTGTGAAAGACCCTTTAGGTTTTGTTTCTTTTCTTTTACACTCCGATACAGAAACACTGCCCCCATCCACCTGTTCAGCTGGGTTTAGTCAAAGAAGCACAATGGTCTTCGTCTTTTCATCCTTTATTGAAATTAGACCCCTGGACTATTCTACTTCTGGTGTCACTAAAAACAGACCAACTGCCCACAGTGACAGACCAGTGGCCTTAACTTCAAAAGTAGATGGTGTTAATGGAGGTAGATCATATTTGTAGAAGGATATTATAATCGTGCTTTTACAGCCTTGTGATTTGCTACTCTGAAAAAATCTAGTTTCTATTCTTGGTTAGTATTCAGAATATTTAACTTAAATTTGAATAGTTTTGACAGTTTAGTTGATCATGTTTTCATTCGTGGATATGCAGCCCCTGCTCAGACGGTACGAGTGAATCTCTAGGGTCAAAAGTTAGCAGCTCAAGATTCATGTCCTCACACTACACGGCCGGATGGTCTTATGTGATCTGAGTGCTTACACTGTACATCGACTCCCGGCGCGTCAAACTCCTCTATTCGGAAGCACAACATAAAACGTGGACTAGAAGAAGAATCCGGAAGTGGAGATGTCCCGTGTTTGTGCTGAGGCAGTGTGAGAGATATGTGGTACTGCTTCCACAGTGCGATGTCCCACGAGGAGCGACTAAGAATTCAAAGAAGTTTGATTTTCTTGCGATTCTACCATTGTTGATCACGACCCCATGTACACTACACGGTGACTAAGCTAAAACTCAGTCCGATCTCAAAAATTGTCATAGGAGGGAAAAATCATCCCCAAATGGGTTAAAAATCACATTGTGACTGCCCTCCTTTAAGTAATGCAGCATATCTCACTTGTTTTAAAACATTTTGACCATTTACAAGAGATTTTTTGCTGAAAACGAATTTTTAACAAGACAGAAATATCTTGAGATTCAAGAAATACAAGTTTTGCAGTGTAATTCCACCAGTTCAAGTTGCGATTAAAATTGATTGTGATTAATCTTGCAATCGTACAAGAGTGCAGTGTCCCCTCTCCACACAATCTTAATGAGAAATTCTAAAATTACAGCCCATTTCAAGTCTGCGTAACATGACATACGAGTAATATGTCATCGTGCTCTTCTGTGACATGAAAGAGGACATTTAATCATCGTTTCTGTGGACATCTGCTGCAGGTTTGATGAAATGGCAGCAGATCTAAGTGACCTCGCATATGTTTTGGCTCGGTCAGAACTCATCTTTTCCAGTGGCCATTCAAAAGCTCGTAATCATCCAACTCCTCTGCCACATTTGTAATAATCCAGGCTGGATTCTGGAGGATTTGCAAAACGAGGCGCGCCATATGCTGCCATTCTGAACGCGCCCGCATTTTTTAACAAAGACACAGCAAAAGTTAATTAAAAGTGGAGCTTGATGCAAATATCACAGGGACAACAATCGTGTCTGCTCTGATCCGTATCTCAGAAGAATTTAAACTCAAAACTCAAACACGATTCTTCCTACAAAACTACAAAGAAGCAAATCCCTGGTACAGGCCTGATTCAAATAATAATTTGTGTTTTAGTTGAAGAATGTTTTAGTTTGAATCAGTCATTTCTTACGTTAAAGGACACATACAGTATTGGAAAAGTAACCAGTTGTTTGCCTTAAAGAATCTTTCTTCGTTTTTCATTTACTGTTTTTCTTCATCAAAAGCACATCTAAAGGTGTGATTGTTTCATTCACAAACACTTTTCATATTCAGTAGGTTTTCTCTGAACGTGAAAATAGCCTATTATACTTAGTGATGTCATTAAATAGCTGTATTCTCTGAGCTTTTAAACTCCACACACACCTTCACTACAAAATTTTAATAGTTTTAACTTTTTAGTTGTCGGTCTTTGAAGCGACAGCTACTGTTTTAGCCTAATTTTAACTGCTTCATTTGTCTGCACAAATCAACGTATATTCTCATGGCTTGTGTGTATATATCACGCCATGACGCTTATGCTTTTTTGTGTGCAATTACACACATGGTATAGACACGCGATGTGGTTGAGGATAAACGGGAGGTCTTTGGGGGTTAACGGCTAAGTTTAGGTCTGAAGTTACACAAACGGTTTAGGTCTGAGGCTTGGAGTTGGTTAAGGTCAGGATATTGTTAGTCTTCATGAATAATAACACATCTTAACATTCACCATAGAAATTAACTGGGAGAGAAACGCGTCAAATACACACGCAAAAAATAGAAATCACGTTCATATGACACGCTGTTTACAATAGTATTAAGGCACGCATATCTGTGAGAACACTGTGACAATATCAACTGAATAAAAGATAAATCTAAACTATATCATAAAAAGTCGACAACTTAGACCTATTTTAATGTTTTAAGCAGCTCTGCAGTAACAGGGGCTAATTGCTGATAATAATCACATAACAAGGTGGAGCATTTTGAGATCTACAGCTCGATTTTGCCTTTGTCTTAGCCGTCTTAGCGGATGGTCTTAATTATTCCTCTGTTGGCCACTAGTGCTCTCTCCAAGTCTATACACTGTCAGTGTAGAAGGTGTGGCTCCAGCCAGATGTGAGGGTGCAGTTTTGTTCATTGAACCTGACACATGCTCACGCCTGTGACAAGTGAGCAGCTGCTTTAGGATCACAGGCAAAAGTAGCTGTAGCAGCAGCTTCAGTTTGGAAAAAACTATAATAATAGAAGTCAACAGGCTTTATGTAAAAGAAAAGACACATTTTTAGACAAAGTTGTTAAGTAAATGTCAAGTAAATAGACTTTCACCAAATAGATTTCTATTATTATAGTTTATTCATCAAATAGTTTCTATTATTACACTTTTTTCCAAACTGAAGCTGCTGCTACAGTTCACTTTTGCCTGTGATCACTGCTCACCTGTCACAGGGTGAGCACGTGTCTGGTTCACTGAAGGAAACTGCACCCCACATCTGGCTGGAGCCACACTTCTACACTGACAGTGTATAGAGCTTGGAGAGAGCCACTAGTGGCCAACAGAGAATAATTAAGACCATCGCTAAGACCGGCTAGGACAAAGGCAAAATCGGGCTGCTGGAGTTGTATTACTGAAACTTTTGTGAATTTACAAAACATCACTTTGGGTTTTAATATGAATAGATGATATTATAGCTTGGCTAAAAACTTTTTCAAGTTACTTTGACTTTTTCGAATCAGTTTTGTGCAATATGGGACCTGGAAAGGAAGAAAGAAGTCTGTCATTTGCATCATGCTCACTCAAAATAATAACGTCTATTCTACATAATCAAAGTAGACAAAATGCAGAAGAATTTTATTTTCACACTGCTCTTTATGTTAGATTCAGGTGTCTTTAAGTAGTGGTCTAGGTTCCATGAGTTTAAATATCCCAAAGCCCTCATGACTAACCAGATGTGTTATGATTTTTGCATAAATTATATGGCAAATAATTATTGGTATGTCGTAGTGCAAATGTAACCAACAGATCCAAAATTCATGTTGTACTCTATTCTTGTGGCTGCAGGGGCGTAGGTACAAAACTTCTTGATGGCTCCACTGTATATTATATTTATTGTACTCTATAATGTATTTATTTTTGCTCATTCACAATTACTAAAAAAAATGCTGTATTGTTTCTACATTGCACTTAATAATTCACTGCTTAAATACATATTTAAAAAGGCCAACAAGACCTTCATTGTTATCTATTTTCAGCCCTTTTTATTCCACAATGCATTTTATTATAGCAAATATTTAATTATTAGAAAGGCCTAATCTGACCATGTTGCACGTTCGATATTGTTTATTCTCGTACATTCTCCTTGTTACAAAATACAGCAAAAAAATGTTTTTGTTGCTGCTTTTTTAATCAATCCTGCCACTTCCATCATTGTAAATATACCACAACACTAAAGATTCTCAAAGCGTCACATAATTTTTACTACATGGTTAAATAGTAAACAGCCTCTCTTCTGTCAGCTCTCGTGGCCTTGACGCTCCCTCTGTTTCCGACACAGATGAATGGCCTGTTTGAGCGTGGACAGTAATCCTTGAGACTGTGTTTGGTTCTTCTCCAGGTCTTATCTCATTTCAAGGATGCGACGGCCTTTAGCGCGGTTAATATACAGGCTAATAGCACTAAACGCATCATCAGGACGCACTCTTTTCAAGCTGTAGTTACTGTGGTTTCTGTGTGAATGAAAACAGTGATGAAGATGACAAATTTAAGTTGATTATTCTCATACAGATTTGAAGGAGAGGAGGTTTAGCATTTTGATGTCACTACGTTTGTCTGTGATCTGTTTTGACTTCAAGGATGGGTCAAATGTTGAGGACAATTTCCGAAGGCTAGATATGTACACTATTGGCCCTGAATCAAACAGTTCTCGTTTCTAGATATTACACAATATGTGAGGAATTGTAAATCTTAAGAATGTCTGTTGTCAAGATCTGTAATGCTTCCTATTCAAGTTTACCTGATCAAGCTCTATGTGGTAAAGTTTTGCCCATTAGTAGAGGCGGGCACAAGAAGCTACTGGTGGTTTTGTGCTTGTAAAAGTTACTTATGAAAAACAAAGCTTGTAATTTTTACTTGTGAGAGAGACTGCCCCTCTAACTGCCGTTATTTGTGATATTGGAGAGTTCTGTCACTATTCACTTAAAAGTAGCTAATCGATTTAGGACCAAAAAAAATCACTGAGTAAGGAATAAAAATGGCCACATTTTGAGATGGTTAAATTATTAAAACACAAGATTATGTACAGTATTAGGTAAGGATGCACCAATCTAGGATCAGATATCTGTGCAGATACAGGAAATCTGTATCAGCACCGATCGAGTATCAGCACCATGAAATCGGTTCAGCTGATATCCTAGTTGTGCCTTTGTTTGGACATAAAGAGACTTATCTACTGACTGATGTTTGACATTTTATGTATCATAAGTTGTTTAGTTGTGACTCACACTATAAATAACAGTTACGTAACACAATATGATCAAATTTCTTATGTTTTGACAAAAAAAAAATCACTATTTTAGTACTTACACTAGTATCAGTTGATATTAGTTGTTGACAGATACTTATTTCCAAAGTATCAGGATTGGTATTGGAACTGAAAAAGCTAAATTGGTACATCCCTAGTATTAAGGGCCCATGAACAAAGTTTGTACCATTTAGTGCTATGCCCCTTGCCTGCATACATATTCAGTCTACTCACTCCGTGTTCACTGTGGGGATGATACTAGTCAGAAAATAGGAAATCAATCCACCAGAATAGTGCTGAAAGTGTCTTTTTTGGCTTTGCTTTGGTAGGCTGCGTTGAACATACAACTCATAAACCACTCTGAGATCTTTAATTAACTCTACACAACTGCATAATCCTAATTCTACTTGATACATTTTGGATTTTTTAAAATATGAATTACTCAATACAAAATAATGCCAAATTGAATCGTCTATTTCATTACCTTATAGTTTCATATGGCCCAGCTTTACACAAGACAACCTTACACACTGATTATTATATTTCATTACTTTAGTCTGAAACAGCTCATAGCTTTACACAATGCAACCTTAATGCCACCAATATCTACGCATTTTAATATTCCGGTGATATTTCAGAGTCATTAAAAATCAGTTTGGGCCGTTGAACAAAGTTTCTTAATCCCACACGATGAGGAACGACTATTTTAGGAAATCTTCTTTTGACTGAATAGAGATGAAACGTACTTTTCCTCTTTCATTTCGGCCCCTGTCTTTGGGCGATAAGGCTGCTCACCACACCACACAATGACTCCTTTGTCCCAGGCGCCGAGCTGATAATGTTATGTGACATTAAGGCCGCCATGTTACTTTCCATTCACTCACATTTGATTGGGAAAGACGCACAAAGAGACACTGTATTATTCACTGCTTTTATGAATTAAAGGATCCAATATCCACACAATCACGGTTGATCTACAGCACATTTAGCACCGCTTTATTAGCCTCTGGCAGCGTGTCATTTTTCTGCTGGATTATACAGTAAAAGGTTTGAAAGCAGGAGATGATGATGTCAAGGAATGTTATTTAACTTTCTCCTTAGCTGAACCCCAGCACGTTAAGGGCCGGTAAATTAATCAGCAATGCAGTTAGTTACAGTTTTCAATTATATCAAAGTATCACTAAATCCATTTGTACACTAGAGGAGTTTACTCTTGAGGTCTTCCAATGATGTTAGGTCACGGCAACTCTGTTATGATTTTGATGTTTTAACATTTTTTCAAAGACAAAACAAATCCTTTACTATAAAAAGTATTGTTTATCTCAGTAAGTTGTTTGAACATGCATTTCCCCCTCTTGACTTTATACCTCTTTTAAGGCCTTGTCCACACAAAGACAAAACAATATTGTTAAGTTGCATAAACATTTGGAATGTATGCGGTTAACAGATTAGCCGTGACGAATGGCTTAACTGAGTGGTACGTCTTTCACTGGTTAACTGACAAAGATATATAATTGCTTCAGCAGATGGCGCTAACTGCCTCTAAACAAAAAAATATATATATAAAAATTGCTAAAATTACAAAAACACTTTATAAGGACTGGGCAAACCTGTGACACTGCAGTGTTTATGGACAAATATCAATCATGCCCGGATTTATTCACTTGGATTTTATGTTGGAGAAGAAAACAGACTGGATTACTCCGATTTGGTCAGAGCAATTATCGAAGGTAAGCGGCTAACGTTAGCAGCAACATTAAAACGTGACTCCTTATTAATGAGTAGTTTTATTGATACATAGTGCAAAAGTGTGTTAAAACAATGTTTATAAAGACGAGTCTTATTCAGTCGTGTTGTGCACAGTTCAAAGACCTGTCACTGTCCCTGCTCTGCGCTCCCGCTCAATTATAACACATCAAGTGAAAATAAAAATTAAAAAGTACTGCGTTTATGTAATCGTTAACCAATTATTGACCGTGAAGAGCTCCAACTAACTGTTAAAGAAAAATTTGAAAACGTGCGTGTCCAATGAATCAGGTAAACCAAGTCCGAAACCAGTGTAATGCCTGTAACTGACCAGAGTGTAGCGCTGTGACACTGACACAAAAAGTCACAAAACTGGAGGAAGACTTGACACTGAGCATGCGCAGAAAAGTTGCTGAATGTAAACAGACACTTAGTGGAGAATTCTTTTAAACTTAGTAAACATTCTGAATTAACAAAGTGGATCTAAAACCTACAGAAGAGACAAAGAAAGTGCATTTATGCTTTAGATTCTTTGAATATTTTGACAAAGCTTCAAAATGGATTCAATGGAGATTGTAGCATCGGGTTTATTACATTTTCCCCTGTTTTCTGTGGTTTATGGTGCAATGAGACGGCAGATTTTCACAGTGAACATCAAGGTCAGTAGATTCTGCAAAAAGAAGTTGAGGATACAGCGTAGATGTGAAGACAGAGTTTTGAAATCTTTTCACTCTGGGACTGGTTTCAGAAATATTAATTTTCAGTGTCCTGAAACTCCTGCTTTGTGGATGTTGTGTGCAGCTGAGTTTTAATTGGTCTGGTGCTATATCAGAAAAGTAAGCAGATTGTCTCTAGAATCACAGCTCAGCTCACAGCTATTGCTAGCATTGTTGGATTTTTTTTCTTGGATCACTGTTGTCATTAGATATGTATTTGGCACAAGACATTTCTCTTAGTCCACATTTGCTTTTGTAGCAATGAGTGATAAACCTTGTTGTTCTCTATTAAAATGATGCTCTGTTCATGTATTTACCCTACAAAAGTCTGCTATAGTGTACACAGATGCTGAGGTTTATGCTCCGGACATAAAACAATCGACTCTTGCGTCCCACTGCAGCGGTCACCCATCCAAGTACAGACCAGGCCCTGCCCTGCTTAGCTTCTGAAATCTGACCATCTGAGTGTGGTGCTCACTTGGCCAAAATTATATTTTAAAACCTGAATTAGCTTCAGCTTTTAAAGCAATATGCCAAACCTAGTGTCATTCTGACCTAGGTTAGTGACCTAGCTATACTGATTCTTACATTTACCAAAGAAACCTCATATTTTTTTGTGCAGAGCTTTTTCTCATTCAATAGAATCACTCAGACATTAGAGATTAAACTACAAGACCTCAGCTTCACAAAGAGTCTAGTCAAATGTTTGTGCTCCAAAGATCAAACTGTCAATTGATTTAGATTTGTTACTAATTTTACAAAAAACATTTAAAATTAAGCTAGCTTTTTTATTTACTTTTTGATAAACCCACAAATACCAATGCTATCATGCTAAATTGACTGCACTTTTAAACAATTGTCATCATCAGTGTTTTCATAATATTTATTGATAGATACTAAGCATTCACAAAGCAGAAATATTCCTTGATATACTGTATTGTTCAGTCTTTAATGATAATGAATGTCTTATGTTAATATAAGTTTTCAAACCAATCTGACACCAGCAATGTCATCCTCTGAAGTTTAAAGATCAATTGTTTCCCTCGTCTTTTCAGTAAAATAATTTCCATATTGTGCCCTCTCTGTGGCGGCCATTTTGAACCTGTCATTTCAGCGTCTTTATCTTCACTCACCAAACGCTGGGGTCGGCTCGCGAGACAATCCTCTCAAAGACCACACAGTAACGTGATTAATGAAGGACTGAGTCAGGGTTAAGAGAGGAGAAGTCAGACAGGAAGTAAGGAAGAAAAGGTGCATTGACTGGCACCTTGTCAGCGTAGGAATTTACACTGTTGTAGAAAATGTACAAAATACTTTCAAGGTTTAAAAGCACAAAATGTAACTTTTTGAAGGCAGAATCTGACATACAGACTGTAGTGCTTTCTCTGGATTGAACCAATAGTCTAGCTTGCCATTTATTGAATTCATTGTCTGAAATCATGTCTTTGTCTTTGACAAAACTTTCCCAGAAACTTTTCACATTAAAACATAAACTTTTCACCTTAAAACAGAAACTTTCCTTGAAAAAACAGAAACCAATTTAATTCTAATTAATGCAATAAGCTTCCGTAGTATAATATGATTTTCATTTTTTTTGCGTGTCTATGGTTCTTGTTACAGGTGGATGTAAAAATGTCTTCATTATTTATGAATATTCACAAAATTCTAAATATAATCTTAAACTTCAAGCCCCAGATCTAAACGTTCCCATTTTTGTAACTTCAGACCTAAACATATCCGTTAAACCCAAAGAAAATGTCCCCACATGACTTCGACCAAAACACATCTATAAGACGCTTAGAAAAGAGCTCTGTTTGGTGTCGTATAATAGACATGCCAAAAGCAGTAGAAACATGGTCATGATACACTATTACGATGTTTAGGAACTGGCAAGAGCTTCAAATTTTGAAATATTATAATATAATTTCCTTCACAAAATAGAATGCAATTATTGACTGAAAAGCAATACTTAATTTGGCATTAGGTATCTGTTTTGACCGCTATTGGTGCGGGAACTGAAAATTATTCTTGAAAATGAATTAACTTGTTATAAAATGAGTTACGCCTTTATCCCTGTCATGTATTGTGCAAAAAACAACATACTAACTTTATGTGAATAACGTGAAATATTTTGAGATGTTCCAACATCATCTTCTAAATAGTCATATGATGTCAGATTAAAAGGCAAAACCATGATATTGGCTGAAACATACTTGATACACAAAAATGTAATGGATATTCAATTCCACTGGATGGTATTACCAATATCAACGGATAACAATCAACTATCTGGCTGAAGAATGCAACATCAGGACGAACCTGAGCTCCCGGTTGGTGAACAAATATCAATGAGAACTATAAAAAAATAATAATAATAATCTCTCCATGGAGACAGACGCAGGATCAGATCCTTCAGAAAAGCTACAATTGCAGCTTTATGTGCAGTGACTTTGAAGACATGTAAGTTATTATTGGTGCACTATTGTAGATGCACATTCCTTTCATGCATTACATTCTGAATAACTGTCAAGTTTTGTTGTTGTTTTTTTGGTTCTTGTTTCTTACAGTATTTATGACAGTGACAAAGGAATGCCAGCAGACTCCCACAGAACACCTGCTCCAAGTATACTGTTTCTAAAGTCAGTCTGCACTAAACAATCAATCTACTTTATACATTCAATACATTAAAACTCTGACTCTGTGTCACTGCAAACTGTATCTTGTCTTTGAATGTACAGTATATCATTTCAAGAGCTTAAACTTCAGCGGTAGTGCTCCCCCTACAGATCTCTTGTATTATTAAACTAGCCAACTAAATAAAAACTGAACACTTTTTATTTATTTTTAGTAATTTAGGTCGGGAATGAGGTGTGACAGAGAAGTTGCAGTTGCTGTATTTTCAGCGCTGACACATGCTTCAAACGCCCAAAATACATACTTAACCATCATCACGGAGACTTGCAAAGACATTTAACAAGTTAATAGTGTTACTTAGTTTTGGTTTAAGAAAAATTGGACAAAAATAAAAATAATAAACAAAGATTTTAACTTCTGGTGTGAAAAGCATCCACAATAATTAGACCACCACTTGTGCAGAAAATCACTCAACTTCTAAGAGAAAGTTACAGTCAGTCTGTGGATTGAAAATGGTGCAAACGTTGTTTCTTAAATAGATTTTTTTTTATTTATTTGAATTTTTTCTATCTAAGGTCTTTGTACATGAGCCTTTTGTAAACGTCGCTGTTCTGTTCTACATTCTCTTATTCCATCCTGTTTGTAATAACTCACATGTAATAAGTTCAGCTTGTCTGCGCCACACGACGGCTCTCGCTGCAAAGTGGCACAGCTGTGGATTAGGAGAGAGAGAGAGAGAGAGAGAGAGAGAGAAACAGAAATAGAGACAAAGAGAGAGACAGAGAGGGAAGAAAAGATATAGAGACAAAGAAAAAGGGGCAAAAAAGGACTGGCGAGGGAGTGGTCAGAAGAAAGGTCTCTACCTAGGCATGACAAGAAAGAGGAGAAGAGAGAGTGATGTGTAAGAAAATGGAGACAAGAAGATGGAGGAAGTAAAACTGAGAGAAAAGAGAAACTAAAACAGAGAGAGAAAGTATGATCAAAGAAAGAGAAAAAAATATTTAAAAAATAGAGAAACAAAGAGAAAGAAATAGAGGGTGAGGGAGAAAGAATGAGAGACAGAGAGAGAGAGAAAGACAGAGGGAGAAGAGAGAGGGCAAGTAGGAACAGAGACAAAGAGAGGGAGGGGAAGACAGAAAGACAAAAAGTAGGAAAGAAGAAATAGAAAGAGAGAAAAAGAAAAAGGGAAAGAAATGAGAGAAAGGAATTTATGACTAAAAGCATTGGATAGCAATAGAGAGAGATAGAGAGAGAGAAAAGAGAGAAGAGAAGAAGAGAGAAGAGAGAGAGAGAGAGAGAGTAGAAATAAGGTAACAGAGCAAGTAGGAAAGTGGAGAGAGTACGATCGAAGAAACAAAGAAAGAGATAGACAGACAGAGAGAGGAAGAGACACTGAGAGAAATCAGGGAAGGAAAAAATAAAAAGAGAGAGAGATAGAGGGGAGAGAAGACAGAGAAAACAAATAGAAAAGGGAGGAAAAAGGAAGAAACGGGAGAGGAAAAGGACATCAACAGGAGAGAGAACAATGAAATAGGAGAGAAAGGCAAGGGAAGGGAAGGAGAAGGAGACGACAGACGGAGAAGAGAGAGAGGCAGAGGGAAATAGAGGGAAAGAAAGAACAAAGAGATAAAGAGAGAGAGAGTGGTTGAAGAAATAGAAAGAAAGAAAAAGAAAGAAAAAAAAAGAAAGAAAAAGAAAGAAAGAAAAAAAAAGAAAGAAAGAAAGAAGAAAGAAAGAAAGAAAGGGTTAGGGAGAAGGGGGAGAGAGAGGAGAGAGATGACCGAAAAAAGTAAAAGAAGAAAAAAGATATGTAAGGAAATTGAGGAGAGGAAAAGTAGTGGATCACGAAAGAGAGAGAGAGGAGAGAGAGAAGAGGGGGGGAGAGAGAGGAAGAAGAGAAAGACACAGAGAATGGACAGAGAATCAAGCTTGACAAGGCAAGAAAACAATGATAGAAGAGAGAGAAACGAAAGGACAGAGTAAGAGAGAGAGAGACACAGAGAGAGAAAAAAAGAGATTGAGTGTGTGCGTGTAAGAGAGAGAGAGAGAGAGAGAGAGAGTGTAGATGAAGGAACATTTGAGTAGTTTCCTGCCTGTACACCTGATAAGGCGTCAGTCCTAATCCCTCCTCCAGCTCCAGCAGCAGCACCTGTGAGGAAGAAGAAGAAAAAAAAAAGCCAATACTCACCCCGGAGAACAGCTCGCCTCCAATGTTAATCTGACGCAAAGACTTCTCTCTTATTTCTATCAGCTCAAGAAAACCCGCTGCTCTGAACACTGGTAAAATAGAAGCTGGTAAAAACTACTGTGTTGTCCTGGAAATGACTGATGGAGGGAGAAAGATGTGTGCTTCTCATTGCACTTAGTTGTGACGGGCTTGTCTAAAGTTGTTACTAAATCATGTTGAAGCTGGTGTGTGCTTCGTTTTCAAACCACACAGAAAAGAGAGATTGTGTTTTAGCTGTAACTTTCTCACTCTAAATAAAACTTTTCGTACAATACTGGTTTCACATGCCTGGATTTAGCTTTAAAACAAGTTTCTTAGGCTGCATTCACAATACAAACTGAACTGTACTCAGCTCAATTGCCACATGTATCTTGTTCTAAACTGGCCCGGTTCTGTTACACTTTTAATATCGAACCAGCGCAGTAGAGACACATCTGCCTTTGGCCTGTGGAGGCGCTGTGGGACAGAAACATGTTATGCAACCAGCAAAGAAGACACTCTGCGTCTTTGCCACATCAGCGGCTACGGCTCCATCAGAAACAAACACACTGCTGGACTTTAAATTTAGTTTTTATGGATCTACAGTGGTCCCTCGTTTATTGCGGGGTTAGGTTCCAAAAATAACCCGTGATAGGCGAACCCGCGAAGTAGTGATCTTCATTTTTACCAGTAATTTCAGTTGATAACCTGCCTGGTTCTAATGTTTAGTGTCTTTTGTACAGGCGCTGAACACTTGATTCATCGCGAGTACACAGCGCGAGTTGTTTTTGTGATGCTTAAAGAGGGACGGTGCTGTGCGCGTTCGTCGCAGAGCCACGGATCACACGGCTCCAGAGCCGTCACGAAACACATCCGGACTCTAACAAAGTCACAACACGCTCCTCAAACACATCTCTGAACTACACAAATGATGTTCAGCGTGAACAACTTATCATCGTAACTACGAGCTCATAGAGTTAAATCTCACCTGGAGAAACGTCCGGCGTCAGGTCAGCTTCCCCTGCATGATCCAAACTGTCTAAAGTTTTCTAATAGAGTTTCTGTGCTGTTGCCTGTGAAAGCTGTGATTTCACACAGTCGTTTGAGTGAAAGCACACTTACAGCGCACGTTTGTAGGACCGCACACTTAAAAAAAGGGCAAAATTGCACACAAAAAAATCCGCAAAACGTGGAAAGTGAACCGCGATAGAGCGAGGGACCACTGTATCCCACAACTTCTCTTACATTAATGGGCCCAGTGTGAGTGACAGACGAAGTGTCAGAGCAAAGACAATGTGGACTTTCACTTCAGAAGACGAGAGAGGAGGGAGTAAAATGTAACAAAAAGTTAATCTACTTGTATTTGAGTAAATCTGGCTCTGAAAGGTCTGTCATCTGCTCAATTAGCTTTATAACTAAATATTAGATGAATATAAGTCATTTTCTCTAGTTATGTGAGCTGTAGTGTTACTTTCTGTATTTGCTTCCATCTAAGATTTATAATTGTGGTGTTTGTAAAAAAAAATGAGTAAAAACGGTAATATACACTTGTGTAATAATTATTAATTATAACTGAATCATCCCATGTATTTCTTCTGTTACTATCATGTGTTTTGCGTATTATTTGTCTCGTTATTGATCTCACACATGCTGTTCGTCTCAGCGTGGATTACGTCACTGTTCACCTCGTGGTTTTGTTTCGCTCTCGGTCCGTTCGCGATCACAAAACAAACAACAAACAAACAAACAAAGCTAATTCAACAGAGCCAAGATCAATTTCTCCAACTAGACCAGATTTTGAAATTTTGGACCGGATCAAAGTTTGTTTACGTTCACAGTTACCCAATCGAAACAAACTGTCCAGGCAAACGGATTCTGATCCGAATCAAATGTATCTGAATGCACCCTAAGTGAATCAGCTTTACTATCAAATTCTGCTATGAACACAGACTATTGTATATTTCCAAATGCATAATGTTTAAGAACACAACTTATTTTCAAACGGCTTCAGCAACTTAGACAGGTAACTTTAGCTGCATGTTTCTTAAAATCTGATAATTTACAAATAATTTCTTCAATACTTTACAGCAATTACGCACATTAGAAGTACAATTTTCTGCTTAACCCTAGTTTTAGGCCAATGAGTAGTACAATGTGAATAAAAATATATATACAACAACCTTCTTGAACAAATATCTACAAAGCAAACTATATATTTAAGAGTGGTTTCCATGGAAACACCTGACAGACCAGCAATAACTAAAACAACAGCTGTAAAAATAGACATCGCGGTGAGCTCCACAAAAAAAAAAAAACTGTAAACAGCACATGAAGTGGGTTTGTTGCCAAAGTTTGGAAAGCCTGTGTTAATCAGATGAGGAGTGTGATTTGAGAGCGAGGCGAGCTGATTGGCTGCTTATCGGAGAGAACGCAGGTGCCTGATTGAGAGAGTGAGATGTGTTTGCGGTTAATCTGCGTCTGAATCTGACTGTTTGATCCACAGATATGACATCAAGCTAACGCTAAGAGAAGAGATACAGGGTAAATACAGCCGCAGGGTAAACACTAAATATCATCAGGTAAACAACTTTTATTCTATGTAAATTGTGGAAAGAGTCCTGTTTCTAGTTGGGTCATATATTCATTTTGGACTAACATGAAGCTACCTTTGAAAGTTCCACAGACTGACATTGTAGCTACAATTGAATCTAATGGGAAGAAGTCTGAAATTTAGCTTTTGTTGCTTATCTGTGGCATTAATTTAGGCCGTAATTATACATATACACAAAGCAATAAACTTAACAACCATTTTGTGGCCCGACTTTGCTTTTCACAAGTTTAGAAGCATAAACCACACCTCTGAATCTGATTCACTTTCACCTTTCTATATCATTAAATGTTTTCCCTGATGATGTTTGTGTGAAATATATTTTACTATAAAGCCCTGGACAAAACGTTTACTCATACAAACCATTTAAACATTCTGATCTAGGACCATAAAGTGAAAACATGTGCTCCGTATTGTGAAGCTTTAGTACGTGACAGAAGCTAAATGGGATCGCCAATACAAACTGGAAGAAAGATTTTGCATTGTTGAAAGTTAAACTATTAACCAGATTAAAATGCTAAACAATACATCTGTAGCTTAATGAACAAGCTTGACTCACTTTTAGCTGCACAAATCCACTTTTTCCATCAAAATGGCGTCTGTCAGTCCGCGGAAATGGCCTGGCTTTCCTCTGTTTTTGATCATTTGTAAATCCCAGTGTGCAAAAATAATCCATATTCTGTAAAACTCCAAGAACGTTTGATAATCTCGACCGCTGCTGTTGAATTCTAATGGTATATCATCCTGTCGGCACAAAAATACTCGCCTGTCCTGCCAGTATTTATAAAGTTTATGTCATATGTGATAGGTTTTGTTCTCGTTCAATTGTGATGATGTCATTGTCAAAGATGGTGGGCAATAGCCTTTTTTTTTTAATACCATTATTTTTGTAATAGAACAAAGGTAATTTCACACATTTTCTACCTGGTTAATTTAATTATTGGCTAAAACCTTTTGAACTGCATTTGCATGTAAAAATCCATATCCATATACAGTATGCACTGCAAAAAAAAAAAAAAAAAAAATCAAGATAATCAAGTTGCTTGATTCTAGGATTTAAGCCTGATTTAAATCATTTTGACTAATTTAACCTTGATTTATTGTAGAGACATAGATTATTTTCCTTGTTTCAAGTTGTTTCAAACTGATTTCAGACATTGCTTCTTATTTCGAGCCAGATTATTTACCAATGGTTAAGAAAACTGTTCTTACCTCATTGGCAAATGTTTGTTCTTATTTTAAAACAAATTTTAACCAGTTAAAAATGTCTTGAAACCAGTGAAATTTCTACACTACATCTTATGCAGCTAAAACAGCTCAAATCTGGATTAAAATTCTCATTCCAAGTCATTTTAAGCAAGTCTAGATATATAGTTTTTGCAGTGTAGTTCAATTCTAATTTTGAAAATATAATGTAATCAAAAGGGCTCTCTATTTAGCCAAGCTTGAGACTGGTTTGTGCGTTACACCTTCACTGCATCAACATCCCATTTCCAGTGTTTTGACCCGCTCCCACAGTGCCCTGCTCAGAGACACAACCCCGGTCACGAGGTCCTCAGTAGCATCCTTCACTATTGACCTTCCCAAACACATGTAGCCGTGTTATCTGTGCGCGGACCACCACCTGCACGCCTTCATTACCAACCCCCGATACCGGCATTGGCGACTTGTCACTCCTATTGATTTCTCTTAAACTGCAATTTACATGGATATTTGTGCATGTCCCGGGGCAGAGCAGGCGGAGAGGGGGAGGAAGAGGAGGAGGAGGGGGAAAGAGAGAGAGAGGTGGGTTTGGTGTACTGCCCTGGAGCCAAACATCCTGTGCACAGCGCCTCTCAAAGTCACTTTTTCCTCTGACATCAGCACAAAGAAGAATTATTTATTTAGGTAAAGGTGAATGTAGAGAGAGGAGAGGTAAGCTGGGTTTAAATCTGTCATCAGGAATTTATTGTTTCTCTCTATGACAACATAACTTTTGTTCTCTTGCAGTTTTGCCAATTGGACATTATCCATCATTTGAATTGTATTTATTTAGTGTTTTATCCATAATTTATTGTGTTGAATTTGCTTCCACTCTTACACCTTTTAGAGCATGATACTTTCTTCTTTTGATATTTTACTATGTAGTATCCAAATGAATGCTGTAGTCCTTTTAGTGGATTAATCTTTGATGGAGTCTTAGTCAACCAAACTATGTATTAGTCAGCATGTATTACAGTTATTTCATTTAGAGTATAAAAGAGAGAAAGAAAAATAATAATTAGCTGAATATCGGGGTAAATAATGTGTCTAATCAGCCTTTACAGATAAAATACAATGTTTTCTATTAATTCTCTGAATAAGTTATTGCTTTTAGCTTAAGTACGTGTCAAAACAAAAGATACTTTCTATCTTCAGAATATTAGCCACACCCCTTTTTAAGTTGCCTGGAAAATCCAGACGATATATAAAAATACTGTACATTCCTCTGAGTTGGCATCAAAAGTCAAGTCCTAACAGCTTGGATATTTTTCATTGCAATACATAAGTTAAAACTTTGGAACATTTGTCAACCTATAAATATATCTTGGCCATGGAAAAAATCAGTTGCCTCAAGTCATTAAAAGTGCATTTGAGGAGTTGCAACTCAAGACATCTTTATAATATTTGCAGTTATACAAAAACATAAAGCAAATGAAAATAATGTTTTATTCAATTTAAATTTTCAGCTATAAATGTACATAGTTTTTTTTAAAGGTTCTACGTAAGAAACTGACAGCATGTCCAATGTGCTCCCTTCTCCCAGACTACAGATGGAAATTGGCTGTAAGCTGGTACAAGTATCTCTGCCATTGTTCTTAATGTAATTGTGCATTGTCCTTAATAAACATTACCTTTCAGTCTTTTGACTTGTAGCCTGTTAGAATAATGCCACGTCATTGAAAACATTCTGATTTATCTTTACACCTACGAGTATTTAACTTGTCTGCCCCCTTGTGATGTCAACTTTGAACTCTACATAACTTGCTAGAAATCATATTTTTTTGACTTAACACTAAAATAAAACAAGTGGACCAGG
Organism: Mugilogobius chulae; assembly: GCA_038363315.1. Taxonomy (NCBI): domain Eukaryota; kingdom Metazoa; phylum Chordata; class Actinopteri; order Gobiiformes; family Gobiidae; genus Mugilogobius; species Mugilogobius chulae. The sequence continues at coordinate 8,389,307 of CM076416.1, forward strand.
ATAGGCTGTAGGTGAAAACAGAAATTACTCAAACATGCCAGAATGAATCCAAATACAACTCTGAGTTAGCAAACTATGAAAGACACTTCTACAAACTCAGAAAAGTGGATTTTTCGCTCCTGTTCAAAATGACAAATGCTATAGAAGCATCGCCGTAGTCCTTCTCCAAACGTACAGCTGACCTTCCGTGCTCAGACCTGGGAATAAAAGTTGTAACCTCCAGCCAAACTCTGCACAAATGTGTTGTGAAAGGGCCTCAGCGCGGCTTCACAGAACTGTCCAAATGTCATTGGTACAAACTGCTCCAAACTGTCAGCTGTGTGAGGTCGCCGAGGAAGAGAATTGTGTGGACTTGACTGCAATGCGACGCACACTTTGGTCTGACCTGAGAGGGGAAAGTAGTCCTCAGGCTGGTGATTAATAAAAACACAAGACGTTCACTTCGCAAATGGCTTTTAAATACCTTTGGAAACTAGTCTAGGCAGTGCTCAAAGTGTGGAGCATGTACAGCTGGTGGCTTCTCATATTCAGATGCTTAAAATCTCAATATGTATCTTAATATTCCATCCCATTTTTTGACGCTTTATCTGAGCAAAAACAGCTAGACTTTGTCGCTTAAAATTGCATTGCATATTCGCATTTCCATGAGACCAGGCTGGCCAAGGTGTTCCCAGCCAGTCTAGGAACACCTTGGCCATGACCAGAAAACCTCACCAGAGAGAAACCAAAGAAATGATCGAGCCATGCAATTTTTGTTCATTGATTAATTTTTTTTTTTGTTGATTGACTTAAATTATTTTACTTATTTCAAGGTATTTATCTTTTTATTTTAAGACCAAACACTCGAAAATGACTTGAAACAAAGGAATTAAGGAACTGATTTTTATTTTGTCAAAACTACTCAAAATTAAGTTAAATATTCTGAATTCTAGTCCTGACAAGACTAGAAAATGAGCCTTTTGCAGTGTATTACTTGGGTGCCTCTGGTGCACTGCAAAAAATGAATTTGAGAATAATTGAACTTGCTTGATTCTGGGATTTTAACTCGACTTTCAATCATTTTGCAAATTTAGACTTTTTTGTAGAGATACAGATATTTTTCTTGCTTCAAATTGTTTAGAGATGATTTTTAGGCACTATTTACTTCGAGCCAACCACTTTTGCCAAAGGATTAAAAAATTGTGTTTTGGGTTCAAATCCCAGGCAACCCAGGTTTAATTTTATGTAGCTTTTGCACATTCTCCCCATGTCTGCATAGGTTTCCTCTCCTTTCCCTACCCTAAAACATGTCCATTAATGCCTTCTTTCTCCTTTCCCAGGATTCCTTGTAAAGAGATTCTGAATCTCAGTGGGACTTCCTGGTTAAATAAAGGTAAAATTTAATTATACTAACCCCAGTGGTGGTTTTTAAATACGGGTTCTTTTATACCCAGATAGAACGCCTTGAAATCAGGTTAATATTCACATTAGATAAGCAATTAATTTTAAACAACTCAAGTCCAGATAAAAGTTCAGAATCTAAATTAAGCAAGACAAGAGATATAGGGTTAGGGTTACTATTTTGAAACATAGTACTTGAAGTTACCTGAGTTTTAATATTTTCAAGACAAATGTGGTCATGTTTTGTCGCTCTTTTGGGCAAAGCATCCTTCATAACTGCCTTATTTGCTTTAACAATGTTTTAGACCTATACATTAGTTTTTTTAAACCACTTTAGCTCTTTTTCAGGCCTAATAATATCCTAGTTTTGTTCTGGAGACAAACCATGTTAAGTGGTGCTAGGTGTGGAAACGTTTTTCATCTGGAGGTTTGATTTGATTGATTTGATTTTTTTATTTCGGTTTAGTGCCAAAGAAATTTTACATTGTTTACATATTCATTCATAAATACAGAATAGCACGACTCTCGAAAAGGAGTGGGCAGAAGACTAGCTTATGTTAACCACCCCTATTCTTTACATTTCTATAATTTTGGTTGCGTGTTTAGTCTGTTTACAGACAACCACAAAGAGACATCAAAAATGTACAAGTGAGTATGCAAACTGCATAATCATTATAGTATTGCATAAGGAAAAAAATATATATACATGTTTACATTGTTCATATTTCAACACAATATACATATATTTATATGTAACTATCTAACATGTCATTGCATAATGAAAAAGTATTAAACGGTTTAGCAACTATTTGAACAAAATACAAATACTTTTTTTTTTTTTTTTTTTTTAATACATATGTGTCTGACACGATCACTCATCTTTATATTGTGAAAGCAATAGGTCTTTATATTTCTTTTAAAGTTATGAATGTTTGAGCACTGCTTAAGGTTTTCCCCCAACCCATTCCACAGACTGACACCACAGACTGATACACACTGGCTCTTTCTGGTGCTTTTCACCAACCTCATTTTGAAATTTCCCCTTCCTCTTAAACCATATGTGTGTCTTGTGTACAAACAGTTGTTGAATTTTCTTGGTAGTACATTTGAGTTTGCTCTAAATAGAAGCAGCGAAGTGAACAGTTTAACAAGATCAGCATTTTTAGTAAATTTGATTTAAGAACAAATCATTTGTGTGATCTATGTAACCAACTTTATGAATTATGAAGTATTTTAGTAGTTTCAAACTTAGTGTTGCAATTCTTGTGCGATATTTTAATATTATTCTCTATTCTTCTTTCATCGCTAATGTCTGTTCCCATTCATCAAGTGTGTGACAAGCTTTATGAAATCAAACTTTCTATCAGCACTTCAACAAAGACCATTTTTGCTTCTTAAATTGTCATGATTCTTGCTTTTATTCTCTTATTATCTTTTAAGAAGTAAGGACTGTTTAAAGCAGGGTAGTAACAAAAGGCTTCAAAATTGTCACCTGGACAGTGTTTTTGAAGATTCAGACGTTACAGCTATTAACTAAAATTCAGTTTCAGTGATTTTTATGGGGTCTAGGCAGCTTCAGTCAGAACAATAGGATAAGAAGAAAAGCATTGGTCACAACTAGGACCTAAAAGAACAGCTTATGAACTGGTCAAGCAGACTCAGGCTCCATTCATAATACACTTCGATCAGGATTGTTTGCTTGGATAGTTGGTTCGATTAGGTAATTGTGAACGTGTAAAGGAACTGACAAAAATGTCCAAATCTGGTTTGGTTGGAAGGTCGGTCTCGGCCCTGGGCGGTTCGTTTGTTTTGTGAACTCAAACAGACAGAGAGTGTAACAAAACCAGGAAGTGAACACTGTGAAAAACAAGACAAATATTACGCCAACAGATGAAAGAAGGGAGAACAGGGATGATTCAGTTATAATTATGATCACATGACCATAATCACCGTTTTCTCCTGTTGTTTTATAAAATAACAAGATGAAGCAAATACAGAAAGTAACACTACAGGTCACATACTGCGGAAAAATATTCATCCAATATTTAGTTATAAAGCAAAGCTTTCAGAGCCAAATTTACTCAAATAGATGAATGTTTTGTTACGTTTTACTTTGGGCATTTGGAACAAAATGCCCAGCTCTCCTCTCTCATCTTTTTAAGTGAAAGTCGACATTGACCGTTCACACTGGGCCGGTTAATGTGGAATACAGATCCATAAAAACAAAAATATAAAGTCCAGCAGCGTGTTTGTTTCTGATGGAGCCGTACCGCTGATAGCAGAAAGCAGGGTGTCTGTCCCAGCGCTCTACAGGCAAAGGCAGATGTGAATCGACTGCGCTGGTTTGAATGGCAAAAAGTGTTTTGTGAACAGAACCAAGTCAGTTTAAGAAAACAATGTTGCAACTTTGGTTCCCAATCGAGCCGAGTTCGGATTGGTTTGTATTGTGAATGCAGCCTTAAGGTCTAACGCGGGATCCACTACATGCCCGGTCTGCCTCCGAAGTTGCCGCAGACCCTCGCCACTGTCTCGCTCCAGTCCGCACCTCAGGCTCGAAGCCCCGAGGAGCTCAGAAGAGAATGCGCCAAAACACGAGTTTGTGAAATAAAAGTCCTCGTTAAAGATCAAATAATATATCAGGGCACAGACACTCTGTGTTTCACGTGATCCACAGTAGAGTGTTTTCCTCTCGCTGAGGTAAAGAGGCTTTAAACTTTACAAGGACGACTCATAACGTTGTCCTTCATGTGTCAGTGATAGTCTGTAGTTACAGTCTGCTGTGTCAATATCAAGAACTTTAGGTAAAACTACGAACTTTTCGTACTGATCTGATCGGGCGGAGAAGAAATGCTTGATCTTTTTGGTCGTACAGCGAGGAGCGACGGAGCTGAGGCGGAGCCTGTGCAGCGCAGACAGAGGATGTGGAACAGTCTTCATTCATAAACAGCTGCGCAGTGATCCGGCAGTCGGAACGGAGAGGAGCTGCATGTACGGATAAGATTAGCATAAATACACCAGTCACTCAGGTCATTTCCATCATATTGAAAATGCTGTTGGATGAGAATAGTCGATTAGTGTCCTGGTGACAACTTTGAAACTATTTTCTAGACAATCCTCCTGGACAAATGAGGGATTACACCGACTTATTTAAGGCCCAGAGGCAAGATCAGGCCCTTCAACCAATTAAATAAAAATATAATAAATGTCCCTCTTTTCCATTGTTCATCCTGTTTTTCGTATTCATGTTCTATGTTTTGTCTATTTGTGAACTTATTCATCAACAAAAATCTTGCTTTTAGTCACAAAATGCCAATTATTATTTCATCCTTATTATGTACTTGATTTTCACTCTGCAAACAGAATTTAGGTTTTTAATCCGTCTGCTTCTGCTCACAAATCCTTCGACATGTGGTTGTATCTGCCTGCATGTTTGGTTCGTTCAAACAGTAAAGTGAAACCGAAGAGGACCACCCAGGCCCAGCCAATCAGAGCGCAGCTTTCAGCTTCTGACAAGATTATAGTCTTGTTTTTTTGCAAAGACCTGCATTTATAATATACTTTTTCAGCTTTATCAAGTAACAAACATTCTGTAAGACATGGGTCAAATGCCAAGGATACATTTTCTCAGTGGAGAATAAACTGCACCTTGACCTTAAGGTGTAGCTTTTGTAACACAAGGTGATTCTCCTATTGAAATGTAAATGCAAATAGCAAACAGGATGGAAGATTTGAATGAAGCAGATCTGACTGAATGTGTTGTTATTTGGTCCTGCATAACTTACTTATCTATTTAAAATGATGTACATTTCTAAAATAATGTGTACATTGTTAGTTTTGATTGTATGAGCCTTTAAAGATCTGTCCCTGTGTGTTCAGACTGAATGGCTGTAGGTTTGTTTGTTTTTTTGTCTGATTTCACACAGATAAGGAATTATTACTGTTTAAATTGACAGTCTCGTCTGCGTCCTGTTAAATTTTAGATAGTACAATTTACACTTTTGTTAAATTACTACATGTGAAAAGGGCTACACTATGCAGAAATGTGCAGTTATTTCAAAGATAATGTGTCCATTGGTGGATCATAAAGATAATTTGATTGATTGCTAAAACAGAAAAATGGTTTTGTTTCTCCTCAATTGATATTATTTTGATCCACACATATTCTGTCTCACGTTTCCTATGTAACACACTGATATTGTATGTCTATCATGTGACACCATCTGACCACGTTACAGATCAGATCTGTGGAGAGGCGACTATGTTGTTTTTGAACATATCTTTGATGAGTGAATGGACACAGGTAATGCCATACTGTGGAATATTCCAGGCAAACAGCAGTTACGTGATTCATTTCTGTGCCCCATGCAGAAAAACACACTGTCCATCTAGTTGGCTGGGGAAACTTCTTTGATTTAAGAAACAAAACAAGACAAGAGCTGTTTGGATCAGGTATGAACTGGTTTGACAGACGTTTGGCTCCTGAGGCTTGAGACAGTGTTTTTCTCTGCGTTTTTTCACTCACCTGAATGTAACGTAATGTTCATGGGTCGTAGGATCGAATTTCATTCACAAATGTTGATTTAGCAGCATGCCTTTTATTTTTGCACAGTGATAAACTCTTGTAGTTAGCTGACAACAGCGCTGGCTCAACTTGTTGCCACAACTTGTGTCAATTAGCAGCAGCTCTTTCTGCTAATCAGTTGCACGCACATTCCCGTGTTGATTAACAAATAATCTCTCAGTTTGATTAATGCTATTGTCAGGTCCAGAGGGACAAGGACTAAGAGAATACATTAGGGGAATGGGTAAGTTTAGGAAAAGATTTGGGTGAAGGGTTGGGTAAAATATGATAGTTTATCCTAGTTTAGCAACAGAAATAAACCATTCCATGGCAACCAGCTTACTTTTTCCCTTCAGAGCTGATTGTCTAGAAACTAGAATCAGTAGACTGAAATGCTCGTCAAGTTAAATGTTGCAGAAATAAATAGTGTTGAGTATTCTTTTCTGAACTTTCTGAACAATGATATTTAGAATTGACAATTATAATTAATTTTGGAAATTTTATTATTGCAAAACGAAAATTCACAACAAACTAAAAAGTTCAAGCAGGAAACTGTAAGAAATTGAACATCTGATCTTTAAGTCTGTGTCAGTAAGAAATGTGAGAGAAACAGAAGTGTTACTGTAGTTTTTCTGCTTTTCTGCCACTTTTACTGCTTTTATACATCACATACAAACTCAGTCTTAGCAGTAGTTGCATTTGATTGTATTTTTTATCCGTCTGTAGCTGCTTTTCCCTGTTTTAGTTGTGTTTGACTATACAGGAGAAACATAATGTATTCCCTTGACTCTAATTCATTTTTACCACTCACTGCTGACATTTAGAACACTGTGATGCTACAAAATCCCTAAAATCATTCTTAGTACTGATTGTTCTGACTGATTCTGATTGAAAGCAGACTGAGAATGATTATTTACAGTAAAGTTTGTGTTGCCCGCAGCGTGTGACGTGAATCTATATCTGGAGCTGTGCAGTTAATGTCCGCATTCATAAACACTGGATTGACTCGTCCCTGTGGCCCTGAACCTTCCCTGACCTCTGACCCAGGCCGAGCTCACAGCCCTGCAGAGGTGAGTGATATGAGAGGCAGAGAAGCACCAAAACAAACTCGCCATGTTCAAAATTGAGCCAAAAGGAAAAACATATTCTTATTTGTGGCTTTTCTTGAATGCGCCTAAACCTAAAAAGTGAGTTGTGGTGTGAGTAATCTGATGCTGCCTTCAAGTGCTCTGGAAAAGATCGTAAAAATGATCAGTGTGGTTGTGTTCAAATGGTTTTATGGTTGTAGCTAAATGAAACTTGTTGAAAATACACTTTATCTTGACAAATCCTGTGCCGACACGAATCATTTTGATATCCATAAGATTGATCGGAAGAAAATAAGAATACTTTTTACATATTTACTGTAAGTGGGAAATATAGATGGTGCCACATGTGAGACCAAGAGGAAAAAAAACTTGTTGTAAAAAAAACTTTAATATTAACTTTAAAAACTTTTAAAATTTAAAAGTCTTCATTTGTGATTCTTTTGCCGCTGTCTCTCTATTGAGAGGTCAAAGGTTATTTTTAACACGGCAACTCGGGCATCAAAACTCCTAGTTTCCCAGATTGTTCATTTGGTATTTCCCACTCTGCAAGTGCTATTTACCATAATTCACCAAATGAAGGCAGCATCTTTCTGTTCATCCATACCTGTAAAAATGTCACTTATTATATCAACTGCACCTTGTAACCTGCTGGAAAGCGTCTTTTTTCCCTCAACACAGCCATGACCCGTTCAGCATTCCTTTCCCAAATCTCTAAACTTAACCACATTAAATTAAAACCACCACTGTTTTGAATTTCACAGATTTGTGAATTTATAGGTAGATCACCATCAAATCAATTTTTGTTTAGCCCAAAATCAATAAAATGTTTTAACCTATTTTCGTTAGCAGCCAGTAGATGAAGCTCTAACTCAATTCCTGACACAGTACACCATTGTTCTTTAAAGGTGGGGTAGCTGATTTTTACATTGCAAAAATATTTAGGTTTTAAATCTGACAACTTTCGCTCATAAATCCTTTGACACGTGGTTAATATCAACATGTATTCATTTGGTTGCATTTATGGCTTATACATTTCTTTTTACAAACAGCAAAGTGAAACTAGAGAGGACCACCCCAGCTCAGCCAATCAGAGAGCTGCATTCGACTCCTGATTAGGACTAAAATTCTTTATTATTTAGTTCAGACAGTACTCAGAGGTCTCATTTTTTTCCACAAAGTGCTGTATTTACTATTTTTGGGAAAACACAAAGTTTACTAGTTTACAACTAAAAACGTTAGCTACCCCACCTTTAATGTAACTTTTCCCCTAGTTCACTCAAGAAGAAAAACAAATATTATGATATTAAAAATGCCCTCAGCTGTCCAAGGTGTTCCCTGCCTAAAGCCCAAAGTCACTGGGTAGACTCCAGTCACCTGCGACCCTCAATGGGAAGAAGTGGTAGAAAATGAATAATAGTAAAACATAAATAAATAAGTGTGTTTTCCACTGAAATGTCTATGATAAATGCAACACTTTGTGAAAAAATGAGACCAGTGAGTACTAATAATAATGAATTTTAGTTCTATCAGGAAATGCCAAATGCTGCTCTCTGATTGGCTGTGCTTGGGTGGTCCTCTCCAGTCGCACCTCGCTGCCTCCAAAAAGAAGCCTGGATGCCATAACTGCAACCAAAATGAATAAAGTCACTATTAAACATGTGCCAAATGATTTATCAGAGGAAGTAGTGTGTTTCCTGCGTGAAAATCAGCTACACCTTTAATTGTCAATGAAATGAATGGATAAATGTATACTTGGCTTTCTCCATTTTTCCAGATTTAACTGGACCAAGATGTGCAATTTTGTCAGTTCTTATACAAAAAATATGTCACTTTTATATAAACTTATACATTTAAACTTGTACAACATTTAGTTCTTGCATGTATGCGGGCAAACAGAAGAAGTTTCACATGAACAGCTTTACACCTGTAGTGTCTCCTTTTAACAAGCTTGGATTCAGAACAGCAAACTTAACAGTGAGTCAATCCCGGCGTGACGGTGCCAGCCCTTTTCCACTCTACACCTATTATCCTCTATTGTCTCCGCGCGTAAACAAGCCCAAGTTTAAACCGCGGCGATAAAGAGAAAAACGTGTCACGGGGCGTCTTTCTTCTGCTTGCCTCTCCTTCTTCTTCTCCCGGTGCCATTTCACATTTAGTGGGTGTCGCTGCTGATGTAACGCCTCCCAGACTGACACGACCGGAGCCTAATTACAAACCTCGGCAGCAAATAGATAGGCGTCCTGCATGGTTGGATCCAAAGTGGTGCCAAATGCGCAGCAGCGGCAGCAGCAGACACGAGCAGGAGAAGAAGGAGACTTACGTACGCACGGTGTGGAGCTGCGAGGACAACGAATCTGAGCATCCGTAATAGACGCTCTGGAACTGCATTTAAGCCTCTCTCTCTCTCTCTCTTTCTCTCTCGTTTGGATTTTTTTTTTCTCCATGTGGAACGCTACGCAAAAAGGAGAGAGGCGCGCGAGAGAGGGAGAATAGTCTTACATCAAAAGAAAGACAGGTCTGCACCGCGCGCCAGACGCCAAAAGTTGAAGTCTCGGGTTCGTTACAGCGTCAGCAGCAGCAGAAGAAGAAACAGAAGCAGCAGCAGCGGCAGATTCAGCGCGTGCTATGGCATCCGTACTTGGGAACAACAGCCGCGCGTCCGGAGCTCAAAACGGGCAGGTCAAATGCAAGTTAAAGCGACGACGAAGAAGAAGATCCAAGAGAAAAGGTAACACACTCTTAACTTCGGTGACAGTGTTTCGTGGTCTAGAGTGCTTGTTTCTGGAGATTACGCACGGCTTGGACACGCTGACGCACGGGGCTTTTTCACGCGCGGACCGGTGACTTTGTTTCTAGGAGCGGAAAAAGAAAAGAGAGTCGTTTGGATTGACAACAACTGTTTTTGAGATTCGTGTTTTGTCCTTTTTTTTCCCCGCTTCTCCTTGGAAAGTTGCTGGTGAGATCGCCGAGGTGCGTTTACTGACCTCGTAAAAAGAAGAAGGGCGAGCGATGAACTGTGGCCAATTAAAAACAGTTTTGCGCACGGTTAAAAGTGAAGCTACGTAAGATGGAAAAGGCTATAAACCTAAACAACTAACACATGGTTAGATTAGGAAGTATTTATCTTGTTTTGAGCAAATTTTGACTTCCGTAAAGACCGTTTGTAGATAGAACATGGAGATTTAGCTTTATTGTCATGTTTAGCTAATTCCAAGTTACAAAATATGAGTGTTTGTGTTAATTTAAGTGAGTAAAAAATCTGTCCAAAATACTTTATTAATGTTAAGAAAAGACCTATGCTTTTGCTCATTAAAACTCATCACGTTAAGTTCAGTTTTGATACATACATTGAATTAATCCTCTAAAACATCATCACTAAATACATATTTCCAAAGTCATGTCTCATCTTAGGGTCTTGGCAGTTTGCTTCACAAAACAGTATTTTATTTTTCTCACCAAAGGCCTGTGAACGAGACAGCAAAGCCAATTAAAAGAGCAATTACGTTTACGGCTCTTATCACTGTCTTTTATCTCTTCTGTTTAAACCGGACAGAGTGTTTAAAAGCAGCAGATTAAATGGGGAAAAATACAGTGTGTTTTTCACTCACAAGGACAAAAGACAAGCAGGTGTTTGGAGCCGCTTTGGACCCAGGGCGAAGTGTGTTTGTCCACCGAAAGCTCCAGCACACATAGAATTATAATTATATTTCAAAACGTGCTATCAGTTTGGGAAATTACCTTTGTCTAATGCAGATTTTTGTAGATTAAATACATTTTTTGTAGAATTTTTGGAGCTAAAGCTAAGCTGGTCTTGGTTGTTCTGGAGGTATTTTGATAATAATCGCAAAAGGTGGAGATTAGTCATTGGTAGTAGTATAGTAGTATAATAATAATAAATAATAATAATAATAATAATAATAATAATCATATATTTTAATAATAATAATAATAATGCAACTGATATAATGATATATTTTGTAGCTAATATAGCACACTTTTCACATTTATATGTCCATACCATATATGCATTTGTGTACAAGCTTTATAAGCCAAATGTGTAACTTCATTATGCTAACTTAATTTAAAACAGTCCAATACATTTTGATCTCATTCTTGTATTACTTTATTTTGTTTTCTTTATGTTTTTTCCCCACACTATTTCAGCGCCATTTTGAACCAATGTTTAAAGTCATTCTAAATATTGATACATGTTAGTAACATGGGTTTCCTTTGTGTACGAGCTAAGCTGGCCACATTTGTAAATATAATATTATCAGAGAAACACTCTTCTTACATGATTCTTTCAACGTATTTGTCTTTTCTTCTGTTAGAATTTTGCCACAGCTCAGTACTTTGATAAACACGGGTTTGTGTACAAGCTACACCTGCATTTTTAAACCAGATGTTTACCTTTATTATAAGAAGCCAAACAAATGTAGTTATCATGCCAAGACAGCAATTGTTTCAATGAATTGGCTTTTTTTAGTTTTTACGAAAACGTCCATGTTCTAATAGATGTTTATATCGTTATTTTCATCTGTGTACAAGTCTTACCAAACGTCTACTGTTAGCACAATATTCAGTCAAATACATGTTTTCATTCAAAACAATCATTCCTTTTTTATTCATATTCATAACACAGTTGGTACTGGCTGTACAATCATTCTTAAACACTTTTAACAAGTCAAATAATTGTTTTCAATAATCTGAAATGAATAAAAATGACTTACGTAGTTTAAATGTGATTTATAATGTAACACAATGCAAACTTTGAACCCAGTTTTAACGTTCTTATTAAAAGTGTATCATATTTTTTTTCAGAACTAGGAAAAACTACAATTCTACTTAAGATAAAAATGTGTTTATTGAAATCATCATAGTCTTAATTTGAGCTTTATATTTCTCACTTTCTTATCTTTAGCTCTTTAAAATTCAGTATCATCTACACATATTTTATTTCCAGTTTGAAATGATGTGTATTTCTGTATTTTATTTAGGTAAAAGTTGACGGTTTGTTCTATTGGCAATCTTCTCCTAAACCAAGCATATTTTGTTTTGATCCCATCCTTATGCACCGCCAAAATAATTCCTCTGCTTGGCTAAATATCTTGCTAAAAACTATTAAACTTATCAAGTAAAAATAGACTTTCTACTAAAATAATAAACCTTAAACATATTTCTAATGTATAAAATAAATGACCATTATTTGCAATTAAACTAAGATCTTGCCAGTTGAGAGGTCTGTTCAAATCATGATAATTTGTTTCTAAATGAAGGAAATTTAAATAAAATACACACTTCTCTCTTATGTTTTTGCTCTGTGCACTCCTGAACACACCACTTCTGTCCACTCTATCTGTTTTCCTCTCGTCCCTGAACGCATCACGGCATCTTCAAACCGCTTTGAAACAGACCAAAATAAATAAATAAATAAGATAATTTATATAAGTCCATCCAGTAAGGTCATTATAATGAAAAGGAACACGAGTGAACATAAATATCTTGATTTTGAGACGTTAACTCATCTGCAAACAGAAATATTCAATCTTAATCGAAATTGTGCTCTGCAAAAAATGAATTTTAAGACAGTCTAAAAATGCCTGATTCTAGAATTGTAATTTTAATTTAAGCCATTTAAGATCATTTACACTCTTTATATTATACAGATTTTTTTTTCTTGCTTCAAACTGTTTCTGATTGGTTTCAATTCACCAAAATAATTTTTCCAGTGAGTTGAGGAAATTCTAATCCTATTGGCCAATGTGTTTTCTTTTCTTTTTTTAAGCCATATTCTCCTATAACCAGTCAGAAACACATTGAAATATTAAACATTATGTAAAAGAATAAGTGTTATTTGGCTAAAATGATTGAAGTTCAAGCTAAAATTCAGAATCCAATACATTTAAAGCAAGGCTAGACATGTATTTTTTGCAGTGTATTCTGAGATTAAAATCCTCACATACACATTCTCTCCTGACCACACCACGTTCCTGTTTTCCTCTCGCCTGTGAACGCCTCGCGGCATTCCCTGACCACTTTCCCCTCCATCTCCGCTTCCCAAACACACGTCGGCGTCCCGTTTGCACCTCCTCTTGATTTTTAATAACCCAAGTAATTGAGACAAGGCCCGGTGATACATAAAAGGCACTTCTGTTTACATAAAGGAAATGACAGAATCGGTTCCACGACATTAGGCGTCGCGTCGGTGAGAGAGGACCGGGCCTTTTCGCTAATTTATAGTTTATGATTCGTTCTGATGACATTACGTTACATCAGGGGCAATGATAATAATAATAATAACATACAGTCACATCAGGGCCGCGACAAATGAACTGACGATTAAATGCACTCGTGTAAAATGGATTCAAAATGATTCAGAAATGTGTAAACAAGAATATTCTGATTTATGAATGTGGCTTTGATATGTCATGGTTAGACACGAGTCACTTTTTCTTATTAAACATCACTGCAAAAGTAGAATTTCAAGGTTAATTCTAAGATTTTAAGCTTAATTTTAAAAATGTTGGCAAGTTTAAGATCTATTAATGTACAGAGCTGGATTATTTGCAAATTAACTTCGAGCTATTCCTAAGAACATGGCAGTGTTTTAATGTTTTGTTCCTTCCAAATAAACGCAAAAGTAAATAAATACTTTTTAAATACTGTTAGTTTTCTCATAAAAATAAACTGTTTAATCTTAGTTACAGTCAATTCAGACATTCAAAAATGACTCTGCTTGTTTAAATGCTCTTCTGATCAACACAACAAACATATAAACTGTATAAAACTGTAAACTTTTTAATTCATATTAAAGTCCCTAAATGTATTTTGTTAATTACATTCAGACAACACAAGTTTTGCTCAAACTAGTGTTATTCTGGCCGCAGCTATGTTTACTGTTGTTTATTGTTTTTATCAAAGAAAATCGAGGCGTTTTAGTGAAAAAGTCTGGTTCCTTTATGTGGTTAAGCAACGGAAGCTGTATGTGTTTATATTTTTTGCAGTGCACTGTATTGTGCATTGTGATTTCTATTACCTCACTGACTTTTGCATTTAAACAAGTTTAAGTTTAGCTGCCAAACATCTGTATCAGTTATTATTGACACAGAGATTATTGTGACGTCAACACAACAGAAACTATAGGTTGTGATCAGACAATATTGTAGCCGACAAGAGCAAGTGTTTTGTTTTAATAACATTGTATTTTGACTTGTAATCTCCAAAAGATGGTTATGCAAATGTCCCATTAACTTCGGTAAAAAAAAAAAAAAAAAAAAGAAAAGACAGGAAGAAAGAAAAAGACAGAAAGAAAACTGTATTTAAACAATATTCATTTTGACAACCAATTAAAACAACAACGTCAACAACAATAACAACAAAACTGCCAATTGGAGAAACTTGAATTAAGATCATAATAATACAACATATAAGCGCAAAACTATTCGGATATACACTATGTTTGCAGGCAATTATGCATTTCTTTTTTTTATTCTGCATTTTTTAAATTGTTTTAAATAAAAGAATATCAGTTTGAGATTAGCGTTTTGTTTTTTTTGTTTGTTTTTTGGGGGGGGTTACGGTAAATGCTGATACTGATTGTTTAGAATTCTGAGAAACCATTGTACCATGTCTGATCTGCAGTTGTAGCACAATAAAGAGCATTTTTAATTTTTTTTTCCAAAAGTTAACTTTAATCTTCGCCACAGTCTCACCACAAACATGTCGGACATAAACGTAGACTTTCATGTTCACGCTAAAGTGATCAAATCAAATATTTTCCTGTGTCCTATTGGTCGATGTCCTATTGTTAAAAAGGACAATAACGGGCTGCTATTTTGACCAACTGATACAAAAATATAACATGATATCTCCAGCCACAAATCTAAAATATACATCTGAATGAATGCTATGTATTTGGATCATTTTCTTTATTTCTTTACTTTGTGTCTTGTCTTATCGACTCTTAATAAAACATTGTATTAAATTATGCTCTGAAACAAGCAAAAATGACGACACAATGAGCAGAAAAAAGCAGATAAATAAGCTGCAGTGTAAATAAACTCCACAACGCGGCGCAGGCGAGACCAAAGTCCTGTCGAAGTAGAACTGACAGAGCAACACAAGAGCAGCAGCAGCAGAATGTATTAGAATCACAAACATGTATGACAAATAAGAAGAGAAGCGATAAATGTTGGTTTTATGTGTAAATAATCTGCAGCTGGATTAAGAGCGACACCCATGCAATATTAATCCTTCGACAGCAGTGTGTGTGACAGGTTAGAACACGGACATATTTAAGATTTGACTTTTCACCCCGTTTGGCTGTTTTAATGAGCTTTAGAATTGTCTTTTGATTTGTTTTGATGCATGGTGAGTTGTGTGTAAAGTATCTTTGCATTTTGGTGCTTTTTGACGACACGTGTGGAGAGATTGTTTTACAACTCAAATAATTTAACTTTTATTGGACAATTTTTATAATTTGCATTTTATCTGCTGTAAACTATGTTAGATGTTTTGCCTTAAGGGCTATCACTCCAAACTGTCAACATTTGAGTCTGTATATGAGCTTTAAAGTCAGTGATGTGGTAAAATTGCAATAAAAGATTTTTTAATTTTGCAGTAAAAATCTAAATTTGGACTTGTTGCAATTGTATAACGTCATAATGAAAAATGTTGTTGTTTACTAGTATTTTGTTCATGGTAATTCCATTTGGCTGTTTTGAGCGGCAGAGCGGATACCCGACTTGCGGGTTCGACTTCCCTTTCTGGGCCTTTGCTTTCTGTGTGGAGTTTGCGTGGTCGGTTTTCTCCGGTTGCTCTGGTTTCCCCACCAACCAATAACATGAAAGTTAGGGAATGCTTGATGATGGTCGGAGGTTGAGGCACCAGATGTATAGGCGACTCACTTCAGCTGCTCCAGGGCAGAGTGTGAAGCTCTTATGGAAGACATTTGTCTGTGTAAATATTTGCTATATAAATAAACCTATTCATTCATGATGAGCATCATTTAGTAGTTCAGTATCGGGGTTCTTCACTTTTTTTACCTCAAGGCACGAATATTCATGGGCAAAGTAATCTGGGGTCCAGTCTCAAATGATTGGGTTTTCGACACGCTTTATTTTCTTACCGTCCTGTAGTTGTTTTTGTTGAGGCCACCCCACAGGTTTTATTTGGATTAACATTAAGTTCCTGTCTGATGTTACAAAAATAACAAGTTTAGATCAATAAATGCATTTTTTGCAATGTAATGCATTTATAATTTTTCTAAAATACAAGTATATATACACTTCTCTTTGAGATTCAAATAGTTTCGGCTCTCAAACTGTATAAGCTCCATGCACTTGCTAATTCAAACACACATTTAGCCTGCGTATTTTGTCATGTAGGGTCACTGTATTCACCTTATTCTGCCAGGTCCACTTTTATTGGTAAAAGTTAAAAGTAAACAGGAAGTGCGCTGCCAAGAAACAGGGGTGTGGCAAAATAATATTTGTGTCAAAATTATCAGCAAAAGAGTTGACACAATTTCAGTCATTTCAGATTAGAATAGACTGAATAACTTGTTATTCCCAATAATCACATTCTCATACACATCAGAGCCATTCAAAATCTGACTCTTGCTTTGTTTTTTCTCTCTATCTATTAACCCACTTCAGTCTAACTTGTGTTTCTTCATAAAAACAGACAGATTGAGGACATAGATATAGATATGTTCTTTGAATTGTAAGGTTTAGAACGATCTATGTTTTATTACAGAACAACTTTCATGGACAAATGAGCCGAATAAGGACATAAACTTTAACACATACATGTAAAGATACTGCAGGCTTGTCAAACCACTGTCAGACTGCCGTAGCCCACCACAACCTATGAATTTATTATCTGGATCTCGACCTGCGTTTCAAAAGATGATCACGACACGAGTGCACACTTGCGTCACACGGTGGACTGCCTCTTGGGTGACACCACGAGAACATTAGGGCTTTTGTTCACTGTACATGCACATTTAAGTGAAAAAGACCTCCTGTTCTTGTTTTTGTATTTGTTTCCTCCCCAATAAGGTAAAGAATCATTCATCACTGTGACTCAATTCTTACAAATCACAGTGAGAAGTCGTTCAAAAGAATCAACCCTTTATCAACATCACATCACTATTTACCATACAAGCAATACATTCAAATTCAGTTCTTTGCCTCTTTCTTACACACAATAGTACTTTTCCCGTCAGTGCTGTCGCCGTTTGTCTCTGCCACATAAGTTGACCACATTCCAGCCTTTTATCTCTCGTATGTGTTTTTATGGACAAGTATAAGCAGTGAGAAGATTTACAGCGGGACGTTAGGGTTTTACAGGCGCTGGAGTCGGCCTCTTGTGCGAGAACGCGGCGAGCGGAGTAGATAGGCGATCGGGGAATATGAGAAACGCGCGGTAATTTATGTAGCTATAACTATAACGGAGCAGGGTCGAGTGTGGGGCCGACGTCTGAGAAAGAGGAGAAGGAGTGGAGATTTTGGAGCTGCTGTCCCGTTCATGGAGCTATTGTCGAGATTTCTCATTCATAAAACTACAATCCAGTTTATAAACAAGACAGTTTCCAGTGTGATGTGCATAGGAAACACAATCTTAGGTTATCTGGAGTAAAACAGAGTGAAAATGATTGTGTTGATGAGGTTTATTCTTGTCTTTAATCCAGTAAATGTGACATAGTTATGTAAAGGTAATTCCACAACTGCTACCTAGCAACCACATTAAAAGTATGAGCCAAAATCCACATAAATGACACTGATGTTATGACTTTATTTGGTGAAGGGATTGTTTAAGCTTCAAGAAAACAGTGTCAGTTGTGTGTAATTTGTCTTTACATTTGGGCATATTTGAATGACGTATGTGAAGTGATTCTTAGTTCGAGTTATGATTATTTGCAGTTTAACTGCTGTAAAACTATGATAAGAAATGTGACAATCTGTCATATGGGACTACACTCTTTACTTTTTTTTCTGAGCCCCCGAACTGTTCATCACAATGTGTTTTAAGCTTTTTATAACAATTTTTAGGAGCGAGACATGTCGGTATGCCAACAGCAGTGTCACTGCCCACTTCGTAGCTACCGGAAGCACACTTTGTACCTTTAGCTTTACTTCTTTTACATAGTTTTATTCGGATTGAAATTTTAATTAAAAACTGACCAAACTAAACTGTTAAACACAAAATTCCCTTACAGATTTCAACAAAACAAACGATTGTATAATGAGATTATTACTGTTTAAAGCAGTAAATGCCTGATTAAGCTAGTTCCGGCTGCTATCTGCTAATGGCGATACATAAATGTGCCGTTTTTATTATCGCACTTTCTGAACTATGAGCCGTTACTTTTTTGCACAAGCTTTGAACTCTGCGGCTTATGCAACAATATTATAGATTCTCATAGACTTACTATTAACAAGTGCAGCTTATACTATAATTTTTCTTTTTTGAATCTAGGGTAGGGTTAACCTAACCCTAACCCTTCACCTGAATAGATACATTAACCTGAATAACCTAAACCTGCATAGATACATTAACTTAACTGTTGTGGGGAAAATTGATTTTACGTCATTTTATTGTGTAAAAATTAATAATAACAATAAATCAATATATGGGATAGTGTCTTTAATGGAAGATGAGTAATTTTGAAATCTCTAACATTGAGATATGCCAATACAGAACCATAGGCTAACTGTGATTGTTCCAGTGCAGTCACATTTTTTTTTTTGCTTTTTGTATGTCCACATGAGACTGGAAAAAACTGAGGAATAAAGTGAGAATAAGAAGAAAATATGAACGCATGTATACCTATCAGTGTGAAACTGCTGTAGTTTAATCACATGTAAGAAGAAAATATGTATTGCCGATTAATCACTATGACATGTTTTCATATACGTAACATTTTCATATATTGCAAAATTGTATGTGAAAAAGTGACCGAAATTGCCATTTACTGCTGGATCTGAATAATTGCAAACATGGACAAAGCCAGGTCAAAATATTATTATGTAATTGTATTGAATTATTTTGTTGACCTTTTAAATCCAGATGTTGTGGAGTGGGTTTTGTATGGTATTTAGAATCATAAAATTAGATACCCTCGGTAAAAATCAGTTCACAATCTTGTTCTGATGGAGATTGTTAAGTTTGATGTGTAGGAGCTGCTTTTGAGGCTGATGTTGCAGAAAGTGAATTAAACTAAATGATCTCACAATGTGTCTTTAAGTGAAGTGTAGAATCCTTAGCATGGCCTCGCTGTGCAAACGTACATTGTGAAAATTCACCAAGAATACAGTATTTCTTCTCAGTAAAGCGCTCTCTGCTCTGGCTCAGTCTCCTCCTCCTCCTCTTTCACTGGACTTTATTAATGACAGTAAATGTAGGCCAGTGCAGGGGAGATACGTCATGTTTAACACTTACAATGGGACAGAGACACTGCAGCGGCTCAACTTCTCACTACAGGAAGACAAAAAAAAAAAAGAAAAGACAGGAGACAATGTGAGTGTATATTCAGCTTAAGTCGGCTATAAAGGAGTTTAGCATCTTTTGCAGCTTTTAGATTGCGAACAGTGTGTGTGTCCTGTGATCAAGCGCAGAGTGTTTTCTTTCATGTGCGCGGTTATAAAAGTGAAACACACCAGGTTTATAAAGATTAGAAGGAGCTTTTACACTGATGTATTTTGGTTGTGAAATTACAAATTTTAAACAAATGTATTGGTTATTTCAGGGCTGTACTCGATGTATTGATATCGGGATATATCGTGACAAAATTGTTGGTAATACAGGGAGGTGTATCGGGATGCTTAAACTCATAATTTTACACTTATGAACCTGGACAGCTGCTTTAAGGTGGAAACTACTAAGATAAAAATTACTTATCATAGAACACTTGTATGTAACATTAAATGTAGTGTGGAAAATACAATTCTTCTGCATTTTATTATTCTACATAATCAAAGCTACTGTACTGTATAATCTCAACAATGATTTCAAGGAAGGTTGTACTCAGAAACAATACTTTTAAAATATTTTCTCATTTTGGTCAGTAAAATAAATCTTGATACGCATAGAATATGGAACGGAATTACATCAGGATAAACATACGTGTACGTACTGTATCGAAGGCTCTTGGTCCCCAGCCCTAGTAATTTTCTATAGCTTTGTAAAGTTGCTTCTCACATAATTTAAGGAGCAGGTGTAAAAAAGAATCCCGCAGTTTGACTATGTGCACAAAGCGTTACATTTATTCACAGTTTAAGAGGCAATGTTTCTTCTTTATTTTACATTTTATGAGCCGCCGTCACAAGGCAGATGCACCAGATGCTTCTGCTCGTGAAGCAGGTGAACCTCACCATGATGCTCCTGACAAAAAGTTGTAACAGAGTCGCGTTGACTAAGGAGAGAAACCACAAAAAATCTCTAAGGAAAATCTTTACTCTGGCCACGCCTTTCCAAACTTGTAGGTGCAGATCGGGCCAAAACTTCTGTAGTGTGAAAAAGGCTTTAAACGTGTCTGTTATCAGCCAATATAAGGCCAAGTTAATGAAGGCCTTTTATTTTACTTCCTTCATGTGGCTCATTATTGTTTTGGAGTGCCTAGATATTTAAAGTTTTTTCATAACTGTTCCATATTTCCCTGAGCACTTCTGCCAAACTCACTGATTGAAAGCACCTGCAGCAAATCATCACATTCCTGTGTGTATTTTTTTCTCACTTTGAGTCAAATAATTAGTCAATAAGTTAAGAAAATCCTGCTTACTTTGTTAAAATGATTCAAAATTCTGAATCCAAGTCATTTAAGCAAAGCTAGTTACCTTTTTTTTTTTTTTTTTTTTTCGGTGCAAGACTTCCTTCAAACAATAATGGTCAGTAAAACACAAAATAATTAAATAAACTAGTCTATATTAAAGCAGGGCGTTTGTGAGTTGTGTTGGATGTCCGGTTGTCATGGAGACCGTATTGTTTAGCGCGACAGAGGATGAGTCAGAAGAGCAAACAGGCGGCTCATTGTTTCTGAAGTCTGTGTTTAGTCATTCACACTTTGGCCACTTCACCATATCAATAACAAACATTGTCCTCTCCTCACCAAATGCCAGCTACTTCATGAATAAACACAACAACAATTATATTATTCAAATCTGTTTTCACGTTCACAGATAAAACACCTGTCACTTTAGAGAAGTTGTTTTAACTAAATGTTTAGAATCAAGTCTTATTTCTGTGACACTTTATGCATTGCTCTCTCATCAAATAAAACATACCTGAAGTTGTCATGAGGTAATTTTTATTCTCATTTCAAAGTTTCTGTTTAGAGTCATCTCCCCTCTAAGCTTCGGAAAACATCATTTCAAATTTCCCAGCTTTGTGTTGTAAATGTAGGTCTCTTTTTCCGTTTTAGTTCTTTTAGGGATGAGAACTACTTCAATTTTTAGCAATCCATCACCTTTGTCGATTCCTCTTTACAATGCAATTTGAGCTGCTTTACCTTTAAAAACTGTGAAACAGGTGACAAAACGGAATCAATGAAACACATACATGACAGCGTGGGGCACATACGTACCTCTGTGCGCACACAATGCAGTGATCAGAACACAGTGGAAGAAAGAGACTGACGACAGCCTCCTCCATTAATGTGAATGTTGAGCCCGATCTCACAAGAAAGCGTACATTTACCACGACATTACACAATATGTAAATTAGGTATGATTAGCACGAGTTCACAGCTGTTTTGTGTAATTATAGTACGCGTCACAGTCCCCATTCATTTCAATGGTGGTGGTTAAGACGTGTTCTTCTTTATGAATATTAATGAAATCCTGATTCTAATCTTAACCTGCCCCAAGCCCCAGACCTAATCTTACCCATTTTAGTAACTTGAATTTACCGGTTTCACCTGAAGAAAACGTCCTCACGTGGCTGCAACCAAAACTCGTGTTTTTTTAACGTTGTGAAATCTCGCTTTTTCATATCGTGCTAAATGCACGGCGTAACATAAGTACTAATAATAGCTGTGAAGTCGTGGTCAAAATACGCTGTTTTTGTGTCGTGGTAAAAGTACGCCTCTAGTGATACTGTGTTGGAATGTTTGTGGGGCAAATGTGAAAAGCAGAAAGAGATATACTGTAAACTACAGAACAGTCCTGTTTCTGTATTGGAACAGTTTGATTCTTGCCCAATGATTTCTTTATACCTGTGTCTCTTAAACTAGGTCTGCTTTTTCGTTAGTCTTTTATTAAAATCACAATAATCATAAAACAGTCCACGTTTTGTCTAAATCTAAAATTTGTTCAATACAGGTTCATAAAACTACTTGAGACACATAATTAAGACACATTACCATGATTAATCTATGTGTAAAAAATAAAAATACAAATGTTTTTTGTGTCCAGTTCAGTTGTATGACCTGCTTTCATTGTCGGGACGGCCCAATGTCACCGTTTCCATCTGTGGGAGGAGCTGCTCTGCCGGGGAGATGTTTTTCCTCAGATGTAACGCTTCTGTCACTCGTGTTTGTGCTCAGATAAACGCATTAAGACCCGGCGCTGAAACTCCGCCGGCACTCATGAGGTTAACGAAGGTCGACTCCGCTCCGATCACAATTCACCTCCTAAAACGTGCAGCTCAGGACACCGCGTCCTCTAAGCAAATGGACGCTTAACACGCAGAGAGAGAGAGGGAAAGGTTATTATTACAAGTGACTGCAGCCTCTGGAGGAAAGCTGATAAAATGACCATGGAGGAAGAAATAGCACAACTTTAGCACGCATTAGCATAATTAGTCATTATCTTGTAATAGTCCCTCTTGGCGTTTCGGGAGCTCGGCGTTGGGAAAGGGAGAGTCTACTTAAAGTTCAGGAAACAAATGTCGAAGCTGTCTCCAAAAACAAAGAAAGAGCAGAGCTGGAGAGGAGAAAATGACTCGAGAAACTGGGTTCAGCAGTGAAGCACAAATGTGGTTTTAAACATAGATGAGGTGACGCTGTGTTTGAATGTCTTGTTTCATGATTCATCGTATTTGAAAGACTAAAGAAAGGGTTTTTTGCTTATCCTTAATGACTGTGTTTCTGTCTTTTAATTAAGTGATGATCTATATAAGCTTACATGATCTCTTTATTTAGCAAAAGGCTGTTTTAAGTCACTGTAGCCATGGTGGTTTTCATAGAGGAAAAGCACACACCTTGTTGATTCATGTAGTGTGTATGTGTCATGGAAACAACATTTTTTGTGTGTGTCTATTTTAAGATTTTAAGCACAATTAATTCAACTCAGGTCACAATTGAGTTTAAATAGTGGTTGCCATTGTAGCCTTATGTCAGAAAAGTAAACTGAAAGTTCTAGGCAGCCCTAGCATCATGTTTGCAGTTAGATCACAACTGCCATTAGCTTTCTTGGATTTATTTGTACATGTGGCCTAGAAGATCACTTTATTCACCTCTATGTTGTCGTAACTATATTTAGCACAATAAGTCCACATTTGCTGTTGTAAATATACAGTATATAGTGATCTGATCTTGGCGAGTGATGTGAGTTGTGAGGTTTATAGCTGGTGAGGCTGTGCAGAACACAGGTTAGTTGTTTTCTTGCACGACAAGATGCCTTTTTATTTACTTTGTTTGCACACATACGTATGAAATCTTTGCTTTACAGAAGCACATGAGCTCATGTGAGTATTTTGTCTAAAATTGAAGACGAGAAAAAAGAAACACTGACAGATCCTGTGACCTTTTGGTCTCGTATCACCTGCTTATTCAGATAGCCACGTAATGATGATATAGTACAGCCTGTTCTCACAGATATGCAAGTCTGCACTACGCAATTTAAAACAGCTGGTCACATGAACACAGTTTTGTTTTTTGCTTGACTTCCTGCGTTTTCTTCCTCATTTATTTCTATGATGGATCTAAGATGTCTAATGTTATATTATTCACGAATATTAACAAAAACCTAATCTTAACCAACTCCAAGCCTCAGACCTTTTGAAACTTCAGACCAAAACCTATAAAACCTCCTGAACCAAAACGAGAGTCTATATGATGGCAAGAAATGGGCGTGTAATAAACACACAAGAATAGGAAGAAGTGTCGTCATGACATGGGGTGGTAAAGACAAGCAATCTATGTGAACACATTGCATAGTAAAGCAGGTGACCGCTTTTTTATTCAACACCAACTGGACACAGGCAGTGTCAGGAGGAATTATCAGCGGTTTGGCTTTGACAGCGTTTGTGTGGCAACACAGTCGTGTTAACGCACACAGTCTCATTACTGCAAAATGAGAGTCTGCGCAATAATGCCAAAAAGACTAGAAATGTAAATAATTCAATCTTGACCCAATACAAATCGCTGGCAGTAAAAAAAAAAAAAAAAAGAAAGTTGATTCTGCGTTTAGCTTATTTTAATTAGCTTGTTTTGCTTATGGTACATTCTAAACACAATCAGAAACTAAAATAAAGATTACATACAGTATATAAAGATAGATATTGCCAAACTGTGAAACTTTGTAGATAAACACCAAACAGATGTCATTCCCCTACACAACTTACCTCTTACACTTTCTAGACTTTTGCAGAAATAACTCATCTAATCCAAACTCTAGCTGCAAAGTCACTGAGGATTCTTACAGACGTGCATATTGAAATGTGTCAGCTGCGGCTGATGTGGAGGAGGAGATCTGGTTGAGAAGAAGTGATTTAGGAATGTGGCACAGATGCCGTTTAAAACATTGAGGAGGTGACACTTAAGTTAATTAGGCTGTTGTTTGATGACTCCCACAGTCGGCTGTTTCAGACTCAAACTTGTTGCACTTGTTTCCTTGACGACAAAAACACAGAAATGAAATTGAGTTAGTCATGTGTTACGCTCCGACAATCTGTTCACAGCGCTTGGGAACAATATACAATAACAAGAAGAAAAGGTGCAGGAGGATTGTGTTGAAATGGGAGAAGTTAAGCTGTCTCTGTGAAGCCAAAGCAGTAAGACACAAGCAAGAGGAAATATTAAGCATCTATGTGGCGTTTGGAATGAGTAGGCCTGTAGCATCACCATACTTGTCTGACCAGTCAAGACACAAGCACCAGAATGTAACTGCTAGAGCAACAAATTTAATCTACTTTGCCCCATTTGTGTGAATGTGTGCTGTTGACATTTTTCAGTCAAACATAATGAACATGATTATTTTTATGTTATTTTCTTCCTTCAAACATGCTCCAGAGTATCTCCACTTTGTAATCTCATGCACCAGAACCAATAAAAGTGTAGAAAAGCACACATGGCAGTCATGTGTTTCCCACATCAGGACTTATCTACTGACTGTAAAGGGAATTTCACAGGGTAATCAATCAAAGTGATCTTACCTGATGTACTAATGCTGCAGAAATGCTCAAAATGAGTCTGGCTGATTTATGTAGACTATGTCAGAGCTTTGGGGAGAACAAAAAATATCTCACAGGAAGCAAGGAGGAAGCAATTCAGAATTGGTGCATAATAATGTCCCCTTTAAGATTTTTCTGCTTCTTGTCACCAGTTAACTACTATGATGACATTTATCATTGTCCAACATAGAGGTAATTTCAACAATATTGTAAATAAGGGCCAAAATCCACATAAACAGCAAAGACAGTAATATTTTACAAATGATCACACCTTGCACCAGTGTCATTTTTGTGAAAAGTTTGCTTAATCTCAGTTGTGTTAATTGTACTTTTGTGCTTTTTGAAGACAGAAGATGCAGAAGTTTTTTGTTTAGAACACAAACTACTTCCTGTATTTTTCTACTTTTACTTTGCATTTTTTAATGAATTGCTGCTTAACTGCTGCTATATTTAACACAGAGATTGTCACATGACATGAAGTCAAAATTAGAATTTTTTTAATAAACAGGTCTATTAACTCCTGTTCAACTGTAGCGAAATACTAAAATGTAACTATTACAAGCAGGTGGAATGTTGTGTGAACATTGCTGCAGAACAATGCAGGGTTGAACACAAATACAACCGTAATCAGGCTAATGGTTAATCAGATTTAAGCCAGAAAGAGGATTTTACACAACATGTCCCCTTTAATGTAAAGCCTTTAATGCATCGAAATGTTGAAGAGCGATGTATAAATAGAGACAATTCATTATTTCAAATTCTTTGTGTTCAAGAGGCTCCAGACCTTTAGCTTTGAACACAATTTGACTGTGTCCGCAAAAGAAATAAAGACTTTTACCTGGACTGAGTGCTTTGTGAGGCTCAGGGAAGACAGAAGAATTAATGAAACAAGTGTGAATGATGCAAATTCAAAACTTTGATGAAATGACACCAAATGTTACAATTCCAACAATGTTAAGTTTGACTGAGAACTGAAATTCACATGTGTTATTGCCAGACATCTATGGGCTTAAATAGTGTACCCCTTTTAATGCAAATTGAGTTAGTCCTCCTAAAATTTTGTAAGGACAAAACCTGGTTGGAATGGTTCATCTAAAAACATAAACATATGACAGAATAAACTAAGTGATGTCTATCATAATGAAAATCTTTACAGTCATCTTTAGTTTGCTATTTTAGCCCTAACTAGTTTTAAGACAATACAGAGATCCTTCCCACTCTGGTGCTCCGACCAAACATCATCATGAGGCGTTGCCATGGAGACTGTTTGTTTACCTCCGGCTCAGTGAGTCAGAGAAAACAAACAAGCTCCACATTGTTCCCAAAAGTCTGTGTTGATGAGTTAAAAGTCTGTTTGAATTCTGATGAGCTTCATCGCTGGACAGTGTCAACGTTTCAACTCCGTTTACAGACTGAAGGGTAAAGATTATTTTGGTTAGTTTGCTCTGTCAGCATGCATTAGGCTGTGGTTTTGCTCTAAAGGTATTATTTATTATTATTTAATCTACTACACATTTACACACTATGCAAATTAGGAGAGCTTCTTTACGATTTCTCCAGATGTATTTCCTTTCCAACACAGTCTTACCACCATTTGCCATGCTACAAAAACAGCGTGTTATGAGCACGATTTCATGCGTTTTCTTCAGGTGAAATGGGTAAGTTTAGGAATCAAGTTACTAAAATGTGTAAGTTTAGGTCTGGGTGATGGGCAGGTTAAGATTAGAATCAGGATTTTGTTAATATTCATAAATAATAACACATCTAAACAACCACCATAGAAATGAACAGACATGATGAAATACTTGTGGTGCATTTTACTTCTACATTTATCTGAGTAAAACAGGGGACAGGTTTTACATCACGGCTTTATTTTTTAGATTGCTTTGTCTCTAAAATATTCTGTTTCCTTTCTTACGTTTAGGAATATTTTGGCTTGACCTTTGTTATTTTCTCTCACAGAAAATTGTTTGCACAGCGTCTTGTGTTGTATCTTTAGTCTCTACATTTCTGCTTAGACCCACACAAGACTTTACAGCTGCTTTTTTTACCTTTCTCCCAGTACTTCCTCTCTCTTCTCTTTCCACCTTTACTACTGATTTGCTCCTCTGGTTCTACAGCCAAGGACACTTATTACTGACAGACATTTGGCAGAAACACCTGATTATTACCCACGCACCTTGTTACTCTGTTTACCTCCAACTATCTTCAACCTAATGATTTTCTGTTGTCAAACTGCTGTAGACATGAGCCAAGATTTTACTCAAACCAAATACAGTTTTGCTGGTGTAAATGATATAAATGTTAAAACAATATATTTTTACCCAAATATAAAGAAACTGATTATTGTTTTTCAGAAATGCGTAAATTTAATAATAAGACACCAAGGCTCTAATTGTCATTTTATAGAAATGCAGTACAAGGACACTGATTGGCAGAAAACCAATGATAAATACTGCTTTAAACGGTCTAGTCCTCTGTTCGACTGGGCACTTGAATTTGGAGATTTCTGCTTTAAGCCGGTGTAAATCAAAGACACATATTGTGCAGAATTGGCTTTTGTTGTTGTGCCTTTAATCCAGCCTCCAGTGAACAAATGGCTGGCACTTGTGCGTTTGTTGTCATATTGGTCTGTAGCTTTAGCCTTTGCTAGGTGCTCTACAGAACATTGGAAATAAGCAGTTGTGTTTCTCCCATAAATCTTTGTGTGATGAGCGCGAGTGGAGCCAAACGGATCAGAGAGTCTGAACATTCTGACCAATCAGAGCGGGCGTTCCAGTAGCCGAGACTAAAACTTAAAACTTTTATATAAAATATTTATAAGACTTTTGAATCAGAAATGTTAATGACAGGGGAACAATTGCCTTGAGATCCCAACCATTTTTAAAGTTGTAAATTAGTGATGTGCAGATCAACCAATGGGTTTTGAGCTGAGTTCATTTATAACAACATAACATGCATGTTAGGGAACACTTGGTGATAGTCGGAAGTTGAGGCGCCAGGTGTTAGGTGAATCGCCTCCGCTGAGTTGCCCCAGGGCAGCTTACTGTCACTGAGTGGGGAGGGGAGGGTTCATCTCACTGTGAAGCGCTTTGTGACTCTGTGTCTGTGAAATGTGCTATACAAATAAAGATATTACATACTTACTTACAACAAAAATTAAGAAAAGGCGAGTGACATCAGAAAAACGTGCGCCTGTGTGCACGGAGCAGCCACATTATCTACACAGTCATAAACTCATCTAAAACACATCTCAGCTGATGCTCCAGAATGAACACATTCATCATCGTAAACTACAAACACAAAGAGTGAAATCCTCTGCTGAAGAAATGTCCAGATCAGCTCCTCCTGTGTGATCCAAACTGCCTAAAGTTTTCTAAGAGCTTCTGTGCTCTTGCCTGTGAATGCTGCGTTTTGACACGGTCCCCAAACAGTGCATTGAGTGAAAAACACGTCGTATTAGCACACCGTATAGGCCTAGACTAGGACCAAGCGCTCATGAGGAGCGCCTCCGCAGACACACGTACCCCGCAGCTGCAGCAGCTCGCAAAACAACAGTTTAGTAGTTTTAATGTGTGCAGGTTCAGGTTTGGTCAGGTCCTTTATTTTAGGCACAATTTTTCAAGTGGGTCGGCTACATTTTAAATCGGGTCGAGCGGACGAGTCATGTAATAGGTGACTGCCATCACTATTGTAAATGCTCTGTTTGCATGAGTAGTTTGTTTGCATTGCACTTTCTTTATAGTCTGTAGAGAGATTTCACCAATGTGAGTGCCACAGGGGTTGATTTGCAACTGCTACAAGCTAGCAACACATTATCCAGATGTCCATTTTATTATAATATTTTTAACACATCTATGCTTTAAACCTGTCACATAAGACAATACCTCTCTTTTAATCTGATTTCTGCTTCCTGTACAGACGGGTGCCATATTTCCAACTCTTTCCTTTTCTTATAAGAATAGCCAATTTATCTATCTAACTCAACTCTTCACCTAACCCTAAGAACAGTTTTTAGTAGATAATATTTGAATGAATTAAAGCCAAGACTACTCACAAAGAACCATTTGTTTATCTTCCAAAGAGTTCAGAAACAGCTTCAGCCTCATGTTTTGCCTAAAACATTTTACATTATGTTTCATATTAAAACTTCATTACAGTAAATCCAGAAGCCCTCCTATATGTTCCCCAGCAGCCCACCGTTGGTCTGACTCCAGTCCATTCATGCTGTTAGCTCACACTCCATGTGCTAATTGATTTGTTGACATATTCTGTATCCTCTTATCCTTATGTGTCGCTGTTTAATCCTGCAGCAGATTTTGGGCCGTCTCGTGTGAAGTCCTGCCAGCTCGGGCCCTCCCCTCGCCTAGATCCTGATGGCTAAACATTTCGACACTTTATGATCCTAATTAGCTCAAACTGTGCCATCGTCCCACAGTCGCCGTTTCCTGGAGAGAGGCCAGATCATTTGACGGTCGGCAGTTTCGCACCATTCTCCATCTTTTTTTTCACTGTTTTCATTTGCATTTTCTCTCTTTCTTTTCAACTTCTTTCTCCTTCTCTATTCTCTCTCTCTTCCTCATCTTCTTTTCATTCAGCTCTCTTTGTTCTCCTCAGCCCAGTTTTTCTCTCTCTCCCCTTCCTCTTTCCTTTCTCTCTCTCTCCCTCCCTCTCATCACTCTTTCTTTCCTCCTCTTTCTCCTCTCTACTTTGCTATCATTTCTCTATCTTTCTCATTTCTCCCCCACTGTTTCTTTTTTCTTCTTCCAACTTTCCTCCTCGTTCTTTCCTCTCTCATTATAGTATTCTTCCTTTCTGTCTCTCCTCATCTCTCCCCATTTTCTGTCTGTCTTTCTCTCCTTCTCTGTTTATCTCTTTACCCAAGCTTTCCTTTTTCTTTCTTTTTTCCTCCCTTTCTCTTTTTATTAGCTTTTTTATATCCTTTTGCTTCTGTGTTTTTCTCGCAACATTTTCTTCTTTCTCCTCTACCTTCCCTCTCCTTTACTCTCTCTTTCTTTCTTTCTTTCTTTCTTTCTCTCTTTTCTCTCTCTTTCCCTCTTTCTCTATCCCCTCATTTTCTTTTATATCCTCTTCTCGCTTGGCCTTTTCTTTTGCTCTCTCTCTATATCTCTCTCACAATCTCTCTCTCTCGCTTTTTCTTTTTGTCCTCATCTTCACCCCATTCTCTCTCTTCTTGTTCATCATTCCCTTGCTTCCATCTTTTATATGACTTGTCTCTTCACCTCTCTTTTCACATCTTTCTCTCCTCTCTCTTTCCTCTCTCTCACCTCATTCATTCTCTTGCTTCGTACTGCTCATTCTCCTTACCCTCTCTCTTTTCTCCTTCATTCCCTTTTATCTTTTCTGTCTCTCTAACAGTCTTCTCTTTCTTCTTTCTTTCTTTTGTTCTCTTTTTGTCCTCATCTTCACCCCTCTCTCTCTCTCTTTACACCATTTTTGTCCTCACATTATCTTTCTCTTCTTTCTTTTTTTTTCACCTTATTCAGTCTCTTTTGCTTTCTTCTGCTTTTTCTCTCCATATACCACTCTCTCTCTTCTAACCTCATCCTCTTTCTTTACTCTCTTTCTATAACCTCTCTCTCTTCTTTCTCTCATTTTGTCCCTCATCCTCTTTCTTTTCTCTACTCTCTTTCTGTGTCTTTCTATACCCCCCCTCTCTCTCTCTCTCTCTCTCTCTCTCTCTCTCTCTCCTCCCTATCTCTCTCTCTCCCCTCTCTCTTTCTCTGTCTGCCCCCCCCCTCTCTTTTCTTTCTCCCCCCAAAGCCTCCCTCTCTTTTCTCCTCTCTCTCTCCCTCTCTCTCTCTGTGGTCTCTGCTTTGTGCTTTGTATTTGCAGAAAGTCACAGGAAGCCGACTGTGAAAAAGAGACATATTTTGTAAGGAGAAAATAGCTGCTAAAGGTGTGAGGATTTATTGCTAAAAGCTTTGGGAAATTTTGGCATAAACCGTTTGTAACACAGAAGACACCTTCAGTCTGTGGGATTGTCCCGCACATTTTGTCTTTTTTTAAATAAAGCCATAAACAAGAGTTGCTTTGCAGATAAACAATTAGTTATAATCAATATGGATTCTAATAAATGCATTTAGAAAGTAATGGAGCATTCTGGTGTATGAACTGTCTTCAAGTCTGAGTCAAGTCCCAACTCAAAGAGAGACAAAGAGACAAGTCCACATCAAGTTCCAAGTCAAAATGAGACAAGTCTAAGTCAAGTCCCAAGTCAAAGAGAGACAAGTCCAAGTCAAGTTCCAAGTCAAAGAGAGACAAGTCCAAGTCAAGTCCCAAGTCAAAGAGAGACAAGTCCAAGTCAAGTTCAAGTCAAAGAGAGACGAGTCCAAGTCAAGTCCCGAGTCAAAGAGAGACAAGTCCTGAGTCAAAGAGAGACAAGTCCAGGTCAAGTCCCAAGTCAAAGAGAGACTAGTCCAAGTCACGTCCCAAGTGAAAAAGAGACTAGTCCAAGTCACGTCCCAAGTGAAAAAGAGACTAGTCCAAGTCACGTCCCAAGTCAAAGAGAGACTTGTCAAGTCAAGTCCAAGTCAAGAGAGACAAGTCCAAATCAAGTCCAAGTCAAAATCCTGAAACTCTCATTAGTTTAAAACAGCAGCCTTCACAATTATATTCCATTGCAAAATTATAACCAACAAGTATTTGTTACAGACAAATGATTAATAATTGTTGTGTTTTTACTCAAATTGTCCATTTTCCCAGTAATTTATTTGTGTTTTTTACTAACAAAACTAGACTAATAAGTACATTTATATTTTGACAGTGTGACTGTTTAGGAACCACTGTAATAAGCCACAACATATTATTGCTTTAATTGTTGAAAATGTTTTTTAATGAACATAAAAAGTCAAAAAAAACAAAAACATGCATGAACCAACTACCAAGGAAATAGTCACTTTTAACATGGAACCACTTACGTTTATCATTTAAGTATATATGGTGCAACCTCTATCAACCAATCTTCCTTAGCCTACTTTTACCTTTTCCTTAGCTCAGCCATGCACTTTCTATAAACCTGTCTTCTTGTCTTGTAACGTTTGTGAAGTGCTGGGTCAGCTGACACACTGACCCGAGCTGTCACATGACCACAACAGTCTTTACTCCTGTGTTATTATGTTATTACGCTGACAAGGCAAAGTCCCCGCCTCGTGTGGAAGAATGAAATTGGATGAAGCGGCTTAACTGTGCCGTGTCCCCCCTCGCTCTGCGTCCAACTGGTGCCCACTGGAGATAACGCTAATGAAGGGGACTTAAGCAGAGAATAGACATGTCTTATTACAGCGCAGAGAGGAGGGGCGCTAACTGCTAACAGCTCTGGTGCCTCTTAATGAGATGGAGCGTTTTACAAGTGCAGGCTCTCCTGAGGGCCCTCGCGGGAGGTCTGGAAGGATCCTATACTCTAACAACTTCCAAAACGAGTTCAATTCACTGAGACATGCCCCAGGACTTCCTCAGCTACAGTGAGAGACGTGTCCTAACCTTGACGAAGCTAAACGCGACGCTCGGACACTCGATCATGCTAATCACTGCTGTCCATTCTTGATAAGGCTCTTTTTGGTCATTAATATGAATCTGGTGTTGGAGGACAGTGCGTCCAGCTCTGTAATTGCATTATTTAGGACGGCTAAGAGCATGGGGCTAATGTGTTTTCTAATGAGTGAACGCTAGCTTATCTTTTTGAAGTGAAAGTTGTGTGAGAAAGTTTAGCTTAAAGACTTTCAAGGCTGAGAGTTTTGTCACAAACATCAACAAAGAGAGGGGACATCCTTGTATAATGCTCAAGAGAAACTAAACAACTTTTTTTCTAAGCTCTGTTTGTTGTTTGAATAGCAGTGTCTGCTTTTGTGAGTCATTTTCAAAACAGTTTGGTGCAAAATGGTCACATTTGAAATGTCTTGGTCAAAACTATTAGAAAGCTTCCTCTAGATGGCATTTACTTTCATTTTTGACACATTGTGGCATTCATATTTTTTGCCCCCAACAAATGTTTGAATGCATAAAAAAAACCCGACTGTTATGTCTGTTCAACAAATTTCTCTAAAAACTGACTAGAAGGGCAACATGTTTGTAATATTTATTGAGAAAACTTTTTGCGGAACAAAATATTTTTAGATCAGTGGATCATGATGCGTTCATATGAAATGCCTAAAACTATTGTAGTCTGATTTAATTAAGTCAAAGTAGAAACCTGCTTCCGCGTATACCTCCAGTAAAGCATACATGACAGTCATGTGTTTCCCACATTAGGAATAAAGTTAGAACTCTATCTGCCGACTGACAAGGAAATTTCAC
Organism: Mugilogobius chulae; assembly: GCA_038363315.1. Classification (NCBI taxonomy): domain Eukaryota; kingdom Metazoa; phylum Chordata; class Actinopteri; order Gobiiformes; family Gobiidae; genus Mugilogobius; species Mugilogobius chulae. The sequence goes on from CM076416.1 coordinate 8,423,045, forward strand.
AGGGTAAATAATCAAAGCAATCTTTCCCGACATGAAAGTGCTGTATGATTTATGGAAAACAGTGCAGACTATCTCAGAGATCTATCTATGACATCACAGATCAAGGGAGTTCAGAATGGGGTTTTGAGGGGAACGAAAGATATCTCACGGACAAAACTTCAGCAGTGTTTTTGATGAGAAACCAATTTTAGAGTAGGAATAAAACTTAAAATAAAACAAAACATTTGGTTTTGCATTAAATTTCCCCTTTAAAGTCGTCTGGACAAATAAAGACCAAAATTGAAAGCAAATTTGATCAAAATCTCATCTCATTCTTCTAATCTTTGTGCAGAGAGGGTTAGGGTTATTCTACCTTTAAGGTGCAATTTTGCATCGTATAGCTTTGCACTTAAATATTTCTAAGCATGTGGTGCTAGACCTGCTCAAATCAAAATAATGCTTACTGCAGTCTTTAACAATGTAAACACAAGACTGAACTATTCTAGATATACTGTATGAGGGACATTCTATTCAATGCAATAAGATAACCATGGAGACAAGCAGGGTTAAGAATCTTGGACTCCAGAAAAGTTACATGCTATAACTTTTCTCTCAATTAGTAAATTCATTTCTTCCTCACAAATTTCAAAGTTCCCCCTTATAAGAACAAACTATGTGAGTCAATAAATGGCTCTTTGGGATGAGAGATGATTGGCAGGTGTTAAACTTGCTTCACTGGTGTCCGAAAAAGTTTTCTAAGGCTTTGTTAGTGAATGAAGACAAAGACATACATGTGAAATGAGGGATGAGTTTTTTCTTTGTTTAAAAATGTTATTCTCCAACTATTAACCACTGCACAAATACAGAAAGTTGTTTTACTCTTTCACTAGAAATTCTGTGTCTTCTAAAACAAAAACCGCTTAGTAATCCCCACTGACGCTCGAGTGCATCTGTCACGTAAAATAAATGCTCTTTCCTTTTCCACATTTACCATTCGCAAATGTCAAGCCGAGACGTCGAACCCCGAGGCCTTTTTCTATGATCAAATATGAGCTTTTGTAACAGGGATTACTCCATTATGTGATGAGGAAGAATGCATTAACTCAGAGCACCATCAGGAAAATGACACTGTTTTCATTATATTACCATTCGCCCGGGTCAAGTGTGCTTTTCTCTGCGTTCTCACGACTTCTAAATGGTAAATAAAACCTCTGTTCAGTGGACACTGGCGTTTCTTAATAGCAGATTAGTCCTGTGATAATGGCAAACATGGGCTATAGGGTTTATTATGATTGTGCTTAAGTGTTAAATAAGAGTTTTTCTTCCGTCTCTCCCACAGTAAATCCTCTCATGCATCGATCGCAGCACGCTTTAGGGCCTCCCTCCAGCAGAGACCAGCAGGCTTATCTGGCAAATCCATTAAAAGGTATGTTCCCCTTCTACATATCTGCTTGCATTAACCCGGCTGCTGTGGAGGGCTTGTCTGTGGATGGTTGTTCCTGAAGAGGGATTTCACCAGCTTGTTTTGTTGATGTTGGTGAAATAGGCTGCATTTGCTTGACATCACAATAGTTACAATAATCATATTAACACAGATGGAAAGTAACTGAAGTCAACATTGTTTGTGGTATTTCATTGCAAAGTTTGCTGCTATTAGTAGGAAAACAGTCTTTTACTCTTTTACTCATCTTGACTTGTGATATGAGCACATTCTATAAACGTGAAGGAACCTATAGTCGGCAATGTGACATATTTGGGAATGTGACCTGCTCAGGGGGAAAGTTGTAGAAGACACTCTATGTTAAGGGGAAGCTAAATTTTGACCTTTTTTAAGACATTTTGTAAGTGGTAATGTTAGTTTTAGGACAGCTGGTTCAAGTCAAGTCACAAACATGTTTATATGGAGGCTGTTGATGTGGCGTTATCAGAAAAGTAAACAAAAAGTTATTGAAGATGCTAAAATACATCAGGCGGTGCTTACATCACGTTAGCTTTTGTTCACAGCTAACACTAGTATTGTTAGATATAGTTACATAATTGGACTGTTAAATCACTTTATTCATCTTCATGATTTCATATCTATATTTGACACTATATATTTCCTTAAGTTCGCATTTGCTGTAGTTGTTGAGCAGTGAGTGGTAAAACTGTTGTTCTGAACAGTGATTCATGCTATGCTTCCCCCACAGAGGTTCGTTATTGGGCAGCACATTCTACAACATTAAGGCAACCTATAACCAGGCACCCCGTGGTGGGTCGCAAAATGATTTCTGGTGGTCTCCTGGATAGAGATTTCTATTTGCTGAAGTACATATGAATTTTCTAAACTCAAGTAAAAACAAAATGTAAGACTTTGTAAGTTTGCCTTAGGGCTGTGCAATTATTATAGGTGTGTTGGTAAGAGCTCATGTATTTTCATGAATTGAAAAAGTAGCTTCCAGGTGGTTTAACTACATTCGTAAAATACATTTGCAACAGTCTGTATCTATGTGATATGTCACCTACTTTATGTTATCTGTTCGCTTTCTGCATATTAAAGCGCACTAATGCTCTGTGCTCTCATAGAGCAAACAATCGCTTGGATAATCGTAATTTAAATTATATTTTGAACAATTGTGATTATTATTATCATCATAATCGAGCAGCCCTAAGTTGTCTACATTTTGTGTTTAGAGCTCGTGAACGAGGTTGTTATTTTGGGGGTCGCAGCAGAAGATGGAGATTCTACTGAAATGGTTTATGGAATGGTTTTTGCTATCAGTGCTCATCAGACACTCAACGTAACTATTTTCAATTTACTAGTCATAAATTGAAAAATATTTCATCAAATACTGATGCTGATAATCTAAAATGAGGCCATGCAGTGACATTCATTTATTCAATTGCTTGCTATTTTTGGCCTTCGCTAAAATGTTTTGTTGAAATTAATTGTCACCACTAACTAGTTTGGATATTGTTTTTGGCGTAACTGTGTATAATTGAACTATTAGAGCTTCAATTTAACAATTCAGGTCAATCATATGAGAATGTTTTTAGACCTTTTGCCTAGAGTCTCATCTTACAATTTGATGTTTTGTTGTATATATATGTTTATGTTTTTTTCGGAGAATGTGTTGCATGACGTCATCATGGTAATTTTGTTGTTGAAATCCTTATAGCAGACCTTGTGTGCCTTTTGTTTGCCAATGTTTTTGTTTATTTTTTCTCCATAAAAGCCTTCGATATCTTCTGTTGAACTGTGAAGTGAAACAGTATGGACAATGTGAACAGTTTTTTGTATTTTTACTTAATGAAATTTAAATGCAGCTTAAACGTGCTGGATTTGTGCATCAAGTTTACGTGAATGAAACAAACCACAGCCTATGTTTTTAATAGTGAAGCAACATTTTTTAAGGTGAGAAATGAGCTTAATAGGGCATTTTTAAAAGTTGAAAACCACCGCTAATGCATTCCAATGTTTTTTTATGGACTCTAAGCACTGTAGCCGACTTTTCTTTACCTCTGCGCTGATCCGGACGATAGCTGTAGTCCTGTTTTCACACTTTTTAACACTCACAAAGCTTAATATTTGCCTTTCCTCCCCGGCGCCCTCCAATGTGCTTTTTCCATTTGTACAGCTTGAAGTGGTGGTCCGTAATAGATGTGTTTGCGCCAAAACTGAGAGTCCCAATCGCTCCATTCGCTCATCCATTGGCTCTGATAGCTCACCGCGTGTTTGCTTTAGCCCAGATAGCGCCTGAACATACATGGACCTCGATTCAGTCCAATTCTTTGTACACACAACAGTGCTTTTGGCTTTGGTTTGCTTCAATGGGCTGATAGAAAACGTCCTCCACCTCCCCTCTCTTCTCTCTCCCTCTCTCCCCTCTCCGACACCCCCGATGGGCCGGGCCGCTGGTGGAGGGTGAAGGGTGTACAGGGCTGCGGGCTATGGGTGTTTCGGCGCGTAAAGGACAAACAGAAGGATGTCTCCGGGTTGAGAGAGAAACGACGAAATGCTGATGAGACAATTTGTGCGTCGGGAGCAAGATGAGAAGTGTAAAAATGTGTGTTAGCTTGTAGTGACTAAAGCAGTGGCTGCAGTTTTGGGATGGGTCTGGGTACACTGATGTAAGCAGAAATATCTCAGCCATCAAAGTAATATTATGATGCTTGGAAAGTGTTTCTCTTTTCATTTGTCGCAGCTCATATTCACGTTCTTGTTGTGAAACGAAAAGCTATCTTGACAAGTTATAACAGGGTGTCATGGAAATGCAAAGCTATACTACGAGTTGTTAATGGTGTATCATCAAAATATACCCTTTTTGTGTGTTTTTTTTTTTGTTTGTTTTGTCTTTTTTCAGTGTGAAACGAGTCAAATCAAAATGCCTTTTTCTTAGTGTTGTATAGATAGGTGATTTTTTTAAGTCACGTGCATGGGGACATTTTCTGGCTTTAATGGCTAAGTTTAGGACTAAGTCATCTGTGGACTTCCCAAGATTGTTAATTTAGCAAACATGATTGATAGAAAATAAAAATAAAACAGTACACATTGAATAAAACAATAAACATTCAGAAACAGTGATTGATCAACCAAACCAAATTACAACCAAATTAATAACTGTCCAGAGCATCACCTGTCCTTAGACCCTCCTTCTTGGCATAGATAAACTAAAAAAAAAAAAAACTCTGAAGGGGAAAAAGAGAAAACTCGAGGAGAACCACAGTGAAGAACAGATCTACTAGATGGACAGGCTGTAGATGTAACTATGGCTAATGCAGGTCTAATTGTAGATATAGACTGTAAGTCTGTGAGCCAGAGTCAGAGAGTTGGTTAGCAGAACCAAAGGACTCGTCTAGCCGGAGCAGGACAGGCTAATCTTGAAGAGGGAGTTGGGGCAGGTGTCCAGGAGGAAGTCGGGATCCGGCATCAATGGTTCGGCCCTCGTCAGTGGAACAGCAGCAGTGGAACACTGTTACTCTCCCCAAGAGGACAGTGGGACAGCTGACAACATGTGAAGAGCAAAGAACAGACTAGAGATGAACTGTAATTCAATATTCTTTACAGGGAAGGCAGAAGTGAGAGGATAGTGCTCAAGTTGCCATACTTTCCCCAGTATATTTGCTCATAAGGCAGCCTGACCCCAAACTCAAACTTACAGAAATTGTAAGTTTGGGGCTTGGAGTTGGAAATTCATAATTGACACATTCTGGTGCAGGAACAACTTGCAAAAAAGGAGAACTTGTGATGTGATATCTACATTTGTGTTGTATACATATGAGTTTTTGTGACAATGAATTGTAAGTTAGAATAACAGAACAGAGGGGACAACAAATGTAGGTTTCTATTTACAATTTATGTGCCACTTGCTCTTCCGAAATGTAGGTACAGTTTTTGCAAAGCATACATACAAAAACACAACAACACATAACAAAACATGTGGTCACGTTTTTTTAATACAAATTTAGCAGAGTGTTGATTAAATACAGGGTATAACAGTTTACTAAATATGATTTTCTTCTTCCTCCTTCAAATGATGAAGATTCCAAATGGCTGAATATTTAGGAACCTGCACCACTCTTCACTACACTCTTTCCGACCCTTAAACCCAGCAGTTTGCCAGCAGCAGCCGAGCACAGTCCAGTTGATTTGGGTGTGATGATGGAAGAACCTGTGTGTGTTAATAGGCCTGTGATAGCAGCGATAATCCTGAGCTCTGGTGCAGACTGCAGAAGGCCGGCCTTTGTTCTGCCTGACTCCATTAGACTGATGGAGCCTCATTTTAATTTGAATGGATCATCAGCGACAGACGAGAGAGAGAGGGAGAGGGAGAGGAGAGAGAGAGAGAGAAAGAGACAGAGAGAGAGAAGGAGAGGTGGCGACTGTGGGAGGAGCAGAGAATGATGGGTCAGCTTATAGTTATTTGGTTCATAATTCAAGGTGGAGCTGACTCGGTTTATACAGAGATGACAAAACAATCTGAATCAAGATGTAATAATCCTGGCAAATGTAACAAAGCCACAAAAGTAACAAATAATACAAAACAACAAATATTCTTCAAACTAATCATCGTTGCAGATGTTATTGACCAGAGACGTCAGTTTTGAAAGAAATAATTTTCTCACAAGCATGAATAACTTAACAAAAGAACAATATTTAATAAACCTAACAATTTCTGTAGGTGTAATATTCTGGAAATGTAATGTAAAAGTTGTTGTTATTAAATGTAATATGTAAATAACCTATAGCAAATGTAAGAAATTCCCACAAATGTAAAAACTTTGCCAACCGCAAATGTAATTAAAAAAATCCCATTGTAACCCTCAAATAACAAAAATTGTCAGTTTTAAATGTACAAAATATAGTTGTAATGACATTGCTTCTCTGAAATATAATAACAAAATTCTCACTAAATTTTTTAATGTTTTAAATGTTATAAAATTGCAAATGAAATACATTTCTATATAATGTAATTTACTATAACAACCATAACCCACACAAAAATCCAAAATCCATAAAAAACATAATAAGAAAATTTGGAATTTGAATGTAATAAACTTGCAAATGTAATTAATTCCCATATAAACGTTGCTTACCAGAAATGTAGGAACCAGTTTTCCACAAACATAGTAATCCTCACAAACACAACAACAGAAATTCTAATGCATTTGTTGGGAAGTAGAAATCAGAACTTGCCACACATTGTATTTAAGTTAATTACGTTTGGCACTTTTTTTTTTTTTATTTTTTTTATTTTGTTCTAAATGTAACCTTTCACACTTAAATTGACATGTATTGTTGTGTAGCCTAAGAAATAGTCTGTTCAGCATATTTTAGGTTGATATGGAAGAAGGAATATCCCAGTTTCTTTCTCACACATCCCTATGGCCCAGTGTTTAGCCTATAGCTTCAGTCTGCAGCCTCCAGCTCAGTGCAGTTTGTCATGTGTTTGACTCCAGGGCTGTCTAAACATCAGAGCGAGTGAGTTCATCATCATATCCATCCATCCTCAGAGAGAGAGAGAGAGAGAGAGAGAGAGAGAGAGAGAGAGAGAGAGAGAAGCGGGTCATGAGTTACGCCCTCCAGAGGCCAAGCGGTCACAAACAGGTCAGAGCATCACCTGTCTCTGAGCAACAAGACTTCAGCTGTCAACCACCTCTTCTGTTTACAATCAATACCATCAATATCTTCCTAAACAAGTCAGAATTTAGAAAGTAAGAAGTTATTTTGCAGAAGATTTTGTGGCTATGCTTCATTTCCTATATGTTTCTGGTTTTTCTCTCTCTCTCTTTTTCCCTCTCTCTCGCTCAGAATGGCCTCTTGTGTCCAACCAACCTGCCTTTCCTTGTTTTCAGCAGAGCACAGAATGGAGGTGGTTTTAAAGGTTGTATGGACGATTTTTCAAATCCAACAACTGCTTGCTGTTTTTCAAATTATGCATATGTTTCCTCCCAGGACCACGCCCTTCAGTGCAACTGGGCCAATGAGTTACTTAGGAACACTGAGGGTTTGCTTGACAGGTTAACAGGCCAATAGATAACGAGGTACCTCGTTATCTATTGGTCAACGTTTTACTGGCCTCATCATGTCCACAGTTTATATATTTTTATATTTTTTTTTTGTTTAGCATGAGTACAAGGCTGTTACAAATCTATGCAAATGTTTTTGACCAAGACTGACTATACACATTTTTTTTTAAATCATCCAAACAACCTTTAATGAACAATCATACTGATACAGTGTACTGTGATCTCTATTAGCCCAGTTGCACAAGCATTAAACTCTTTGCGGTCCATTCACCTTATTCTGTCATTCTTCTTTCTTTTTTTTTTTTTTTTTCTTTTTTGTATGTTTGCTTCGCATTTCATGTTCAGAAGAGTGAGTGGCGGCGCACAAAAGGTGCAGCGGCCCGGAGGCTCACTCCAAATGTAAATTCGTTGTACTCTGTGACAATGACAATAAATCTTTCTTTCTGTTCTGTCCTGGCACTGCACTTCCTTTTAGTTGTGCTTAGCCTGAGCTATATTAGCCACAATCAAACATCAAAAGTTGTAATGATCAATGCAATGTACATAAGCTATACTTTGTTGTAAAACTTTAGAAATCTGTATCTTGGCTATCATCATATTTATTTGAGCTCGCCTCGCAAGCTAACAGGAAGTGTGTTGCCAAGAAAAGTGGGCAAGAAATGATGTTCCTATATAACTAACTATAAAGAAGTGTAGCATACTGTAATTATAATTTTTTTTTTCCTCTTTTTGGTGCAACTTATATTCAGTTGTGCTTGTGTGAACATTCCCTGTTCCTGTGAAGTCCTTTGAGATGACTGTTGTTGTGATTCTGGGCTATACAAAAATAAATTAAATTGAATTGAAAATTGAACATTATAATATAAGTAATATAGGTTTCAGTGTGTTTAAATGATCAGAGGCTGATTTGCCCAGAATCAAAATACTTGAAAAAAATGTTTTTTTTTTGCAAAAACAGACACTTCTAGAAAGAAGTGACCTGATTATTCCTCCTTATACTTTGTTTTCATAACTCGACCTGTGAGACATATTGGGTCAAATAAAGGAAAAAGTCTGAATCGGTTACAAACTTTGCCCTCAAAAAGAATTCACCTCTAGAGTGGAATTGCTCGGTAGATCTCACTCAAACTGTCACTAAAAATAAACGCTTGCACCTTTCCATCACATTGGGCTGGTGTCGGGCTGTGAGTGCTGTTTGGTGATGACAGCACCATATTTCTCACAAGGTACAGTTATGTTACCTTTGAAATATATCTTTGCCTTCTTTTCCTCATTTTGACTTTTTAAATGTTTGTACAACATGTGTATGTATATATAACATGTTGAAAAGTGTCGTAGGGCAAGTTGAAGTGCATGTGCTTATTTTGTTTTTTTATTTAAATGAAAACAACAGTGAACTAAAGCAGTGAACACTTTGCAAGAATGCTGCTCTTGTCCCGACCGAAGCCGCCTAGCAGTCGGTGTACAGTATTATTTTACTTATTAATTCATTTGTTTATTTTACAGAGACAGTGTGTATTAATAAACATCTATAACAGTTACAGTTTGCACAAACTCTGCCTCTTTCGTCCTCTGTTTTCTACGTTTTATGAAGCATCACTTCAGCCAGGCCTGGCTTTGTCTGACTGGTGGTTGTAAACTTTCACACAAAATATTGAGACCGTACAAACCTTACCTGACCCAGAGAAATGACAACTGACACGACAGAATCATTATATGAACTATAGCTTCTTGTTGCCCAGAAAATCCAGACAATATATCAAATATATATTTTCTGGCCACCGTGTTGCTCTCTCAAGTTTCAGTAGCTGTGATTGACAGATTAATTAGCCAAAAATACATGAAAAAAAATACACAAAAAATTTCGAGGGACTGAAAATCATTGCGGATTTTGCCAGGATCAATGAGCAATGCAAAAAGCAATTTTCATTTGAATAAATTAAGCAGGATTTTGTTGTTAGACGACCAATGAGCTCCTTTGTTTCAAACGAACTAATGTGATTACACGGTTCATTGTGGAGTTGGTCTGAGACACAGCAGAGAGCTTGGTGACTAGACCCAGTCCGGTCCTCTCCAGATACAAGATACAAAATCAATATTAGTTCAAATTGATGTTTAGAAATATATAAATGTTAGTGCACAAATCAAGCAGACACTAAAGCACAAACGATGAATAAAGCAGTTGTTGGATTTGCTCTTTGTTCAAACGCAGACGGTCTGTTTCTCACTGAAGAAGCACCGGAGCCTGAACACTGCACTGATCCATTGTCTTGTCATTCCCGCTCATTACGCTCTCATAATGACGACCGGTCCACTCCAAGCACGAATTTACCTTTTAACACAAGACATCGGGAAACATCACCTGCTCGAATAAGATAAAATAACATGAAACTTGAACTATCCCTGTGGGGCCAAGCTAACGACGCAGCTGCAGCTAATACTAATGGATTCGCGCTGAAGAAAAATGAGATTAGTCTGTGAACAAAGCAGTGCGCCGAGTGTTAAATGAACTCAGACCAGCAATCGTACCATTAAAAATCCTTAATGGGCATAAAAATAAATTCAAACAATCTTAATTATGCAGTAATATGGCAAACAAATTAACGAGCAGAGGCGGAGAAGGTCCCGCGTGTTACAGGGGAAAACCAAATTAGAAGTAAATGATGCTGTTAACATATTTATTTTTATCTGCAAATTAAAACCTGAATGTTCGTCGTGTGAAAACATCTCGTCTGGGAATCGGAGAAACTGCGTGATGGTGCAGTTTGCTTTTGATACTTGGGTGAAGTTTGCTTGTTTTTTACCACAATTGTATCTAAGAGAGAGAGGAATAATTTCAGGTTTTGAACGTTTGTTGAAAGGACAATTCTCAAAATAGTACTGAATCGTTTTTGTCATTTTGGTGCAGTTAGGAAAAGGTTAATTCTACAATTGTTTCACAGTCAGAGGATGAACACAGCAGCTTATTATCGTTGTGTATTTTTACTGAAAGGAGTTTTGTCATTATTTCCTTTTTTGTTATGCACATATTGACTCAGGATTCTTAACTCCTGAGTTAATTCATTAAAAACAACTTTAAAACCCATGAGTCTTTATTGAAAAGCCATGTTTTGTTTAGCAAAATCACAGAAAAAGTAGTTTGCTATCATGGAAGACACGGCACTTCCTGGTTTTATGTAACAAAACACTATGGGACACAGAAACTTTTTCATCTGAACAGAAACCATGACAGTATTCACTTTATTTTGCTCCTCCAGGTAAGAGGTTTGCTTGCGTGTCTTGAGGGGGAATCTAAAAATAAAATGACAACAATTAATATAAGCCCAGTGAGTGATTTCTACAGGCTAAGCACAGCTAAACAGGGAGTTAGTCTAATTTTACACCACTAACCTCTGCCGTACACTGAGTGCAAGTTTGGTGCGAGTCGGGACTTGCATGAATCCTGTAAGACTTAGAAAGTGCTTAAAACCAATGCGCTGTTGTACACAGACCTTGTGCAGTGCGAGCGCACGTCTGAGAGTCGCGCGATTGTGCGAAAAGAATCTGTAGAGTCTATTTTTCCTAGAGGTTGCGCAGGTCTGATGCTACTTTCAAGTCAGATTACAGGATTCTCGCGGGAATCCATGTGAATCTGCGTGGCTTTGGACAAACACAGACTGCAGTCGACTGTAGCTGGTGCACAAGGAAACTTTAACATGTCCCGAACCAAACTCGCCTCGCAGTTAGTGTATGAGAAGCGTTTTTTTGTTTTTTTTGGACTATTTATGTATCTAGACATTGGTCTGTTTCTGAGTTTGTCTGAGGTCAGAAAGGTTCAGAAAAATACACATTTTCTCTTGTTTGTGATTTATTTAAAGTGTTGATGCTTGGTCAAATGAGTAGTTTAGTTTTGAAACTGATTAATATCTTAATTTTCAATACTTTTGTCACGCTTAGTCCCGAAGTCTAATTGTCCTTCTGTGTTGTGTCTCTCCTCTCACAGTCTACACCTGTTTGTGCAGCGTCTTTTTGCCAAAGCCATAATCTGTTCCTCATTGGCTGAACAGTGCACACTCAAACTCCATCGCGGCTCCATTATCTCGGCTAACCAGGTGTCCGCACGCGCCGCTTCTTCATCAAGATTCAGATTTGTTGGAACCTGGACCGATCCGTTTTTCAATTTGGCTCCTGTCTGAGATAAATGAACAGATGTAGATTGATTTTGTGTCTGCGCTGCTCTGAGTCTTGTTTACAGCTGACAGACAGTGTCGTCCTGCAGTGGCTCAGTCTGAGGGATAATTAGCCTTTTATTCAGAAACACAACCTCAAACTGTTGTAGGTGACACATTTATCACTGCTACTTCCCAAAATCAAGTAGTGATAATACTTGGTTTGAAGGAAAGTGTGTGGTCGATGACTTTGTAGGTTTGCTTGCTGTTTGACACAAGCCTTTAAAGACACTATGCCCAATGCTTATAATAAATAAACTCAAATCAATTTACTCCAGCACTCTTGTTGAATATCTATTCAGGTAAAATTTGTCTTAAGTCTTCGTTCATCACAAAAACCAAAAGTTTTCTTATATGTGATATTTGTTTATCACCACGGGAGATGCGCGCTAGTACGCAGAAAGAGACAGCTGATTGACACAAGCTGTAGCAACAACTCAAGCCAGCGCTGTTGTCAACTAACAAGAGTTTATCACTTGCGACAAAAGTCATGCTGCTAATTCAACATTTGTGAACAAAATTGACCCTAAACCCTAAACATTACATTCTGGTGAATAAGAGAAACACAGTTTCAAGCTTCTGGAGCCAGATGTCAGTCATACCAGTTCAGACCTAATCAAACAGCTGCTCTCATCCGTTTTGTTGTTTTACTCAAAGACGTTTCCCAGCCAACTGGATGGACAGCATCTCTTTATACAGGTGATGTTGACCAACGAAAGTGCAGTGACCAATAATCCTTCTATAGTTTAAACACATTGTGGTGAACAATCAATTTGTAGACTGAAGAAAAACAGTTTACAAATCAATACTTTGGGCATAGAACCTATAAAGCAGCCATGTCCAAACTCCTGTTCGGGGGACAAATGCCAGACAAATTTTTGTTGACCTTAAGCCTCCTCCAAAATTTGACTAAACAAGATCAATAATGCATTTTACACTGAGTTTTAAAAATCCACTTTTTGGTCAACATCATGTATTCATCATGTGTATGGTGGTTTTAAGCCAGAATAAATCTCTTGTGGTCATTTTAACTTGGCTTTTTTATCTGTATATCTAGTTTTAAAATGGTCCAGATTGACCCTCCGTTTAGTCTTAGTACCTAAGCTAGTAGGCTTCATCACCACATCACTTCCAGGCTATGTAAAGGCTCAGAAACGGCATGGACCGAGGATTTAGAGAGATATGGAATTCTACGATGAAAACACTGTCAGAATGGCCTAATATCATGTTACCTGATGCTGGAGGTGTCATTGTATGTGTCATTTCATGATAAATAAGACTTTGCATGCAGTGCTCCCTTAAAAAGGCTAAGATTAGTAATAGTAATCAGTAGCAGCCACATATTGGTCCTTAGAAAAATGCGATTGGCCACAAAGGTGATAGGTTTTCAACTTGTCTTTTGTTATTTTTTTTTTGTTGATTCCCTGCAAACAAAAGGAAAAGAAAATGGAATAGTGCATGGTTGAAGTTGATTAACCTAATTACAATTCCTTAGAACAGCCAATCAGAAGAACTAGTTTTCTGTTGCTAGCATGCATAGTCCTGCTTTTTTGGTGAATATCAAGTTACCTCCATGTCTTGTCAGTGAAAGAAACAAAGAACCAAAGTCAGACAAGTTTCAACAAAAGTTATAAAATTGTATATCAAATTTTTATATTTTCTGGACTGTTCATCAATTTTTGCAACATTGTCCAGATTACTGTGAGCTCTTACGCTGATTTTCTCTCCTGACAAGACTGAGAATCATCTGGCAACACTCAAACTTGTAAATAAATCACATTAGTTGATCAAATTCTGTCCAAATGAACCAATAATTGCTTTCACGTCCAAACATTCCAACCAACTTTCCTCTCTCCATCCGCATTAAAACAGTCCAACAAACCCATGCGCATACTGCCTACTTGCACTTCCTGCTTTGGCGCCTTTATCTCCCATCATGCCCCGCAGGCCTCGACACAACTTGACACTGTGGAGATGCCCCCCGCGCTCCCGTTCACCAGCTGGTTATTATCTCTAAAAATACGCCTCCAAAGCGCGCCGTAGCCCTCCACCATCGCGCGCTAATGACTCGAGTCAAGTGGTGCGCGCCTGCATGCCCTCCCGTGCGCACTGTCACCAGCCATTTCAGCCGACGAGAGAAGATGAGACGCGACTTGTTTTGCTCAAAGCTGCCTCCTCTCTCACACACACACACACACACACAAGACTCCCCCCGCTAGCTGCTCCGCGCTAATACGCCGTCTTTATTGTCATCATCACAGCAATCATTATGGTTTTAACGCGGCGATGAGCTGTTATAATATCCTTTGTGTTCCCGGGCCGTGCAGTTATCAGTGTTATTTAGTGGTCAGGCGCGCGCACTTGGAAGTAATTATAGGCAATGAAGATTTGATATTGATTATTAAATAAGATAGGATTAAGTGACGTGAGATTAGATTTGGTGTTATTGAGAAACCGTGCTGTGATGAGGTGGATTTCAGTTCTTTTGCTTGGTTGGGATTTGGAGATGCTTGGTGGCAGAGTAGTTTGTCCCTCTCTGCTATTTTAACAAAGGAAGCCTTATGTTTATATCGTTGTCTTTGCTTCTGCTGAATTGACATTTTTTTTTTTTTTTTTTTTTTTTTTTTTTTTTTTTTTTTTTTTTTTTTGATTGACATTTACTTGTGATTACTCAAAAATATTAGACTTTGAGTAAACTATGTATAGTTCAAATGGGTTTTTTAAAACACTTCCTACAGCAAAAACATTGTATTTTAAATCTGATGCTTATTAAATTGTACAATTGAGAGGCGGAAGAGGAGCAGCTTATCAGTTCAACAGTTTTGAATAGAAAGTCAGTAGACCTAAGCCGTGTTTTAGATCATGTTTGTGTTTAACAATGAATAAAATGTGCATTTTTGATGTGCATTCCTAAATTCATGAAAAAAAATACTAAATGGCTCCTTTATCTTGTGCTAAAGACAAGGCTCATAAAATCCTTTCTGACCCTAAACATCCACTGTTCAGTGAGTTTGAGCTGCTTCCTTCAGGTTCAGATGCCCTGCCTTCACTAAAAACAGCTCAAAACACTCATTTGTGCCTCAGGTGATTGGGCAGTTAAATAAACTTTAACATTCAAGTTAACTTATTTAATATATTTTTAATTTTACTCAGCAGGAATGAGCATGTCTCTTTTTAATGTGAACTTTTGTAGATGAAATGGTTTTATTCATGGTTTCTGGTCAAGCATGTTTTTATTCTATGTTTTATGTGTAAATGTTTGCATGTTGCTGTCCGCTTGACGCAGGAGTCTTGTGTTTTTTTAACTGCAAACCAATTTCCTTACAAGGACAATAAATACTACTACTACTTAAGAAATTATTTTTAAAGCTAATTAATTATGCAAAATTTTCTTTTGCAAACATAGCTGGGGCTTGTTTTATTCATGCTTGTTTGATGAATTCAAAGACTCTCAAGCAAAACTGCTCAATTCAGATTTTTTTCAAATGTGTGACATCAAAGGAAACACCTGGAAGTCCCTAAAACATGACCAGACTCGGAACATTTCTGGAGTGAAATCACTTGAATCATTACAACTGCAATTATACATAAGCATATCAAGGGCAAGCTAGCTTTTGTTTATCTCACCTGCATTCTGCTGACAGTAAATTGAGCCAAAAGTCGAAATCTGACAGAAGTGAGACCAAGTCACTGCTTTGCAAGTCTTTGGTCTCAAGTATAAGTCAAGTCCAAGTCAAGTGTTCCAAGTTCAAGTTGTGTCCCAAAACTTAGTCATTTGATCAAATCAAGTCTTAGGTTATCAATATAGTAACTCAAGTCCAAGTTGTCCACACCTCTGATATCTGGCAATAGTAACACCAACATTTTTAGTTCTAAAATATGTTCTAAAACGTGAGATGTCCTACAAAAAGATGTTTAAAGATCATTAATAATACACAATATTTAAAGTGCTTCCACAGGCTCAAGTCTCCCATCCACACAATGCTTTTTTTTGGATTGGTCCAGTTTTTGAACCACTCTTCAGACCCAAGCAGAACATCAGGAGTATATAACATTCTTGTAAACTGGGCAGGTTAAAATGTCCAGTATTTAATCTAGGTCTGTGGTATTTGGGTCTCTATTGTCCAAACACATAAATCACTATCATAGATCCTTTGAATTAAAAGAACTATAATTGTGTGTACGTCTAGCCATTCTTCTACCTTAAATACTTTGAGTTACCATGTGTATGAATTCCAATTTTTCACTTGCCTCACCTACAATGCATTGATTCATTGTTTTGAAGAAGAAGCCTCTATGACACTCTCTCCTTGACAGCGTAGTTAGCTCTGCTTTATTCACAACCCAAAGCCTGTTGTCGCCTCCTCTTTGGGCAGTCACAGGTCAGCTCCTCTCGCCTTAGTACCTGCCTCGGCCTCTGTACTGACTGTGTCTTGTTCAATGATGCCTGCCAAACACCCCAGAGCCTCCAGGATGTGTCCCCTCTCCAGCCAAGCGTCCCCCGGCACCGCAAATGTCCTATAAACTCCGGCCAATGTCCCGCCAATCCACCTGTCTCTCAAGTGTTCGCCCATCCAAGTCCGCGAGCTTGTTCACCGCACACACAGGCAGGTGCAGGCACTGTGACAAGTCAGAAAGAGGGACTGAGAGAGAGAGGGAGAAGGAGAGGGAGAGAGAGAGAGTCTTTGGGGAGGAGAGGAAGTGGAGCAGAGCTGGGGCACGCAGAGGTGTGTTTGGGGACACGATGATAGATGGAGGATGAGGTGATTCCCAGGGAGGCCGGTGTCAGCGTTTAGGAGGAGACAGCGAGGCTACACTATAAAAGTGAGATATGTTTGACAAAGAAGGGCTGTGAGATGAAACGTGTTACTTAATATGAAAAGGAAGTAAACAATGGTGTGAAAATGAGTAGATGAGTAGTGCGTTTGAATAGTCAGAGTAATCAGATAACTTGATAATGGGATCTAATTTAAACACATCGTTTGGATTGGAAGACAAGGTATTTTAACTTCTTCAATCTTCATGTTTGACTAAAAATGTCTAAATTTCAAACTAACTGTTTCTGATCCCTTAGGAGCACAAGCAAATAACTGAAGTCTTTTTAAAGCTGTATCCCTGTAGTTTTAGCTTCTGATGACTAACAGGCTCTGATCAGAAGTGAGAACTAACACGCCAACATTCTTTTTTGGTAATTATAAGGATTTGTATTGGTAGCTGGTGTTGACAGCTGAGACCTGAATTACTAGATTTGGCATATTTTGGGTTTTGCCCATTCCTCTGCAAAAGCTGATGGTCAGAATGACTTTTAGGGACCTGAAATTACTCAAACAAGTTAGGTGGAGCCATAAATTTACAGTAGAAACTGAGTTTCATTCATTCTAGAGGCTATTTGACTCTAAATAAGAGGGACACAATGCATTTTAACATTTCCAGGTGGTTCATAGTTGTTTTTGTTTGTTTGTTTTGTTTGTTTGTTTTGTTTTGTTTTGTTCAGATATTAAACTAAAATGAATTTATCAAAAAAAAAGTGGGACACCCTTTGAAGGACACCAGAATTTTAAAGCTAACCAATTCCATCTTGTTTCATGTCTAGCACCCTATAATATGCATACTTATTTCATGTCAAAACCATAAAGGCTCATCATTTCTAGAGAATTATTTCCATATGACGTCTCATTGTTTTCAATTGTGACATCAGAAACATGAGAGTTCTGACCAATCAGCACAAAGGTGATCAAAGCAGGAAAGTGCAACCAGAGCGCCAGAATAGGCTAAACTTCTTTTCAGCAGTGTGGTGTACAGAAAAAGAACAGTTGAATCATGTGAGTGTAGTTTTTACAGTGCTTTGGGTGTCTTTGGTGTGTCTGTCAGCTGGTGGTCTGTGGACTGGAGGTCAGCAGCATTTATCACACCTGAGAGACCGAGGGACCTGAGCTGGAAAACGACCAGAGCAGGTGTAAACGCAGGGACAGTCAGAGAGAGAGAAAGAGACCAGAGAGAGGAGAAGAGACAGAGGGGTAACAGGACAGGTCACTGTACAGACAGAAAGCACTGAAAGTACTGAGAGCAAATGTGACACTAGTTTAATGCTGGTTTTGTTGATGTGATTTCAATTCAAATGTAAATTTACAATAAAGAGAATTTTGACACATCGTTTAATATTATATTTCAGCTGCCACATTGGGAAATTTGTTTTTAAAGGAGACCTATTGTGTTGTTTTTTTTTAGTATTTAGTAAGAAACTAGAACATATGCAGATCAGTAATTTATCTTTTTTTCATTGTAAAACACAAAGTTGATCTAAAACGACTTGAAAATAGGAACAGCTCTACTGACTTCCTGTTCAAAACTGCAGAACTGATAACTCTTCACTTTAAAATGTAACTGTAAAAGCAACAGATTTTTAAAAACGACTTTTTATTGTTGGAAAGTGAACATGGGACAGTATTAAATCATATAAGCTTCACTTTGAGAATTATTCTTTTGAATTATAACAAGTAAATGCAGACAAGTGGGAGGGGATAGGTGGTAGGTGAGAACGGGGATTTTGAGCACCTGAGCTTCGCTGAAGAACAATACAAGATTACTCAAACATGAACAAATCAATTCAAATATAACTTTGAGTAAACTAATGATGAAGGAAGCCATTATAACAAGGTTAAAAACTTAGAAAAGTCAATTGGACATAATAGGTCCCCTTTAATTTTAAGTAAAAATACCGGATAGGCCAATACATCTTCTTCACTACATAAGCAATTACAGTATATCTTGTCATTTTAAAGGTGTAAGTTTTTGAAATTTGTCATTTACATATTTTTGTTACAGTAAATAGATAATATATGAAAATGTTACAAAATATAGTTTTATCTTTCTTTTTTGTAGAAAATTCCAGTTCTACGGTGTAGCTTTAAGCAAGACTATTATTATATTATGATAATTATTTGTTACAATTGTGAAGATAATTTTTACGATTTGTGCTTTAACTGGAGTTTTTTTTTTCCCTCAAACATATCACTTTGTTACTGAGTGAACTCATCTCTCCACAGATCTGACTTGTAACCTGGTAGCATCAGTGCACCTTTAGCTAAATGAAACAACATCTGCTCCAGTGACCTGGTTCTCTCTCTGGTTTCTCACTGCACAGTCACATGGCTTGAACTGCTTTGCCCTGTGAAGACTCTGATCTGGTTTGCATCAGGTCTGCAGACTGCAATTACCCAAAACACTGTCTCTGCTGCTACAAGCTGACTAAACACCTCCTCTCTCTCTGTCCTCACTCACTCTCCCTGTATTTCTGGTCTCTTTCTGTGGTCTAACTGTCTCTTTGGTCTTTTTTTTTTTTTTTTTTTTTTTTTTAACTCAGGTCTCTCTCTCTGTCTCTGTTAGTCTCTGGTCTTTGTCTCTATCTCTCTCTACTTTCTCTCTCTCGCTCTGTTTCTGGTGTCTCTCGCTTTCTGTTGTCTCTTTCTCTCTCTGTATTTAGCTCTCTCTAGACTCACCTTCTTTCTCTGTCTTTCTGTCTCTCTTTCTCTTGCTCACTTTCTCTGGTCTCTCTCTCTTATGTCTTTCTCTCTCTCTCTCTCTGTCTCTTTTTCTCTCTTTGGTCTCTCTTTCTCGTTGGCCTTTCTCTTTGTCTTTCTCTCTGTCTCTAACTCTGTTCTCTGTCTTTGGTCTCTCCATCTGTCTCTCTTTTTTTTCTCTCTCATTGTATTCTATCTCTGATCTCTCTGTTCTCTCTCTCTGGTTTCTTTCTCTCTCTCTCTCTCTTCTTGGTCTTTCTCTCTGTCTCTATCTCTGCGGTATCTTTCTTTGGTCAATCTGTCTCTCTCTACTCTCTCTCTCTCTCGCTCTTTGGTCTCTTTCTCTTGTCTCTTTCTTTCTATGTCTCTACTCTCTCTAGACTCTACTTCTTTCTATCTATCAGTCTCTCTCTCTTTCTCTAGTCTCTCTCTCTCTGGTTTCTCTCTCTATGGTCTTCTTTCTCTCGGTTTGGTCTCTCTTTTTGACTTCTTTTTCTGTCTCTATTTTTCTCTCAATCTCTATTTCTCTTTCAGGTCTCTCTCTCTCTTTCTCTCTGGACTCTCTTTATCCCTCTCTCTCTGGACTCTCTTTATCTGTCTCTCTCTCTGGACTCTCTTTATCTGTCTCTCTCTCTAGACTCTCTCTTTCCCTCTCTCTCTCTAGACTCTCTCTTTCCCTCTCTCTCTCTAGACTCTCTCTTCCCCTCTCTCTCTGGACTCTCTTTATCCCTCTCTCTCTCTGGACTCTCTTTATCCCTCTCTCTCTCTGGACTCTCTCTTTACCTCTCTCTCTCTGGACTCTCTCTTTACCTCTCTTTCTCTGGACTCTTTCTTTACTTCTCTTTCTCTTGACTCTCTTTATCCCTCTCTCTCTCTGGACTCTCTCTTTACCCCTCTCTCTCTCTGGACTCTCTCTTTCCCCTCTCTCTCTGGACTCTCTCTTTACCTCTCTCTCTCTGGACTCTCTTTATCCCTCTTTCTCTCTGGACTCTCTTTATCCCGCTCTCTCTCTCTCTGGACTCTCTTTATCCCGCTCTCTCTCTCTCTGGACTCTCTTTATCCCTCTTATCTCTGGACTCCCTTTATCCCTCTTTCTCCCTGGACTCTCTTTATCCCTCTTTCTCTCTGGACTCTCTTTATCCCTCTCTCTCTCTGGACTCTCTTTATCCCTCTCTCTCTCTGGACTCTCTTTATCCCTCTCTCTCTGGACTCTCTCTTTACCTCTCTTTCTCTGGACTCTCTTTATCCCTCTCTCTCTCTGGACTCTCTTTATCCCTCTCTCTCTCTGGACTCTCTTTATCCCTCTCTCTCTGGACTCTCTCTTTACCTCTCTTTCTCTGGACTCTCTTTATCCCTCTCTCTCTCTGGACTCTCTCTTTACCCCTCTCTCTCTCTGGACTCTCTCTTTACCTCTCTCTCTCTGGACTCTCTTTATCCCTCTTTCTCTCTGGACTCCCTTTATTCCTCTCTCTCTCTGGACTCTCTTTATCCCTCTCTCTCTGGACTCTCTCTTTACCTCTCTTTCTCTGAACTCTCTTTATCCCGCTCTCTCTCTCTCTCTGGACTCTGTTTTTTGTCTTTCCCTGTCTTTGGTCTCTCTCTCTGTCTCTCTCCATGTCTTTTCTCTCTGTCTCTCTCTCTCTCTCTCTCTCTCTCTCTCTCTCTCCTCTCTCTCTCTCTACCTCTCTCACAGCAGACCAGACTCTTTCTTCTCTCCTCTGGCCCTCGTACAGTCAGCAGTCCTTTTTCTGGAAACACAGAGGCGACGGCGAGATTACGTGCGGCTGATTTGAGGCCAAGTGGCGGTTGTGTTTGAGAAGGGAGAGACAGAGCAGGAGCAGGAGGAGGGAGAGGAGGAGAGCTTGTCAGTGATTATTGGAGCTTCTGGAGGAGCTGGGGTGTGTTGTGTCGCTGCTTGAACATGACAGAGAGCTGCGCTGGTGCTGCTGGGTTCAGGACTTCTGTGTGGGCTTTGGCAGAGCCTGTGGTCTCTCTGCCCCACAACACTGCAGCAGCGACTGTCACTGCTGTTTGGAAACATACAGGCAAGATGAACTCTGCAGAGCAACTGGAACTGCCAGACACTGATGTAGTCGTATTCTGAAGTTTGGACAATGGCGCAGACATAAACTGAAAAAACAAACAAACACACACTATGCTGGTTAACATGTTTGTATCGCAAATGTCTGAAAGGTCTGAGAGTGTCAAATAAGAAAATAAAAGAAAACACATTGAAGTTTGAGAATGAGACTATGTGTATTTTGGTCATTTATTTTATGAAATGATGATTTATTTGAGAAATCAAGATTATTTAAACCCCTTATCATTATGTTCTTTTCCCTCACACGTCTGACTAAAACTAAAATTCAAACTAGAACAGTTTTTGAGCTTTGGGGCACAAGCAAATGTCTGGAGTCTTTGTGAAGCTTTAACCTTGTAGTTTTAGCTTTAATGACTCAAAGGTTCTGGTCAGAAAAGAGAACTTTCTCCAAACAAAAGAAAAACATAATCTAATTTTCTTTTTTTTTTTTCCATAAAATAAGGATGGTAAAGTGGTGTTTACAGCTGAGACCAGAATGAGTCTAGATTTGGCATATTTTGGGTTTTGACCATTCTTCTGCAAAAGCTGAAGGTAACTGAGGTAAAAATAGTTTTAGGGACCTAAAATACTTAAAAAAAATTGGAAGAACCTATGCATGAAAAAGCCCTATTCAAATTGTTTATTTGTAACTTTAGAGTAGAAAGTAGAGTCTGATTCATCCTAGAATGGCTTATTTAAATGCAATGTTCTTTTTCTTTTAACTTTTCCAGGTGCTCATAGTTTTTTTTATCAGATATTGAACAAAAATCAATCAAGAAAAAATGGGATAGCACGGTAGCACAGTGGTTAGAGCTATGGCTTCCCAATAAGGAGGTCGTGGGTTCAACTCATGGGTCGGACCATGTCGACATCTCACGATCTCTCTGGGTGGAGTTTGCATGTTCTCCCTGTGTCACAGTGGGTTTTCTCAGGCTACTCCGGTTTCCTCCAGAAACATGAATGTTTAGGCTAATTGGGCATCACTGTAAAGTTCGCCTAGTCACCGCATGCATCTCTGATCAATTCCATCACGTACCGACCAATCCGATTAGTGTATTTTTGGTCGTGTCATTTAGGTCAAAATATAAAGCGTTTTTTTGCTTCAGTCATTGATTCTGCAGAAATCCATAATGTTTTTCAGTTCTGCATGATACTTTTTCCATATTTTTCTATGATTTTTTTTTTTTTTTCATTATAAGCAGCCATCTTGGTTTTCATACAGGAGACGATGTCCCTGATTGGCTAATTTATCTGTCAATCATACCCACTGAAATCCGAAGAGGGACATATTATGCATTGTCTGTATTTTTCAGGCAATGAAAAAATAAGTTCCCACCTTAAGTGTTACAAGGGGAAAGTAATGAATGCATGAATGAATAATGAGCTTTTTTGTTGTTACCAATACAAGAGATGGGTATATTCTGGTTTTAACTTGATCTTTTTATCTCTAACAAACTGCAAATATAAAAAAGTCAAGCTGAGGCATGGTTTCAGTTCTCCAAAAATCTTGTCTGCTTCATTCATTTGTATGCACCGCTTTCTGTCCCGGCATTACTCGCCCTTCTAAGCCACGCTTCAAGGCCGCTGCTCTCAATTTGACACCAACTTTGACCTGTTTAGACGAGCTCCCCTCCGGCTTCAATAAGAAATAACCTCCTTTGTTATCATTTCAACAGCCTCTGCTCTCAGCACCAGTCGGACGGCACATTTTCTCTCTCTCCCGCTCTTAACAAAGCTGTAGCGATCTGTAAATACATGTCAGGTGCCTTTTCCTATTTCCTAAAGAGAGGGCCGTGTCAGTTCTTTGTAGCGCCACAATGGCCCTGTCTGCGCCCGCATATGTTTTATTTTTAATTCAACACGGCGCGTTTTGGAAAAGCCTCGTAGCGTGTCACATCCGAGCGGCGTTCCCAAGACGCTGCCAACGAAATCAAACGCAAAATAGAGCAAGAGAGGGAGCAGATGTTTCACACCAGCGATGACGTTTTTGTTTGGTGCTTATCTTTGATGCTGCCAACCTGCGATAAAGTGAGTGACAGTGGAGTTTAGGCAGAGGAGGCAGGAGGAGGTGTGCAGAGACAGAAGTGTGTGGAGTGGTATCGCTGTAAGAATTAGGTCTTCTTTGTTACTTGAATTTTTAACATTTTAGACTTATTTGTCCATAGTGTTTTCAATCTATCATCTTTTCTCCATGAATATGATTAGAATTTGCCTCTAGGATGTTATATGATTGTCCTTCTAAATTAACCTGTGTGCGAGCCAAGCAGATGTGGAGGGATGTGCTCGGTCACTTTAGGTTTTAATTGTATTTATTTATTGTTTGCTTGTTGCAGCTGTTATCGCTCTCATAGCAACAACTCCCAGATGGCATGAACCTTTCTGTTTACAGTTTGCATCTTCTGACATGTTTGCGTAGGTTTCCTTCGGGTGCTCCAGTTTATGAAAGCTTCTATATCAGACAACGATCGGTAAAAGGTGATTTATACCACGGTCACTTTTGTATTCGTCAGAGATGTGTACAACGCCAACATGACATGTCTTATTAGCTGCTCTTCCCAGACGTACTCAGCCTGGTAGACCTTACCGGTCCACGGCAAACACAGAGAACATGCAAACTGCCAGTAGAAAGCCTCATACCCCATGCCGCTCGGTGGTCGCTGGAGAAGGCTGCTCCTCTTACAGGAGAGTTGGAAGCAACCTTCATCAAAGTGCGTGGGCCTTGCTTTCTGATTTGTATTGCTTCTTTGATCCATCGTTTGTATTTGTTTGTTTTGTGATTAATAATCCGGGAGCTCCAGTTTCCCCTTCAACTAAAAACATGTCCAGTAGCACCTCGTCTCTCTCCTCTCCAGGACTACAGAGGTAAATTAGCTTTAAAAGCTAGAATCTGGTACAAGTATCTCTGCCGTTGTGCTTAAAGTGATTTCACATTGTTCTAATACAATAAAACCTTAATTTTGACAACATCAACCTTGAGTCTTTAACAGAAAAGTGACAAAAGACAGCTCTGAAGAAAGAATTTTAAAGGACAACAGAAATATTTTTCAAATATGTACAGACTCTGTGAGGTCTCTCGTCAAGATTGGTGCTAGCAAACCATCTGCTGACAGTAAAAGAAATTATCATTTGTAAAGAAATCCTAGCTTAGTCTGCCGTTACACAGGCGTGCAGTTGTAATAAATATAGTTTGAGTAAAAGTTTATCTTTACATACAGTCTTATAAACAAAGCACATACTGTATCTAGATTGCTTTTGTTGATGTCATCTGTGCAATTTGAAACCAGTTGTTTTCTGAGGCTTAGAGATTAAACAACATACTTGAATAAGGCATAATGCATTCTATGTGTGATTTTGATGTGGGAACAATGTTCAAAGCTCAAAGAGCAAAATTGGTATAATATGTGTAGCTTAAATCAATACATCTTAAGCCCTTTTGTCTAGTGCAGAGACATGTAATCTAATTTGAAGTCTTTTGTTTAACCTGGTGTAGCATCAGAGCAGAGCTGGCAGAGTGGGTGTTCATGGCAGAAAGGCCGTGTGCACAGCTGTGTTTAGGGAGCTGTGGGACTGTGTGTGTCAGACTCTTTCACTGTCAGAGAGAGAGAGACGAACGAGAGAGAGAGAGAGAGAAGGGGGGGGGGGGCTGTAGACCTCAGAACAGCTGGTTTAAACATTACCTGATGGTGCAGAAAAAGGGATGAGGAGTGAAGAGAGACAGATGAACAAAGAAGTTTGGAGATCGACAAAGATCTGTATTTATTGTCTATAAGTTCATGATCTGGTTTCATTAGGTTGTAATTACACAACATATTTAAGGCAGATTGTCTAATACAAATTGAGTTCAGTTAAAATGAATATTGTCTAAATGCAGTTTTTGTCAAGTTGGTCTAGATTAAACATGTGTGAAATGACCTGCAAGTGCAGACTCTTGCTCACCATCTGGCCTTATGGCTTTCTCACACTCTGAAACGTGACTATAACCTTTTGTGTTGACAATAGGACATTTGTGTATATAAGAATAATTCCAGCTCATTTTAGTACTTTTACGTATAACCACCATGGTTGTCACGATTATTTTGAGTCAAAAGATTTATGTAAGATCAAATGCAAAGTAGACCATTTCAATCCAAGCAGTTTCAGTGACTTTCCTCTCATGTTATGGTCACGTGAAGGTTAGAAATTGTAAGGAGCTGATGAGTCTGTTGGTTGGTCTATAAAATGTATTGTACATCACACAGGCGTTGTCAAATATATTGCACTCAGTTAGCTTCAGAAGCTTTAATTTAGAAATAAGAGGGTCAGAAACACTATTTTATTTGGAAAATGCTTAGATAGCATTGTTTTGTAAGTTGCTTTAGTTTAGATTGTGACTCAAATAATGCACAATACAAAGTTAAAAGAGTTTGTGAATGCAAAAAGTGCCTTAGTTTAAAAAGTGTCACTTAAACTTAACCTATATAAAAGCAAAAATGAGCTTTGTGGAGAGCAAGAAGTGAGTTGCAAAGGCTTAAATACTTGCTTCCCTTTTCAAATACACCTGATAGTTTTTGTCCAGTCTGCTAATTTTGGCACTGTGTCTATTTCTATTACTTTGGTGTTTCTTTGTCTACAAACCTTGTCTTATCCGGAGCTCACACTCTCTTGTCCTGCAGTGTGAGACGTGACCTAAGTCTGTCCACCAAATAAACCGTCCCATCATGTTCAATAACAAGGTGACCCCGGAGTGCGCCCTGTCACTTTAACCAAGACGCCGGTGAAAAACAACATTTCCCATGATTCAGCTGGCTCTCAAAGTCTGACACTGGCTCACAATAAATAAGCCTTTGGAGTTATCTAATGCCCAGTGTGATGTGCGAGGATTGATGCGGCGTCGTTATTTCATCCTTACGACGTGATAAAGGGCTCGATAAATCCTGCAGACTGGAGTCACACTTGGGTCAGGTTGTTTTCCTCGCAGCTATTTAGTTAATTTATATTTTGTTTGGTTATGAAGATGTGTCGAGCTCGCAGGTGAAGAAGCAAGATGAGTGGTGAGCAAGTAGTAAATACAGTAAGTGGAGTTTAAAAGAACATCTTAAGGAAGACATTATCGCACCATAACATATTTAGGTCTTTGTTGTAAATGGATGGTAATCTCTAACAGCATGATAATTATAGTATAAACGGATCCACTGACTTTCTGTTCCACATCATTTTACCAACTCATTTGCTGTATTTGCACCTTTTCGTCATTGAATTGTTGTATAGTATGTTTGAAGCCAACACATATCACTCAAAAGTCTTATTTCCTATCATATCTGAATACAGTAGTGGGCAAGGATATGTCGTAAGTGAAAACATGGCTTTTCTGAAAATTTTAGCATCAGCTGCAGGACAATACAAGATTACTCTCCAATGCAACATAAACTAAAGAGGGACACTTTAAAACAGAGGTCCTTAACTTTTTCAACTTGCGAACTACTTTTAGAAACCCTAACAAACCGGAGATCTACCTATGGACTTACATTATTTTATTTATTAACAATGTTGAAAACAAAGATTTTTAAACTAGTCTCTAGCTTTTCAACACTGTTGGCCTATGTAGGCTTTCTTCAATCTGACTTGCATCAACAACAAACAAACTGAGTTTCCTTACTTTCCTCATCCTGCTGCTGCTTTCTCTCTTTCTCGTGTCCTGCTCCTCTTTCTACTCACTTTCTTGCTTCCTGCTTCTCTTTCCTGCACCATGCTCCTCTTTCTACTCTCCTGCCCTGTCGGCTTACGCTGTGCAGCTGCTGTGCGCTCCAGTTAGCCGACAATGGAGCATTTCTGCTGCAGCTAACGCTAACTAACACTTGTAGTTTGCACTTGTAGATCGTGGTTTTAGTTTGCGCTTGCTGGTCATGCTTATACGTAGCAGTTAAAGTTTATGTAAACAGACAGGGCTTTGGGATTGACTTCCACTGCCTCGAGATCTAGATCACAGGTTGGTGACCACTGTTTAAAAACTAGATTGAAAACTCAGAAAAGTGGATTTTACATAAGATGCCTGCAGCTGACCAATCACAGAGCACCATTGTGTTGTGGCAAAAGTTCTCATTCGAACTAAAACATGGCGGTGCTGACGGGACCTCATCTGGCCTATGTTATCTAAATTCCGGACTATTTTAACTTTTAAAAAACGTGCACACAAAGGAAATGTGTTATTTTGAACGAGAAAGCTGCTGTGCTTTTCTCTCAGTGAGTTCAACTAAAAATGAAGTTTTCGGCTATACTTCCAGGTTCAGACAGATCAAACAGCTTGATATGTTTCATAATTTTCTGTTTTCTGCCCTGATGGCTTTCAGCAGCAAGCAATCCAGATTAAAAATGTGTAGAACTCAATTTAGAAAGATGCACATACATTATTGATGAGCCACTCAGTTTACACATCCAAAACCCTCTTGAGTAGAGATGAGATTGTTGGACACTATACCACGGTGCAATATATGTCATTATTTTGAACTGGATAACCTTTTATTTCTTTGTATCTCCCTAAACGGTCTCTTTTGTGTGCTGTGCAGTGGTTTCAAACTGTTTTGTTCTCTAAAACCCCTTAAACTTGGTCTCTCCTTCTGAGTGGCCATCAGTAGAGTGAATAAATTAGTTTCTTTGTGGTATAATGCTTGCTATTATAAAATGTTTTGCTTTTGATTATTATCAAAATATCAAATGATTAAAATGTCACAATATTTGTTAGGCTTAGATAACACTTATCTTTGTTTTAGCCTGAACTCATAACCTTTGGAAATCTTGTTCTTTCAGCTATAATATTCCACAGTATAGCTTGAAAACATTGTAAATCACTGAATAAAGCTAATGTTTTAAATGTCTATATCAATAATAATATGCATTTGATTTTTCATCTCCGCATGATGTGACTTTAAACTTACTAAACTGCATGTGTTTGATGGAGAGAGTGAATCTTTTGCCTCTTTATGGCTCTGATTTGTCCCCACAGCTCCACAGGCTGAGCAGACGTGGACAGAGCAGTGATAAGACCTCTGAACAGATTTATGGAGCAGTGAGGAGGACCAGGCCGATAAAGCAGAGAGCCTCTTCACTCAACACTCTGGGACACTTCTGCTTAAATCACAGGCATTTAGAGCCACTGTAGAGCCACTTACACAGAGACCAGCTAAAGACAGACCAGCTACACCAGGAGAAGGCCAGGAGGAAGAAATACACAAGATCATGAAAAGGTCCAAATCTAGGAACCCCAGTAAAGCCTATTTATTTTAATAACAGGACAGTCATGCTACATTTGTTTACAGTAGTACAGTTTAAATGATTCAACAGATGATTTAAGTTTATATACCAAAGCTTATATGCCGGGATTTTCGGTCGACGTCACTTTCTGCTTTACTGCACATGCTCCATGCAAAAAGACCGCTCTCCATCTACTTAGCTGGGGAAACTTCTTTGACTAAAATAACAAAATGGGGTGAGAGCTGTTTTAATCAGTTATGAACTGGTCTGACAGACGTCTGTCTCGAAGCTTGAGACCGTGTTTTTCTTGCTGTTTTTTCTTGTGAATGCACCTTTTTAGGGCTGTAGGGGGAATTTCATTCACAAATGTTAAATTAGCAACATAACTTTTGTTTTTTTAGCAGACAACAGCCCTAGTTGGGGTTGTTCCTCCAGCTTGGTCAATAAGCTCTTTCTGCATGCCAGGTGAGCGCGCATCACTAGTGTTGATAAACAAAATTCATAAAGTAGTTTAGACAGATTGTAATGTAATCTCAGTATGTGGCCATACCAGCTTGTCAGTGTCTGAACCTGTTTGGATGGGAGACCACTGAACCCTTAAAAGTCACAGTAGGACAAATTCTGAACAAACTGTTGTTGTGCCCTTGGGCAGAGCACATGCTGCCTAGTATGAATCTGGTGCATGAATGGCAGAGTGGCCAATGATGCAAAACAGCCTCTCTTTCATCAGTCTGCCTCAGGGCAGCTGCAGCTGCAGTGGATTGCAACCATCTTGTGAGGAGTGAGGGAATGAATAATTCAAAATGTGAAGCGTCGTCGTGTGTTTTGAAAAGCGCTGTATAAATCCAATGCATTAATATTATTGTATGTAACAGAACTTAAACTACAGTTTCTCTTTTTATGAGCTGAACTCTTATTTATAAACACAAATTATTATCATTATTTTAGATATTGTTCACAAATCTGTGTTAGTGGGCACTTCATTGTTGCTGAGATAATCCATCCCACTTTACAGCTGTGACATTATGTTGTTGTGTTGTTTCACACAAGAATATTCCACGGTGTGTTCCAGCCTGGCCACAATAAAAGGACACAGTGAAATGCTCAGTTTTAGCACACTCACAAATGTCACAGATTTTAAGTGAATGTATAATGTCCACCAGAGCTGCTCTGAATGTTCTTTACTGTGTCCATGTTTCTGTCTCCCAGCTGTTGTTGAGCTGTTTGTTGCAATACTGAAATGTTCCTATTGTGGAATACTTAAAGGATACCTTATATTATCTTATCATAAGCCATCTCCAAAGGTGTTTCAAAGGATTTGACTGTGCTGTAAGTTTTGAGTTTGTATTTTGTTCGCTGTAACTTGATTATCAGTTAACCAGAAGTATTTACAAACAGCAATTCAAATTCACAATGTTCTGATCCTCTGCTCAGCATCTGTGCTCTTTCAAAGCCATTGAGTCAAGTACTGCTTATCTTCATCTTAAATAACAAAGCCCCACAGTCATCGAAGGGGACAAAGCATCACAAAACACTACAAATTGACTGGGTCCCCTCTTGTTTCTCTCTTGTTTCTCTGAGTAAACAGTGTGAACGAGCAGCTCTCTTCCCCTGCGTTTATTTCGACCCAAAATAGTTCCTGATGGAGTCGTCAGCTCTCGGTCGCTCGCTAATGGTTTAATTATGTCCATCTGGAGTGGGCGGGGCCGGGGACAGAGCCCTCCCTCTCACTCCTCTGGTGATTTGTCTTCCCATGAGCCTCAGCGGAGATGGGCCAGGAGTTCTACAAGTCTTATAAACACTTCCAGTCTGTAAAATGTCACCTTTATCATTCAATTATGAGAAGTTTGTAAACTAAAGACAATATGCAGTGCCATTAAAAAGTGTTTGCCTTCTTTTTGTTTTTCCTATCACCAAACAGACCAAAATACTAGTCAAACACAACACAGGTAAACACAAAATGCAGTTTTTGCTTCTATATAAATGTAACCAAACAGCAATATTTCATATTAAGCTTACCTAATGCATTGAGCCTCTGAACTGCTCAGCATTATGTGTTTTACATATTTTCCACAGCTGTTTGGAGTGAGACGTGCTTACAGCAGTTAGCCACAATTTTAACAACCACAACAAACAAAGTTAGTGGAGCTTGGTGAATAATCGGTGCATTATTAGACAATTTAATGACAGTCCTGTCTGATTTTGATCTGAATAGACACATTGACAAGAGATCCAAATTGATTACTTATTTAATGGTAAAAAACAAAAATGGATATAGAAATTGAAAGTTTTATTAATAACCCGAAAAATCGAAACCTAAATTGCCATGTGTGGAAAAAAATAAATTGCAGATAGTTTTTACTTTAACCAATCTTTGATCTACAAACATGAACTCTATAACTTTAGTCTTAGTTACATCTACGCCTGTCCGTCCATGGGAGTGGATCCCTTCTTCACTGTGGTTCTCCTCGAGGTTTCTCTTTTTCCCTTAGGTTTTTCCTTGCCAGAAAGAATGTCTAAGGACAGGGATGCTCTGGACAATCATTCATCTGCTCTACTAATAATCTGCCTTGACATGCTTGATCAAATGTTTCATTGAATGTGTATTGTTTATTGAAATTGTTTTATTTTGATGTCCTATTATTCATATTTGCTAAATTAATAATCTTGGGAAGTCTTCAGAGACACTGTTGTTGTGATTTTGGGCTATACAAAAATAAATTGATTTGATTTGATTTGTGTCTGCTTCACCCAAACAGGAACAGGAAGTACTGGAGTGCCCAAACTTTTTTTCCTTGTTAGTCCAAAATCAGCAGATTTCCCTTCTAGGTCAAAATACATTACACTGAAGCAAGGGCCAAATCTAACTTTGTTTTGCATTTGAACAAAAAAAAATGAGAAGACATGAAGATTAAATTGTCTTTTATAAACATGTTTTAGTATTTTTAATACTAAATGTATCATAAAGACAGTTCTAACAAACCTGAGTACTCCTTTGCTTCACTTTGGGCGCCTCTGATGTAAATACCATGTCTGTATGGTAAGCTTGCAAGTTAAAAGGTACAATATAATATTCTAAGTTAATATCTGACACAAAGTCAAAGCAACATACTACAGTCGGCTATCATAATTTGTTTAAAGTTGTTTCTGGCCAACACTTCATCTTTGTTCGCTGATTGGGCAACTGTACTTCCTGGTTTTGGAGAATCGTCTGCAGTTCTGCATTACCTGACCTGGCAACTGGAGTGAATAAGAATTGCACTAGCATCACTAATAGCAACAAAATACCATTTCACCATCCAACTGTGCCCCTTTAATTGCCATTTTGTGCACAATAACGATCATTAAAAAAAGTGTTTTGTTTGTTTAATCCAAAACAAACTCGACGCCAACACAAAAGCAAACGTATATCTTTTCCAGTTTCCATTAGACTTAATTAATCCACGTTGTGAGTTGGACTAACATTTGTCCAACTTTTCCCTGATTGTGACCTCTGACCTCCTGTTCTCGTTCATATCATTAGTTTAATATGAAGCACTTTTGGATCACGTCGAGTCTGATTTGCACCTAATGATGTCGTCTACAGAAGTTTGTGCCGCTGAATGCCTTTGTTAGCCGGAACATCATTACTCAGTCTGTGTATTGTTAGCAGCGCGCTAAGCTAAATTCCCCTGCCACCGAGATGACATTGAATTACTTGTTGAAGAATTGGGTCAATAATGAGCGTGAGCAGTGACAATGCTCCAGTGTTCCAGGCTGTCTTGTACCAGTTCTGATGATTAAATTCACTCCACGGGCTAAAGACAGTCTGATAATTCAGTCTGTTAGTGCTGCTACGAACATCTGTGATAACTCTGCTACAATCACGGCTACGTACGACTGGTATTACTATAGGTTTAGGTATAATGTTTAAAAGCATTATTTTAAAATACATTTGAAAATTATAATATTCTATTTATTCCCCTCCCGAGAGTGAACACCTAGTCAAGAGATGTAAGCCTTCTAGTGACACTAGAGGAGTTTTGGCCTCATACTAGACCCAATATTCTCTCTGTATCCATCTGGAACTTGACTCACTGAAAGCATTTGGGGAAAAGGTGGGATGTTTAGTGAAATACTTCGAGCTGATTGGGCGTTAGGGCCTACCTTATTTGTGCTTAGCCCATCACAGCAACGAATTGTAATGGTGCATCCCAGGACTGCTCTTCTTTCAAAAGAAATTACTTCGTTTTTCTGCTAAAACGCATCAAAAAGCAGCAGAAAATATACATCTACGGTAGCACCATCTTTGTTTAGCTTGAAACAGACTGGCCACAAACCGTCTTAGTCGCCCTGCTACAAAGTGATTGGGCCTCAAAACCAGGCTTCTGTGATGGGATTGGGCTGAAACACTGTGGTTCAGACTCCCAAACCAATCCAGCTGTTGGAAGGCCAGATGGTTTATCTCGAGTTTGTGAATTCACAAATATCGCAAGATAAACCACCGGCTGGCCAGTTTGCCAAAATGATGTAAAACAGCTCAAAAATAGAGATTTACTTTCTGTGTAAAACTGCAAAACTGATCAAATTTGATTCTTCATGGTTAGATTGTAATGCAACAAGCAGTAGATAGTTGTGAACTGGCTAGTGACTATTTTGAACCACATGTGTTACTGTGGATCTAAATATTGTGAACAAACACAATTAATGACAGACAAGTGGGCGGGGATAGGTGGTAGGTGAAGAAAGGGCTTTTCCAACGCTCAATCATCAGCTGCAGGACAATACAAGATTACTCAAACGTGCAGGAGTTGTTCTTAATCAAACTTTGAGCAAACTAATGATGAGAGAAGGTGTACGTAAGGTCTTTGAAAAATAGATTGTACACAGTAGGTCTTCTTTAAGCCTGAAGTTCCGCTCCACAATTTCAGGGCCCGAACTCACCATATTTGCAAGTTACTGTGACAATTTTTTCTCTGGTTTCTCTGCCTTGTGACTGTGACTCTTAAAATGTACAAAAACGCACTTTGTGCAAACCTTTTCGTTTCCTCAGATCCACATAAAGCTTTACTTCTAATGACTCTCCGCTCTCCTGTGGCCTTTACAAGCCCAGTTTAATCTCCTCATGTTTTAGTGTTGACAGCACGCCTCTTGTAGTCCTGTGGTTTTATTTTGATACCAGACCTGGACTCGTGTTTTGGAATCTGAGAAGAAGTATCTGATTTTAAATTCTGCCTAATTTGTCTTGTTGGATCAGAATATATTTGGCATCTGTGAAGTTCTGGCAATACCTCTTCAAAATCTGAAATTTTTTGACAAAATTAAGTTCAGATAGAGCCCATATGAAAGTTTATTTTGAAATATTTAGACATTTTTTGTGTGCAAGAATAAAATTTGATTCTTCACAAAGCCTGCAATCTCTTATACGTATTTAATTTCTCAATAATACTTGAATCATATGACCTGTAACCTGCTTGTACAGCTGTGATGTCATTATATTCTATTCTAATAACATTGTATACTTATTAAGAAAACATCTTTATGAATAGGACCAAACTGCAACCGCCCACCTTAAAAGTTAAAGCAAAATCATAGATTATAACAAAAAGATTTATCACGACACAAAGACTTCAATGAGAACAAATTGTGTTCTTTCAACTCCTGAAATCAAGCTCCAGCAAATGTATGAAAAGACCGACTCCTGAATAAGACCTGATTGGTCTTTCCTGCTCCTGTATCAAAGCGCAGTGCATTCTGGGTCACCTGTCTGCTTTTAAGCGCTGTCACGTTTAAGCCGCGCATGCAGAAATGGTCCATTGCTTCTCAGGTGATTTCACATGAGAATGGAGCTCTGCGCGGATGACCCACTTACCTTTTTACTCCCGAAACGGCTGCGTTGTGTGAGTGAAGGTCCAGATGACGACTGCAGCTCGTACACGGCCTGGAAAGAAAACCAAATGTTCTGTGATCATGTGTTTTGTAAGGACGTCTGAATATAAAGGCAATGATGTGACTGGGCTTATGACCATTCTCACTGACGACCTGCTTTTATTGTGGCTGGTGTCAAAGCCTGAAGAGTTTAGCCTCTCGAATCAGCTGTAACTAATATATTGAGCAGGGAAAGTACACATTTTTTTTAAAAGAACATATTTTTGAGCTGGTCACTTTGTTATACACACTCTATTTCTATATGTGAGTTGATATTCTTTCACTAGCAAGGACCACACCACAACGAAGAATGCAATTAAGATATTTATTGATGATTGATTGATGGCTGGATCGGCAGACTGTGGATGGGGGCTCCGTGTTTCAGGACACCCCCACCTGTAGATGGAGATGTCTTCAGCAGGAGGACAGATGAGATGTGGGGTGGGAGGGTGGAGTCGAGAGATCTGAGACAAGACATGTTGTTAAGAAAGGGCGGTTTAAGTAGAGGCTTCTGGGTAATTGGAGGTGTGTCCGAGAAGACAAGCAAGGCGTGGTTTCTTCCGAGAAAAGGCTGTGGTCCTGCTCCTGAAACTTAGTTAATTTCATTAACTCCTATACCCTTTTGAGCCTCAGAAATGTCCCAAATTCGTGAAATCATCTAGACATGCGTTAACATATTCCTTTCCTGACATTGAAAACACATGGCTGTCATGTGTTTTGTTACATCAGAATTTGGCAGGAAATATGTTGTTGTAATACACCTTAGAGAGTTCAAATAGTAGAAAATCTTCTTCTTGCCTTGAAGGACTTTTACATTGCAAAAAAGTTATTATCTAGTCTTGAATCAATCTAATAGAATTAGAAAACACCTCCTTATTTTAGCTGTTTTAGCCAGATTAGAATAAAAATGGAAGCTTATTTCACTTGCCTTTTTTGAGAGATTTTAGCTTGAATCAAATTTCCCTATATGGTGAGTAAAATGTCTTACTAAATCTAATTATTTGGTTTGAAAAAAGAGCAAAATTACTGATGCAAGGCAGAAACACATCGAAACAAGTAAATTATTCTGTTTCAAGTCCATCAAGTATGTTGCCCGGAAAATCCAGATGACATACAAAATGTCCATCTTTCGAATTTCAGTAGGAGTGATTGACAGATTAATTAGCCAATCAGGAACCTAAATTTCTGCTTGTGACAAAAATACATTGAAAAATATGTAAAAAATAAATATACAGCAGAACTGAAAACAGTACAGTTTTGCAGATCGGTGAGCGAAAGCAAAAAACTATTTTAATGTGAGTTGAGTGAAGTTAGATTTTGGTCTAAATTACAGACGACCAATCAGCTTCATTATTTCATCTGCATCACACAAATAAGCTAATCTGACTGGCCGGTACGTTGTGTAGTTGATCTGACACGCATGCGGGGGAGTGGTGACCAGACCCACTCTTCACAATTTGTTGAATCGTGGGCAATCAAGTATGACCATCTCATCCAAAAATCCAGATTTTAGAACATTTTAGTCAATCTAGAAATACATTTGACATTCAAATTGTTTTATTAAAATCGATCATAGATTTTCAGTTTTCCGGAGGCACAATCAGGTTTGTTGCTGTATTTCACCAGAGCCTCGTCGTTACTGTGACCTTGCAGTGGATTATGAAGCGCTGTATCTCTATAAATGGCATGTCTAATGTGTGAGAATGTGAGAAGTGACTTGCAATAATGGCGTTTTCCAAGATGTCAGCTTCTACAAAGACCGAGGTCCCTGGGTTCCCTTTTAAGTATTGCCCAAAGAGGAGGTTTTTAAGAAAGCGATTAGGTTCACAGACAGCGGGACAGGAGGAGCGGGTGTGGGGGGGCGGTAAGATGGCCGCCGGGGGGAAACGGTATCAGGCTCAATTATGACGGGCAGTGGAGCGCCTCGCAGGAGCAGATGAGCTGAGCGGCCGGCCCAGCGGAGGAGTCGTCTGATAACTGATAATCCCGGGATGAAGGCGGACGGACCGGAGCAGATGGAGCCTCTCGTCTGAGCCAGGTGTGAAGGCCGATCTCCGAAAAAATACAGTTTATAGGAAAAAGCACAGGCAAAAGTGTGTGACTGGTTAGGCTATGTATATTTACAGATAATTATAACTAAAAGTCCCACAGAGGGTTCAACAGTTTGTGGATTTTGGTGAAGTTAAACATTTTACTAGCACATGCTGTTTCCATCCCTATAAAAAGTGCTTATTTTATAAACAATAAAACGTGTATTTAACTCTGCTTCCACCCAGTTGTTCTTTTTGGGTGTTGGTTTCCCAGCCTGTTCTCATGTGTGTCTATGCAAAGCAATTTTAAACAGTGTGCATGTTTTATTACGCAATTTCTCTTATTTGCGTGCCTTTTTTGCGAGTTGCTACCTCAGTTCATTTCCATAGTGAATGTAAAGACGTGTTATTATTCATGAAAATTAACAAAATCCTAATCTGAACCAACTCCCAAGCCACAGGGCTAAACTTACCTCTGTAACTTCAGATCTAAACGTATCTGTTAAACCCAAAGAAAACCTCCTGTGTGTCGTGAACTAAAACACATGTCTTTGCAACGCTTAAAAGACACACAAGAATATGACGTTTTCACATAACGTGGTATAGACACACAATCTATGAGAATTTCTGCAAGAACACTGTTGACTTGAAGTCATGATGCTGCTGATGCTGGGGAGGGCACTTGTCTTGTCCAAACCTTAGTTGGGTGTTAACATTTAATCAATGCTAAAGATAAAGCTTAAACAAAGTCTGAATTACCTCAACACATTTCATGTTGGTCTGCAATAAACTTTCCTTTAGTTACTTTTCCATATCTCATGTGAATTTTGCATGGAAATGAGTCACATGGACTGGAGCAGAGAAAATGTTGACTGCACTTTCTGTGTCTTTGAAGTGGCAGAAGAAAACTGCCAGGAAATGTTGTTGATCTCTTCGTGAATCGTCAGCACAATACAAAACATGATGTGGGAAATCTGGTCCACGTGGAGAGGATATGTCTGCAGATGTTGTCCTCGCTGATGTGACAAGCATTAACCGAGTTTGATGGAGGTCAGACAGTTCCATGTCTTCCTGGGTTAATTTTTGGTCTTCCAACATGTTTTCTTTTTAGCTAGAGCTTCAAGTGTCTGGCTTCGCTCTGCTCATCTGGTGGATTTTGACAAAACAATCATCTGATAAATTTTTGGTTTATTTAGGTACAGCAGTTTTTTCCAATCAGATCAGGAACCTTTAGATACATTTACAACTCGAGTGTCGTTGGGAAGAATTACCTCCACTTTACTGAATTTAAGTGAAGTGGATCTCTGTTAAATTTTGACTTAACTGAGCTGTTCTCAAACTGCGAGAAGGGTTGACTTTTTTAGACATGGTGATTAGATACATGTAGTGATTTTTCTGCTGCATAATAAAAAATGGTAAAAAAGTACCATTCTGCTCTACAATTGGATATAGTGACGCCTAAAAGTGACTAAAATATATACTAATCAACTTTGCAATGACATTTTCCTGTTTATTCTGTCATGTTAAATCTAATAAAACATATAATAGACCCTTTAGTCTAATCTCTAATAGAAGTAATGCACTCCACTGTCTTTACTCAGTCATGCTAATGCGAGGAATACGACTGAACAATAATAGTGAACATTGTACTTCAGGATTATGAACGAGAGAAAACCTTCGCAGAGACAAGCCTACTGTATGAGCCTGTTTGATTTCCATTGAGGCGCTGGCTGGTGGTCGTTGGACTGTTAACAGGTTTTGTCAAAGAAAATGAAGTCGGGCGTTCCTCACAGTGGAGCGAGGGGGGGCACAGAGGCTAGCTTAGTCCAGACATGTTAGCTTCACTGGGCTGCTGGAGTCAGACGCGTCACCATTCTGCAAACACGATCATTTCTTTTGACTTTTCCATTACCTTTGAGCGGAACATGGCTGCCTTCATTGTAACGAACACTACAGCCTGCATAAATCTGAGTAGACCTGTAAAGAAATGTATGTGTCTTTTCACACTGTAAAATAAACATGCATCTTGGGCTTTATACTGATGATTGGTTTGGTGAATTTTATCAGACACAAGTCAAGTTGCAGTGTATGAAGAGTTAAATAAAAGCTTAATAATTACAAGAAGTAAAGCGAGTTCCAAAACAAACAAAAAATAAATTGCAGATTTTTTTTTTCCACTTTTTTTTTCTTTTCTTTCTTTTTCTTGAATGTTTTTGTTGGATTAAAAACATTACAAGTGCATGTCTTTACTCTGAGCAGGCATGTAGCTTCCTAAAATCAGGTATGTCCAAACTGCAGCTTGAGGCCAAATGTGGGCGCTCTGGACATTTTTTTTTTTTTTTTGCCCTCTGACGTCCTACTAGATTCGTCCAAATGACAAAAAATATATATATAGTTTTTAATGTAAAATTTGATCAATTCTTGTATCACAGTCAAAATAACAAATATTTTGATGTTATATAAAACTAAAATGAATATTTACTGTGAAAAAAAGTTTGAATGCCCCTGAGGGGTCTTAAACTTACGGCCCAGGGGCCAAATGCGGCCTCCAAGATGATTTAATGTGGCCCCGGGAAAATTTCTGATTATTATGACTTGACAATGATCTGCCACATCATTTTAACCCAATGTGGTTTAGCATACAATTTTTAGCGTACCATCACAGCCCTCTTGTCTTTAAAACCTCTAAAATGCACTAGAATATAATAAACTGAATACAGTTTGTCCTGGGAAGAACAGTTTGATCCTGCTGATCGACTTTTATATATTTTTTATGACATGAAGAACTAAATAATTCAAAAAATAATAGAATGAAAGATATACAGTATATGCTTTATAGAGGTTAGCCTTTTTTATACAGAATGTATAATCAGGCCTATTTTTTAAAATGCGGCCCTCAATCGTCCAACTCTAACGACAGACAGACAAATGTTCGCTTCGGGAAATTTACAAATTAACCTAAACATTCATGTTTTAGTAGACTGGAGGAAGTCTGAGCTCCTGGAAAGAACTCATGGTACCATGGGTAGAGCATGCAAACTCCACCCAGAAAGATAATGAGAGGATGATATGTCTGACTCGAGATTCGAACCTACAATCACCTCAAAGCTTTAACAACTCTGCCACTGTGCAACCTTAATAATTACAACAACGTCAGTAACATCTGCTTTTTTTCCTGGTTTGCCATAATAAGCCACTTTATCCTACTTTTCCTTCAATATCCCACATCCTGACTATGCTTTTCCAATACAAAGCACACAGAAAACTCAGAATTCTGCTCTCATCTCATACGCAGACCTCCCTCTCTCTCTCTCTCTCTGATGGTTTCATAGTTTTGGGGCATTCCTCTGCAGCTCCAAACAACTCCCCCTTTTATCCATCACAACCATCTCCTTTAGTAGCAACATTTTTATCCACAAATTTCCCATTGATGTTTTTTAGCTCTTTTCCTGGGTTTTGTTATTCACGCCTGGCGCCCAAACACCAGTGAAACATGGTTGTGTTTTGTAGCTGCAGGTGGAGAGACACTAAGCTTGTTCTGACTGGTGTGGTACTACTGGGAACACATTTATTTCAATTGTAATGAGTAAAATAAACTTGAATATACCTACTTACTAAAGCTTAAGATAAAATACATTTGCTCCACAGTCAAATTTCTCAAAGGCAGTGTTTTTTGTAAGCCTACTTGGTCGTACTTGGGTTATAATTACTTCTCTCGTAAAAACATCTTCCATCTTGTATTTATTTGAAGTGAATTTGCAGTCGGTGCACAAATGTCACTTCCAGCACTGGCCTCTTCACACTGGTCCAAAATCAGCTGCAGTTTTTCACTTCGTCAGTGCTGAGGCCGTGAAACCATGACAAGCAGAACAAAGAGGTGAACTTTACCTCCTGCTTCAGTTTCGCTCTGAGATGAAGCAAAAATACAGTTTAAAAAGAAACCAGGAGTCTTTGGTAGAAAGGGTCAGCAAGTTAATGTATTTCTCTGTAATATTAACCTTAAAACATATAGCAGTACTCACAGAAAAAGTCACATATCAAATAGAAATGTATTAATGTTGCAAAAATAGCAGTACCAAACATTTTCTCTTCAAACTGACCAGTACATTGATGCATTATTGTCCAGAAGGTTGTTTGTCTCAATGTGCTAATTGTTTAGTCTGATTTTTAGCTTGATTTGTCTCTATGTGAAGTCACAGAGCCGTAATCTGAGTAACATGTCATGTCTGTGGCTTAAGCCTGATGCTTGGTCAGATGTTAGTTACGACTTGTTCTGCAGAAATTAGACAGGGCCTGGCTCCACGGTGAATGGTTTTAAACATCTATGAAACAGTATACCAAGATGTAAGTTAACAGAGTGGATGGAGCTCTGGCTTTCTAACAAGGAAATTTCAGTTTGAATCTTGGGTCAGACCAAAAAGGAACAAATCTCTTCATGTTTCAGAGTAGACTTGCTGTTCTACCCATGTTACAGTAACTTCTCTTCAGCTCTCTACCTTCAAAACATGCATGCCTGGATCATTTGGCAACACTGTTAATTCTCCTTTGAATCAATAAGAGTGAAAGATTGTCTGTCTCTATGTGTTTGTTCTGCAATAAGGGTGTTCCCCCGCCTAAGGCCCAAAGAGTCTGGGACAGGCTCTAGTCACCCATGATTCCTAAAGGAGAAAGTGGTAAAAAATGACTGAATAATAATCATTCTCTAATCAGAGTTATTTGCTAGTTGTTAGCTTGACTATATTTTCACACTTCAAACTGCCAGAATCATCCAAAAAGTCAGTTGTAACTTTAGATCGCCAATCACATGAGTTAATAAAAAAAAAAAAGTCTGCTAAGAAAGTTTTAATAACATTTCTTTTGATAAAGAGCGTTCATGATGGTGTGGTTGTAGTTTCTGGATCTGCGGATTCATACTTGTATTTTGATAACGTGGTTGTGTGTGTGTTGTAATATCTATCTATATACCTATCTATATACCAAGGCTGTGTCCCACCAACGTGGGGTAGCCGTGTGACTATCCAGCCTATCCCAGTGACTTTAGGCCTTAGGCGGGAGAACACCCTGGACAGTGGCCAACTCGTCACAGGGTTAGACAAACAACCATTCACTCTCTCATTCACTCTCTAAGGGAAATTTACAGTGATGCCCAATTAACCTAAACATGCATGTTTTTGGAGGTGGGAGGAAACTGGAGTACCCGGAGAAAACCCACGATGACTCGGGAGAACATGCAAACTCCACCCAGAGAGATCCTGAGATGTTGATATGGTCCAACCCGAGAGTCGAACCCATGACCTCCTTGTTGGGAAGCTAGAGCTCCCAACAAAGAGGGGGCTACCGTGCACCCCACCCCATTTTCTATAAAATAGAAATATGTGGGATAATGTGAAAAATAAATATTTTTGAATGTATATTTATTTTTTTAAATCTAATTAAAGATGTCTTGAAAGAAACTCCGTTGTGAAGCTCAGAATCTTGGCTTAGAAAAATATTTAAATTGAGATTTTATTTAAGACCCCTGGCATATTC
Source organism: Mugilogobius chulae (assembly GCA_038363315.1). Classification (NCBI taxonomy): domain Eukaryota; kingdom Metazoa; phylum Chordata; class Actinopteri; order Gobiiformes; family Gobiidae; genus Mugilogobius; species Mugilogobius chulae. The sequence goes on from CM076416.1 coordinate 8,465,034, forward strand.
TATGCTGTTTGTCGTTGTAGGTGTTGTCGTAGTCAAAGACTTATGCTCTTACATATGAGGTTCGTGCACTACTTTTGACTCAAATTTTGCACAGACTGGGAATGACATGGATAAACAAAAACACAGTTTACAACCATATTTCATAATTTAACTGTGACTGTGAGACAAATTATTTTTTGATTGTTTTTTTTACACACTTTTGGACAGGATAATTTTTAAAGTTACATGTAATCCTCTCATAAAGCCTCAGCTATCTACTTCTACTATGAAAATACAATAATGCCAGAACATAGAGTAGTGCTATGCAGAGTTTTGTTTACAAACATTATGAGAGTCCACACATTGAGGTGTAATGTCTGTCAACAACACAACGCTGTACTGAAATATGCTTCATGCTGGTTGTAGCACAAATGTGAGCTTCCACCTGCCGTCCCTGAGCAGGTTGTTGTCGCACAAATCATGTTAATATGACTTTGTGCCTCATAATTAGGTTTATGTGAGTCTGTGGTCGTCTCTGCAGGACTTCCTCAGTTTGCTCAGTGTCTCTGTAGATGTGCTAGCTCGTACAGTGTGTGTAATATGACGTTAGCGAAGCAGAGGCGGCGGATGCGGACACAGATGTGCCCTGATTACGAGCGAGCCGCCCAATGACAGAAGAGCATTAGTTTGATGTATGTGTTGTTAGCAGCGAGCAGCTAATTCCAAATTTAACACAATGCAGTCACACCTGAGTACAAGCCAAGATTTACTGCCCTTGTCATGCCACTGATGGCTTTTAGAGTCATTTCTCGGAGTCACCAATTTATTCTGCGGCTTCGTCTGTGATAATGAATTATGATTCTGGGTCAGGATTCAGCTTAAAAGCTAAATTATAGTCATTTGAAAGCAGGCAGGCGTCGGAGCGTCACTTTGCTGCAGGGGAACCCACTTCGACACATGGGGATTCTTCTGAGAGGGAATCCACGCCTTTACATGTGGCACAGTCGTCTCACAGGCTCTTACAATGGGGAGAGTGGATTGTGTTTTTATATCTACATTACAAGCTTAAGTTAGTAGAATTGTCGTTAAAGGTACTGAAACTAGGTATTTTTGTGAAAAACAGAACTCATTCTTTTTGAACCGTTGGTCGCAGTCCAGTAGTCTTGGTAAAGCCTAAAAAAAATTGCATGTTACACTTTACTAAGTAGGTGTGGTCTTATTTTAGCACTCTTGCTAAATCATTGTCAAACTGGTAACTAGGATATTTTCCATTTGAAGATTATAAGTTAATGCAAAGTCGCAGACTAGCAAATATAAACATTGAACAAATAGTTGTAAAACATTACAGTTTTAATGGATTTAAACTTTATTTAATGTTGACAATAGTTTTTGCAGTCATTCAAGCAAAGCCAGGGGTAGGCAACCTTTTTCGGCCTGGGATCTACCTTTAAGTTGGCAGGGCTCTGAGATCTACCAGTAGATTTGTATAAAGAGTGAGATTGATGACATATCTTTTATTATTTATGGTCTACCGCCCTATTGTATGCTGCTAGTTGTTCTTTTCTGTAAATAAAATTTAGGCTGGGTTTAGTCGGACAAGCCTTTGCAATCCCTGGCAGGTCTCTGGGATGACTCCTTTTAATTCAATTCATTTCAGTTTATTTGTATAGCCTAAAATCACAACCGCAGTTATCTCAGCGGCTTGACACGATGTTGATTTAGCAAACTAAATGTGTCAGAAAAATTAAGCAATGAAACATTTGGTCAGAACCACCAGAAACATTGGAAAATCAGAAACAATCATGATTAGGAAATACAGGCAGATTGTTCAACAGTAACTAGGCAGATTAAAATTATCCCAGAGCATCCCCTGTCCTTAAACCCTCTCTCTCGGCATGGAAAAACTAAAAAAACAAAACAAACAAACAAAAAACCTTCAGGAGAACACAGTGAAAGAGAGATCCACTCCCATTTTAAAAGGTGTATCAACCGCAGATCGTGACCGACAGATTGCAAAAATTGAGCAAAATCTCAAACTGAGCACTTCCATTAATTTCTATGAGCGTGCACATTCCGTTCAAGTTTAGTTAGTTAGCTGTTTGTACTAAATGCAAATGCATCTTTTGGCGCTTATGACAATAAAATCACTTTTTAGACAATCATATCAGTTTTCTCGCTTATCATGATAAAGAATGACACTAAGAATTCAGCTCATGTTGATGCACAAGCTTGACACGCAGCAAATGACACACACAGCCAGGATTTAGTCTTGAACCGCTCAGAACCACTCTTGTGACATAACATTTATAGGTCAATCAAAGGCAGCTAGAATGTAGGCTATAACTGCAGTTTTATTTGTTGTTGTAATACCAGAAGTAAATGGGTCTTATCACTAATTGTAACCACTAAGAAATCAGATTGAAATTGTGTGAAATGACCTTTCAGACAACTCATGGTAATGTTTAACAGGAAAAACTGTCTCTCGCCCACCATCTGCCTGTGAACAGATCATATTATCACTTTCAAACTCATCACAGTTGATTTTTTTTATGAATGAGTCCCATAATCAGCTTCCAGTTCAGATTTACCAGTTCAAGCGTCGTGCAGAGAGCTCAAAACATCCCATTTACCAACTATTTTTTGTGGATCTATAAAATCAAAGTTTAATTTGCTCATATTTGGAAAACAAGTTAAAATACAACAAGCCAAACAAAAACGCAATCCCCCAAAATCTCTCCAACAGCTTTCATTCCCATTCAAACTTCCCCATTTTCCCATCACAGCTCACCGTGTTAACTAAACACTCATTTGCGGTGATTCATGACAACAAAGCGTGAGATTGTTATGACTAAAAACAAGTGCTTCTCTGCTGCTGCTGCTGTTAGCCTCTGCCGTCGCCGCTGCAGGCTTTTGTTCGGCGACAGGTTGTGTGATCCAGAACAGGTGTACGCTCTGCTCGTCCCATCTGGCCTTGGTATCATTCCCAACCTGCTATTTGTCCCATTTTCTCCCTCTCACGGCGAAACAGCCCCCCGTGTGCTGTGCAGCTCCGTGTGTGTTTGGCTTATTGCTGCCTGCGTTTGGGGTCAAGCTGGGGCTGTATAATAATGGCCTATCATTGCACAGCCTCTGACATTGACCTCCCAGTGAAGTCTTCTTTACACATCGCAGCTACAAGGTTGGGCTAAGACTAATGTATGCTTTTTAATTGACCCCAGCGACCTGTATTTGAAACGCTGATGTTGTTGTGGTCTGTGAGTCTCAGGAGGATGTTTGGTTCAAAGGTCGTGTGCTCCTGTTGAAGTAGTTTAAGGTAAAGGAAACATGTGATAAAAGGTTCATTTGAATCGAAGGCTAGTTGTTTTAATGTAGACAGTGTTGGTCTTTTTGGTGCCCATGACCTCCTTACATTTATGTATATATTTCATGGGTTAGTCATGAAGACAGGGGGGTCTGAGGGTCCTCCCCAACAATTTGGGGATTTCTGAAGACAATAAAAAAGTTTCTATACTCTGAAATATTTTAGACTGATAAATACATCTTATACAACAGTTAACTTATATTTCATTTTCTCATACATTTTATGATTGCACTTTTCAACAAGATTCAACAAGCAATGTTCTATCTACTGTGCGTGCTGAACAATCCTGAAAATAAGCTATTTTCTTGACTTTGTGAGAAGAAAAAGGGGCTACTAAAGAATTCAACTTTTGCCAAAAATTAAGAAAAATTAAGAGAAATGCACCGTACATTCCAGCGGTAGTTGCACTTCAGCTAATATGCGTCCTATTGACGCAAAAAAAAAAAAAGGTAATGAGAGGTAGAACATTGTATTTTCCTGTATCCAGAGTTAGTCCTTGATGTTTGCCTAAGTCCTGTGAATGCTCAGAAACATGTATCTACATTTCTGTCACTCTTTGAGCTCAGCGTCCTCGGCGGCATTGGCTAGCATCCCTGCCTCAAAGTGTGCCTTTAGCATTTCCCTATGCTACCAATAGTACCAGCCAACTCTGAATATAAAAATATATATATATCAGTTTAGATTTTTCAGGCTAAAGTTTCAAGTCTGTAGTTCAAATGAACAACCCAGCACCTATAGGGTTAAATCTTGTATTAAATGTAGATACTCTATTGGACAAGAAATATTAAATGGTTTACTTACATTGTTAATGCAGTGAAGTTAAGTGTGTTCAACATTTCAGGTAAATATACATTGGTCTCTTTGTGACCATAGAACTAGACTTTTCCCAAACTTCTGATGATGCAGATGCCATATCATGGAGTATTAAATATTACACCTAATAAGCTTTCTCACCTCTTTTACATGCACTTTGCAACTGCATTTAAATGTCACTAGTTTGCAACTAAACAGAACTTGTAAAAGTCCTGGATTTGTCCCACAAGATGTACTGTGTGAGAACTAGCACCATGGACAGCTCCAGATCTCTGTGCCTCTTGCACAGATACAAACTTTTTTTCCCTTTATCAATACTAATTGAACAAGTGTCAATATTTATTTTTTTTTACTACCTCTGTCACTGTGCTATCATACAAGTGTATACTGTGGTGAGTGCTGGTGGGTGCTGTTCTGTGAGTGGTGGGTGTTTGTGTGAGTGGTGGGTGGTGGTGGGTGCTTGTGTGAGTGGTGGGTGCTTGTGTGAGTGGTGGGTGCTTGTGTGAGTGGTGGGTGTTTGTGTGAGTGGTGGGTGCTTGTGTGAGTGGTGGGTGTTTGTGTGGTGGTGTTTGTGTGGTGGGTGGTGGGTGCTTGTGTGAGTGGTGGTGTGTGTGAGTGGTGGGTGTTTGTGTGAGTGGTGGTGCTTGTGTGAGTGGTGGTGTTGTGTGAGTGGTGGGTGCTTGTGTGAGTGGTGGGTGCTGTGTGTGGTGGGTGGTGTGTATGTGAGTGGCGGTGGGTGGTGCTGTGGGGTGTGTGGGTGAGGCGGCTCTGATTGAGTGTGCAGCTGCAGTTTCCTTGATTACACATTAGTCAAAAGTTAGATTTCTCTGCTCTCGCTTTTGTGATTGAATTGATTGTAATTTTATTTAATGTGCTTGTGCTGATACACTGCAGAAAAAATCTTTTCTGTGTTAGACAAAATGATACACAGTGGATGTTTTTAGGTCTGTCTTACATTGGGCAAAAGAGAAAATAGTGCCTTATAATAAAAAATACAAATACCTTATATCTAAAATAGTACAACAAACCAATGAATTTATTGAACTTAGAGGAGCGCTTGTTTGGCAGGAATTTTATAGAATAGCTTTCTGTTGTCGTGGCAACAGTGCAAACTTTAGTTCGTGTGTTGCTAACGGCAGTTGGAGATCCAGGACATGTTTAAAGACAATGGGCCTCATTCATGACACGTTTTACGAACAAATTTGTTCTAAGGCTCCTTACGAACATTTTTGCATTCACAAATTTGTTCGTAACGGAAAATGTTCGTCTGTAAGAACAAATCCTACGAACACTGAGAGCACTCGTAGAACAAAAAATCTGCTGTTTCAGATTTGTATTTCTTATATAGTTCAGTCAAAAATTTTAATTCCTACATGATTGTAGGTTATTATTTTTGCAAATTATTGTATAAAATAATTTAGAAACAAACAAAAAAATTCTGTTATGCATAAAAATGACTCCTTTAATAAACTGCAGCAGCCTGTCCCAGCTCAGAGTCTGTGTTCTGACCCCACAGGACTCACGTCCTGTGTCCCCCAGGACCAGAGCGCTCTGTGCTCTGTCTGTGCACCTCGCCACAGCAGCCGCTGCCCCCCTCCCCGCACCCCACACGCGTTCTACCGCGACGTGAAACGCGATATAAACGGCAAAAGCCAGCGTTATTTCAATACATCTGTGATTTAATCTGTTCCTTGAGTGTGTTCATGTGAGTTTGGACATTTTCAAAAGACGCTGAACTATAACTCAGCGAAAGTGGGAGACCATGAAGTATATAATACATCCATGGGGAACGCGCTTCTGCAGCGTCTTCCTCATTTCCACTGCTACAAGTCTTGTGAATGACGCGCTGCGGCCGCCCTTTTTGCCATATAAGGAAGTATGCATTATTCATTTTTATGTAATGATCGTTCGTAGCTATGGTTTGGTGAATTTGGCGTAAAGGCTGTTAGGAAGGAATTTGGCTCGTTACGAACTCGTCGTGAATCACACGTAGAGTTTTCGCAGCGGCTTCTTAAAGTGGAAGTAATGACAGATTTTACGAAGACTTTCATGAATGAGGCCATTGTATTTAAAGGTACACTGTGTAACAATAATAAACTTAAATAAAAGCTTGTTTTTCTAGTTTAAATGTCTCGTGGCACTAAAGGAATAACAAAAGTATTAGTATTATTGTGGTTGTTTGTATTTATTATCAGTATGCTGCTTTTTTTCCTATTTAAGTTGTGTTTTGAGTCCTTGCAGCAGAAACTGTAATTTGCCTTTCAAACGTTTACTCAATTTTATCGGTCGTTGCCGTCTTAGTCAACCAACATTTTTATTAGTCAACTAGTTATTTTATTTATATTATAAGGATTTATATTGAACGATAAAATGGGTGAAGCCGCTGAATTATTTGGACAGATTCACTGGTCTAATCTGCACTAAATAAGAAATAAATACTCTTCAGTTTCAGGATAAATGTATGTTTTTGCACCATTGCTTTTTTGTTTTCAAGCACAGATGTAGTCAGAACAATAAAACGCCTTTGAGATTCAGAGATTTTACCACACCTTCTTTTAGGTGATGAGACAAGTCTTTAGTCCACCAAGAAATCTTCAGTCGACTGTTGTCCTAACTCAGGGGTTTCCAAACTTTTCACCCTGGGACCCTCAAAATAACCGTACAACTAACTCGCGACCCCCACAGCAAAAAAAAATCTGCTTTTGTAATCATTTTAAGTTACAAAGCCATTTTAACTGGGTTTCCTTGTGTTTATATTGATAGTTATTGCTTTATATGAGCCATTCACTCAAACATACTGTTTTCAGCTTAAAACAATGAATAAATGCCAAGTCATAACTGTAAATGCATTTTGAAATCATCTCCCAACGATCAGATTTTGCTAACTGACTCTCATTCATTATCGCCACTCACTGCTGACATTTAGAACCAGTGTCATCATGTCATCTGCATAACTTCTATAACAAATAACCAAATGAAGTAAAGTTTGAAGTGACGTTACCTGCAGTGGATTAGTTGCTTTTTGCAGTGCAGAGCTGAAGTGGCCCCATGTGTGGCAGACTGCAGAGTGTGAGGACTTTGCCCGAGGACACTGGTCGCGCTCTATTAATTAGCACTGAAACCTGCTGACTTTGAAGTGACATTGTTAAAATAAAGTCAACCCTGGATCCCTTAAAGACTCTGGCTAAGCGTTCTCCCATTATTTCCACCTTGATTACTGCACTTTTCATCGCCGTCATATGCAGATTTTTCTTTTTGCTGCTTCTGAGGGTAAAATCGGTCGTGTCTCCCTGCAGAAATCCCCTGCTAAGCGCTCGGATACAGTGGGGAGAAGTCTGGGGAAAGAGAGAAGTCCCCATCAGATTGTAAAATGCAATCATAACAAAAGTGCTGGTTAAATTGTGTTTTTGGCTCTTGAGGGACTGGCAGCGGAGCAGTGGATATGGAATAAACAGATGTAGCGGCACAACATTGGAAAGTGACGAAGGTTTTTCTCACTGTTTTGTGTCTGGAAATAACTTTGCCTTTGTTGTTTCTGAAATGAAGATGTGGTCATGGTCTGGATTAGAGATCTCACTATGAAGAATATTACTGTTAGACCTCACAGTATAACTACAATAGAGGTTATGCACTGACATTATATTTGACCAAATCATTCTTGACCAAAACTGGCAACACTATATAAAAATGTGTTTAGCTAGTCTGTTTCTTTTGCTGCCCAATTGTCCAGATCTTAGCTGTCTTGTTTGCTAACAACAGAGATTTAGGACACTTCAACTGTTGCACAATATTTAACCCTTTAAACTCCAAAGTAGCAGTTCTGCACCAATCCATTTCAACCTTTCCGATGTCAGATTCTTTGCTAAGTTTCAGAAACTTGAAAAATGGCAACATTTCTGTACCAGTGTTTTATAAAAGAAATAATACTAGTTTTGAGTGAAAGTTTTATGACTATATTTGCAGAAATGTATTTCAACTGAAAAACTACAGTGCCTAACAGATTAATTTCATCATCAAGCAGACATAAGAACATCTTTTAAAGGACAATTATGATGGATTGTTTTTATCAGAACTACATTTAGTGGCAGCAAAGGAAATTACACCCAGAAAACTAGTCTTGCCGGTTATGCTAATGCTGCTGATACACTATGTTTGATGAGTCTGGGTGATTATGAAAACGATAACAACAGTGCAGAAGATTTCAGACATCTATTACATCACAAATCTGAGAAATTTATGAATGGTGTTTTCTGAGACTCAGACCGGATGGAATAGAATCTCTCAGGCAGAACAGCTTTGTTGTTCATTTGTTGTTGGTTAAAATATCAAATGTCTAAAATCCAGAGAGAAAGGTAAAGATTTCAACAGTGTGGAATCTCAAAGTCTGTACTGTTCCAGGTGTTTATCTGTTTTTTTCTACATTTCACATCAACTCCAGCAGAGATGCAGACTGTAACTGTTTTTGTTTTAGTTCTGTTTTGAGTTCTTATAAGAAAATATGCTCTTCTCTCCATTGACTATGTATAACCTGTATTATTAACATATTCAATCAACAATTACTCAATCAAGGAAGCAAGCAGCCAAGAAAAACATCCAGTCCTAGCTTTGACTTTGCTTTGAGGTAACTCCAATGTTTAGCCACCAATTTGATGTCAACTTATCCTGTCCTAAGTCAATACGCCAAACGATTATTTTGAATGATGTAGTTTTAGGACAAAGTCAAAACAAGTATTGAATCAATTGATAGCGATGCTTCAATTCAATTCTGGTGTTGAGTGATCCTCATGTGTCTCTCCATACCTCTGTTTTTATCATTTTTGTGAAGTGTGGAAGGCTTGATTCCATTCAGAGGAAGTAAACAGCAACTTATTGTCGTTATATTCTTATTACGTCAAACTTTGTCCTGTTTTGTTTCACAAATATTGACTCAGGAATGACTGAAATATGAAATTTTTAGACATTATCTGAATAAACCTCTGACTTAATTCATTAAAAACTACAACAAAGCAGTAATCTTGTTTTTTTATGCCACAAAATGGAATCACAAAAAGAATGGTCCCATCTCTGGTAGCTTCACATCTGTCAGTAACACGTGAAGCCCGCTCTCAATGCCCCTCACAGCACTTTCCTGCCAGCGCGTCTTGTGAGATGTCGCTCTGCATTACGGCCCTCCGAAAACCTCCCTGTGGTACAATTACTGACTGTCAGCCTGTGCCCTGACCTCCGAGCACGCAGGGGGAGCCCACAGCTGCGCCCCTGCCCCCGCACACACACATACAGTACATACACACTGTAGATACACACGCAGAAGTACAGTGGTGAAAGGAGAGACCAGCAGTGCCTCTGGGGAACATGTCTGAGACGCTGAAGGTAGAAGAAGCAGATCATGGCAAATAAGTTGTGTCAGCTGTGTTTTTGTTTTACTGTTAGTACAAATGTAAGAAAAAGGACATGAAATAATGTCACAGCGCAAAGTTATTTATCAAATTATTCATGCTTAAGGTAAAAGCCATAATGTTTCACATAATGTTGTACTAAAAAACATTGATTTTCAACCAGTGTCCCTAGGGATACTCCCAAGTGTGCCTTGAAAAAAAAAAAAAAAAAAAAAATCAGTTTTCAATAGTTCAATCGATCTAATAAGAGATCTAATTTGAGCTATTAGGGGTCTTTTTTATAAACAAGCCTAGCATAGTACAATGCTAATTAAAGGAAGCAGTTATAATGTGCATGATTTGAAAACAAAACACTACTAAAGCTCTAAAGCTGAGAACTATGATGCAACATAATTTTCACTTTTAAATTTTGTGCAGTGCAGTTACCAATAGATAGGTGAATTAAAAAAACATAGAATTCTTTGCCCCCTATAAGTCCATTATTTCTGGTGTACCCCAAGTACATGTTTTGTCCCCAATGAAGTTTTACTCTTCAAATCATAAGGACCCCAAGGCAGAGTGTCCGGAGGAAACCACACAGAAATGGGGAGGAACATGCAAACTCCACACAGAAAGTCCGGGCCATGCGGCAGTCAAACCTGTGACCTTTTTGCTGAGATGCCAGAGCGCTATCCGCTCTGCCATCGTGTCGCCCCAAGGACATGTTTTGGCTCCACTGAAGTTTTGCTTTTTTGAAAGATAGTGACCAGTTCCCCAGTTACATGTTGGTCCGAAGCAGTGATTCTTACAGTTAGTGGCTCAAGACTAAATGTGTGCAATAGGCAAATTATCTATTTTCTTTATTGGCTTTTATTAAACCAGAAAATTCTACTGAAATTAAAATCAAGGAGTCTACTGTGCATGTTTTTAGTGGCAGGGGAAATCAGACACATGTTGCCCTCTCAATATATACACCTGCATGTATCGCTAATGATAAATCCCTGTTTACTGATGCGTGTGTGCCTGTGTATTGTCCTCGCTGGTTTCCTGAGAGGTGATTTGTGCGCTGTCCTCCCCCGTCTCCCTCCTGTGGGTGAGTGGCTCTGACAGGCGCTGTTCTCGGCCTCCTGTCACATGCACCTGTCAGTCCCTGTCTCCGAACGCTGAGCCGTGGTGTCAGCTCTCATCACCTCCTCACACGACTCTCCTCCGCCATGGGAACACTGTTTGATTCACTCATTTGTTAGCGTGTAACGTACAGCTGTTGACGTAGTGGCAAATGGTCTGTCAGTTATTTCAGAGTGTTCTAGCTAAAGTCTGGTGTTTTTTGCATGGTTTTGTCTTTTTGGAACTACAAGAAATGGATAATTGGTTTGAGTAAATACACCACTTAAAGCCCATATGATAGATTATTCTGTTTTTTATAGTTTTGACTTAGTTTGGTATGAAAGTCCTTGTGCCTTTTTTCACTAAAACGCCTAGATTGAAGCTGGTGGCACTTTAACTGCGGCCAGAATAACACTAGTTTGAGTAAAACATGTGTTTTGACTAATCTTCTTTAAAAGCTTCTATTAATAATAATAAAAAATATATAGTTATGTTTTGTTCATCAGAAGCGTTACATGCACAGTCATCTTAGAATGTCTGATTTGACTGTAACGAAGAGGGTTGCATTGACTAATTAACCATTTCCTCCAAATATACATAAGTCAGTTCATTTTTATGACAAAGCGAACCAAATTGAAATGATAAGAAATAGGTGGGTGGTACGCGTGTGTCCCCTTGATGCCTTAAGGGCTTTAAAGCAAAAAGTTGAAATTTATGAAGAATTAAAAGAAATATTGAGAATTTCAGAATGTAATTTGAGTTCTAAAACAAAATCCCTCCTTGTATGTCACATGTCTCAAGCTCACACATGTTTGTGCTCAACTTTTAAATGATAATCTATAGTTAAGTGCCAGAGGAGTCATTGTCTATACAACTAATGGAAAGTAAGGTTAATTTCAGTCAAAACTGGCCCTTCGAGGACAACCACAATGTCATTTGGCCCTTTGTCAAAATGAGTTCGACACCCCTGTTGTAGTCATCAAAAAGTGAAAAAATGCCAATGACATATTTGATACAGTTTCTTGGGAGTTTAGACAATAATTTAGTAAAATTTAAATGTTACAAATCAAAGTATTGTGTAATTATGTGGGTTTTGATCATATTTTCATTTGGGTTCTAGGTAACAGTTGTGGAATGTCCTCTATGTCATATTTACTGCACACAAACAATTACAAACCTAATCAAAACAGCCCAATTAGATAAAATAAACCTACATGTTTTGCGAAATCTTAAATATATCATGTTCACTATGTTTTCACAAAGTTAGTTAATCAGATATTGTTTGCTATTTTTCTATGCTTACCTAAAATCTGGTGTTGTTAAACTTCATCATTGTTGCTTAGCTTGGATGTAAAATGCCCACAAAACAAAACACATTCTTTGCTGATCTCACCATAAGACAAAGTAGGTCAGTGTTGGAGCATAAACTGTAGTAAGCAAATACTAGCCCTGCACACAAATGCCCACAATAACAAAATATAGTCAAACAGTGACTCAAATATTGCAAATCCTATCAAATCGAACAATGATCACCTTATAAATGACAAGACTTCCAATAGTCCTGGTTAAATCTGATGTTTAAGATTAAGTTTTATTAATTTCAAAGGTCCTAAACCAATTTTTCACCAAAGTCACGTTTTCTTCGCTCATCAAATGCAACTCAAGCATCCTAATTATTCAGCACATTGAGTTTCAGAAGCACATAGCATCACAGTAAGGCTAATATAGGAACACAGCAAAGTATATTTCTTCTAAATGGTTGAAAATGAAGTTGACGAAGTTATTGCTTAACATAATATACACTTTTCTGAGTTTTGAACCATGTTATAACACTGTCTGCCATCAGTAGTTTAGTCTAAGTTATATTTGGGTTTATCCATGCTTGTTTGAGTAATCTGTGTTGTCCTACATCTGATGCTCAAGTGCTCACAAAGCTCCTGTTTCATCAACCACCTATCCCCGCCACTTATGTGTATTTACTGTAATACTCGGAAATTAGATTGCAACATGTTGGGTTCCAAACTGGCATTTAGCCCCTATCCAAAAAAAAACACAACCTAAAATGTATAAATAAGTTAAGGATCTGGTCTTCTTGTCTGTAAGTATTTATGAAAGCGTTTTTGAGCGTTTATTATTTTGACCGGAGGCCAGATTCAAATCCAGAACTGTGGTGGAGGGCCGGACTGCCAACACCGGAATCACAAATCCCAGTATTGAAAACGTTTTTTTTTTTTTTTCAATAGAATATAGAAGTACGAATAAAATTGTATTTTTTCTCGTAAGAATACCATTTTAATTTATATATATTAGAGATTAAAGTTCATGCTTAATCTCTATATTTTTATGGCTTCAACTTTATTTCTAGTTAAATCATAACCAACCAATCTATTTTCCATAAAGGATTTAGTGACCTTAACCTTTATCCACACTTACAAATGTCCTTATATATAATGCCTGTCTTCTTTCTTTTTTTCCTTCCTGAAACACTTTTCCTCTCGGCATTGTAACTTCCTTCTAAGACCACCTTCCTTCAAGAAAACTGCCTTTATTTCCTGCAGAAAAATATGACATTTTTTCTTGTATTAATTAGTTTTTTGTTTGTTTGTTTTTCTAGTTAAATCATAACAATCTTATGCTTCAGCTTTATTTTTTATAAAATTCTAAGATTAATCTTGAAATGTTAAGTTTATTATGGTAATTTTACAAGAAAAATAAAAACAAATGATCAGGACTTGGATGAGTCAAATGTTTGCATAAAAATACACAATAGATTTATTTATAACAATGTTTCAATGATCCAAATTACCATTTTAATTTCAACCAAACTTCAAGTTTAAAGTTTAAAATTGAAAATTTGCTTTTTATGACTTTGACTTTAATCTCATAATATTGTGAATTTAATCTCAAAATGTTACAGGTTCATTGTCGTTGTCCTGGTTTTTGTCTCAAACTTTGTCATGCATTTATGTTTCTCAAAAACATGACAGGGGCCTGAGCCGCTTGGAAATAAGTGATCAGTTAATAAAAGAAATATGATTTTTAGATTTCTTTTTTTTTTTATTTTTTTCATGTCCCAGGCACTAACACAAGTAATCTATTTTCCATAAAGGACTTAGTGACCTTAACCTTTATCCATACTTTACACATGTCCTTATATATAATGCCTGTCTTCTTTTCTTTATCCTGAAACACTTTTCCTCTCGGCATTGTAACTTCCTTCTAAGACCACCTTCCTTCAAGAAAAGTGCCTTTATTTCCTCAACATCAAGTCACTATAAGAGAATAGAAAGACGACAGGAGAAACACAGATTTAATCCACTGGAGGGGGATCTGTCTTGTCGCCGGTCTCATCTCAGGACGTGTGGCAGCTAGCGTAGCGTTAGCATTGCCTCCAGTGGAATAGAAAATGTTGCTTGTCTCCTCGTGTCACTGCTGTTGTCACATATAGACTCTGGAGAAGTCAATAAGGACGTCTTTGGGTGCGCGCGGCCTGCCACTCAGCCAAATCCAGTTCACACAGCTTAACGCCATCATGCTCGGTGTACTTTTGGGATGAAGTTGGGCTCAGTGCAAAGAGAGAATATCTGGGTTAGCTTAAGTGGCTCCAGTAAAGTAGGAACATTTGTTTGAGTAGTTTGGACTGAAATGGTTGATTTGTTTCATTCACTGTTGCATATTTCAAGTCAATTACTGCACAAGCTCAACTGCGAGAAGTTTATTATTTATTTATTTTAGTGTAGCAAGTTTTGACTCATTTGTGGAGTGGTACTTTTGGCTTTTTTCTGAAGCAAATCCCAAAAAGCTGTGTTTCTCAAGTTATAGTATGTGGACCTCTGCTGGTACACGGAGCCTTGAGCTGTTTGACTCTTTATTTGAAGACAAATCTCGGGATTTAGTCTTTGTTCTGTATCGATAACTGTCCAAATACAAAATTTACTCTGTCCTATATGACCAATTACGTACTGCCCAGTAAGATTGTCTCTGTCCTTTTCACCTTATTTTACCCCGCCTGCTGTTTTTAGCAGCCCACTTCCTGGATGTGTTAAGGCAGCTAACATGTCAGGGGGGTCAATGTCAAATAGATATAATGACAGTTGATAAACAAGTAAGCAAATAAACTATAAACAGCTAAACAGGAAGTGCATTGCCAAGAAAAGTGGACGGAGCAGAATAAGGTGAATATGACCAAGTACTGTCCAGTAGGATTTTAATTTGTCCAATAGTATTAAAAAAAAACCCACAAGGATTTTGACATCCAATAGGATAAATAACGATCCAATCAGATTCAAACATTGTCTAATAGGATTCTGATATACAGTAATATATCTTATTTTTCTTGTAAGGACCAATAGTCAAAAACTTTTTTTTTTTTTTTCCAGGGACCAGTCGAGGTTGGGTACTACATAAAATGCAAAACAAAAACAAAAAATTTGAATAAAAGATTTTTACTTCTTAAGGTAATGTAAGGTATTGTAAGGAAATTTGTCCTCTGCATTTGTTTTTGTGTTTTGGCTGTTATTCTTATTGCTTGAGTTTGCCGTTTATTGGGTGAAGTGTCTATATTTTTATAGTAAAGCACTATGAATTAGTGATGGACGGCAAAAAAAAAAAAAATCCATTATATAAGATCCTCTGGGGCCCAGTTGCACATGGCCCATGGCCCGGTTTTGAGTCCCAGACGCGTGGTTGGGGATCCCTGTCTTGTAGGATTGTTATTTTTTGACTAGGTTCCTCTATATTTTTTGTCCTCTTTTGGATTAATTATCATTTAGAACAGCCATATCAAAGTTTTAGTCTCATACAGCTTTAAGATTCACAGAAACGATTGACGTAATTGTAATTTAAATTTAAATCAAACCATGTCAGTCAATGACCAAGTAACAATCAGACAATCATAAACATCTGTCAATCACATTTTAATCTAGCAGCAGTCAAAATTGTGAAGTTATTTTAATCCACACCAGACTTTCTGTTTTGCCATTTCCACTTTTCAAACTCGAGGCTGCAGCGGTGCTATCATTGTGCACAGATCTACAAAGCCTACCATCCAATTTCCACACGACATATGTTCCCGCTCGTGTCCAGATTCCTGCATTTCCAGCCCAGTAACTTTGTCACATCTGTCTGTTTATTGGAGCCGCGGCGCTGGAGCGAGTCACGGAGCAGAGCTGAAGCAGAACAAATGCTAAATTGCAATACAGTCTTTAGTCAATGCTGACATTTGAAGTAATGATGGAAGAATCAATAGAAGAAGTGCATTATAGGCTGTGAAATGTGTGTGCTGCTGGACTTATAGGCTTTATATTAGGTTATGAACTGACTTTTAACCATAATGTGCTTTCATCTTGTGTGTCAATCAAAAACACTTTTTTTTTTTGTCTTCTTTTTAGCACCAGCAAAATTTGAATA
The DNA here is from genome assembly GCA_038363315.1 of Mugilogobius chulae. NCBI lineage: Eukaryota > Metazoa > Chordata > Actinopteri > Gobiiformes > Gobiidae > Mugilogobius > Mugilogobius chulae. Next base: position 8,481,078 of record CM076416.1, read on the forward strand.
ATTTCGCAGTAAGTTACATTTTTCAAAACGATGGTTGAGCAAAAACTGTGTGATCTATGGCTTAGTTAGTAAACAGGGTTAAAAATGTAGATTTGATCTTCTTGAGACAGACTGCTAATTTGGCTTTTTTTTTTTTCCCTTTTGCTATTTAAACCTGTGAATTTTTGTTGTTGTAAGTTAGTAAACTTTGTGTGTTCTTCCAAAAAGTATATTGTAAGTGGTGCTGCAGTTTGTGACAAAGTCAGATCGCTGTCTGAATCACATAACTAAGTCTTTTAGTACTCCTGAAGAACTAAAAACAGCACTCTGATTGGCTGTGCTTGGGTGTTCCACTGCAATTTTACGTAGCTGTCTTAAGAAATCCATAGCTACAGCCAAAAATGTGAATATTCACGTGACAATTCAATAATGTGGAGGGAAGATAAAATGAATATTGTATAAACACAATCTGTCCTTGTTTCTCTCTGTCAACGATTTCTGCTGTGGGTGGGTTCTCTGTTTAGACGTCGTCTGCTTAGCTGGGTTTACCTTTCCTCATTTGTGAACAAGACCCTGAGATATTACTTCTCCACTTGGTTCAGCACTATCCAGCACTGGACGACAACCCACCTTTTCAGATTCAGAGGTTCGGTCTTTCATCCCAGCCACAAACTGTCTCATAATGTTGCAGGTCCTAGTTTGATGAACTTTGTCCTGTTACCAAACTGGACGCCTTCTGGTCTCTGACTGTGTTTAGATTTAGTCCATAAAAACAGTGAACAGCCTGATGGCATCTCTACTTCTACCATTCACTATTGGGCTCTGGGATTGCCGACTGCGAGAAGATATTGATAAAAAAGGAAATCTCTATTGATTTGTTTGGCACATCTTGATTACAATATTAAGGCGATATTATTTCAAACCAAGCAGAAAATGTTCAGACACATCTTTAAATTTATTAGTTGATGTTTAATAGTCAGAAAAAATAGGCTTTAGTTGGCTAGAGACATTTTTGGTCGATTTAAGACGTGCAATGACTCAATTCGTCTTAAAAGGTCCTCCTTTCTCAGAACTACTGTAGTGAGTGTCTCTCAATTTTCTGACCAAATTTTGACCCAAACTGCCCTCATAAGACGACACTCATAAGTTTGCACGCTAAACTACTATCCATAACAAGAAAAATGCAGCTAAACAAGATTTTTATGTAAGAAATTCTAAATAAATTAGCAGTTTGCTTTCAAGCTAATAAAAATAATGAGTGATTAGTTGACTAAAATTTGTAACTTTAAACTATTTCAAAGCCTCAGCGACTCGATAAAGCATTTTTGCATATCTTTAACAACTATCACAATAGAATCTAAAATTCAATATAGCCTATTGCCCAGCTCTAGTCAAAATCAACATACAATACAGACCAAAAGTTTGAACACACTTTCTCATTCAAAGAGTCTCCTTTATTTTCATGATTATGAACATTGTTGGTATCCAAACCATGAATGACCAGAAGGAGAGTGATGGTGCTGCGCCAGATGAGCTGGCCTCCACAGTCACCAGACCTGAACCCAATCCAGATGGTTTGGGGTGAGCTGGACCACAGAGTGAAGGCAAAAGGGTCTACCAAGTGCTAAGCATCTCTGGAAACTCTTTCCAGACTGTTGGAAGAGCCTTTCAGGTGACAACCTTCTGAAGCTCATCAAGAGAATGCTAAGAGTGTGCAAAGCAGTAATCAAAGCAAAAGGTGGTTTCTTTGAAAAAACTAGAATATGACATATTTCAGTTGTTTCACACTATACTTCGACATGTGTTTATTCATAGCTTGAATGCCTTCAGTGTGAATCTACAATGTCCCTAGTCATGAAACAAAACAAAAAAAAGTCTTTGAATGAGAAGATATGTCAAAATTTTAGGTCTGTACTGTAAATATTACATAATTCCAAGTCAGCAAATGATAAAACCTTGTAGCACCTTCAAGTTGTTAAAGAATGGTTTAATCTTCCAGAAAACATTGTTAGTTGTGTCTGTGGAGGGATTAAATACCTGTGATTTTCAACATTTATTGTCAGTTTCTTCATAAATTGCACATTTACTACTGTCAAACTTTAATGAATCATTACCACAAGAACTGTCACACCGAACTATGTCAATATTTAAAAAAAAAAAAAAAAGTGAATAGGCTACCTGAGCTCTACCCACCCCTGTCCAAGTCCAGCCATAACTCGTGGTGATTTTAAGAGCCATTCTCCCAATATAAAAATACATTACAGTTTTGTTTCTGCAGGCACAATTCATTCCACACTTTACTTCTTTTTATTTGCGCTCACATATTTGATTTTACCTGCGTGTGCTGTATGTATAGTTTCCGGCTCCATTAGCGACGGTAATAGCATCTCGCCGAACGCATTTCTGTGCTGCACTTTGTTGACAGCATGAAAAATGGCCGACATTAGCCTCAACAAAGGAATAATATTAGCTCGCCTCTGGGCTATCTGTTTTTTAAAGACCTCTACAGCGCGGCAACTTTACATGCGGCAATTCCCCCTTAAGGTTACACAATAAAAAACCTGTTTGATTTGTCGCTGCCGTGCGCCGCCATTTAACACAACTTCCAACTTATTTTTAGCAAATGGAGAGATCAAAGAAAGGCTTGCCTGGAGGTGAATTCGAAGTGCGCGAACAAAGATTTGAGCTAATAATACGAACGCTATCTTGTTAGTCATCTTAGCTTGACTTAATCACGAGAGATTTGCGCGATAAAGAATGTTTTGGATGCTTTGATAAGAGCTGATAGAAGATGCAAGGGGAAATCGGAGAAAGATGTTGCCTCAGGGGATAGAGAAAAAAAAATGTAGAAAATAAATAATAAATGGAATTGCCCCTCAAAGCGACATCCACAGTAATTAGCATAGCGGGAGTTAGCGACGCAGTGCAGAGGAGATGATGATGGCAGCTTAATATTGGCTGAATGCTGTTAATCAGTGGCATTAGCCGTAGTGGCCTGGCTTTTCTGCGCTTGTGTCCTGGTGTGAGCATGAGAACGTGTCTGTACAGCATGATTCAGGCTTTTTTATTTGGGATAATGGGTTTAATTATGTTGTAATTATTGTATTGTAGATCTAGTTGTTGCACTTTGCATTTAAAACATCAGCACTTTGCTAATCTAGTGCTTTCTGATTCATGGACACAAGTGGGTCGAATGGCCAACAACCTAAAGACTACACCCCAAACACTAACTTCTACTGTAAATTTTAAGTCTGAGACAAGGATGTACCCAGTAAACACAAAGAAAATGTTGCCACGTGGCTTCAACCAAAATGACTGGTTATTTTACAGTTTGGTTTTTTGAAACATATTAACAGAACAGAATAGAAAGACTCCGCTCCTCCGAACATAAAAAGCAAAACATACATACAAAAAAAAACACAATAAACACATAACAATACATAAGAAAATACAGTACATGTGGTCACGTTTTGGGATTTTTTTTGAAGGACTGTTTCATGAACAGGGGACGGTTAGGGGAGGGCCACAGTAGAGATGTTGACAGGACAGTCCAAGATGTTTAAAGAACATATTGACAGAAAAAAGACATGAAATCATGCTTAATGTACATTATAGACATTTCATTGTATATTTACATTGAGTTGGTCACTGTCCAGAGTGTTCCCCTGCCTAAGACCCAAAGTCACTGGGATAGGCTCCAGTCACCCGTGACCCCTAACATGAACAAGCGATTGAAAAATGGGCAGGACAGCTGTCTCGTATGCAGCTCCTTTGGCTTGGAACAATATTCAGAAATTCTTCTGAAAAATGTCTTAACTGAAAATTGCATGTCATTCTTGAGCTGGATGATTTACATATTGAACGTCTGTCCAATAAGCCTCGTGTGATGCATGTTTTGTCCCTGTTTAACAAGTAAGACACAACTTATGGGTCTTGATCTTAATTCATTAATAACTACAATAAAGAAAGAAAAAGGTGAAAGAGTGTAGAAAGATTGTGCCGTTGTGAGCTCTCAGTGCAGCCACGTTATCGACACGGTCATAAACACATCTTAACAACACAAATGATGCTCCAGCGTGAACAAATTCATCTATTAGCACAGACTCAAATCCTCACCTGGAGAAACGTCATGAAAAAGCTGACCCCTCGCAACACTATCATGGCTTTAACTTTGACTTTGTACACTAGCGCATCTTTGCCAGGTTGCCTCGAACAAGAGATTTGTAAAACTTGAATTTTTTAAACACATTTTCTGGTTTACTCAAAAACTAAAGATTAGATCCAAATTTCTCTCTTTAATTTCCTATTTGTATAAGATGAAAGAAAGTTTGGCTGTTCATTTGTCTGATTTGGACGTGTGCAATGTGGCTGTTTTTACACATAAAAATATTACATGATAAAACAACTCAGACATATCAAAACATCATTAGTCTTAGTTTCAAAGACACATATTAGAAGAATAAAGCAACAAGTAAGAACGCAGCAGATCCCACTCATGTCCAAAATAGTCTGTGTGATTCATTACACATTTGAGTAAGTCTCAGTCCCGTTGGTATTTTAGTGGGATGTGTTGAGTCATGCTACAGCCGACACTTCTGCTTTGGCAAAGAGATCGAGTGTTTGACTGTAAAACTGCACTGTTCTCAGACACTTATTGTACATGTTATTGTAAACTTAAACTGTTTTGCTGCACCTGAATGATGTAACAGTTTACAGTAAGTCTCTTTGTCTTTATCAATTCACAAACTTTACCAAAGATGTGTAGTAGAAGTCTTCAAAGTAGTCATCTGGACAGTGTTTCCGAAGATCAAGACGTTTCGACTCTCATGGTTTAACCACCCAAACTGGGTGGGTTTAGCCCCTCCTAGGGGGAGGGCTTAACTTAGTATAAATACAGCCAGTCTCAGTCTACTTCCATCAGATTGAAAATGACTTTCGGAAGAGAGTCGAAACGTCTTGATCTTCGGAAACACTGTCCAGATGACTACTTTGAAGACTTCTACTATGAATCACTCCTGGATGAATGAGGGACTACACCGCCTACCAAAGATGTGGTTAGAACTCTAGATTCCCAAAAAGGATATCTTGGGTTCGAATTCTAAGTCAGACCAAATCAGCATCTCATGAGTGAAGTTTGCGTGTTCTTTCTATGTCACTATGTGGGTTTTTTTTTTTTTGGTACTCCAGCTTCCTTTCACCACTAAAAATATTATTTACTGCCAAAAGGTGCTCTGGTAGTGAATGGTTGTCTGTCTTTATGTGCTAACTCTGTGATAAGCTCCTATCATCAATGATCCCAAGCAAGAACAAACTTTGGAAGTTTTTGTTCCTGTTCTAACATTGATTCTTCATTCCAAACACAGATGAAGTTTTGTCTTTGTTGTCTAAGTTGGATCCCTGAGATCTCCTGCAATGTTTTGACTCATTTTGTGCATCTCTGTAGTATTAGCATATCTGGCGAGAATGATTTGATTGTTTTGTGGCAGGTCAGAATTGTCAGTCAGAAGAATATGAGGCAAGTGTGTTTATTTCTCACGCCAACAAAAAGAATGTATAAAATGATGTAAGTAGATACATCACACATTCACCTTTGTCATTTCCTTTGCAGCTATTAGACAAGCTCTATCTTAATTCCTGTTGTGGGAAACACATGGCTGTCATGTGTGATTTATTACTTTTTTTGTTGGTTCTGTACATGTAATTCCACAGTGTTCAATAATGTATCACGTGTGCTACATGAGATTGTTTGTGTAAATGAATGAATTTTGTCCTTTCAACAAGATGTATATTGTACGTACAGGACTTTGTGACAAAATCAGATGCCTGTCTGAATTGAATTAAAAAGTGTTGTGGCTCTGATTGGCTGCTCTTAGCTGGTTTCAGTTTCAGTTTGGTGTTTACGTATATAAAACTGTTTTTAAGCAGCAGTTGTAGAAAAAAGAAAAGTATTTGTGAATTAGAGCTATTAGTCTGACCAATTTAATTCTTGTTTCCACAGACACAACAATAAATACAACGTAAATAATCATCTATGATCAAGTTAATGATACTTCTCCTTTTTTATATTCTCAAGCAATGTAAGATAGTCTCACTTTAAATGTCTTGTACAGCTAAATGAGATTACATACCTTTCAGAGGCCGGTTTTACTCGAGCAGATACGATTTTTGTAAAGTTTCTGTCCAGGTCGAGGGCATTTCACCCAGGTCCACTTGTCTCTCATCAAAATGTCCACACAGTGTCCGCACTCTGGCACTTTTCTGTGACTCACAGTGGGTCTGTTAATGTGGAAAAGATCTATAAAAGCAAAAATACGCCCAACACAAACTTCGGACGAAGAAAATGGAGGAGCCATTTCGTAAAATTTTTTCGGTGTGATTTTGTCTCTACAGGTGAGCAGTAGATGTTTTTCTACAGCACTGGTCCGATTGGTGCATTGTGAACGTGAACCAAGTCAGTTTAGAAGAAGATACAATGTTCCAACTTTGGTCCCTAATTGAGCTGAGTCCAGTAATTTGTTTGATGAATGCAGCCAATCGTGTCAAGTTTAGTGCTGCACTTTATACTCCAAAAACTCTTTACAAATGTCATCAAAACCTCAAGTTTCTCGCTGAGAGTGACTGAAAAGAGTGGACTGTTTTAGCACTCACCTAAGGCATGTTTCATTCATCTGTTTTCCCGAGTAAGAACAGCTCAACCTACTTCGTCAAAGCGCTGCCAGTCTGTGTGGTCTGTGGAGGCTCGTGTCAAAGCACAAACACTGACATGCTTTTCTATAATAGATTCCTCCAGTTTGTCAGAGCTAAACTGCAGACATCAGGAGCCAGCTTGTTCTCTGTTTTTGGGGGAGACAGAGTGTATACCAGCAGTGTCTGACAGGCTCCAGCGTGTAAAAGGGAAAATATATCAGCCAGGATTTTGGGTATCAGAGAACAGAGAAACATAGGTTTGGAAATGTTTAAGAGACTGTTCTCAATGGGCCTCATTCATGAAGTGTTTGAAACTCACCATGTGTTCCTTAAGGCCTTATACCCTATTTAGGCCTATAATAAAATGACTTAAAATAAATTTCTTCTCAATACAGATTTCTTGTCAAAGTATTTAATCAGGTGAAAATGAGTCTACAGTGTCCACGTTATGATGCAGGAGTGGACATTTGTTTTTCCCCGAGCGTCGTCAAATCCAGACTAGTGACAAAGGGCTGGACCACATTTATTGATATAGAAGTTGTTCTCATTACAAGCACATTTTGTATAAAAAAAAATAGGCTACTTATCTATTACTTATGTCCTTCCACTGTGTATATTTAAAACACAAGTGCAAACACATGCTCCATAACCAAAACAATCAAATAAAAGAAAAACACTGCAAAAAATTTAATTCGAGATTTGCTAAAATGTCTTACAATTTGAATTCTAATCTTTTTTTTTCTCTCGTTAAGAACGTTTTGCATGTAAAGAGTAATGCTTTTTCTCAAAAACATACTGGGGGCCTGATTTAAACAGAGGGAGGGCCTCAGTTTGTCTCTGTATGTTATAATGCAACGTGATCTCACTGAAATGGTGTAGTACATCATTTCTCCTTTTTAGCATGTATCTTATACACAAGGCTGTCCCAGTTCATGGATGTAAAGGTGTCTTCATATTCATGAAAACTTTAAAAATCCTATTTGTAATCTTAACCAACTCCAAGTCAGAAAGTACAAGGTATTTCTGTTTGTTTACGTTTATAAAGAAGCAAAAATCAGGTAGCCCATAGAACCATTAAGCAACCAAATAGAGGGATTTTCAGTTGACATCACCTTGTGCCCTCTCCATCTGGTTAGCTGGGGAAACTTCTATAAAAAAACACCAAAACGGGACGAGAGCAGCTGTTTTATTCAGGTCTGAACCGGTCTGACAGTCGCCTGTCTCCGGAAGCTTGAGATCGTTGTTTTACACTCACCTGAATAACTTTTAAGGGTTGTAGGGTTAAATTTCAGTCACAAATGTTGATTTAGCAGCATAACTTTTGTTTTCGCACAGTGATAAACACTCGTGTACATGTTTATTTACTTACAAATGTGTTTGCTAAGAAATACCTTCTAAGCTTGCATATACGAGCTGACAGGGCTCACTCTGGCAGCAAAGTGTGTGAAAAAAAAGAACATGTTAATGAGGAAATGGAAAGATTGCATCTCCTGCCTTTTAAAACACATGAGCACACTCAGCACGTAGAGTGTGTGAAAGAATAAAACCAGTTACCTTTTAAAATCTGAAATCACGCAATAAACAGTTACGCAAGAAAACATTGTGCCTTTTAAAATCTTTTTAACAGCTCCACCGGACAAACAGGATCACAGAAGTCAGATCACAAAGTACTCACTGTCCTCTCACTACAAGTCAGTGTGTTCACCTCTGACAGATCTGGGATGTTTTATGATCTCCTAGTCCAAACCATCTTCATGCTTTGAGTTTCAAGTCTTTAAATCAAATTACAGAATTAACAGAGCTCCAAGTCCAATTCAAGTCCCAAGTCATTTGCTCACAAGTCTTAGTTCATTTTATCAAGTCTCAAGTCATCAAAATAGTGGCTCAAGTCTGTCTAAAGTCCACTGTGCTTGCTTTGTTTTTCGTTTTTCTTCAAAATTTTACTTACAAATGTGTACTGCGACAATTCACTGATTAGATAATTTACAGATTAGGATATTTGATGACTTAATTAGTGTTGTTGGCATGCCGAATGTGCTCATATGTTAAACATGCAGTGTGTAACTTTTTAGCTAAAAAATAAACTTAAATAAAAACATGTTTTCTAGTTAGACATCTTTGCGACATTAAATAATAAATAAAAATGTGTAATTTTGCTCTGAGCAGGCTTGCATGGCCACAAAATTACCTATCATTTGGCCTAGAGAACAGAACAGAACAGAAGATTTATTGTCATTGTCACAGAGTACAACAAATTATGTTGGAGCAGTGGTTACACTAGACTTAATTCCAATCCGTCACTGTGACGGACAAGGTCCAAAAATCCGTCATGAGGGATTTTATCTGTCATAATTTTGTTGAGTAGTTTTTGCTGTCTATGTTTTTTTAGTGATTTCTGACACAGAGACTGCACAAAGCCACGGTCATGAGACAAGACAAAGAAATGAACTTTGAAAATAGTTTCTTAAGATATATTAAAGCATCTGAAAATCATTTGTCCGTTTGACTTTCAACAATTCATTGTACTGATGTGGCTCTGCATTTCTTACCTGAAGACAACGTTCCACACGTTCCACTTCTCTCCATTTCTGCAAATCCACACTGTATTTGCCCAAACGCCACGTGTTATTTCCATTTCTCCGCGTAAAAGTCAGTCCTTCATTCCCGGAAAGTTTCTCTGATGTCAGCCGATGCGAGCGTGTCACCAAACCAAGGAACTGCAGGTGGCACTTTCCGCTAAGTTTTATGAATCTGAATAAACATCAGTGTTTGTCTGTCGAGCGATCCTGGTCATAGACACAAATCCTCTTGAAATCAGGCCGATAAAACTCTGTCCATCCCGCTGTTTTTGTCGAATGAAGCCTTATCCGCGCTCCGTAGCAAGCATTTGATCCGTAAAAACTGCAGCCTCCAGGTTTACAGATTCATAGGTCACGTATTTGCGGAGGCTACAGCCCCGTGCGCTCTGCAGCCGTCAGTCTAGCGGCCTCCCTGACGGAACAGCCGCGGCTGCCGCGCGCATGAATGGGATTGAAAGCAGCATTTATCCCTCGCTGCTTCCTCAGTTTGAGCGAGCGGGAAAGCGCGAGTCCGGTCGGGATCCAGGTCAATTAGTAGACTATATATAAAAGGGCAGCTTCATTTTCAATCCGTCAAAATGACGGAGGGCCTTAAAAATTTTCCGTCAAAGCAAATTACAATCGTAAATGAGGAAAATTGTCTTAATGTAACCTCTGGTTTGGAGTGAACCCCGGGCCACTGCAGCTTTTGCGCGCCGCCACTCGCTCTTCTGAACATGAAAAAAACAGGGCCTTCTACTGTTTGTTTCCATGGAAAAGCAGCTTTATTTTTTTTCACAACATGGCATAAAACTTATTTATCCCCATTAAGAACGTTCTAAAGAATTATTTGATCTTTCTATTTGTACTGAACTGTGAAGTTGACTTTTCACCTCTAGAAAGTTACACACTGCACTTTTATTCTTACTTTATTATGTGAGCTAAGTAAACTTGGCTCAATCCTTGTGACTAATGTGAGCATGAAGTTTTGCAGTTTAGTTAATCAGATCCAGATGTAATCAAACGATCATCATGTGACACTTCCAGAGAGGAAATGGAATATTACACCTTAATCACACTAACAATATAACTGCTCTAACAAATGTTCCTGCGACACTTGAATGTAGGATGGGATTACACTTTTATCTCAGGAGGAGCTTCTCACGCACACACTTGCAATGCAAAATACAGGAAATGCTTTAACAGAAGCCAGAGCACTAACGACTGCAACACATCAAAGTTGATTTTACATAATAGATATCTTTAAAGTTATATTTAAGCACATGTAACCATTGCAGTGCTAAATACAAGTGTAAGATTCAGATTCTTGTATTGCTTAGACAAAACATCATTCTCCAAACACACAAACACACACAAACACACACCTTCCATCTCCACGAGGCCTCACCGAACCTCCATCTACCGTAATTGAACACATGCTTAAAAGTCATGCAATATTAGATGGAAAGTAAATTAATTTTTGTATTGGCGCTCTGTTTTCTCATTACCTGTTCTCTCTCTCTCTCCTTCTTTCTCTCTCTCCCGTCTGCAGCTGCGACTCCACCTCTACACATCATTTATCTCTATAAACGCCGCACCGCAAATATGTTTATTGTTGTCATTCACTCATTGGCCATTTATTTAATGTGTTTCCCGCCGCTTCTCCTCTCTCTCTCTCTCTCTCTCTCTCTCTCTCTCCTCTCTCTCTCTCTCTCTCTCTCTCTCTCTTTCACTTTCTCTGGCTCTATTTCTCTCTCTCCTTTTCTTTCAATTACTTTTTCTTTCACTGCCTCGCTGTTTCTTTCTCTATTTCTCTGTCTCGACCTCACCTCTCTCACTCTCTTTTCATTTCTCTTTTATCAACATATCTCTTCTCTTTTTGTTTAAATTTTTCTGTCTACCTAATTTTTTCTCTTCTGTCTTCTTCTCTTTTTTCTGTCTCTTTCTCTCCCTTTTCCCTCTGTCTTTTCCTGTATATTTTTTCTCTTTTTCTTTCTCTTTCTATTCTCTCAAACCTTTTACTGTACTATCGCTCTCTCACTCTTCTACTTTCTTACTTTCTATCTCTGTATATCTGTCTCTTTCTCTTTCATTTTTCTCTCTTTTTACAGCTTCACTCTTTCCCAATTTCTTTCTTTCTCTCTCATTTTCTTCCGGTCACATCCTTTCTCTTTTACCTTCTTTCTTTCCTTGTTCTCTCTTTTCTTCTTTTCTCTCTTTCATTGTCACACTCTCTTTCTGCCTCACACCCCTGCCTCCATGTTCTTGTCATATGTTAAGCTTTCTTTCTTTCTTTCTTTCTGTTTTCTAGGGGACACCAGAGCACACTTCTCTTTCCTTCTGTCCCTGTCTTTCTCTCACTTTGCTTTCTCTGTCTTCGTCTCTGCTCATTTTGTCTCCCTTGTTTTCTTTCTCTTTCTATTTCTATCCCTCTCTGTCGCTTTATCTCTTTGCACCTTCTCCTCTTTCTCCTATTCCTCTCTCTTCTTTTTCTCCCTCCCTGTTTTCTCTCTCCCTGTTTTCTCTCTCTCTCTTTCCCAGTTTCTCTCTCATCTCTACCCTTTCTTTCTGTTCCCATCTCTCTCCCTCTCTCTCTACCCCTCTTTCTCTCTCTCCCATCTCTCTCTTTCTCTCCCTCTCCCCTTCTCTCTCTCTGTCCCTCTCATCTTCTCCCTCTATCTACCACTCTTCCTCTGTCCCATCTCTCTCTTTCTCTCTCTCTACCTCTCCTCTCTTCCTCTCCCTTTATCCTTCTCTCTCACCCCCTCCCCCCGTCTATCTCCTTCTCTGTCACTCTCACCCCCCTCTCTCTCCCTCTCTCTCTCTACTTCTCCTCTTTCTTTCCCTTTAACCTTCTCTCTCACCCCCCTCTCTCTCACTCTCTTTCTCTCCCCTCTCTCTTTCTCTCTCTCTACCTCTCCTCTCTTTCTCTCCCTTTCCCCTTCTCTCTCACCCCCTCTCTCTCTCTCTCCCTCTCTTTCTCTCCCCTCTCTCTCACTTTCTCTCTCTCTCTCACTCCTTCTCTCCCTCTCTCTTCCATCTCTCTCCCATCTCTCTCCCTCTCTCTCTCTCTCTCTCTCTCCCCCTCTCCCTTCCTTCTCTCACTTTCCCCTCCTTCATTGTGCTTGAATCAAACACACATTTATTGATAATGGACCGATGCGTTTGAATGGAGCAGATTGGAACCTGCTTTTGCACAAAAACACAAATAAATAAATAAAATAAAACACACTGGAATCCCGGCATCTCCAAGGTGGAACATAATAGAAAGTCAGAAGAAGAAGAAAAAAAAAACAGCTGTTGTCAATCCTCCTTTTGTCCGTCAAGGTCCCTCCGTCGCTCCATTGTTCCGCGTTTTAGAGAGAGAGAATTGGATTTTTTTTCTGCTGCTTTTTTTGCTGTTTTCTCCCTGGCGGTCTCTTTCACCTCACGCTCCGACCAACGGGAGACTTAATTAGGACGTTTCTGACTGATTTATGCACAAAAGAACCCGGGCTGTACCTCTGACCAATTGGTTTTCAATAGAGGAGGACAATAGCTTCCAGAAATTGCTAATGGTGTTGTCTGGAAAATAAAATGAAGCAATCAGCCTTGTGGGGAATGATTTGCCTAAATGGACGGTGGCTTTAGATGAACTGCTACCTGTTGGTCGCTGTATTTGTTTGGCAATCACTGTAATGAAGTGTGATGTTATTTTCTCCACGAGCTTGTGAATGAAAAGATAGAGAGAGAGAAAGTTTGTGATTGGTTCTGGCGGGAAACTGTGAATGAATTGAACTCACATGTCTTTTATTACAGTCTGTAAAAATAACTGGGCAGAGTATGAAGTGGTTATTGAATGTGAATGTGTAAGTTAGAGCGACTTATTCTCATGGAATGTGTATGTATGCTGCATGATTTGTTCTTTGTTGCATGTCTAGATTTTGCGTTGCTGCACTAGTTCATTTTATTGATGTGTTATTTATGAATGTTATCCAGACCTAAAGTTACTCTTTTTGTAACTTCAGACCTAAACTTAGCTGTTAACCCTTAATAAAATGTCCCCAACAAAGCTTCTAAGACATTAGGGAAACAATGTCTGTATTTGATGCTTTTCACAGCATTGAATAGTGACGTGTATATAGTGACGCTCATAATAGTAACTCTTTCAGTGCCAGTCCTATTCTCACTTTGACCCTCCTTTCATGCCAGGCCTTTTTGCTCATTTCAAACAATTTTCACAGCTCCACAAAAATGTTTGTGCAACTGGAATCATGACATGTTGTACATCAAATGAGAACTACAAGTGTCTATTTTCACTATACAGTTCATCTGTTGTTCTACATTAATCTATTCACTTTTTATCTGCATTTGAAATTCCTTGATTTTATGACAAACTTTTGAAATAATGCCCTTTTTTCTGAATCAATCTCTTTGTCAGTGTTATTTTAATCTGTTCTACTTTTTGGTGAAAAGAGCATGACTGAATAATATTAGAAGAAGAAAAACAATGAGCATGAGAGTATTTTTTTATCTTTAAATCAGCAAAAGCTGTCTTACAGATGAGAAGGCAGCTCAGGAGTTTTCTACTTTCTGATGCAGATTATATAGATTCAGCCTCTTTCATGGAGCAGAGATTATATTTAACCCTCCAAACATGAAGAAATACAGTAGTTTGACTTTCTCTGACTACTTTTTTTTTTTTTCTAGCTGCTAATATTTGTCTTTATCATTCAATTTGGACAACTAAACGCAGCACAAAATCAGACCGCTGTGTTATAGAGTTAAATTCTAGGCCTTGGTCCGATCAGACTTTTGGACCAGGATAGGTCCGAGATGCACAGCTGCACTGAACATGCGTCTTAAGACTAAGTTCAGCTTGTTTGTCATTGAAGTGTCAACATCAATGGTGTGAAAAAGGATAGTTAGTGGATTTGATACGTAAACAAGGAGAAGAGGAGAAAGTAAGAAGACCTGCGTGTGTGTGACATGCAAGGAGTGAGGAAAAGAGGAAAAAGAGAGATGAAGCTGCGTGTGTGGACAAAAGGAGAAATGAGGTATGTCAGCAGCAGGAAAGAAGAGGGTCTGGTTTTGTAGACACTACATGTAAACTCACCAGTAATGTGCTTTTTTCTATATTCGAAATGTGCCCATTCTACGTACATTCCGCTGTGTAGCTTCCTGCTTCTGTTTTGCCGTGAGAAAACCACGTACTTGCCCTTTAAATACCCAGATCATAATGCAGTTAAATGAGCGTGCACCTCCACCTGAAAACCAGCCTCTCTTCTATTAAAAGGTGGTTCTGTTCCGAGCTTGTAGTCATTCCCCAGACTGACACATTGGCCTTTCCCGCTCACATACTCAATCATGCTAACCAAGTTTATTCAGGATATTATGGCAGCCCTTTTACACACGCGCGCCGCTCTATGCTCACACCGAGAAGGTCAGCATTTTATTGGCTTTGCTCCCCGCGGTAATCGCCTTTTGGGTTAGCTTTGCAAACTAAATAGAAAGACGTGAACCCGGTGCGTGCGTGCGGCGCAGGGGTTAAACTACGCGTCTCCTTTTCAATAAGTGACACACCATTAGGCCCGACCACCACCGGAGAACCAGGACCGAGCCCAGAGAGGAGAGTTTATCGTTTTATCACCATCTCTCAGTCTGACCATGTTAAAAGGAGTGTTGCTCTTCTTACAAATATAAGCGACGAAGGTATTTTTTGTTCGTTATTGAGTTGTTTTTAATGTAATGCTAAAGACTAAATGCATGTAACAGTTGTATGTGTCTTGGTTAATCAGAGCATGTTTTCAGACAAATGAGACGCAATTAATTCCTCCCAATCTGCAGCAAAGTCTCAAGACGCTTCACTAATGGAGTCAAGGTGAGGAAGAGGAAGAAAGAAAGAGATAAAGAAGAGAGAAAGAGAGAGAGCAAAGGGCATCTTCTCTATTTGTCTCTTTCTCCAATTTTTTTTCTCTTTCTATCTATTCGTCTCTCTCTTATATCCTTCTTTTTCTCTTGTTTGTCTCTCTCTATTTTCTTTCTCTTCTCCGTTTTTTCCTTTCTTTCTTTCTATCTCAATTTCTTCTCTCTCTCTCTTTCTTGCTCTTTTCTTTCCTTTTCTCTAATCCCTCTTTTATCCCTCTTTTCTCTATTTTCTCCCTATTTTCTTGTTTGTCTTTCTCTCTATTCTCAATTTTTTCTCTTCCCCCTTTCTATCCCCCTTCTTCTCCCTCTCTTTCTTTCTTTCTTTCTTTCTTTCTCTCACTGTCTCTCTCTCACTTCTATCTGTCTCTCTCATTTTCCCTCTGTACTCCCTCCCCTCTCTCTCTCCTTCTCCCCCTCCTCTCTCTCTGGCCCCTCCCTCGCTCTTCTCACCCTCTTTCTTTTCTTTCTCCTCTCTCTCTCTCCCTCCCTCTCTCTCTTCTCGCTTTCCTCTCTCCCTCTCTCTCTATCTCTTCCTCTTCTCTCTCTTCTCTTCCCTCTCTCTCTCCTTCCCTCTTCTCTCTCTCCCTCTCTCTCTCTCTCCTCTTCCCTCTCTCTCTCTTCCCTCTCTCTCCTCTTCCCTCTCTCTCTTTCGCTCTCTCTCTCTCTCTCCCTCTCTTCTCTCCCTCCCTCTCTCTTTCTTCTCCCTCTCTCTCTCACTCCCTTGCCGCTGCTCCCTTATTGGCTTAAACCTATCTGTTGCATCCATAATCAGTGCAAATCCACATGGTAAATTTCACACTAAACGTCAACACGAGTGCTGGTCCTCGAGGGAGGCCGGCCGAGTGTTGTTCCACGCCTAATCCTCCGGTCTCTTTGGAAAACCAGACAGCGTTAAACCAGCCGGAATGAGGCGCACGGAGGAGGAAATGGAGAGAGACCGGAGTTTACAATAGGACGGAGAAGTGGTGCTCGTGTTAAAGAGAGGATTAGACCAGACTAAAGCCAGTTCTGCTTGTTGTTGTTGTTGTTGTAGAGGTAAAAACAAAGAAAAAGGGGAAAGTGTAACATGACAAGAGTATATATGACCACAGCAAAGAGGCAGTTTAGTACAAGTTTAAATTGTCTTCAAACTGTTGCAAATGTAAAATTGTTGTAAATATATGGAGTGATACAAAATGTGTTATATCTTCAGATGTGACAATGCGCGCACAACCTGCGAGCAGAAAGAACCTGTCACAAACTGTAGCAGCAACACTGTTGTCACCTAACTACAAGAGTTTATCTCTGCCTGAACACAAAAGTTTTGCTGCAAAATTAACATTTGTGGATGAAATTCATCTTTACAACTCATACACGTTACATTCAGGTAAGTGAAAACTAAAAAACACAGAAAAAAATAATCATACTTTAGGAGCCATACATCTGTCACATCGAGGACATTAAAAAGAAAATGATCCTAACAATATTAAACCTTGGTTGCAAGAACAATTTTACAATAAAAAAGAAAACAAAAGTGACATATTTGCTTAATTGCACAATAAGATTAACATGAAGATTCAACCCAAGCATAAGTACAGTATATATTCATAATCATAACATATTACAGTGGTCCTCACAGTGGGGTTCGGGTCGTGTGCCCCCCAATGTTCTAATTTTTTTTTTTTTCTAAACATTTGTCATTACTTGAAATTTACAATGTCTTATACATTCATTCATTCATTGTTTTTGATAAAAACAACTAAACCGATACAAATTAATTTAATCTTGCAATGAAATACAACTTAATTTTGATAAAAACTTGCCGGGCGATCTTGCCCCTGCCGGTCTAATACTTAAGCGCAAAGCGCAAAGAGTTCTCTGTGTTGGCCGCTATGAGCTCCAGAGAGCAGCTCCAGCTCGTGGCACGGCTGCTCTGCTTTGTCTGATGCCAGTTCAATCAATGAACCTGCACAACATAACCGTGGAGCAGTGCAAGAAGTTCACTGGAAATAAGAAATAATAATAATAATCATATTTTGCCATCAATTCTAATTTTGTCAGTTATGTAGTTAGAAAAAGCCACGTTAAATGCAGTTATTGAATTAGGCAATATATTTGTAAAATAAAATGGATTCACTTTTTAGTCAGACTTGGCTTCAATAAGTTTGTTCTATATGTTTTAACAATACAATGTTGTGTCGACCTAAACTTATAATAAAAATGATCCGATGCTCGTGGTAAGACCTACCTGAGAATCGTGATCCGTGCGTGAAAAGTTTATGAAAAAGCAGCGGCGTGTCCTCGTTATAATCCTTTTAAATGAGACAACTGCCGGTAAGCAGGCTCCCGGTCCCGGTGTGATGCAAGCGGAGGGTCTTTCGTGTGTGACCGCGTCTGCAGCCCCTGTACAGACGAGCGCAGGGTTGTGTCCACCTCGGGTCGGTTCTCTGGATGCGCGCCGTGGTCCAGGTAAAGCACAACGCGGGGCTCTGGTCCAGACTGTGCCAAACGGTTCCGCGCTCTTCCTCGTGCTCACTCACAGTGGTCACCGCCGTAAAATTGACAGCCTCTGGTCAGAAACGTCCAGCGGCCTGGTGCGCGTGGCCGCGACCCGCGCTGACCCAAAAAGCGCTGAAGGGGCCGGGACCTCACGCAGCACCGTGCTCTCCTGGCTTTATCTCTCTGCTCTGTCGTGGGCAGAGCTGCATTCACACTTGCACTGTCTTATGTTCACTCTATAATCTGATTCTTTTTTATATTAAGTCAACAGGCTTTATGTAAAAGAAAATACATTTTTTTTAGAGAAAGTTGTTAAAGTTTGTCATTTGAATAGACTTTTACCAAATACATTTCTATTATTACACTTTTTCCCAAACTGAAGCTCTTGTAGTAACTTTTGCTGTGATATTAAAGCAGAACTAAGCAACTTCAGCGGTAGTGCTCCCCCTACTGCTCACTTGTGTAATTGAGCTAGCCAAACTGAAACGAAACTTATCATTATTTATTTATTTTTTCATTTTTGCGTAACTTTAGGGTTGGAATAGGGCAGCGGAAACACGTGTTAGCACATTTTACACTGCTAAATATAAAAAACAAAGAGCCAGAGTTTCTCAAGACAGAAATTCGGGTCGGCACGGTGGCAACACAGTCAAGTTGCATTTGCTGTACTTGATGTGGGACGCAGCTGAAAGAGCCGACACATGCTTCAAAGGCCCCAAAATACATATGTAACCATCATCACGTAGGCTTAGAGGAACATTTAACAAGGTAAAAATGTTACTTAGTTCTGCTTTAATGCACTGCTTACGTGTCACAGACATGACACGTCTAGGCCGTTCACTGATTGAATTTACACCCCACACATCTGGTGGGCACCACACCTGCTTCACTCACGGCGTAGCTCTTGGAGAGAGCGCACTAGAGGCCAACAGAGGAATAACTGTCTTAACCGGTCTTAACGGGAAGTCTTAAAGGGGCAAGATCGGGGCCTTGATGGACATTGTGAATAACAATAAGGGGTCCTTGAAGTATTTTCTCACCATAAGGAATTTCCAGCCTAAAAGGTATGAGAACCCTTGGTTTATATAATATATAATTAAAGGACAAATGAGCCTTTGAACATCTGACACACATGTGTTTCCCACATCAGGAATGAAGTTAAACCTTCACCTACTGGCTGCAAATTCAACACAGTCTCACTAGATGGTGTACTTTTACCATGACACATAAACAGCGTATTTTGAGCACAGATATTCACAGATGATTTTTTAGTACTTATGTTACGCCGTGTATTTGGCACGATATGAAAAAGAGTAAAAATGACACAGATTTCACAGTCCTAAAAAAACACGAGTTTTGGTTTCAGCCACGTGGGGTAAGTTTAGGCTTCATGTTACTAAAATGGGAAAGATTAGATCTGGGGCTTGGGGCAGGTTAAGATTAGAATCAGGATTTCATTAATATCCATAAATAAGAACACGTCTTAACCACCACCATTGAAATCAATGTGGACTGTGACACATACTATAATTACACAAAACAGCTGTGAACTCGTGCTATTCATACATAATTTACATGTTGTGTAATGTCGTGGTAAATGTACGCTTTCTTGTAAGATTGGGCTCACAAATTACAGATGGGAAATAATCAAACCAATCTTGCTTGATACTTTTGCAAAAGATCTCCATGATTAACCTACTGTAGCATCACAAATAAAGGACATTTGCAACACTATTTTCTGAGGCTAAGAGGGGAAAGAGCAGCATCTCACAGACAAAACTCCAGCTGTCTTTTCCATAAAATAGTCATTATCTTATGACGTGTGTCCTTTAAAATAAATTCTCAATATATCATAACATAATGGACACGTTCACAGAATCATCAGCATACTTGTAAATATTCTTTAATTCCTCCATCACATTTCTGTAGCGCACAACACATTCTGTCTGTCAGGTGCGTCTGCTGCCCGCTGTGCATCTCTGTCCCATTTAGTCCTTTTGCAAATGTGCTGGCATTTAAACGCGGCAGCCATTGTTGTGAGTCTGTCCCCGTGTTTGGGCGTCTTGATGATCTATTTGGAGCGGCGCACAAGCTAACGAGCACTTCATTTCCAGGCCCTGCAGACTGTGATGACACATAAATAACGCTGCATTTCATTATGTAAATATTAGGCCAGGAGAGAGGAGAAGGTGAGAGGGGGGAGGCACCGACGGCACGGAGCAGGAGAGGGAGAAGAGGTGAGACACTCATTTGGACTCACGGCCCGATGTATACATAAGGCTAATGTTTGTAGAGTGATGGGGGCAAACGGCAGAGCAGACTGTGAGAGAATGTGTCACAGAGAAACAGTGATGATAAAAGAAATGATGTTGCAGTCTTTTAGTGATGTGAATATGTGAGAACAGAAGCAGGATGGTGGAACCTGTTTGAGAGACAATAAAATATAATGTTTTACTATTAAAACCAGTAAAAATGTGTCTAATGTTCAAAAAGAACATGACTAAAAAGACTTGCAATTACAGTTTAAAATGCCTAAAACCCTCTGCTGCAAATAAATGGTCAAAAGCTGTACTTATGAGTATAAATGTTATTACTAGTTGTACGGAGCAGTCATCAAAGAAATAATAACACTGTGCAACGTTTTAGTAAAAGCAACACAACACACAAAAGTCAAAGTGTCACAAAAGTTTTACCAATGCAAACCTGCTAAAAGAACAGGTTCTGTTAGGGCTGCTTGATTATGATGAAAATAATAGACATGATTATTTAGATCATAAATTAATTAATGATTATTCCACTCTTAAAACGATTCTTTGCTTGGAGAGACTTCAGTGCGACAGTGTCCATTAAATGCAGTGCAGAGATAAAAGGAAGTATGTGACCGGTCTCAGAAACAAATATAATTGTATTGAAACTAACTATCTTCTAAATCAATGAAATAAAGAGCAGGATCAAAGTTATGGTCAGTAATCACGATTACTCGATTACACATTGACATTTGTTTAATTGCACAGCCTAGGT
The DNA here is from genome assembly GCA_038363315.1 of Mugilogobius chulae. Taxonomy (NCBI): domain Eukaryota; kingdom Metazoa; phylum Chordata; class Actinopteri; order Gobiiformes; family Gobiidae; genus Mugilogobius; species Mugilogobius chulae. The sequence goes on from CM076416.1 coordinate 8,501,708, forward strand.
TCTGTTAGCAAAAACCCTGATTGAAAAAAATATAGGTATGTGTATTTTAGCTAAAACTTTCTTGGGGAGACCCCAGACCCCCCTCAAATCTCATCACTCCTTAAAGGTGCACTGTGTAACTTTCTGGGGGTTATTCAGAAGAAATAGACTGTTAAAACCAAGCTTTGGGAGATTCTGAGGGATGATGAGGATGCTTTAACAGAATGTGAGGAAATAAATTTTTTAACATACACAAATGAATGTCATTGTTGTGGCCATGCAAATCTTCTCAAAGTAAATAATCAGATTTGTCTGATTTATTTAGTGCAACAAAGACAGCTAAGTGACAAAAACATGTTTAAACGCAAGTACACTTTTGGTCCAAAGGTTGCACTGTGCACTTTTAACCAAAATATGTTCCCCAGCCAGGATAACTTGTCCTGACGACTTTGTGCAGTGTTTATGTGAGACTTCAGAACTTGTATTTAAGATTTAGACAACAAGCACCACAAGCTTCTCTGTTGTCTGATTATGTTTGAACTGCTGTTGACTGACAGACATTATTGTATTTGGTTGGTTTTAGAATTCACTTTTCAAAGAGCAGTGTGATTGGTCAGAACTGATGTTAGGCTAAAGTCAGGACAGTTACTATGATATTGCAAATAAACAAAAGTGATGATGTCCACTAAAGTTAGTCAGTCAGTTAGTGAGGAAGTATTTTCACCTGAGATGAGAGAATTGTCACTAAAATTGCCAGAACAAATGATTTAGAACAACAGACAACACTATTTAAACACCAACAACACATTGAAGAAGCAAAACTGTGCTGTAGAGTTTAATTGCTCTTTAAGAATATCATTTTCACTTCCATACATATTCATTCCATCGTTGAGGGAAACAAAGCTTGCTGAGGTTAAATGAGACATTATCATTAATTAACAGCATTTAGACTCATCCAGGTGAAATGTGTGGGAGGCAAATGGGAATAATTACTTCAGATGTTTAACAGTGTGTGACTCACTAAACTGCACAAAACAATCATGTTTTATTTATGTTGTGTTGGAGCGTTTTAATGATCAATTCAACACTAAATTTGAAGGCTGGAGCAAAAAGTTATGTGGGTCAAGATACATTAAAAAGAACTGTACTGCATTAACTCAAACTGTAGTTATTTGTAAGCTTTTTGTAGCAGTCATGGTCTAGTTTTTCACCGCAAATCTAGCTTGGTTTCAAAAAATGTTGCTTGCTTTTGTATGATTGTTTTTTTGAAGATGTGTTAAAGTGCCTGTCTGACAAGTGAGCTACTGGTTAGCTTAGCTTAGTTAGCTTTTTGCTAACAGAAGTGGAGTTTCAGGATTTTTTGCAGTCGCTCAACAAAAAAAAGTGACTCATCCAATGTACAAAACATATTTTTTGTGTCAAAAGATAGTGAGTTGAACTGTATCAGTGAGAATTGTGAGAGAGGCACAAGTGTTCCTGTTGTTTGTCTGCTTTTCTACCACTGTTTACCTGATTTTCTCAGTAACTGGCTGTAGTTGTGGTTGTTTATATTTGTCAGGCTGCTGCTGCTTCTTCTTGTTTTAGTTTTGTGTTGAGCTCAGAAGAAAATGTAATGTCTCTCCCGTGACTTTCATGCATTTTCACCCTCACTGCTAACATTTAGAAAGCTGCGATGTCATGTTTAATGATAATGTTAACAGTAGCTACAGATATACAATCAATCGATATAGACAAAAAAACTCTTGCTACACAACAAACATTGTAAATCAATAATTTCACAAAATCTCATAGAAATTTAACATTTTTTTTATAGCTTAAACTTCAAGCTACAAACCTAAAGAAAATGTCGCCATGTGGCATCAACCAATATTCATGGTTGTTTTGTGTTTTGGCTTTTGTTTTTGGCTTTTTGTAAAAAATACGCTTAACGTACACATTTTTGACATTCTGTTGTATTGTCAGCACTGACTTTGATTGGGGAATAGCTTACCTTGACCTTGACTTAGCTAATTTAGGTTCTTCTGAGCATTTCCTGTTCAGTTCATTTCTGTAGGGTTTTCAGTACATCAGTCTAAAATGACTTAATTTTCAGAAGATCAGCAGGAACAGTGAGTCGTGTGGATGTCTCTGAAAAGACTTGACAACTGAGAAGAATATTTCACCAAAAGTCACTTTTGTGTTCATAAAGAGACATGTTTGTATCTAAATGCTAACGCTAACAGAATACCAGTTAGCTATGGAGCTCAACAGTGACGGACAGCTTCCTGGTTCAACAACCTTCGATTCTCCAATGGGTTTTGAAGAAAAAATTATATAAAAGTTTGAAAACTAGCTAATAGCTTAGTGGTGAGTCAATAGTGTTTAAAATCTATTTCTGCAGATTTACAAACTAAAAAGTTATTAAGACTTGCTAAATTTAAAAGATGTGCTTTTTAGACTGAAAACAACCGTGCTGTGGATCTGAGTTAGCGCAAAGCTGCTAGCCCGCGACATGTCTTTTAATACTTTTAATTTTAATTTTTAAAACCTATGCACTTTGCAATGAGCAATTTACCTCCAGAATTTCCACTGTTGAGTTCCATTTTCAATAAAAACAAGCCAGCTGACGTTCTGTGCCTTTTGCCTTGCAGCACAAATTATTTTTACCTAAACTTACATTTCTCTTTGTTACTTCTGAATCTACATAAACTGACAAATTGTAAACGATGCAGATGCTATTTACCCAATCAAAACAGTTCTTTGCGTGTCGAAATCAGCCACGCTCGTCTGACACCGTCGAAGATTGCCAGATTTGTTCCGACTTTGAGACGGGAGCCTGCTCATTAATTTGGTGTAAATACAAACCTAATCAGACCTACCTCTCTTTATGAGCTAATCAAGGGGGCCGTGTGTGCCTTATTTTGTGCATTTCTGACTTCTTGGTAATTACTGGCGACAGCTGCTACGGCATCCTGGATCAGTCCCACTTCAGCGCGCGGCAGACACACAGTTCACACGCCGAAAAGGATGCGTTCCCGCGGCAACATCTCGTCATTATTAGCAGCCCGGTGCCTGGATTTGTGTCACTTTATTTGGCGTTTCTCAGATAAGCGCGGCAGGTGAATTGTGCCCGGCCTGTCGTGGCTTGTATCGGAGGAGAGGAGGACGAGATAGCGCCAAACAATGATTTCAAAACTCAAATGTGTGCAAGAAGGCAAGGCAGTGTTATGTAAAGCAGTTGTGTACAATGGGAGGAAAAGGGTCTGCGCTGGGCGACGGGGGTTTACAATGGGATGTTTGAGTGAATGGGCTGGAATTGTTGCAAGAATTTCTGGGATATTGCTTAGTTTTGTATTTGTACTGAAGAGAGCATTTTACAATTTGAAGGAAACCTATTGTGTTTTTTCCATGTTTTTAGTAATAAACTGTACATGCAGATGTGCAATTTACTAATAGTTGATTGTAACACAAAAAATGGATCTGTTAATTTGATCCGACTTTATTGTAGAACTGTTAATAATCTTGAGCACTGTTTGTCTGAGAATTTCAAATTGTAAAATGGGTTATTACAGAAGCCAAATGTTAATGGTTCTGACTAAAATATAGATTTGCTCAAGGTAATTCAGCAAAGGTCCACTTCCAGTACATACTGCTCTTTGTGCTGTCTAGCTTTTAGGCTATAGATCATGGATGTGAGCCGCATGAGTCAGTCAGAGTGTGGCTCTTTGGCTCATTCAGAAACATTTTTCCATCTACGTGCTCTCTATCTGTCTCTTTCTTTCCTCTTTCTACAGCAGTAAACTGAAACTGTCAGAGCAGCGTCAAAGCAGAACTATTTAACAGACTGTTTGTTTCTTTTGAGAGGCGTTTCAAACTCCCAGTGTTATTTTGTGAAACGGGAGCTTCATGATGATCCTATTTTGTGCAATCTGCCTCATATTCACAGAGAAAAGGTCCAAATCTACAGTGAAAAAAACACGGCGCGATTTGAGCAAAATGGTGATTTGTGGAAATCTTTAAAGCTTTTGCAGGAATGTGACATAAAACAGAAGTTTAGACAGTGACCTGACTAAAGTTTATGCAGCAGTGTTTTCTGCTCTGATCACTTCACATAGGACAGTTCTGAAGCCAAGTTTTACATGGGCGGAGCTAGGAGGGTATGCAGGTGGGACCCCTAAATCTAGCCCCTATGGGGGACCCCCATAGAGACCTTTTATCAACTGCCTTGTGTCTTTTTATTTACAGTAAAATTACATCACATCCAAAACACATGCACCAAAGAACCTTGTTATATTGACATATACTGTATTTGTAACAAAGTGAAATGGAAACAAGGGCCGTGCTTAGCTAAATATGCCCCCTAAATTGCCCCCTGGTGGTGGCAGGAGGTCGACTCATGGTGTCGTGCATTTCTGCTCTCGGCCTCTGACCAGCCGCCCCTGTTAAATACTGTAGATTAGTTTACTTTTTCTGGCGAATTAAGTGTCATATAGCACATCTACTTCAAGTTGAGTCACAAACATGTTTAAATGGAGGCTGTTGTGGCTTTATGTGAGAAAAGTAAACAGAAAGTTCTGCAGGTGTAAAAAAAAAAAGTGTACAAGAGAAGTGAGAGAGTGTGGTGTCTTACGTCTTTGCTTTTGGTTTTCTGGATTTAGACAGTTGAATTTGAGGGATTTAAAATGTATGCTTTGTGAATTTAATTGTGTAAAAAATATAATGAAAATAAAAGGCTAAACTGCAAAATTCACAAATTAAATGAGAGAATGATTCTGAATAAACAAATGATCATTCATAATACATATGTACACTAACACAACAGCACATACACACAATTCAACACTTGGTCATTTGATGGACTTTTTTTTTTTTTAAGAACAAGATTTGGACAGAAGAGGAAAAGTGATTTGGACACAGTGTCTCCAATATGACAGTCATGGCTTTATATTTATGAGCATTACCAGAACAAGGTCAATAACACGGTTCACATGCAGAGGACAATTATCCTCCCCTTTTCCATCTGCGTGAGAGCCTTTTGAGTTTGCTTTGATAAATGGAGAGCATGAGAATCCCATGAAAAGATGCATTTATACAGCACTTACATCCACAGAGGAACATACTTTACATCCAGCTTTTAGCCAAGGTTAGGTTTTTCATTTACCTGCCGCTGAAGAGGCTTTTATGAGACGCACAAATCACAGATACAGCCATTTTCACTTTATCTCTGCACAAGAAATACAGACAGAAATATAAAAAATATTTTCACAAGTGTGGGGGGAAAAATTAGAATACAGGTACAGTAGTTTAGGTTTGCTTTTTGCTTGCTGACTTGTATCTTTAAACATACAAATAATGTAATACATAAGTACTTATAGACTAGTTCTTTTAGGAAAATAGCTTAAAAATTACATTAGTTTACAGTGTCCTATCTCCTGTTTGTTGTCACATCTAAAAGTTGTGAAAAGTGCTTAAACATGTTGTGGTGAATGTCAGCAAAACAATTCATGGATGTGTTTACAGCTGGGCAATATATTTTAGATAATGAATGTTGGTATGTAAAAAAAATAAATAAATATTGAGTATATTGTTTATACGTAGTTTTAAAAAATGCCACCAAAATAGCCAGTTAAACATAACATTGTGAATAAAATGATGCTTCAGACTTTCAGCTCAAGCTATAAATGTAATATTTCTGCACTTCTGAGTCATGTTGCAAACATTTATATTTGTGTGACAAAAGATTGCATCTAATTTAATCTAATATACATGCTAAGCAGATCAAATGAATCTTGTTTATGGAATGGGTCTAGTCAAGTTGATTAGAAATCATCGGATTGAAAATGTGTGAAAAGACTTCTTGCGTATTTAGACATTCCATAATATGAACACAGACTATTAAACCTAAAAAAAACAATGTAGTTTAACACATTGCTGTTGGACCGACATTCTTCAGCTCCATGTTTTTAACCTGCTGACAACCTTGACCTGGGTTACGGTATTTCGTTTCTGTGTATGAAGTTATATGAAAGAAAAGATATTTTTGTCCATATCGCCCAGGCCTAGATGTGATTTTGTTTGCATTTTTAGGAGGGAAAAATTGTGTTTAAAAAGTAAATAAAATATATTGTTTAAAAGAAATAATGGGGTGCAATAAGCAAAATAGAAATCATATCAAAGTAATGCAACATAGACCATTTATTTCCAAACCTAAATTGTTCATCCCGATGTATAGTTCTTTAGTTTATAATAAGAACTATTTGAAACAAGTACAACAATCCAGGACCATCATAAATACATCTTAGCTTTTGAAATATTACCAAAAAAGTAGATGTGATATTATCCTGATTTCAAAACATTTAGCTAATCTAGGAAAACCATTTTTTGCAGTGCAGTTGATTACGTTAAACATAATGGCTGACTAAGACTGCTAAAGTAATCAGTATTTTAAACATGAGTTTTTGCGCAACAGCTATACTTTCCTCTCAGCTGTTTTTGTCCCATTTATTTTCTTTCTTCCATTTTCCTTTGTTTTCACTGATGCTGTTCCATTCTATTGACCCTTGTGAGGTATTTACCACAGTCTACCCTGGAAAAACTGTAGAAAACTGCTTTTATATCAACTTGAGCACCTCTCTCTGTCTGTTTTTCTCTCTCTCTTTTTCTCTCTCTCTCTCCCCCTTCTCCACCCCTCTCTCTCTCTCTTTTCCGTGCTCAGTGGCGTATCATGGCTGCATGCATCGCCGGCGTTGCTAACAAATTACATAGAGTAGCCACTCGGCTTCCCCTCTCACTCAGCTGTCAAGTGGACCCACTGAAGCATCCTCCAGTCTCGGCTCTTCACCTGCTCTACCTCTGCACACCTCTCTCTCTCTCTCTCTCTCTCTCTCTCTCTCTCTCTCTCTGTCTGTCCATCTATCTGTCTGTTGTCCTCTCCTTTGATTCTCTCTTTTGTCCATTATTTCTCCTTCTTTTCCTCTTTGTTTTGGTTGGGGAGTGTTAAAAGTGCCCTTCTTTCATTGTCTTTGTCTCATCTCCTATTCCCTTCTTCTCCTCTGTCATTACTTGTCTCACTCTCTTTCTCTCTTTCTTTCTCTCTCTTACTTTTTCCTCATCCTCTCTTCTCTGTTCCCCCCTTCTCTCTTTCATTGTCTCTACCTCTCTTCTCCTTTCCTTTCATCTTTCTCCCTCCTTCCCTTCTATCTTCCCTCCTCTCTACTCCTTTCACCTTTCTTTCCTTTCTTTTTTGTTTTCCATCTCCTTCTTTCTCTCTATTTGTCCTTTCTTCTCTCTTCCCTCTTTCTCTTTCTCCTTTTCTTCCTTTCTTTCTCCTCCTATCTCTCCACCTCCCTCTCTCTGCTTTGTGTTCCTTCTTCTTTCTTCTTTCTCCCTTTTTCTCCTTCTCTTTTTTCCTCTTCCTTTCTTGTCTATTCCCTTGTCTCTCCTCTCTCTCTTTTCATTGTCTCCCCTTCTCTTCTCCTTCCTCTCATCTTTCTTCCTCCTTTCCTTCTTTCTTCCTTTCCTCCTTCTTTCCTTCCTTGTTTCTTTTCCTGCCATCTCCTTTTTTCTCTTCTCTATTTATTCACTCTCCCTCTCTTTCTCTTTACTCTTCTCACTTTGATTTCTTCTCCTCTCTCCTTCCCTTTCTCCTTTTCTCCATTGCCTCTCCCACTTCCTCATCATTATTTCTCGTTCTTCCTTTTTGTTCTCACTCCTTCTCTCTCTTTCCCTCTCCATTGCACTCTCTCTCTACTTGACTCTCTCTCCTTCCCTATATTTCTCTCTCTTCTCTCCCTGTCTCTCTTTTTCCCCTCTTCCCTCTCGTCAACCCCTCTTTCTTTCTCTCTCCTTTTTCCCTTTCTTTCTCCCTTCTTCTATCTCTCTCCACCTTCTTCTTTTTGCTTTCTGTCTGTTCTCTTTTTCCCTCCTTTTGTCTCCTTTCTCTTTCTCTCTCTCTCCCTCCTTCTCTTTTTCGCTGTCTCTCGCTTCATCTCTCTTTCTCTCTCTCTTCCCTCCTCTTTCTTTCCCCCTCCTTTGCTTTCTCTCTCTCTCTCACTCTTTCTCCCTCTCTCTTTCTCATTCTGTCTCTCCTTCCTTCTCCCTCTCTCTCTCCCTTTCTCCACCTCTTTCTCTCTCTCTCTCCCTCTCTCTCCTTATCTTCATCTCCCTCTCTCTCTCCCCCCTCTCTCCCCCTCTCTCTCTCTTTCTCTCTTCCCCCGTCTCTCTCACCCTCTCCTTCTCTCCCTCTCTCTCTCCCCCCTCCTTCTATCCTTCCCTCCTCCTCTCTTTCTCTCTCTCTCTCACTTCCCCTACTCCCCCCTCCTTTTCTCTCCCTCTCCTTCTCTTCCTCTCTCTCCTTTCCCTCCTCTCTCTCTCTCGCTCTCTCTCTCACTTCCACTCCCCCCCTCCTTTTCTCTCTCTCCCCCTCGCTCTCTCTCTCACCTGAACAGCCCTTTCAGTGATACGGCTGCAGATCCATCAGCACAAGTGACCTTCCTCCTCTTCATTATCACCCCTGGTTTTTACCCATCATGCATCTCTCCGTCTCCGCGCCTCATTTTGCACACGCCCACACAGACAGAGCCGCTGCACTCGTCTGGTACCAAATGGACCAGAACTTTAGGAAAACTCAGCAAAAACTTCAGCGCACTTTCACACGACCGCTGTATTTACTCTGGCTTCAATTAGACTCAGACACATATATCACTGGTGAATGTTGTTTTTCATTATATTATTTTAAAATATTTTGTTTTTTGAATAGGTATTTGACATAATTTAAATCAATTGACTGTATCTCTTTTGTTATTTCAGCTTTGCATTTTTTAATAATCTCTAAAAACTTGACTAAAACCTATTTCTCACCTGAGCTAAAAGAAGTATTTGGTCAAACAGATTTCCAACAATTGAAACAATTTCTTTGCTGATACTATTTTGTATTTTCGAGATGTTTTTTCTCCCATCTCATCCAGCACTAAATATTCAAAATGCTATTGGTTGGGTATGTTTGCGAGCATCAAATATTAACTTTTCTGTTTCTATATATCATTATTTAATGTGTTTCAATGTGTTTATATATATTTTAAAGCCTGGCTGGCTGGTACAGTCAGTGCCTTTTATTTATACATGTGCATTGTATAAATAAACTCATCATAAGGAAATGTTCCACTAAAGCAGTAAATGTCACAGACTAAATGCAATTTATTTTAATCGTGGTGATTCTCAATGTATTACAGTCACAACCCCAAATTAACAAAGTGATTGAATAATCTTTAGTCTCATGTTGGATTTTTGTTAGAAGACAAAAGCCTTTATTAAGTCAGTGCAATTAAGCACAAGCTGAATACATAAGCAAGTTTTAGGTCAAAATAGTCTCAAATTTACTGCCCAATGACATTTCTAATATAGATGAAATCAAATAAACCAAGCACAATGCTCATCTTCACTCTCAGCCCCTCCTTTCACCCTCTCCTTATGCTTTTTAGTAAACTTATTTTGAATTGTGTTTGTGAGAGGAGTTAAGTAGGTTAGCTTCACTTTAAAGAAATGGTTTGCTCCTTTGTTTTAGATCCAGTAATGTTTTATTATGTAGTTTGAAGTGTTTACTTAAAGGTGCAGTGTGTCACTTTTACACTAAAAACACTTCAATAAATGCATGTTTTTGTTATGTATATGTTTTTGTGAGGTAATGAAAACCTGTGTCTTTGTTTTTGGTTGGGCTGAGTTTGCATGGCCACAGAATTGGACTCTTACTTGTCTGGAAGAAGGCCTCTTGATTTCATGGCATAAATTGTACTTATCCACACTCAGAATCTCCTGTTCATGATGTGTTTTTAACAAATCAGTTTGTTTATTAGGCCTTCTTATGAACATTTTTGGTATTCACAAAATGTCTTCTTAACGTAAAATGTTCGTCTTTAAGAACAAATGCCAAAAAACCTTCCCCCACACCCCTGCACACTTGTTGTATTGCTATATGAAATGCGATATAAACAGCAAAAGCCCAGTGTTATTTCAATCCGTCTGTGACCTGAATATGTTTCCCGAAGACGCTGAAGTTTTGAACCAGCGAAAGTCGATAGACACGCTGTCGCAGTCTTTCTCTCACTTTGCTCAAGCAGAAGTCCTGCGGCCGGCCCATATTTGTCATAAGTATAGCTTTCCTATTGCATTGTATATTTTTATGTAAATAACCATTAGTTGCTGGAGTTTGATGAATTTGACGTAAAGATGAACTTTAGTTTCTTATGAACACAATGTGAATCTGACATAGAGTTTTCTCAGCTTCTTAAAGTGGTAGAACACTTTTATGAATGAGGCCCAGCGTTTTTGATAGACAGCATGTTTAAGATTCAGTTCAGCTAATATTACTTTTATGCTAATACTAGTACTAATGCCATACTAATTGAATTTATATTTAGTCTATTTAAACCGACATTCGCCCACCACTGAGTTCATGTAATCACTGACTCCACTCTCCCTGGATCAGCTCTGGTCAGACAGTGTGGAGCAGGAGGACGTCTCACCTGACACGCCGCTGATCTGAACTGAGACTGAGGATGTTTGATTTATTTCCTCCTCCTACCCTGACCCCCAAAGGTTAAAGGTTGTGTCCCGTTTGACTGCACACACACAGACAGAACAGACACACACAAAGACAATGTGCACTGTAAAACTTGAACCAGAAATACAGTATAAGGATCACTTTTTTTTTTTTTTTTTTTTTTGATCTGTTAAATCCTTAGGCTTGTAAGTATGCTAAATAGAAAAGAAAATCATAAAAATGCATAAAATGTAGACATGGTGGGACAAGGCTGTCTCATTTTCTATTGGCCTGTTAACCTGTCAATCAAACTTCATATGTTCCTATTAGAGTGGAAGGTCTGTATTTGACTTGAGCAATTCTTTCTAAGTTGGTGAAAAATACTCAAAATAATAATGATTGCAGTGAAGTCCTTTTAACCAGAGCTAACCAGACTTAAAGCTAGCTGCCTGGCTGATTAGTTTTAGAGTGTAGTTATGTGATGTGACGCACGGCTGGTCTGAGGTCGCTCCAGAGACACCGTGTTTACTGCAGCTTCACATCAGACACAGGTTTATGACACTGACAAGACCCTTCATTAGCATGTCCTCCATCAAAATCACCGTCCGTCCCACAGGACACTCGGAGCAGCCGAGCATTGAGCCGCTGCTAAAGGATGGGCTTTTTGAAAACTGCTTCAAGTGTTTTATCTAAGAAAATGGTGTGGGAAGATCAGTGGTTCTCAGTCTTTTATATCTCAACCCCCAATATTAACATTGACAACCCCAAAACATAAATAAGGTTCCTGTAAAGTCATTAATAGTCTTTAGTCGTATTTTTCATTTTATTTTGAAGACCTAACCTTAAAGAGACCAGAACGGGGTGCACGGTAGCAGAGCTACTGACATCCCAATATGGAGGTTGTGGGTTCGACTCCCGGTCGGACCATATCAACATCTCACGATCTCTCTGGGTGGAGTTTACATGTTCTCCCTGTGTCACCGGGTACTCTGGTTTCCTCCCACCTCCAAAAACATGCATGTTTAGGTAATTGGCATCACTGTAAATGTGTGAATGAATGAGAAATTGAATGGTTGTCTGTCTAAGTCTGCAACGAGTTGGCCACTGTCCAGAGTGTTCCCCGCCTAAGGCCCAAAGTCACTGGATAGGCTCCAGTCACCCGCGACCCCTAACGGGATCAAGCGGTAGAAAATGAGTTAATGAAAAGTAAATGTCTCCCAGCAAAGATCTTTTGTTAATGTAACTTTTTAGGTGGAACGTTTGCAATATTCTGACTACATTTTATAATATCCCGTTTGTTCACCAAACTCCACTAAGTTTGTCTGTTGTTGTTAGCACTGTGGCTAACTGCTGTTAGCATACCGGCATATCTCTATTGAAATAGCTGGGAAAAAAAGAGCTTAAAACATTTTGTTCAGAACAATAAAGAGGCTCAGAATGCAGTAAGTGAGCAAAGCATGTGGACTGATGTAGGAAGCTGAAATTCATTAGGCTTGGTCATGACGTTCTTATGAACAAATTTGCTCTTAAGGTCTTCTTACGAACATTTTTGGCATTTCCCAAATTTGCTCTTAATGGAAATTGTTCGTCTGTGAGAACAAAGGCTAAGAATACTCAGGGTCACTCAAAGGAACAAAAAAACTTTTGTGTCAGAATTTTATTTCTTATATAATTCAGTCAAAATTGTAATTCCTACATGATTGTAAGTAATGACTTTTTACAAATTATTGAATATAAAATGGAAATGTTATTTATATACGTTAAACACAAAAAAGTTAGGTACAGTGTTGTTCTTGGGTCTTCTTTTGTAGGGTTAGGTGGCTTTCTTTATAACATATTTCTATAGTTTAAAACAAAAAAGAGTCTTTTTTTTTTTTTTTTTTTTTTATTAAAAAAAAAAAAGGCATGAAAATGTGCTTATCATAGTTTTTTGACATTTCATTGGATATGTATGTTTTCTCCAGAGACTGGGCTGCAACTTAATGTTACATTATTATACTGAGTAGGCTGAGGCTATACTTGAACTTTTATAGCAAATGAGCATTTTACCTTATCTACCTTTTTGCTAAATTTACAGTCTAGTTAAACACTTTTTTAGTCAAAGCATAAGCTCTGCCCATTCTGACTCATTAGTCTCGTCAGTCTAACATTAAATTCACAATACACTGTTATTTCAACCAAATATAAAGAATTTTCAATAACTTTTTCTTTGTAATTTGAAACATTAGATTTACAGATTTGATTGCTACATCTCTGACATGTTTTTTTTTTTTTTTCTCCAGTGTACATTGTGCATTCTTGACGACGTTTTGAAGATTTGGACTTTGATTAAGAGTCAGTCTCGTGGTCTTTTTCATCTGATCATTTTCTGTTTTAGAAAATCATTTTTTGCATGTTCCAGTGCCCAGAAAAGCTTTGATTAACAAGACGTTTTGGCAAATGATAAACATCCTCAGTGGAGTAATTTGGCTGTTGATTGTCGAAAAACTCAACCATTTATTTGTATCATTTGATTTATTACAAGAGCTGAAACAAAACTTGTAATTCTCCTTCAGTCAGAGTTTTAGATCCATGTCTGTCCCGCCCAAAGCCCACCTTAACCCGCCGTGACCCTGCGTCTGGGGAATAAAACACTTCCTGCCCCAAGAAACCTTTTGTATTGAGGAAAATCTTCTTTATCGCCTCAGAATTGGGCGGCCATTTGGATGCATTGCTTTCTCTCTGTGAAATCTCCACTTTTTTCTCCATCCGTGGTTTTAAAATGGTTCACATGGAAAAGTTTTGTTAAATTTTACTGAAAGGCTAAAGAAATATATCCTGTTAGCACGACGTAATATTTACCTCGGACATAACAGAGTTTTTACAGGCTTCATGTTCAAGTTAAACCATGCCTGTAATTTACTTGTTTTTCACACTTTATTCAGGCAGCTTTTCTTCTGTTTTCTGTTAAATGTGGCTCCTTATCACATTTATTGATCGTCGTTCAGAATCACATACTCGATCAGATTATCTCTCTCTTTTCATCCATTTGCGGAGATAAAGTCCACCATCTAAACTTGCAGAGCTCTGTCCAAACTTTCCCCAAAAACATTTTGGCAGCTCGACCGTCTGTTGCCACGACAACAGGGTTGTACATCCAGTTCATGAATTTCTAGCATAGTTATTGTAATTTGTTAATTCTAGAAAAAAGTGTCAATTTAAATGAAGAATTATTAATTTTAGATGAAATCTGAAGGTAAAGTAGGCCACGGAGTCATTATTAATTAGATTGGGGCGACACAATGCACAGTGGTTAGTGCTCTGGCCTTGTCATTTCCGGATTGGAGTCAGTGCCAAGTTTGAGTCAAAATTCAATGTGCACATGCACAGAAGCTTCTTTTTGCCGTTAGTCTTTGACCACGGAAACAACTAAAAGGACAAACAACAAAAACATGCTATATTCCTCATGTAGATGTTAAATATGCTTATTTTTAGGTTAAATATTAGCTCAAAGAACATTTAACTGCTAATGAACTTTAGCAAACAGCTCGGAGCAGTGAAACTTCGAGGTCACTTACATTAGTGTTCAAATTAATGTTTGTTTGTTTGTTTGTTTGTTTTTATGGTGTCTAAAGTACAACATTTCATGTGACTTTATCAAAAATAACCTTTTAAACCTTCTGTGTTTCACACTATAGTCTGCCTAAACTGCTTCGCTTGGATGCTAAAGTTGAACCATTGTTTCAGTTTCATTTGGAGCAGTTCGTGTTCTTACTACACTTTTACAAAAACAAACTGATTACAAAGAAAACACAAATCCCTCCCTGCCTCCCTGGTGGCGCTGTGCCTCAAGCAGGCCTAAGAGAGTGCAGAAATGAGAGTAGAAACAGCGTTTTCTGAACAGCTCATCAAACATTTGGATAATGACAGACCTCATAGCAAGGGCGGTCCGGGGCCTTTCTGTGTGGAGTTAGCATTTTCTCCCTGTGTCTGTGTAGATTTCTCCTACCACTAAAACATGTCCAGAATTGTCCTTCCTCTCCCTTCTGTCATTTACTTAATGTAATTTACGTTGTTCTAATAAACACAAACATGTGTACAGTTCACGCATTGAAAACACATTAGAATAGCCTGTTCATGTGCATTTCCTTGAGATATAAACTTGTCACTTTATAAACTCTTTTTGGTCTTTTGGTGAAGTAGTCTCCTCCTTTAACATGTTTTCTGAGACATCCACCGTAACTCACTGTTCACTGCCTGATTTTCTGAATATTTACTCGAAAAAGCAAATATTCTGGATTTGGTGAATATTCTAGATTACATGAGGTGAAATTCAGAACTTTAGAGACATTTTTACAGTCATGGACGATTCTCACAACACAGATCACATTCATAATTATTATATTTATGAAGTCTCTAGGTAAATACTGTCTTATGCAAGTATATAAGTCTGTTAGTAATATCAAGAATTTAATAAAACCCCAATTTTAGTTTTACTTGAAAACACAGTATTTCAATATTTCAAATGATCACAGTCAACACAGCGGGTTAATTAAATTGTAAAAACCTGTTTCGTGTTTGTGTAGCTGACACGAACGCTGCCAAATCCAACTTTAAGACCGGGACTGGGACTGCGCCAGGACCTGAGGTTGCGGCACAAACGAAGCAAACTACGGTGAGAAAACGGGGACATTTCTGAGGTGTCGCTGGTTTAAGATCAGGTGTGCGCTCGCTCCAGACTGTGCTATTGTCTGGAGGAATAACTATACAATGGGTGAGAATAAAGTGTAATTTGGCAGAAAGGCAAGAGTCTTTATGTTTTATGAAGCGCTGGCAAACACTGGATACACAGAGTGAGAGAGACAAATGAGCTGGAGACAATAGGAAAGTAGGAATATTGAGCAAGAGCTATGGGTTTGTTCTGGTTTGTAAAGCAGATCCAGTGTATAGCTTTTATAGTGCATACTGTAGGCTACGTAAGGCTTTGTTATTATTGCTTTGTTTGCATTTGTCTAAATGCTATGATTCTGTCTCATTTGTCCAATGAGGCCACAGTCTGGTCCCAAACCAGTCAGTCCACGCTCAGGTCAGTTAACATATTTTATAATCGGGTCATAAAATGGATCATCTTTGTAAAATGTTATCGAAGCACAACTTTTGATAATTTTTAAGTTGTTTTGGAAATGTGTTAATGGTTAAGCTTCAAAGCCTTTCAACAGTTTCAGAACCAAATGAAAAAGCTGTGGCAGGTCGACACGAGCAGTAGTGATACGCGTGTTGACTCATAACCCGCCCCGCTTCAGAGCGAGTTATTTTTTACATCAATCATTTTTGTTGCATATCTTACAATTACTTAGATTGCACCTGTTAAACGGAAGCGGACTCTGTTCAGTAGACACGCTGTAAAAGATAAAGAAAACAGTAGGATAGATTCTGCCCCTCCATTGGTCAGTGCCGTCACTATTTCAGGAACTACACGATCTGCGTCACTTCAAACAAAAATGGAGAGGGACCAATGCGCTGCTGGACTTCATTAACTGCCTCACATGTGCTGCTCCAACACAGTATCACTAGAGGGCGTATATTTACCACGACACAAAAACAGCGAATTTTGAAGCATGAGTTCGCAGCTGTTTTTAGTACTTATGTTACGCCGTGCATTTAGCACGATATGAAAAGAGTAAAAATGACATTTCACAGCGTTAAAAAAACGGGTAAGCTTAGGCATAAAGTTACTAAAATTGGTAAGATTAGGTCTGGGACTTGGGGCAGGTTAAGATTAGAATCAGGATTTAAGAACACGTCTTAACAACCACCATTGAAAATGAATGGGGACTGTGACGTGTACTATATTTACGCAAACAGCAGTGAACTCGTGCTAATCATACCTAATTTACATGTTGTGTAATGTCATGGTAAATGTACGCTTTCTTGTGAGATCAGGCTCGCTGCTCAGTGCGAGCATGGATCGAAGAGCGCGGACATTGGCTGTTAGAAGAGAGAGAGAAAAAGGCAAAGGTGAAATGCAGAGGATTGTTTGAAACAGTCATTTTGAGTCAAACATTCTAAGAAGTAAGTCATCAAAACCTTTACTTAATATTGGATGAATATTGTCCACTTTTTCCTACATTAAAGACCGCTGTATTGTTACTTTTGCCAGGTTGATTTGCTTGAGCCTTATTATGTGATGGATTATATTGCAATATTATCCGTGGGGCGGGGCTGGTAGTACAAAGACACTCGGCTCTGCGGGGCTGGCTGGGGCGGGTTAGTTAAAAGTGTGGGATGTATAAGAATCCCTTATACCGTGCCTCTTCTTCTGGAGACTGCAACTTTTGCCCAAACAGCCTTTTCTGTCACGTACTTTAAGCATGTTCCGTAGAGAGTCTAGGGAACATGCTTAAAGTACGTGACAACGCTTGGCCTATGGCTATGGCCTTAAAAAAAAAAGCCCTTCAAAAGACTTCAAGGAGGCTACGAATTAGCTTCAGCTATACTGTAAGTACAATGACGGATGCATCGAACTTCTGCGTTCGAATTAGCCAATGTTTTTGTATCTGTCCCTGTTCAAATAAACCAATAAACACACGTCATTGGGATAGGCTTCAGTCACTCGTCACCCCAAACAGGAAAAAGCTGTAGAAAAGAAATTAATAAAAGTTTAAGTAGAGCCAAAGAATGGCTCTCTATTGCATAACAGTCTTTTTACTGCGTCTATAAACAGAACAGATCGCTTGGAAGCAGACTCTTTCAAACAACATATCTCCAACCGAGCTCTTCTCCAAACGTGTAGCTGCCCAGCGCCGTCCTGTCTGTCCCGACATGTCCGCTTGCTCTGCTCTGCTCCGAGATGCAGCTGCAGGTAGTAATTACTGATTAGGCCTCAGAAAGTGGGGACAAATGCAGTGTATAATCAGGCAGCTCTTCCACAGTGCGAGCCCTCCACAAAGCCTTGTAATTAACAGGATAATTGGCGGGAGATGGCCAAGATTTCTGCTGCTTCTTCCCTATTTGCATGTCATTTTGAGTTCTTTATGACTTCTTTGTTCCCGCCTGTAATGATACTGTGTCTGGTCATGTGGTTTTTTGTGGATTGGGGTTTGAGAGCGCTCCGGAGAACAGAGGAGGGTGTTGTAGTGCACCTGAAGCTCCTCTCAGCAGTATTTGTTTTTCTAATGTAATCCTGGAGAGCTGTTTAGCGCCTCGCTCTTGGACTGGAGGCGAGACAAATCTGTTTAAGCCTCGCTCTATCCCCGCTTTAGACTCACGCAGGCTGTTCTGTAGAGGAACGCTGCTACATATGCTCTTTTTGTTTTGCTTGGAGAGGCGCAGAAGGGATGTCTTTTGTCATGTCTTTTTGAGGGATTTGATTCATAAAGTGTTGTAATGGTGCTTGTTATAACAGGCGTCTCCAAATTGTGTACTGTCTGAATCATAATGAATAGTATTTTATTCCTCTTTGAAATAGGAGCTGGTTATTTCAGCTTTTGGCAGTGTGAAGATCAGCTACCTCATCTTTGCCCACGCTTCAGCAAATAGTGAAGTGTATGTCTGGTCACCAATCCCCTGTCTGCGTTTCAGATCAACTCCACAACGTACAGATTAGTTTATTTGAGTGATGCAGATGAAACAAAGGAGCTGATTGGTCCTCTGTCATTTAGACTAAATCTTACTTAACTTACCTCACATTAAAATAGTTTTTGCTTCCCTCATTGATTAAGAAGAAATGTGTCTGTTTTTTTTTTTTCAGTTACACAACATATTTTTTCCATATTTTAACATGGTTTTATAGGGAGACGATGTGTGTTCTGATTGGCTAATTAATCTGTCAATTACACCCACTGAAATTCAAAAGAGCGACACGGAGGCCAGGCAATATATATTTTATATATTGTCTGTTTTTTCCAGGCAACGACAGATTTCAGAAGCTATAAGCAAATTAGCGCCTGCTCAGTACTTGGATGGAGCAACAGGTGGACAACTAGAGTGGATTGTCATTGTGTCTTTGAGCAAGACACTTAAAGTGCATATGACAGTATAGACCAGGGGCGTCCAACTTTTTTCATCAAGGGCCACATGTTGAAACACAGATTACATAGAGGGCCAATCTGGAAGAAATAAAAGTGGACATGCAATAAAACGTCCCTCTTTAGGACGCGATGAGCGGCAAATGTCGCTTGAAATCCCATTCATGTGTATGTGTCTGTCCCCGGAGGAGCGCCCTGATGTGCCGCTGACAGCCACATGCACATGAATGGGATTTCAAGCTACATTTACACTCATCGCGTCCTGTCTGCACGAGCCTTTAAGCGTCACATAAATGACTCACGCTGTTGTATCTCGGGGTGAATCATGTGTTCAGCGCATTATTACCTGTACAAAGACACTAAACATCAGAACCAGGCAGGTTCTCAACTGAAATTACTGGTAACTTTGCGGGTTTCGCTTTTCACAGGTTATTTTTGGAACCTAACCCCCGCGATAAACGAGGGACCACTGTACACAGTTAAATTCTTGAGATAGATTTTAAAAGAGGTAGATTTTTCAAACTCTGTATAAAATGCTGTAATATTGCTGTTTGGACAAATACTTGAGGAGGTCTGAGGGCCAAAACAAATTGATTTGAGGGCCAAATTTAGCCCCCGGGCCGCAGCTTGTACATGCCTGGTAGAGACTATATTTTCAGTAAAGAACACAGTGAACATGATTGTATTTAAAATTGCACCAAATATTGTTCTTGTTTTTATCTTGATTGGCTTTTTTTTATGAAGTTTGTTGTTTTTTGTTCAACAAATATTACATGTGTAGAGGAGAACCCACAACTGTTACCTAGCAACCACCTTGTAAATGTGGACCAAAACCAACATAAATGACACCGATATTATGACTTGGCAAATGAGAATAGTTTGTAACACTTTAATTGTGTTAAATGGTTGTCTATTCTTGAGGAAAATGTGTCAGTTGTGTGTAAATTGTCTTTTTTTGTAATTTTCTACTTTTATTTGTCAATTTCTTCATAATTTGCAACTTAACTGCTGTAAAACTATAACGAATATTTACCACAAGGACTATCACACCAAACTAAGTCAACATTTGAAAAAAATATATAATCTGTCATATAGACTTTGTACACTGTGCAAACTAGGCTGATTTTTTTTCCTTTTTGAACTTTTGTTTGAATTAAATAACCCACCTGTAAATGTGAGCTGACATTTCCATCTGTGTTCATTTCTGATTTAAACATGTCTCCTTTCTCTCTCTCTCGCTCTCTCTCTCTCTCTCTAACTCTCTCACTTCTCCTCGCTACATCACACGCTCAGATAGAAAGATGTTTATCGCCGCTTTTCCAATTATATTTCTCAGATTAAGGTGTCGCCGAGGTACTTGTTTCCTTGACAACGCCGCTGTTATTTCGCCCTTCTCCTGAGCACCCTTAATCCGAGCCTTTATGTTAAATCTGTACTTTTACTTCTTCAGCTGCACCATGTGACCACTTGTATTTGCGTCTCCAAAACTTACAATTACAGCTGTATTCTTCGTGAACAATTAAACCAAATCAAACCAAAGTGAATAACATGATTGGAAAGAAATGAGATTAAATTGACTTGCTAGAATTCTGATTTTGTGATTTTGGAAAGAGTTTCAGAGATATGACAAGAATAATTTTGACTAATAATCCAAAATCTAAGTCATTTAAATGGAAATTTGAAAAGAGAAATTCTGCTCTGGGGTGGAGGGTCTGCCATTGATTGTCTCTATTGTTTGGCCCAAAATGTGTTTTAAAAAATGAAAAGCAGAACTAGTTTATTATGCGATCATTCTCAGCTTGAGCTTTGAATAACTTTTAATGACTTTCAGCGGCTCGGTGAGTTTTGCCATCACTGTTGTGAATAAAGCTGTTGTCTTATAACAGGAAGGTCCTGAGTTTGATTCTTGAGATGCACAAGACCAATAGATGAGGAGGTTGCATGTTCCGGTTTCCCTTACTACTAAAAACATGTGCAATAGACAATGTTGGTGGTAGCAAGTTATTTTTGATGTAACAAGTACTGTGGTGTGCACTCAAATATAAGCCACATGGCCTAGATTTAGACAAGAAAAAAGTACATGTATGTCTCACTTGTCAATGAGTCAAAGAAAATGTACATTTTAAATAGAAGCCTATAATACAGAAGTTACAGTAACTTAAAGTCTATATGACAAACTATCACACTTTTTTCTACTTTGTTTCTAATCAAATCAAACTTTACTTATAAAGCTATTTTCATACATACATGTAACACAAAGTGCTTTACAGTGTGTCAAAAACAATCCCATTTCCCCCCCACCCTCCGCCGCCCCCATCCCCAGACACCCCACATTAGACCCAAACAACATCCACACACACACATGCACGCACGCCCACACACATTCACATAGACACTAAAATACTTTTTGCTACATTTGCATACATCCATTGGCTGGGTACAGATGGATCAAAGCAAGCGTCATCAGAGGAGCTGTCTGCACCAAGAGCAGAGTCGCCTGCAGCTACAGGACACCAGCCCAGGGCCAGAGAAGAGATGAGGTCAAGACCAAACCTCCAGGGTCCATGAGCCAGAGCCCAACAGCCACAGCCGACCACAGCTCCTGGTGCAGAGGCTCCTCAGTTTGGTTTGATAGTCCTAGTGATGAATATGTACTAAAACAAACGTCCTTGTCATTGCCCACTTTGTACCTTTAGCTTTACGTCTATTACATTGTTGTATTAGTTTGACATTTTACTTAAACATTGATTGTAAAAATGAAATTAGTGCTGTTTCATAGTCGCAAATGTTCGATTAAGCTAGTTCCGCCTGTTAACTGTTAGATAAATGGCGATAAATAAGTGTGGCGTATTGGGCATTCTCTTGTCAAACATTTGTGAGTTACATTCAAAAATGTCAATATAAATAAATTATATTAACTGTACACTTTAAAAATGTAGTTTTGGACGGTGACAATGACAGTCATCTACAAAAAGCACACACAATGCAAAGACAATTTACACACAACTGACACAGTTTCAAACAATCAAGTGTTGCAAAGTGTTATCATTTGTCTAATAAAACCATTTCATTTCTGTAGATTTTGTCTCATGTTGATAATATTTATAGGACTAAAGACAATTATAAAGACCTCAGCATTGCTAACAACTGCAAAATAGTCCACAAAGTTTTACTTTTTTGGTAAATGTTGCAGTAACAAAAAGTGTAAGGAGACAAATTTTTAACCCTGGTTTTAAGTAGAAATAGTTTTTCAAGCACGTAAACAAAACAAGTGGGCGGGGATAGGTGGTAGGTGAAAACACTCAATTGTCAGCTACAAGAAAAGGCACAAACATGCATAATTCAGTCTGAAAACAACTGTGAGTAAACTAATGATGAATGAACTTTGTAATAACGTAATGAAAAGTGGATTTTATTTAATATACTTCAATTAAAAATCTACTATCTTTAACATAGTCTCTTGCAAAAACAATGACTTTAATTGTTACGAACAGGCCATTTGAATTCAACTCTAAACCATTATTTACTGAATGACTATTTTCTTCAGCGAGTGTGAAAAAGTTTGCCACTGACCTTTGTTTTAGGAGAAAATATGTAACAGCAGCGGTGAGAAGAACAAACATGGCATTTATAGATTTTGTCTGTGGGGAAACGGAGCCGAAATGGAGTGGAAAAAAGAGCGTGCACGCTGCTGTAAACTGATGAAACATGAAGCCTGTTAATAATGTATAAGGTTTTCAAAATTCAATCTCCAAAATGGCCGCCCGTGGAAGAGAGAATGAGGGACAGAGTGGAGAGTTGACAGATGACATGATTCATTCTGGTGTAATTGATTTGCTTTGCCGTTTGTGTGCTGTTTTTTTGGCTGAAACACACAGCGGTTTGATAGATGAAGCTGGTTCAGTTCATTTGTTAGCTCGCTCGCTCGCTCGCTCCACACCTCTGTAGCCTCCAGTGCAGTCAAGTGCAAGACTCCTGTGTGCACTGTGTCAGCGCGGTAATGTCTGCCACTTACTAAACATGTGTGAGAGAGGGAAGGAGGGAGGGGGAGAAGAGAGAGAGCCAGAGAGAGAGAAGGAGGGAAGGAGAGGAAGAGAGAGAGCCAGGAGTTTAACTTTATAGTCAATGTAAGATGATGTTTCTGGTAAAGGTGCGATTATTTAAGTCACATTGCAATCTAAGGAACCAAAAACAAACAACTGTGAACATTTTAAACACAAAGTCCAGGAAGAGAGCAGAGTAGTATTCAGACATTTGGTTGACTGTAGCACTAGTATAGGGATCTTCGCTGAGCTGACATGTGACGTCAAAATGGCTGGCAGAACCTCAGAACCAAAGCTAGCTCTCATTGTTTTGCCATTGGGATGTACAGTAATTGCCGAAATGAAAAGCTTTCTTTTTGGTGTTGACTTTGTCTGAACACAATAGGAGCTCTATGGATGGCTCTTTTCAAACCTGTTAGTATGTCGAGTCACACAGCAAGAGACAAACATTGTTTTTTTGTTTTTTTTCGTGTTTGTTCAGCTTGCTGCCAATACTTTAACCACTTCTGCCAAACAACGCATCACGTGATCACCACGTGACGACACGGCGAACATCCCTATAGATCAAAGAAATTCTAGAGAATTGGGGTTAGAGAGAGAGCACAACCTTATCACACAGAAATTCCTTTGTGTAGCCAGCTTTCTCCTTTTTAGCATGTCTATGATGTGCATTGCGAGCCAGGTTGGCGCTATCCTAGTGCCTCCACTCAATTTAGTTTCACTATAGCTACTTGATCAGGTATCTGCAGACGGTTTCTAAAAAGCAGAAAGTATGGTCGTCCATTCAGCAACAGGTGGTGCGTTGGCCAGAACTAACCCGTTGAGACAGACTATATTTATGTTCTCCTCCTTTGACCTTGTGTCAAATATTAATTTGGAATATGATTTGCATGTTTACTGCATAGACATGGCAACAATCACATGCTCTACTTTCCGGACTACAAAATGACCAAAAGAAAGGTACGATTATATTAAAAAATTATAAAACGATTATAAAAAAAACTGGCTAATGCTTCAGGCTAACGCATTTCTGCCTCATGGATGCAAAAATGTTTTAAGATTTAAAAATATAAACAGAATCCTAATTTTAACAAATTCCAGGAACCAGACCCAAGCTTACTAATGTTTGTAACTTCAGATCTAATCTTAGTCATTGAATAGAGATGGCGTAGAAAAAAGGACTAGAAATTGTATCATGATGCTATTGACGTATCGTTTTGTTGTTGTTGTTGTTGTTGTTGTTGTTGTTGTTGTTGTTGTTGTTGTTTGTCGCTTGTATTTTTGGGATGAGTTTGCCCCTGGGAGGCATCATAGATTCGTAGCAAATATTCCTCTTTTAAAAGCATTATTAATGTTAAAGACTATTAAACTGTTCCAATGGCAGCCTACAATATTAATTTACTGTTCAAATGCATTTTTATTGAAGGACTGGAGTTGCTTTTTTCAAAGGCTTGGTTGCTTGTTGCTCTCTGAAAATCTGGCAACACTTTGACAGAACACTGGCTCTGCTCCAGCTGCTGTTGTGTTGTGTGTGTGGTGCAGATCACAGCTTCTGTAAGACTTCATGTTCATGTGGAAACTACTCAGTTAAAATGCTGAGTGTTGAAGCACTTCCTCTGGCAAGATCAGACTCTAATGTACCTCACACGTAGTTTTAAATAAACATTCAAGTATTATAAGTATTAGACAATATAGTAAATTAAAGCAAGCTATGAACTTCAGTTAGAATAAAAGTTGTTTTAATCCAGCTCACATCACGCTTTTATGTGTATCACTAGTTCAACAGATTATCCATCTGGATAGAAAGTCTTAACATCATGGCAAATATCTGAAGCTGATTAAATAGCCAAGAATTCTTGTTTTTACTAAAAAATCACAAATCTCCTCTGTGTGCACATTTTTAAATTCTAAATTCATCTGCGCTGCCGTGTATGTTTCAGTTCAAATGTGTGCCTCCACCCAAATCACAATAGGCCTTTTCTCACTGTAGGAACTTTTTTTTCAGTTAGTAGTATTTTATTTAGTTTACATAGAGCAGGAACTGTGGACTGGGGTCACACTTTAGGGACTTTTTTAGCTCCTGCTATGGGGCAGGTACATTTAGTCAGACCAGGAACCTTTTGGTGACACAAAAACATTTACAACACTAACAGCCCGATCTTGCCCTTTTGTCTTAGCCGGTCTTAGCCTTGGTCTTAAGTATTCCTCTGTTGGCCACTAGTGGCTCTCTCCAAGCTCTATTACTGTCAGTGTAGAAGGTGTGGCTCCAGATGTGAGGGGGTGCAGTTTTTTTCATTGAACCTGACACATGCTCACGCCTGTGACAAGTGAGCAGCTGCTTTAGGATTACAGGCAAAAGAGAACTGTAGCAGCAGCTTCAGTTTGGAAAAAAAAAAACTGCAATAATAGAAATCTATTTGGCGAAAGTCTATTTACTTGACAGAGTTTATCAACTTTGTCTAAAAATGAGGCCAACATTTTTTTAACGCGTTGACACATAAAAAATGGTTTAAAAAATACATGATGGCCTCTTTGGCCTTTCCATAGCATTCACACTGACCCATGTTCACTCTCACATCTGATTATCTTTTTTATTAAGTCAGCAGGCTTTATGTAAAAGAAAAGACACATTTTTAGACAAAGTTGTTAAAGTCTGTCAAGTACATAGACTTTCACCAAATAGATTTCTATTATTACAGTTTTTTCCAAACTGAAGCTGCTGCTACAGTTCTCTTTTGCCTGTGATCACTGCTCACTTGTTACAGGCGTGAGCATGTGTCAGGTTCAATGAGAAAAACTGCACCCCCTCACATCTGGCTGGAGCCACACCTTCTAGACTGACAGTGTACAGAGCTTGGAGAGAGCACTAGTGGCCAACAGAGGAATAATTAAGACCAAGGCTAAGACCGGCTAAGACAAAAGGGCAAGATCGGGCTGTATCTCTGTTTGGAAACATGTTTTATATACAGTATTTTGACATTTACACACACATTCTTTATCCTTGAGAAATATGACTTAAAAGCAGTAGCTCCCAAAATAAATGCTTAAATGTGTAAATAGTAGCCATTAATAGGATCATAATTGTTTTTATTGTTGATTTCAGTGATGTTTTTAGCTTTTGTTCATCATAATTTACTTTTAAAACAACTTCTGCTTTCCTTACACCACTTAATGACATTTTTTAATTTTCTAGAGTATGCCAATGTTAAAGTTAAAACTGTTTATCCCCAATTTCACAAACTGTTGCTGTGTGAACGTAAACATGGGGCAGGGTAGTTCCTCTGACTAAACTACAGTACTTTCATGTGGGAAAACACTTAATGATGCTGTGATTGGTCCATCTTTAATCTTATAGCGAGAGTCTGTTCAAATGGATTTGGAAGATGTAGTGAAATAATTCTGGTAGAGACAGATTAAGCTTGAGTTATAATACAACATACAGTATTTTGTCAAGTCTGTCGTATATTATTGTTTTCTTTTCAGCCTTCCATGTACTCATATGTATTACTTTGAGTTCTTGACCTGTGTCTTTTGCCAATTAACACCAAATCAGACCACTTCCCTCTAAGCACCACCTGTGTCCAGTCCAAACAACCTCAAATCAATGTCTGGAGTTCATTAACGCTCGTATAATAAGCCGCCGAAAAATATGTCAAGTTTGTTTTGAAAGTGCTGCAATTTGTCTAATCACGATTGAAATTAAAATCATTACAAGACCAAATAATTAACTCATTTTCTCTTTCTTTCTCTCCCCATGCTTCCTTCTTTCCTCTGGCTGTGTCATCCAATCAGGTAAGCCCTCTGTTTGTTCTGTGTTTCACCTCTTAGCAGTTTGGGGTCGTGGGGTCAATCGCAGGTCGCCTCACGTGTCACATATGTCTTCATGAAATCAGCAGAAGCTAACACACGTCACATATATGTCTCATCGTGAGGTGGTCTCGTTAGCTGCAGATTTGGTGTCTGCAGGCTGGTCCAACACTGACTCATCTGTAACGAAGCTGAAGTTAGAGTGTTTTGTCTGTTTACTCACTGAAGAGAAAGGAGATGAGAATGGTGCACGGCAGTATTCTATGGCTCCTAAGCTGTGTTTGGAAAATAATGTACTACTACACAATGACAC
The DNA here is from genome assembly GCA_038363315.1 of Mugilogobius chulae. NCBI lineage: Eukaryota > Metazoa > Chordata > Actinopteri > Gobiiformes > Gobiidae > Mugilogobius > Mugilogobius chulae. The sequence goes on from CM076416.1 coordinate 8,528,372, forward strand.
ATGCTTCTATTGTAGCCGTGTATTCTGAAATACGTATACCGCAGATAGTTTCCAAAAGTGTATTGTAAGGGAGGAGAAGGCAGTCTTTATTTTTTAGCACATTTCACAGATTAAAATATCTTCAAAGTGCTTTATAGGAGGTAGGCTGTTTAAAGAAATGGCCTATTTACCTTATTCTGCACAGCTCACTTTTTTAGCAGTATTATTCTGTTTTTAGCTGTCAGAACTGACTTGAGATCGCCTCACAAGACAGATAAGCTTACATGTTAGTCCTATAGAGCAAAACAGGAAGTATGCAACCAAGAAAAGTGGGCGGTGCAGAATAAGGGAAAATGCATAGGCCTGGACACCAAACACCTGACATGGATAATGTGAAGATGGAGATTTCGAATCCTCACGACTCAGTGAAACATTTGAAACTGGCTGTGTGCCAGAACTGTAATACAGTGAGATGCATGAAGTTTGTAGAGGTCAAATGGTCTGAAAGAGTGGTTCAAAACACTAACTCTTGGGGTGTCAAAAAGGTCTGTAGCTTGGGGCAGGTAAGATTAGAAACAGGATTTCTTTAATATTCATAAATAAGAACACGTCTTAACAACCACCATTGAAATGAATGGGGACTGTGACGTGTACTATAATTACGCAAAACAGCTGTGAACTCGTGCTAATCATACCTAATTTACATATTGTGTACGTCGGGCTCGTACAACCTACGAGTTGTTTTTTTTATTTAAAAAAAATATAATGTTTTCTCTTTTATTCCATTTAACTTTTTTTGTGTAACATCCAGCACTTTGGTGAACATTGTTGTTTTACAGTACCTTATAAAAAAGTTGAGTTGTGTTGAGCAGCTGACTTGAGCTTTACATCTCTAATGCACACAGAAGTTCTTCAGTGTGAACAGAAATCTAGCGAACATGGCATGGATACTAAACTTAGCACATGTATATTTGTAAAGTGCAGAAACGTAGACTAATAAAATGTAAAGAATACACTTTGTAAGGCAAAAATGCACCAAAAACCTAAACTTTGAACCCTACAGTACAGTGATAAATCCTACAATCTAATCACTTGATGTTAAAGAGAAGCTTAAGCCTCCTGTTCACTGATTGTGAGGCGACTTCTGTTTGGGACGTGCAAGTTTCTTGTATTCTTGTATATTGCTCTGAATAATCATTTGAATTGGCAATTGTAACTTTAGGTAATGTAATTCATTTTATGTATTCATTCCTTCCCCAACTTGCAGCAAAGGTCAATACATCTGTCACCTTTAACAGCTGCATTTTGATTCATTCTACCACTTCACATCGTCGACTATAAATAGTATTCATCTTTTAAAACCAGATTTATCTCACTAACAAAAACAAGCAGACAAATCTTTTCTTGGACATCTTCCTAAAAAACAGTAATTCTGGCAAAGTTGTTTTGTATTTCTCGCCCGAACCCATCCAATCATCACTATCATCCCAGCTTTATCCAACCATATTTTTAACTGGTCCCTGGTCTGTGCTTTCCCCGTTCCTTTCCTCCTTCTTGCCGGAGTGTCCTGGTCGAGTTTTTACTGTGAACAGCTTGCAGGGCGGGCGCGCGGTAATTACCTCGCTTATGTCAGGCGGAGCTAGCCAACGTAGCCGAGGGGACGCGAGAGGCCACTGCCCCCCGAAATTAATGGAGAATTGGAAATGAATCAATAGCTAATGAAAACGCGTGTCTGCTTTTATGACGGCTGTGTCCTCGGGCGGAGCGTCGTCACCTCGCCGCAGACAGAGACACTTCTGAAATCGTATTCAAATCTGAGCTTCTTCTGGGTTTCCATCTGCACACTCCAGTTAAAGCTTCGTTTGATTGAGGAGGAACAAATGAATTGGCGATGTGGCAAAGTGAGAAGGCTGCGTGGCGGTGAAATACAAAAAGGATGATCGCCGAAGAGATTAAGCTGCAGGCATTAATGTTTGGGATTTGGTTTGGAAAGATTTGGGATTTTTAGCAGCTCGAGTTTGTGGTGAAATGAGAAGTTGTGACACAAGGAAAAAGCGTCTTTGTAAAGGAGAAGTGGTGGATGGTGAAATAAATTGTGTTTAATATTTGGGCTTCAATCAAGATCAACAATAGGTCCATGCTATATTAGTGGACCAAATTATTATTATTATTTATTATATATACAGTATTTATATGGAACAAGTAAAAATCAGATGACAATTTTGGGCATTTGATTAGCAGATTAGGGCCCATAAAAGGTCAAAAACATTTATCTGCAGGTCATTTCTTTAGAATTCTTTTCAGAAATGCTGCTACAATATGTTTACAGGTGCACTGTGTAACTTTTTAGCCCAAAAATAGACCTGGATAAATAGACGTTTTCGTCATTTAGATGACTTTGTTGTACTAAAAAATCTAAATCAAAATCTACACTGCAAAATATACTGTTTTTTGGCTTAGGAGATGGCCTCCTGTTGAATGTTTCTATAGAAAAGCTGTTTAGCTGTATTTTTTTTTTACATTATCTATTTATACCCTTTTAGTGTGTATAAATCGATACACATTATGTATCCCCAAAGTCTGGATTAATTTATAAATTTACTGAATTGTGAAGTTGATTGTTACACGGTGCACCTTTAAGTGCTTTGGTTTTTGGATTTTTTCTGTCAATATGTTGAATGAGTCAGTCTAATACAGATAAAATAGTTTCTCATTTGGAAATTTGGAAAATAGAGGCTGTACTATATCAAATGTATTTCTAAAGCTCTTTTGAAGCTTTGCACAAAGTGCTGTTGACATAATATAAACACAGAGACAAAGAAGCAAATAGGCAAATATTAGCCATAGAACTCAGACAATAATAAACCAAATCTTAAAATTTTTCTGAAGTCTAAATACAGAGAAGCTGAAATGGCTTTTTTTCAGAATTACTACTTTAGCGCTTAAAGGGTTAATAAACATCTCAGACACTGGTTCCACATCTGTGTAGCAGCCACAGAAAAAAAGTCAGACAAACGTACTCGCCATATGATCGTTTCAGCTCTGCTTTTACTGCAAATTACACAACCATACTCAACTTTAGTGCCAGGCCTGAACTTTGTTGAGTACTAATGGTGTACAAAACTTCACTGTGTAATAATCTACTGCTCACTGCTGTTTTTATTCTTAGCTGGTATTCACATGCTATTGCTTTTACCACATCGTAGGCACTCAATCAGTCTCTTTCCAAAAAGTCATAGCACAGTTTGCAATATATACTATGAAGAGATGAGGACATGATCATTGGTTCATTTTTCCTGTGTTACAAGACATAATTTAGTCATCTACACTATGAGAAAAGTTTTGAAATATGAATAACCACATAATCGTCAGAAGTACAAAACAGCTGACTTGTTTCCATCACTCTAGAAGAAAAGTTCCCTAAAATATTGTATTAAAGGACTGTGAAATTCTTCTGAAGCTGCAGCAGGCTTTGACTTTGACAGGCTCCATATTTTCTGTAAAGACACATGAGTCTTTTCATCCGCGGTCACACAGGTGCATCATGTGACCTGCTCCCTGAGGATTCTGCCCCGGGGCTGTTGGAGCGCCTCATGTCCTCTCCATATCTTTGTCCTTATGTCTTTGTACATGTAAAAGGGTCCGGTCTTTTACACTTTCCCCCTGCAGACCCCCGTGAGCCCCCCATCGACGCCAGCACCAAACAGTTAGCTCCATGTCTCTGTTAAGCCAGTGTGATTTTGTATAGGAGATTGCATTTTCACACAGCGTTTCCATAGATTACCGCTGCTTATAAGCACACTTCACTCAGCCAACGTATTGACTCGTATGGATTTTAAAGAAAAGCAATAGGCCACCTGCTTGTTTTTCTCTGTGTCAAATCCAATGGGTTTTGATTGTTATTCAAGACATATTTTCTGTCAACTTAAAACTGACATTTACTACATCTGGTGTCATTTGTTTGTTGGTAAATGGCATTTTGTGAAAGAGTCCTAATACATATTTAACGTTTGAATATAGAGTTTGGGAATATTGTCATCATTACTCTCAGGATTCTTAGTTAGCTCATTTGACACATTTTAGCCCAAGAGGTATATCACATCAAGATCCACTCTATGTGAAGAAGATGTGTTGCACTGCATGAGGCAAATGGTGCTCTCAGCAGATACTGACTCTGAGTCCCCAGAACCCCCAATAAAAAATGGTACGTTTCAGAATGACCTTTTATTGTGGCCAGTCTAAGGCACACCTGTGCAATATTCATGCTGTCTGATCAGTATCTTTATGTGACATTGAGGTGGGAAGGATTATGTCAGCAAAGAAGTAGTGCTCACTATCACAGATGTAGACAGATTTGTAAACAATACTTGAGAGAAATTGTTATTTTGTGTACGTAGAAACTTTAGATCTTTGAGTTCATCTCATAAAAAATGGGAACAAAAACAAAGGTGCTGTGTTAATATTTTTGTTCAGTGAAGTTTCCTCGCAGCAAAGCTCTGTTTTTATTTTGTCTTGTTTTATAATAAATTGCTTGACCACTCAGATACTGGAAACATGCTGGTTATTAGCATTTTTGCTAACTGCCATTAGCATGTCAAGATGCTTCACTTTTAAAAGTTGTGAAAAGTACTTGTGTTGAATAAACAAAGCTGATCAAATAGCATAAGGGAGAGTGAAATCAAGTATACCATGGCAAAAAAATTATAGATTTGAACATTTGTAGAAAGCATTGATATGGTTGTTGCTATGTTTGTTATTTGCCAAGGAGCATGCCTTTCAGAGTCAATATCAAACTTATAGCACCGGTTTCTAAAGTTCACTAATGAATGTAGCATTTGTGATGTCAGATATTATAAAACTTAACTTTTTAGGTAACTGTAAACTGATAAATCACACAACAATATGTACTGCATGTTAATGTACTCACCTACCAACAATAGAGCAGGGTCACCATCCTATAGCTTGGAATCTACCAGTAGCTCGGAGGGTTTTGGATCATATATATTATGCTTTTTAAGTCAAAAGGCATTCATTTCTTGTCTATTTCGACTGTTAATGTGTCATTACATGCCTACACTTCTAAATGGATAATGGTTATTGTTTCATAAACCCCTAAACTACAGCATATTTTTTGTTGGGTAACACACTTATTGCTAACTGTCATAATCAATGCAAATGTGCAATAAAATGTGCTAAAATCAATTCCTTACCAAATAACTGATCAGTTGTGCAGTAATATACTTCGGAATTCAGTTGTTTTTTTACACTTTAAGCAACATTATGATAACGTAAAGTAAAGATGCATGCTGCTTTGCTCTCGACAGAACATTGAGTTTTCTCCCTCAGGGTGGAAGGTCTGTCTCAGTTGCATTCTGGGAACACTTGTTACCTCATAAATATGACAGCTTGTGAATGTGAATGTTTATGTTGGCAATATATTTAGATTAAACAATGACACAGGCAATCTGGTAACAATGTGTGTGCTTTTATAAACATCTACGAATGACAAAGATGCATTTATGTTGTGTCCTTGGGCAAAACACTACATCGCCCTTATTTAAGAGTAATTATTAATACCAGTCAGTAAAAGGAAGTGGATAATAATGTGATTTCAATAGGTTTGGCTTGGCCCTGGTTTAGTCCTGATGTAGACTTGGAGTGGTTGTTTTTTTTTTTAGTCATGGCCAAGTCTTGGTCTAGTCCAGGTTAGGTCTCAAACAAGACCAGATTTTAAACACATTTGATTATTTCAACTTCTTTAACTGAATGCTGAATGGATGCTTTTGAACTTGTGTCATATTTTGATGACTTGAAACTTGACTTTATAACTCAAACGCAGATTTGACTTGGAGATCAGTAACTCGAGACTTGACTTGGACTGCGACTGATGCATATTTTTACACTGACAAACTGGAACATGTCTCCTATTTGGAAAATTCATTCTGTCTTCTTCTTGGTTTATCTTTCTTTTTCTTGTAATAAGACAGTTGTAATAAGCATTTACCTGACAGTTTCAGCGAAGGCTGAAGTCCTGCCGCCTGTCTCTCCTCTCCTGTCTCTATTTGATATGAAAACTTGAAAAGAATTAAACTGAAAAAAGTGAACAATTGGACTTGACTTGGAATTGTCTCTCTTTACCCTGAGACTCAAATGGACTTGTGTCTCTTTGACTTTGGACTTGTCTCTCTTTGACTTGGACTTGTCTCTCTTTGACTTGGACTTGTCTCTCTTTGACTTGGACTTGTCTCTCTTTGACTTGGACTTGTCTCTCTTTGACTTGGACTTGTCTCTCTTTGACTTGGACTTGTCTCTCTTTGACTTGAAACTTGACTTGGACTTGTCTCTCTTTGACTTGGACTTGTCTCTCTTTGACTTGGACTTGTCTCTCTTTGACTTGAAACTTGACTTGGACTTGTCTCTCTTTGACTTGGACTTGTCTCTCTTTGACTTGGACTTGTCTCTCTTTGACTTCGGACTCGGCGTGGACTTGTCTCCCTTTAATATGAGACTCAACTTGGACTTGTTTCTCTCTAACTTGGGACTTGACTCAGACTTGAGACTTACTTGAGACTTGCAAAACACTCACTTGTCTCTATAAATATGTTTTTATGCTGCAAATACTTTCCATTTAGACAAGTCATAATGAAATGAATGTTACTTAGCTTCTTGCTGTGTGAACAGTGTAAACTTTCTTTACCAAAGTAGTGACATCTCCATGGAGACAAGCAGGTGTCAGGCCTCCCATCAGGAAAGTGACACAGTGCACCTTTAATTACTTGACACAGGTACATTCATTATCATAAACCCTCCATCGTCTGAGTAAATGATTTGTAAATGTGCGGAGCGCCTGTAGAGAGCGATACCTGGAGTATTTCCTGGATAAAAGCGTAGGACGGTCACACACTCCATTAGCATCAGCAGTCAGCCCGCGGACCACGGGCTGCAGGGGTCAAGAGCCTCTCACTGATCAAATTAAGCATTCACACATTTCCTGGACAGAGCAGAGAGAGAGAGAGAGAGACAGGGGGAGAGGAGGAGGAGAGAAAGCAAGAGGTGGGTGAGAAAGGGTATAGGTAAGGAGAAACAGAGAAACCAGATAGACAAGAGAGAGAGAGAGAGAGCAGGAAACCAGAGAGAGAAAGAGAGAAAGAAAGAAAGAAAGAAAGAAAGAAAGAAAGAAAGGGGTGAGAGAGAAGGGAGAAAGAGAGAGCAGAGAGGAAAGGAGAGAGAGACACACAGAGAGAGAAAGGCAGGAAGAGAGAGAGAAGGGAGGAGACAGAGAAAGGGGAAGCAGAGAGAGAGGGAGCAAAGGGGGATGTCTGAGAGATAGAGGGTAAGTAGGAGAAAAGAGAGAGAGAGAAAGAGAGAGAGAGAGAGAGAGAGAGAGAGAGAAGGAAATGAGAGAAAGTGAGAAAGCAAGGGGTGAGAGAGAGGGTAGCTAGGTGGGGAGAAAGAAAGAGAGAAAAAGGGATGAAGAGAGAGAGAAAGGAGGGAGAAAGAGGGAGAGTCAAGAGACAAAAAGAGAGAGAGAAATAGAGAAGGCGAGAGGGGGAAAGAGAAAGGGGGAACAGAGAGACAAAGAATAGAGAGAGAAAGAGGGGGAGGAGACAGAGACAGATGGAAGGTAAATTGATAGGCAGATCAGAGAAAGAAGAAGAGAGCAAAAAGAAAAAGAAAAGGAAAAGAGACGAGAGAGAAGGAAGGGGAAGAAGGAGAGAAAGCGAGGGGTAGATAGGGAGAAAGAGAGAGAGAAAGGAGGTAGAGAGCAGAAAGAAGAAAGAGGTAGAGAGACACAGAGAGCTAAAGCAAAGGGATAGACTGAAGGAAGGAGAGCGAGGTTAGGGAAAAAGAGGAAGAGGAAGAGAGAAGGGAGGGAAGAGGAGTAGCAGAAAGAGAGAAGGGTGAAAGAGGGAGAGAGAGAAACAGAGTGACACAGGGAGAAGAGAAAGAAAGAGAAAGCGAGTGAATACAAGAAAGACAGAGAAAGGGACAAAGAGAGACGATAGGAAGAAAGAGACAAGGGAGAGAGAGAAGGGAGAATCAGAGAGAGAAGGGAGAAAGAGTCACAGAGAGATAGAAATAGAGAGTGAGAGAGACAGAGAGAAAACAGAGAGAGAGAGAAGGGAGGAGGTGAGTAGTCTTATCACGCCACAGAAACCTGCTATCGCCCTCGGAGGCAGATTAGGAGCGAGGCGGTGAGCTGCCCGAACAGGTGGTCTGCCATACCAAATGTAGCGCATTAATCCAGACAGTTAACAAATCAGCGGCCGGGCTAATCGACAGCACCACGGGCCTGAGCCTCCACTGTTCCAGCAGAAGAGGAAGGAGAACACGGAAAGTAGTATAATGCTGTACTGTGTGGTGTTTTTAGCCTGCCATCTTCTTGTCTCCATGGAGATTGGGGTATAGTCAACTAAAGAAATCTTCAACCAAAAACACATCTCTTTATGCAAGTTTTTGTCCTAATTTTAATGTTGCTTCTTCATCAAAACCACACTTACAGTTGTGTTTCGCTTCATTCACACTTGTTTGACACAGAAATTCTACATTTTTAGTTATTTTTTCACCTTGTGATGTCATGAAGTGCGGCTTTGTGTGTTTAAGCTCCACACACGTTCACCACAATAATCTGAACGTTTTCAACCTTGGACCTTCCCTTGTCTCACCAGCCAGTCCCTCCTATATTCAGTTTGAATGCAGGAGGGTCTGGAACCAGAGACAGAGCCAATCACTTCGTCGCCCAAAACTAAGACGATCCAATCTCAAACGGCCACTCCCCTCCTCCACCCCTCGCCAATTTCTAAACTTTTTCTTGAGATAGCGAACGTGGCTGATAGAATATTTTCTTTGGCTCTTGCTTCCGTTTTGAACAATTAGAAAATGTATCAATTCCTTAAAACCTTGTGCTGCATATTTTACAATAACATTTAAATAGCATGCCCCTGTTTCAGTGTAATTTCCGGGTTTTCTGTGAACGGTTGACTCAGCACTCGAAAAGCCCGCTCTAAAAATTGAAACCGGGCGATCTGATTCCAGACCCTCACGTCTTTGTAAAGTTGTTTGTCAAAACGTGTATGGACTGGCTGGTCAGGCAAGAGAAGGAGCAGAGCACAGCTCTTCCGTTTGAAGAGTCTGCCTCAGACTTGTGTAAGAAACTAAATTAAATGATAATGACTAAAAATACAACTTGTAACAGTTTGGTGGTAAAAACATGACATTTGTTGTTAGTAGGGGTGTCAAATTAGTGCATTAATTGAGATAAATGACATATTAATCGAGTACATTTTTGAATTGCAATAATCTATTTTGAAATCTTTAACTTCATTGTTTCCATCAGTGAGTGTCAAAGTGGACATAAGGGTTGTTCAACTTGACAACTTAGCAACAAAAGACTTCCAAAAGTCTTCATTTTTTTGAAAAATATTAATATTTCCCATCTGCAACAATAATTAATTATATTGGATAAAAACAAAACAAAAACACTGAAGTTTTTCTCAGTTTTTAAGTGAGATTAGGTAGGTAGGTAGTTTATTGCCATTAAAATTGATTAATTCATTACAGATCATAATCAAATAATCTCTTCCATTTTTTTAATTGCTTGACAGCACTAATTGTTAGGGAAGGTTTCTATGATGGAGGAATGCTCCACTGAAGTTGAAAGAATGATCAATACTTCAAACGAGTATCGATACCAGTTTTAGTATTGATTAGTATCGAGGTATCAAATACCGTCACAAAGTGCATAACACTTTTTCAGCAGCAGTCTACCCAGAAAGTGATACACTTATCAATATAATCAATCCTGGTTAGAACAGTAAGACACAGATATCATCATACTGAGGAACAGCCAAGGCCATATTATCCTAGTCAGACATTCCACTCAAAAGGTTACATAGTGTCCCTTTAAAAAGTACTTCAAAAAGGAAATTTGTGTAGATTATCTTAAGTGTATTTGATAAGGAAGAACACATAACTAAGAGAAATCTTCACTCGGCTTAAGCAAAAACATACTATATTGCTGTTTAAAGGGACCTATTATGTCAAAATCACTTTTCTAAGTTCTAAGTTCTTGTTATAACAGCCTTCCTTCATCATTAGTTTACTCAAAGTTATATTTCAATTGATTCATGCATGTTGGAGTAATCTTGTATTGTTCTTCAGCTGCAGCTCAAGTGCTCAGAAATCCCCGTTCTCACCTACCACCTATCCCCTCCCACTTGTCTGTATTTACTTGTTATAATTCAAAAGATTAATGCTCAAAGTGAAGCTCATATGTCCCCATACTGTCCCATATTCACTTTCCAACAATTAAAAATATTTTTTAAAAATCTGTTACTTTTTACAGTTGCGTTTTAAAATGAAGAGGCGGGGCTGATCAGATCTGCAGTTTTGAACAGGAAGTCAGGAGACTTGTTCCTATTTTCAAGCTGTTTTAGATCAACTTTGTGTTTTACTATGAACAAAAGGTAAATTACTGATCTGCATATAGATTCTTACTAAATATTTAAAAAAAACACAATAGGACCCCTTTAATGATAATTCAAATATTGGAGGATGGTAACAATTGAAGGAAAGTTGATTTGCTTTGAAATGTGACTTTGGGGACACTTTTAATAATGTTTCCGGACACTGTTTTACTTTGCAGTGTCTGTATCGTACTATTTCCTCCATTAGTCATACTGAATACCTTCTTACTCAAGCTTCTCCTCTGTTAAACATAAACTTGTCGACACATTTTCCATCTCTGCAAAAGTGTGAAAGCGCCTGAGTTAGCTCGGTGAAGGGGAGAGACGCTAAACGGTCACCTGGGTCTTAGCGCTTTTCTCCCACAGTCATTGATTTGTCCTCCGCCGCTCTCCGTCATCGAGACAAACTGACGTGAAATCCCCCGGCTCGTGTCAGACGGGTCATTAGGGATCCAACATGGCCGACACTCGCTGTTGGCTACAAACGTGTTCCTATTGATTGTATAACGGAGCAGAGGCACAGACGTTAGCTTCACACACTTAACATCACTTCTAACTTTAGTTTCTGTGATTCTGCTGACGGCTACAAATGCTAATTACAGCCGGCAGCGCTAAGCTAACGCCACACAACATTTAAGAGTGTCAGCTGCAGCACACTGTAGAAAATAACTGGAAATGACCTTAAAACATGTGCTTATTTATCTACTTATTTGTATTGTGGCAGGAGCAGTTATTTGATGAAATTAATGTGAACAGCATGCTTTTTTTATACACAGTTGGATGGATTATTTGTGCTGCGGAGGACATAAAGCTAAAAATTACTCTAAAGGTTACATTATATTTCAACATCGGCTTCATTCTATGTGTTTTTGCTCACTTTAAAGGCCACCACATCACTTTTTGACAAAAATACACTTGACTAAAAGCAGGGTGTTTTTTTGTTGTTGTTGTTTTTTACTCATAACATCAGACTGAATGTACAATAAATTATATCAACTTGAATCTTTATTTTGATATCACTCGAGTTAATTTGTTTAAAAGAATATTTCCAAGTATTGTAAATGGTCTCTATTTATATAGCACTTTTCCACCTTGCAAGGCACTCAAAGCGCTTTTACAATCAGGGATCCACTCACCCAGTGTAACAGACACTGAGGCAATGTGAGTTAAGTGTCTTGCCCAAGGACACAACGACATTCCACTTTTTGTCCTCCCACTGTGGCACCTGGTGTTCCAGCGGTCTCCCATCCAAGTACTAACCAGGGTCTATCTTGCTTAGCTTCTGAGATCTGACGGGATCAGGCTTTGACAGCAGGTATGGTCAAAAGGCCTATGACCCAGACCATGGTCTTGGTGTAACAAATTATCATTATTGCGACACATTTTTGTAAATCATAGGTTTTTAATCTACTATTTTACAATTATTGTGATATATTAGGACAGCAAGAAAGATACATGCTCCAGAACCAAGTCAATTGAAACAAAGAAATATAAAGACTTAACACTTTCTTTCAAAATGTGCCAGGGGCACATTGAAACAGTTGGAGGACTGCATCTGGCCCTCAGGCCTCAGTTCGGTCTGTTGTATGAGTTTAAATAACTTCAAACTTTTGGAGGATTTGTATTTTCTCTGTTTTTTTGTCGGGTTCTCTACTTGCATCTTTAGTCGTAGTATATCACATATAGATGGTAAAAGTTATAATGGTCATGAAGAATGTTCAAAACATTGTTTTTAATACATTTTTCACTTTCAGAGAGTCACACAGTGTTGTTTTAACCACTATCTTGAGTGAGTCAGTGTAATCTCTCTTCGTTTGGGAGTGATTCAGAAAAAGCCTTCAAAGTTTTCATCTGGAAAGATGTCTCGACTCTCCACTGAAAGTCATTTTCAGTCTGATGGAAGTGACCGAAAAAGCAGTCTCTTGGAAAGTGCCGCATTTCTAACAAACTGTAATTATACTGAACTGTGTTTTGTCCTTACACCTAAACCTGTCTCATAAGGCTTAGGGCAGGCCTATTCAACTTAAGGCCCCGGTGCCAATCGGCCCTCGAGAATCTGATCCGGCCCTCAAATCACATTTATAATCTTACAAAGCACTAGTTATCTTGATTTTATTGTATTTTTACTGTCTGAAAGTAAGATTTGTGTTTTTATTTATTTTTTTGTCAATTCCAGTTGTATTTATTATTAGACTCCAATGATAAACTTTATTTTTTTTATATTTTTAGCAAAACAATCCACTTTGCTCTTGTTGTATTGGCAAATCTATTGAAGACAGTTAAAATATGCCCAAATAAACTAAATTCTAAACCTAAATCACTATATTCAGTGAATATTTAGTGCAACCTCATGCATTTGTTGTGTTATGACCCAGAAGCCATGGTCTTCGGAAAATCTGGCCCTCTGGAAAATCTAGTTGAATAGCCTGGCTTAGGGTGTAGCTCCTCAGGCTGTTAGCATGCTACTTGTTGTTAACTTTACACTGACTCACTCCTGCTTCTAAAAATTGTAACAAACACTTCTATGTCGTTTTTGTGAGCAATTGGGAAGCTTAAAATGTGTAAAAACATTGTATCTAACAGTTTTTAACCGTAAAAACCCAGCACAGTGACACGTAGCATAATTTCCCTGCTTCTCCGCGCCTCCTCTGATCCTCTGTCACTGAACAAGTGTTTCCTATAAGCCCGAGTGCCGTGTTTGAAATGTCTAACAGCGTCTGAGAGTGTCTTAATGTGGAAATGAGAAGATGAAAACGCAGTGCAGCAAACGTCTGTGAGCCTCCGGGCCTAAGTCTGCAATATTTCTCCTCTAATCGTGCTCGCTCAATTCCAACGTGCCTTTAATTCAGTTTCTGGAGACAATTGAAACTAATTTGCCTAAACTGGGTGTTGTATTCGGCGCGTGTAAACCTCTTCAGAATCTAAGTTAATTGGTGATGTAACACAAAACGCGAACATGATCGTATTAGCACTGTAAAGGTTTCAATTACACTCATTACAGTGTAGCCAGCTTTTCAGTACGACTCATATTTTACTGAGAAATCCAATTTGAGATGAACAAGAGAGTTTCAAAACAGGATACAGAAGACTTTTGTTTTCTTTCTTTTGTTGTTACACTATCAGAGGATAATGATCTATTTCCTGCAATATTACTTAATGCAGCTGGTATTTGTCTTTGGTGTTTTTGTGGAGCTGCTTTAATCTCTTTTGGAGTTTGTATTTGGAGCTTCAGATGTGTTAGTTTGAACAGTTTAAAAGAGAAAAAGAATCACATTTTTTTTTTTCACTAACCAATACATGTTCTGGTGTTTACTAATTGCTCCGTGTTTAACCAGAAAAGACCTGCTAAATCTGAATCTATTTTTCAGAAGAGTCCTAGACAGCGGGAAGAGAGGAGCATATTGTACATGTTTTTAGTGATGGAGAAAACCCAGGCAGATACAAGGAAGCTCATTGTAGAAAGGCCCGTCTCTCAAACCCAGAACCTTCTTACTATAAGGCATAAAAAGTGTGTTATTTTATATCTTGATTTGTAAAACAGGAAGAAGGTCATTTCATCTGTCCTGCTGCTTGTCAGAGAAAGGCTCACAACTTAGTTATTTGCCTGATCCTATAGTATTTCTTCATTTGGACAGACTTAATAAAAAAATAGAAATAACTGAACAAATGATCATAGCTTTTAAAAATATAATGTGGTGCACCATATTGATAATATCTCAAATATGTATGTTTTTTAAACACACTCTTAGTGGTTTGTTCTTAGTCAGTAGACATTTTTAAGTCTTCCAGATCAGTGTTTCCCAACCAGGGGCACGTGGACCCCAAGGGATATGCGAAAATTGCCAGAGGGTACTTGGAATGATTGCAGATTAAAAAGAAAGGTAGTACAATTATAGTAATGTAAAAAAATAATAATAATAAAAGTTATTTGCACATTTTACATGTTAAGAGGCATTTTTTGGCATGGAATATATTAAAACAAAAAAATGAATTGGTTATGGATAAAATATATGAGTAAAGATAAAATACCCCTAAAAAAACATATAACATAGGGGGTACTTTGTCTGTGAGATCATGATTAGGGGTACTGAAGGAAAAGGTTGGGAACCACAGTTCTAACCTCTCTTCTGTCTGTTTGCAAGGTTATATAAACACAGTTGTTCCTGAATCCAAGAGTCATTGACTGTCCACTACAACGGGTCCAAAGTGGGGGTCAGGACCCCTGGGGTTTGGCAAAGCAAAATCTGAATGTTACAAGATGATTTCGAAATGTATTTTTTACAATTATGACTTGGCATGTAATCACTGTTTTATATTGAAAACAGTATGTTTGAGTGAAATGGGATCATATAAAGCAATAAATCATCTAAATAAACACAATAAAACACAATTTAAATGGTTTTGTGACTTAAATTATTACAAAAGTATATATTTTTGTTGTGAGGGGTGAATTGGTTGCACGGGTATAACTCAAAAGCTTGGGAATACCTGCACTGCAACATAATCAAGCCCTGTATTTGAACACTACAATGGAATTATTTTCCATGAATGACTTTATTCTTGTGAATACTTATTCGTGTCACTGACAGCGAGTCGATCGGACATGCGTTTTTGGTGTGTTATTGATGTTTTTTTCCAGTCTATATTATTAATTCTCCCAAACTCCCTGGAACCGTGCTCATGTGGATTTTGCTTCCACTCCTGCATCCTCAATCGAACGTCGTGTACACAGGCACGTTGTTTTGAGCACTTTTTAAGTTCTGTGGGACCGGACTCACACTTAGGGCCAGATTTATCAAGCATTTGCTCATGTGCAAAACAGGTTAGGGGGACGAAACGTTGGCATAGCTGACTTTTTTTTTCACACATTTAGTTTAGTTGCATATCTGTGTAATATTAATACAGCTAAATAAGTACTAAAATGTTTCTGAACATATTAAAAGACAAAGGTGCGACCTGCAAATAATAAATTTATTGCACACAATAAATCAAACTTGTGTTGGTTAACCAAAGGATTCGATAACATTATGCTGCACTGTACTCAGTCCTGTGACGTATTGTATGACTATTGTAATCTTGTGAACAGTAATATACATTTTCTCATTTGTGCATTAAGATGTGGCGATGATAAGGCCAGCACAGGCCAGAGTCTGGAGCTCACTATAATCCCTCGTCTTCATCAAATCTAATGAGTGTGATGAGATTAACTCTTCACCACACACGCTCAGCTCAGGCTTAAATTAGAGACATTCAGCTGGGAATAGATTTCTACAATATAAACTGTAATTATGGAGACACATGTCAGGAATATGTCACTGACAAAACTCTGTGATTCACCAGAGTCGATAAACAAGCTAAGATCTATTATAAATAAGAAATTATGCAGAATTTGGGCAATCTCTGTGGAAAGTGCAGCATAGACGTTTGAGTTAATGGGAACATAAGCTTGCATATTGTCAGACCTTTTCTGCTCTGGCACTTGTAACATAATCATAGGTAATGATTCTGTTGGTGTCTCTGAGGATGTGAGTGTGTGTGCTGAGGAAAAAGACCTGACAATGCGCTGGAATATCTGCTAAACAGAAGTGACATGACACGATAATGAGACAAGTGCACATTACAGAGTCTGCCTGAGGGTGAGGGTGAGGAGGAAGGTGAGGAGGAGAGATGAGGGTTGTATGTCTGTTAATATGAGCAGAGACAGTGCACAGCTGATCTTAACCTTTGAGCTGCAGGAGAGCTTTGATTAGACATGATTTTTACACCTTAAGACATTCAAAGACATTTAGCCTCAGCACAAATATCTTCTAATGAATCTATTCATATAAATGAGTCTAATCCCTAAAGTCTGTTATTGTTGTTAGCATTGTGGCTAAATGTGTTAACAGCTGTGAAAAAAGCTTAGTGGTGATCTATTCAAGCCTATGTACTCCTGTTAGACTGTCACATGCTTAATATCTGTCGACTCCATTCTCAGCCTTTTTGTTTTAATTAACCCCTTAAGCTCTGTCTTGCACCTGGACTACTGCATACCTTGCTTTCAGTCATTTTAAATTAGTTTGATTATAGATTATATGATAGATTTTATAAAATGTTCTTGCTTTATTAATATTCATGGCAAAATGGACTTGTAAAAGATGTATATGAATATATAAAATATACTACAAAACAATATTAAACTATTTAGATGCAATGAAAAATTCAACTCATAGTATGTCAGTTCTGTCTCCTCCACACACTATCCCTCCTCTCTCTCCTTTATTCTCCTTCTCTTTCTCCTTGTTTTTGCTCTCCCCCCCTCTATATCTTTCTATTCCTTCTCTCTCTCTCTCTCTCTCTCTCTCTCTCTCTCTCTCTCTCTTTCTCTCTGCATGTCCCTTAATAATTCTTTCACTCACATTATACACACAAAGATTTAAGTTAATTTAACATATTGCTCTATGCCTTTTTACTTTTTACTTAGTCCCTCGTACTTTTTTAGGTTCCAGTCCCCATTTTAGTAGACTGGGGCCACACTTTAGGAAGTTTTTAAGCTTCTGCTCTGGGGCAGGGACTTTGCAGTTAGACCAGGAAACTTTTGGTGACACAAGCACATTTACAAAACTAAATTTGTTTGGAAACATGTTTCTATGTTCTCACATTTACACTTACTTCTCTTTTCCTTGAGAAAAAATTCTCAAAAGCAGTAAACTCCCAAAATAAATGTTTAAATGTGTAAATAGTAACTTAATATTAGGAGTAACAGTGAATAATTGTGTTTCATTGATTCGTAATGTTTTAGCTTTTGTGCATCATACTTTGTACAACATTTTAAGGAGAAGGGAAAAAACAACTTTTGTTATATTAATACCAACAAACAAACAAAACTACTTAAATGTTCAGATAACAATGCTAATGTTAAAGTTTTTTAGCCCCACTTCACAAACTGTTGCTGTGTGAACAAACATGGGGACAAGGTAGTTCCTTTGACTAAACAGGGGCTAAAGGAATGTGGGAACATAGTTCTTGGTACTTTCCTGTGGGAAATTGCTTAATGTACTTTCCTTTCCATTTTTCTTTTAAATTCAAAATCTTCCCCTGGCAACAACAGGTTACCTTTGGTCACCGTGCATTTGGACCCAATCTCCACTCGACCTTCCCTGTCTATCTCTCTTTCTCTCCTCACAGCTCATTATCAGACACTGAACTACATCTGCTACGAAACTCCACTGTCCAACAAACATACACCCGGACATCCAGAGACTTCTACTCCAATTACCCCTCCGCTGTCCCGCCCGCTGACAGCCCGAGCGCGACTGACAGCCCCCAAAAGAGGAGAGTCAAACAAAAAGAGAGCCAGTGATGGAGAGGTGATGGCTGGGGGTGGGCTTCCGGCAAAAAAAAGGTGGCCCCACGTCAAATAGCAAGAGGTAGAAAGAAGTCCTGTCACCTGTCGCTGCTCCGGAGAAATAAATGGAAAACTTCTGCACTCTCCTCGGGTCTAAAATAAGCAAAAGTGGAGACGGATTTCTCCACAGCACAAACTTGATAATTTGTTACCGCTTTCAAGAGACAAATATGACAGCGTGGAATTACTCCGGCTCGACGGGGCTAGTCATTTGCAAATGTCGTAAGTGCAGGTATAAATCACTCGACTTGAATCCACTTAATCTAATGTTTTGGCGATGCTCGGAGAAGGGAAACAGCATGGATGCGAGCAAAAGCCCCCAGAAGTGTCGTACGGCGGTGATGAAAATGGCTGCTGCTTTGTGGAATGATCGCAAAAAAGTCTGAGTTGTGCAGGTGGAAAACATCTTAAAAGCAAAATTCTAAAGAAGCCGATGTCGTCTTCGCTCGCGGGTCTTTCCGGTGTAAGATTTCAACCCAAACTTTGACAAACTGTCTGTAAAAGTTGATTAAAGTGCAGACTACTTGACATTTGCAGACCAATCAGACATAAAGGCTTGACATTTGAATGCGAGGGCTTTTGAACCTGTAAATGTGTGCAGAAGTGAAAGGAAGTTTTCAACACCTGTTCAAACAAGACCAAACTAAAGCAGAGTAATGCCCCAAAAATAACAGCCGATAAGTGCGGCTCGATCGGTCCAATCTGTCAAACTGGCTTTTAAAAGCAGTAATCACGGACGTTGAGTTGGAAGCACAAAGAGAACTAAATTAGGGCAAAACTAGGACAAGGGATCAAACAGGGACAGTAGGAATAAAACTGGACTAGGACTGAGCATGTGCGATACAGTGGCAACTCTGAACGCAGAGAAAGTTGTGGAAAAAGAGAGAGAGAAGCCCTGGGTTTGACTTGCAGATGGACTGTCGTGTTTCTGTGTGGAGTTTGCATGTTCTCCCAGTTCTTGAACCTATTTGGGCCTTTGGTCTCACCAACTAGTGTTTTTACCTGCTTTTTTTCTGGAACCGTGTTTTAATGGATTGCATATACTACACCAAATTGCATGTCATGTTATATTACATGCCCATTTTTTGGCGTGGTGTAGATAAGCGATGTGGTTGAGGACAAAAAGGAGGTTTTATTTTGGGTTAACGACTAAATTTAGGTCTGAAGTTATAAAAATGGGTAAGTTTAGGTCAGCACCTTGGAGTTGGTTAAGGTTAGGATTAGGATTGTATTAGTATTCATGAATAATACGTGTTTACATCCACTTTAGAAATGAATTCAGAACGCTATTGTACATACAATTTTTAGTGTGTAAATTTCTTATGTACATCATACTATTGCAACCAAAACGTTTAAGGTTTGACCAAACCAGATGATAACGTACACAGTGGTTTATCAGAAGACCGAATAAATTACATAAGTATTCAAGTATGTGTTAAAAAATATTTCAGTATGTTATCTGTTTTTATTGTTTGTTTCTATTCTTCTGCTGTTCTTAAAGGGGCACTGTGTAACTTTGTGGAGATGAAATGTTTTATGCCATAATATAAAAAATGAAGCTAAAGGAACAGCTTTTCCATGGAAATATTCAAGAGGAGGTCCCCATCTAGACCTAAAACAGTCCATTTTGTGGTCATACAAGCTCACTCAAAGTAAAAACACTGATTTGTATTATTGTTTCAAAGCAATAAAGAAATTGAAATGTCAAAACCATACATTTAGTCAAGTTAATTTTTGGTCAAAAAGTTACACAGTGTTCCTTTAAACTGTTTCAACACTAGACTTTCCATTTTCCAGCTTTAAACTGTTTGGGAAAACATTTATCAACTGAGAAATCAGAGATAATATAATATATAATCAGAGTCTAAAGTATTTCCTAAAATGTTGGGACCAAGCTAATAAAAAAAAGTAAACCAGAGCGTGGTAGTCCATCACACGTGAAATATCTTTTGGATGGACATTTAAAAACTAGTCAAGATCTGTGGGTTCCAAAGTGAGGGTCGCAAAGAGTCACAAGATGATTTCAAGATTAACTTTTACAGTTAGGACTCTGTGTTTTATCTGTTTTTTAGATCGACTTCACATTTGAGTGAATCTGGGTGATAGATTACAATAAACAACAAAAATCATACAGCCTCATTAATCCAATTTTTGTTTTGCTCAGGGGGTCACGAGTCAATGTCACTGTTATTTTAGAGTTTCCAGTTTGAAAAGTTTGGGAACCCCTGGTCTAATTGCTTGCCTTAAGTTTTTAATTAAACATTTTTCCTCTCAACGTCTTTGTTTTTTCTTGCTTTCTGCTTTCCTTTTCTAATGTATTAATTCCACCAGTTCACAGCATGACAGACATTGGGCTTAACGTTTTGACAACATCACTAGTTTCACATCCACACACAGTCTTACGCGGTCACACAGTAAACACACTCACACAATCTGCTTCTGTAGCTTCCACACTGCATCAGGTGTTAGCTTACTCTCGCCGCTAACACCGACTGTAAACCAGGATCTAACAACACCACCCATTACTCCAACACCCAAAACTGTCTGTCCCTTAATTTATGCATTGCTTCTTGTCACTAGTGTGGAAGTCGCTAAGAAGCCACTTTTTTTCTTCTTCTTCTTCTCAGTAAGTCAGGATGAAGAGAGAGAGAGAGATGACGGTAATAACAGCTTTTCGCGAGTGCAAGCGTGGATTTTTGCCTTTCCCTCTCCTCCGACCAAATCCGCGCCATTTCAGGAGATTAACCCCGGCACGCGATAAATGTTCGACTTCCTCTGCACCCTCCAATTTTCCCTTTTTCCGGCTCCAAACTCCAGAAGCCAGCGCGGCATGTAAGATAAAAAATGATCACCTAATTCAGTCAAGCACAAAATACAATTCTGCAGGAGGGGAGCGGGGAAAATCCAGGCAGAGGAGCGAGGATTGTGTCGCTACAGTGTGCACCTCAACTCAAAAAAAAAAAAAAAAAAAGGCCCCTCCATCAATTATGATTAAATGAAGCACTTACTCAAACATGTGCATAGCAAATAGGCCGCGCTACTGTCTGGATTCCTGCCTCTTTTTTCTTGGATTAACCGCATTGTTCGGCTCTCCGGCTACCCACAATGCACCTCGCGTGGCAGCTGTTGATTGCTGAAGGTGCCCTCTGCAGATTGCCGCGGCCGCTAAGCTATTTAAATGGACAAATGCTAATAAATTGTGGCGATGATTGCCTTTCAACTTCCTCCAAACGTGTGGTTAAGCAGATGGTGCTCAGGCGGGCTAATGCGGATTAGAGCTAACGCTAAAGCAAAAGCGAGGGTCTTGATTCGGGCGACGCCGGGTGTTGTTGACCTAAGACAATTGGACGTTCAAGTGCTTTATTCAAATGTGATTGGAGGAGGTCTGTTTGGCGGTTCTGCTGGCACCTGTTGGTCAAAGAGAAGATTTGAGCTAAAATGTATCAATCTGAGCTCGAGAATAGATTTGTGGATTGTTTTTTGTCATAGTAATCTGCCTGTGTTAGTGAGCACTTCTCCTTTGTTGAGATAATCCATTTTACCTCATAATGTAGTGAAATGGATGATATTGTGATACCAAAATTGTCACGATATTGTCACTTTACATTATTAAACAACATGACTTTGATTCAAAAATGATTCTGAGTTCAAAACATTAACATATTTTATGCAAAAGAAATTATAAAATTCTAAACATTTTAGTCCCATATAAGGTAGAGGACCCTCCCACTTTTTCTTAATGAATTTATTTTTCTCCGCCATCTAAGAAAAATCAACTCTCAAGATCCCTGACATGCTAAAGATACAAACAAAATTAAAACCCCTTTTGTTTACTGTCAAATTAACTATTTCGGGATCAGAATACATTTTTTGATGAGCTCCTGAACTTTTTACTTAATACAGCTCCCTAAAAATTGTTTTTAAGAAAAATAGCTTCAGCTTTTGAAGAGGAATTGTCAAAACTCAAAATATACCAAATCTAGAGTCATTCTGATCCACCTGTGCTGCTTTTTATTTTTCTAAAGAAATTTAAAGAGGGCTTAAAAGCTGATGTTCTTTTGTGCAGAGCTTCTTCTCATTTAAAACTAGAGTCAGCCAGACACTGGAGGCTAAAACTGCAGAGCCTCAGCTTCATAAAGAGTCCAGACAATTGTTTGTGCTTCAATAGATTCACAAACTGTTTCCATTAGAAATTTAGATTATTCCCTCAAAAGGGGTGAAAAACAAACAAAGAAACAGACGTTATTGTGATAAACATCATAGCTTCATATGTGAGCTTCATATAAAAAACAATACATCATATCAAGGGATTTGCATAATGTTGCGTCCTAATAGCTCAAAGCATTAAGATGAAGATAATACATATGACATTGACAGGCATGGCTTAGGCTGGCCACAATAAAAGGACATCTGTGTTTTCAAAGCCTAAGCTCTCTTGAATCTCAAAGGGTGCCTCCTGGCTGAATAAATAAAAAAAAAATTAATAAAAGCTTAAATGGTGACTTCCCTTGCATTTTAGGAACTCTGTTGAGAAAAGTTATTGTGTGTTATGAAAAATAGACTTTCTGTAAGGCTGAAGTGATGTTTTATCGTCATCATTAGCTTGCATAAAGATATGGTCTATATTTGATGCTCAATTGCCCTTATCCCTGCGTACTTATGTTTATATAAAACTCAAATATGTACATTTCATGGCACTTGCCATGTTTCTTGTTCTGGTTTGAGAACTTCCAAAGGAACACATTAGCCAACACAACATAAAAACATAAACAAAACAGTTGTGGAGCAAAAAAACTGCTGAGTCAATGCTCTTGTGACAGAATTATTAACGTTATATGATTAACATTAGGCCAACTGAACATTCTCTGATGTGTTATGTCCCAATCTTGAACCATTTAGGACTTTTAATGGGTGCCACCTATATTTTTTAAGTTATTACAAGACCCAAAAGTCATTTTCAGTAAACATAGATAGATTGTTTTGAAGAGGAATTGTAATTTCTTTTAAAATCTGATGTTTGTTTGTGCAGAGCTTGTCCTTACTGTTCCGCATACACAACTAAAATCACTCTCATCCTCCCAGAGTCCAGCCATTTGTGCTCCAAAGGGACAACTTTAGTCTGGGTTTTAAGAAAATAATCAAACTGTACGATTTAAGCATGTTTAGTTCCAGGACTTGATTCTTCCAGGTCTACTTATGCAAATGTGTTACAAAAGTACTTGAGTTGGAGGAGGCGAACAGGAGCAATCACATTTCTGCAGGTTTTCCTCAGCCAAAAGTCCTCCTACACAATTGAATAATGCATATGGCCCAGTGCAGGACTAATTATTGTCCAGCAGCAGCACCAGCACAAACCCTCCCCTGGTGCCGAGCGTGAGTGAGTCAAACCTCACGCAGACTCCAGCGATCAGATATACAGACCTGGAGAAGGCCGACGAGTGGGTGGGAACTGCTTTTGAGAGCTTAAGTTGAACATTTTGGAGTCAGATGTAATAATGTAATAGTGATAAGCTCCAATGGAAGATAACAATGTGCTATTTTTCTAACACAGCTCTGCAAAAGGACAGTTATGATGCTTTATCTGTGTTGTTCTTGTCCTTCAAGCATCCAAAGCATCATCATTCACCAGAACCAACCATTTGGAACAACATTCAAAACTCAAAAAAGTACATAAGAACAAGAATACAAAATAAGATACATTGTTGTTACGTCAAGAGGAAATTTTGTCTTGGATATGTAGTGGTAGGTGCAATCAAAAAGACAATGCCATGCAAAAAGACAATGAAAAAACAGTCAACATAACCATACAAACAATACAGTCGGGACAAACAGTGAAGAAAACCTTAATATAGCTATATTATATCAATTTCAAAACCCAAGCCTACCTTTACAGATTGTTTAAAAAGGCGGTCAAATAGTAAGGGTTGGACGGGATACAATTCTCACAAAATGAGACAAAACGCAACAAGATTTGGGCCGAGACGAGGAGATGGTGATAGAATGTGTAATAGCTTGTGCAATCCAAAGCCATACAATTTTGGTCCCACAAATTTTCATTTTTTGTCACTGTAGCACTGCTTTTTGGAACTATGACTTCACATTTTAGACCAATTTTTAGTACATAGTCTCGGGACATCTTGTGGCATATGTCAAGATTATTAGGTTAATCAAATATCGTGATTATTCCAAACACAATATAATTGTAAAAACAAAAGAATAATAATTGTGACACTTTTGGAAGAAAAATCATATTTTTAGATTCTCTTCTGAGACTCGTGATTATTGCTGCAGATGTGTTTTATTTCAGATAAACTTGTTTTTATTTTTATTTTTTTTTCCTAAAAGTAAAAGTAAATTTGTGATTTTGTGAGCCTTGTTATGGCGATCAAATTTGGGGGCCAAATAACAAATACTGATTTGGGCAATAAAAATAGACTTACAAATTAAATAAATTTCAACCTGTCTCTAAATGTGGCAATTTTAGAAGTGAAATTCTGCTTTTCAAAATATAGAAAAAACACAATTTTAGCAGCAAAGCGCTTTATTAAAACGAATGCAGCAGTTTCATTCAGAAGCTTTAATTTAATAAAAAGTAATCGTGAAAAATCGATAAACCGTGATATTTTGTATCACAATAATCTCAAAACTATATTGTGACAGCATGAGATCTTGTCTCATTCTTATAAAATATAAATGTTTGCTTTGGCGGAGCTGGGTTGGGGAGGGATTTAAGCCACCCTATGCAAGAAAAGTTCAGTGGTGTTTTGACAACATTTACATGGCAGGACACATATGATGGCACACCATTCAGCACTCTGGGTTTAAAGCCCTTTCTATGTGGAGTTTGCTTGTATTCCCTGTGCCTGAGTAGGTTTCCTTTGTTTGCTCTGGTTTCCCCTATCACTGAAAACATTAACAATACTTCTCTCCTTTTGTCCAGGACTTCTCTGAAAATAGATTACTTGTATATAATATATTCTGGTATATTCTGGTGAAATAAATGTCAATACCATAAACAAAAGAACTGTCAACACAGCCTATATCATAAAAATCCCTTTGTCAAACATACATTTACTTCATAGTAGACTACACTGCTTCATCCTGCTCTTTTCACATTCTCAGTGTATGTCACATGAATACTTGAATAATATTTGGGCCTTCCCTGCTCTCTCCATCTTGTTGTCGTCTTGTTTGTCCGTCTCTTTCCTGCTCCTCCTCTGCGTCACCTGCTTCCTCCTGATAAAACCCCGCAATGAAGCTTTTTGAGTGGCCACACAAAACCTCTTCATTAGTGAGAAATGACTAACCCCAACAGCGAGAAATGTCAGCTGGACCCAACCTGCTCTGCGGACTAATGACCTCATGTTGTCGCCAGATGGGTTGCCATGTTCTGGGACGGTTTTCCAGCACAAAAGAGACAACCTGTATAGGAGAAAATGTAAAGACCTAATTGGACGACAAGTTGTACCAATGTAGGTCAACAAAAGGCTGCTTATTGTCACATACAGCAGAAGTCTTGTCATAGTTTTTGGACAAGTCTGCACTTCATTGTCTGGAGAAAATATAAGATTTTGCTCAAGCTATCAGTGACAAATGGCGTTGGACGTAATTAACATTGCCTAATGGTCTGTGGCGTGAATTCAATACCAGTAATTTTCTCATTGCGTTGGGGAAGATTTGCACATTTTCGGTCAAAGCTGGGGCCAGTGATGTCATAGTCACCAAATCATAGTCAAAATGAGAGCTGTGGAGAGAAAATATTGAACCAAAAGTCAATAGGAACTGTTGGAAATAGATTTATAGACACTTAAGATGAACTTGCATTAGCTAATAGCATAATTAATGTAAATCTTTTCTTGTCTTCTTATTTTATTTTGGTCTTTCTCTTTGTATCTGATAATCTGTCTGTATATTAGCTGTGTATCTTTCTTCCTTTTCAGATTATTCCTTATCAGTTCCAAGACGAGGGAAACTTGCTAAAAACTAATTCTTGGATAGAAATGCGGCACCATTACAAAACTGAAAGTTGATTTTTTTTTTTTGTAGTCTGCATGTCTTACTTTCAGAGTATCCTTTTATTCTCCACTCAGACTTAATAAGTCATTTCACAACTACACAATGAACACAATCACAGACCAATGAAATGGATATCGCACACCTGTGGCCTGGTCACACCACAGTCGGGAACACAAACTCACTTGACCCCCTGATGGCAGATAACCCTGCTGCATTAGACACTCTACATCTGGAAGACCAGAATGCATTAACAAAATGAGAACTGTTGCAACAAGTTCAAAATAAAGTTTTTATCCCGGAACACGTGAGGCCGCACAAAATTGATTATTTGTGATGGAAAAACAGCTGTGAGGGTCGGCAAATGTTCCTACCAATGCAATAAACTTTTTAGCTTTTAAAGGACAAATATGATGCATTATTTTGTGATGTTTCTGTCCTTCAAACCCCCAGTTTGTAATCAGAACCAATATGAAAATGTAGTAAAGGACAAGTGTTTCCCACATCAAGACTTGAGTTGAAGCTCTATCTGCAGAAGAAGTGCAAACTCTTCTAAAAAGACATGCTGTTCTAAGCTATAAAGTCTTTTAAGTGTTAATCCACACAGAACAGAAATAAGTGTGGTTCAAATGAACACATGTAAAGTGCGGCTGATGGTGTTCACACCACTGTTTATTTAAACTGAACCCATCCCTGCTGTTAACACCCCTTACTCCACCTGATTTGACCACACATTTGATATGTTCCTTGTTTGTTCTCACAATGATTTTTCATTTTAAAGTGTAGATTTATTTCCCAGAGGTGTGGCCATGCAAGTCACTTGAAGTTGTGTCAGACTTGAGTCACTATTTGACGACTTAGACTTGAAGGTTAGTGACTTGGGACTGGAATTGGAGCTCTATGACTTTGAGACAACTTGATGCTTCTTCTCAAAAAGTAAATTGCATTACCTTACCAATCTGTCATGTCCCTCCTCACTTATTTTATGTGACTGCAAATGTAGATGTATTCAGTATATTTGTATGAAGACTTGAAACTAACTAACCAATCAGAGGAGATAGACTTGATTTGGACTTGTTTGGCACTGACTTGGGACTTGAACTTGTCTTTCTTTGACTTGAGCTTGACTTGGATTTAGCTCAAAGACTTATTCCCACCTCTGTTAATTCTATATCATTTCAATAACTTAACTTTTAGCATAAACTTTGCAGCTAAAACCCCAACCCTAACCATCATCATAAGTCTTTTTGTGAAGTTCAGCCTCTCTCCCCTGATGTTACAAATCTAGTGTTATTCCCCCCGCTCAGGTGAGTCCAAACCCACACTGTCGGCTCCAATCTCGTCTGCGCCGCTCTCACGCTGTTCTCCGAAATGATCCGACCGCGAGAGGCTTTCCCCGCGCCGCCTTTCTACCCTCCCCTGTTGTTTTATTCATCCAACACAAGCTCCATTTGCCAAGTCCGCTGTTATAGATTTAAGAAGACAAACAGAGCCGCAGATCCAGGCGTACAGCGCGGCAGGACTATAAGTGACATTTTGCGCCGTCGCCTGGTTAATCGCAGAGAAAGGAGGGCAGGATTTAGGGTCGACTTTGGTGTCTTTAGGCAGATCTTGTGCTCGCGATGGTGGAGGGAGGCTTTGAAGTTTTGTTGTCTCCCAGAAGAGCCCCAGAGGGAATGTTTTTGCACTAAAACATGAGATAAATATACAGTGTGCATGGTGTTATACTGTTAAACAGAGCCGGGGAAGGTGCTGAAGCCACATTGTTCATCACATTAAGATCTGAAGTAGAGGAAATATTTAAAAGAGCAAGTAGTTTTTTGTCTTTTGACAGGTGGGAGGTTCTCCACATGTACTTTTCAGTATCTGTTCAAATACAAAATTCTTGAAAAAAAAAAGAGAAAACCATTCCTAAAAGCTCACACAAAGTTTGCCTTTGATAGCCCAGATGTAGAAACTTCAACCTATGGGCTAGAGGGCTATTTTCATTCAACTCAGAATCCTAACAACAGCTTCCTCTGAGGGCTTCATAAAATTGTTGTCTAGCAAATTGAAGCTTGAAAGTCAAGCAATGATTGGTCAATAATGCAGAAGCAGATTGTCCAACATTCACAGCAAACAGGCAGATGGACCTGTGTCCCAAAGCATGTCCTGTTCTTAGACAAATGTGTGTCCCAGGAAGTCTTCAGACCCAGAAGTCAAAGGACAGTGCTCCCTTCCTTCACTAACCCTGGGCTCAGACTGCTCCAGTCCAGCTTCAAGCTCTGGTCGATCTCTGATGCAGTCACCTTTAAGTGTCTTTAAAATACATAAGGCTTCCACATGCATACGCTGCTGTCCAGTGTTCCAGATTTTTTCTGCTGGAAAGGACCCATCATCAAACCGCTAGAGCTCTCTGCGCACCTCCTCAGCCTATTTTTCCAGTCACAAATGATCGATTTCCACAAGACTGCGTGGTCTTGGATGTGCTGTGATCAAAGGAGGTGACAGCAGCTGCACCAAAGAAGCAGTGGACTGAATGTTAGCTGGACTGAGACCAATCCAGAGCTGGACTGAGACCTTGAGGAGAACCACAGTGAATGAGAGATCCACTCATAGACAGACAGATTGTAGATATAACCAGGACTGACACATCAATTTGTGGATAGAGTTTAAGTCTGTAGAGCCAGTCCATCCAACACAGTCTCACAGTAAAGCGTATAGACCACAACACATAAATATCGTAGCATGAGCATGATTTTACACCTTTTTGGAATATATATGTTATGCAATGTATGTTGAAGTAAATGAAAAAGCAAGTTTTGATTGAGGCCACATTTTCTTCAGGGAAAGTTTAGGCTTATAGTTACTAAAATGTGTAAATGCTTTAGGGCTGGTGCTTGGGTAGGACAAGGATTTCGTAAAATATACATAAATAATAACGCATTTATGTAATCATGCCAATCATACGTTTGTGTTGGTCCATCAGAGAGATTGCATTAAATTCCAAATATTTTAGGCTACATTTAGAGAATTTTGCCTGGACTTTTGTTCTATCCCAAAAGGAGGACATCTCTGGAAAAACAAGAATGTCCGGTGATATATTCAAGATCAGCTTGAAACATATAATAAATAATAGTTAGACTGTTTTCTTTTATTATACTTTTTGCAAATGAACTCTGTACATGTTTTCTATTAGTCACTCACCGATCTTTCATGTAATAAGCTCTGTATTCATGACACATTAATTCTTCATGTTCATTAGTACAGTTCATATTCATAGACACTCCTCTTTTCTCACGCCTCCCACAGATCCACATGTTTGTCTGGCGGCTAAAAGCTTTTAAACATCAGTGAAACGATCGGGGGTAAACCGTTCGGGGGCCAGTTGTTTATTCCTGGACCAGATTCAAAGCTTTATTAACGGCATCGCTCCGAGAATTATTTTCACTGGCGCTTTTTTGCCAATTTGCCGGTTCTTCCTGAGTCACATCTGAAGGACGGCCGCGCGCCTACTCACGGTGGCATATTTAGCCGTAAAGACGAAGCAGGTGCCAGCAGAAGTACATGGGCTGGCAGCAGTGGCACTTACACTTCAGGTTGTCACAGTCGCAGAAGAAAACCCGTCCATGGGGCTTTTAGAGAGAGAGCTACAGCCTCCCCTCACTGCTCCATCACTGTCCAAAATCCCCAATTAACTCGCAACTGACCAGTCTCAAAGCAACGCCTGAAAAGACATGTTTAAAAGGGAATAATAAAGCACAAAGTTATTGTTTTCAATATATTTCTGTGAGTGTTGCGTCTAAAATTAATACATTCTAAAAGCTAAATCATACACCAAGTGTTTGACAAGTTCTTTTTAAAAAAGTAATTAGTTACTTATCTGCGTTACTGTGTGATGAAAGTAATTTACCAGGCAAAGTAACTATCAAACTACACACAAAACTCAGAAATATCTCTAAAAAAATTATAATTAAACAAGTCAGACTTTTCCGCTAGCCCAAATGTACTGCAAACAACCAAACTCAACCACCAGCAGCATTATTTTACGCTCTTCTCCTCCAGCACAGTCACAACAACACAGGCCAAACCTCTGGACCAAACAGCACAAGAACCAAACACACACAGACAACAGAAGATAATAAACGTCTGTACGTTTAAAACAGAGGAGAACCGCGGACAAATAGACAATAAAACTGCAATAGTTAAGAGAGAAAAGAGACTGCGACTGCTGTAGAATCACTTACTGTGGCGCGATCTGTAAACTCCAAACACACTGTCGTCTATTATACTCCATCCATGTATTAAAATGGTAAAATAATCAGATAAAACTTTAAAATGAGCTGTTTGAGAAGATTCCTTGTCGGTTTGGAAAGGAGCACAGAAGAACAATCAATGATGTTGGGAAAGTCACTGCCCCCTCCAGCTCTGATTGGTTACTACTGCAGTTTAAAGCAATCAGCGCCTCTTCTCAGGCTTTCTTTCCCAAACAAACTCTCCAGTTCCTCTCATGACTTCTCTGAATGAGACGAAAGCGACTCTGATCACAGTAAAATAACGTTAGATGACACGTTACTTGTCAAAGAACGCTGTTACTAACGCTGTTATACTTAAACGCTGTTACTCCAACACGCTTAATCTACATCTTGTCTGAAATAATAACTAAATATTATACAATACAAATACAAATTGTTTTTTAGAGGAAATTAGTTTGCATTGACTTGTTTATATATACTGTAATTCCAGAGCTCCAAATCAGAACTGTTAGCTTGCTAGTTGTAGCTAGCTTTACTGTGATGGAAAATTTCGCTCCAGTGGCAAAAATAATATTAATGTTCTGTTGTCCAAAATCCACCAATTAAGTCACATCTGACCGGTTTAAAGCTACCAAAAAAGGTAGCTTTAAAAACTTTTTTTTTTTTAATCTTCATGGTAACTTGTAACTTAACTTGCATTGAATAAAAAGCTAATTAAAGCTAATCCTCAACCCAATAAGTTGGCTATACCAGAAGCACAATGGCAGAAAGAAAAAAGTGCATCTCTGGAGCTCAACACACGATAATAAAATTTGGAAAGTGTTTTGTAAGTCAGAGGTAGAAATATACTAAACAAGATTAATGTAAATGAAGCTACAACTTAATGAATGTTTTTATAAAGGAACAATGCTACATGTTTAGTCCTAATATATGCAACGTTTTTTGTTTTTTTTTTCTTTTATGTTTTTTAGACAACTGCACTCCAATCTAAACTTCTGCTAATCAACCTGACTGAAAGTGTTTAGACTTAAAGCTCTGTTGCGTTGGTGACAGCTGCCATCGTCGCCTCGTCCTTCGCCGTGACAAGAACAACTCTGTGTTTGTCAGAAGAAGATGCTCCAAACTTAGCATCTCTCCGCTCGGTCACGCCTCAACTGTCCAATCAGAGCGCTGACAATGCATAGGCTGACAATGACACTTCCCACCTGCTCCTCTCTCTCTCTCTCTCTCTCTCTCTCTCTCTCTCCTCTCTCTCTCTCTCTCTCTCTCTCTCTCCTCTCTCTCTCTCTCTCTCTCTGTTTATATTGTGCTCATCTCCTGCTTGGTTTTGTTTTGACAGCTAACATGACTTCAGACTGCAACCGAGCTTTACTCTAACAACCTTTCTCTTCATTGAGTTATGGAGCTCAACAGTCACCGCCACAACTTGGTTCAGGAAGTATGAACTATGAGTTCACCAGGGGAACAGTGGTTCTGGAAGTCACAGACCCCCATTATAAACTCCATTATGGATTCCTAATACTTTATAAATGAAGAGTTTAAACCTCTTCTCATTCCGGCCTATTTTCTCTCACACGTCTGGCAAAAACTGTCTACATTTTAAGCTGAAACAGTTTTGATCCATTGGAGCCCAGGCAAATGTCAGGAGTCTTTTTAAAGCTGCAACCCAACAGTTTTATCATCCGATATGAGGACTTTCTCCAAACAAAAGAAAAACAGAATCTAAATTCCGCCCAAAAAATTTTTGGTAAATATAAGGAATGGTAGAACTGGTGTTGACAGCTGAGACATAAATGACACTAGATTTGAAATATTCTGGATTTGGGCATTTCCTCTATAAAAGCAGAAGGCAATTGAGGTAAAAAAAAAAAAAAATTTTAGGGACCCAAAATTAAACAAATTTTGCGGGACTTTTTCTTATTTGAAAGTTTACAGCTGAAAACTGAGTCTGAATCATCCCAGAATGACTGATTTTGCTCTAAATAAAAGGGATACAATGGTATTTATTTTATATTTAATCTTTCCAGGAGTTTCATAGTTGTTTTTTTCAGATACTTTTATCAAATACATTTTTTTTTTTACATCGGCATAAAGGACAATTGATTTATCATTTTTTGCAAATAAACTTTTTAAAAGCAAAGCCAGTTTAGCCTTTGCCTTGCTTCAACGTAGATAATTTTGTCCCACCAAGAAAGACATTTAGGCGCCTCTGATCAAATTAGAGAGCTGCACGGTTAGCATGATGGTTGTCGGTAGTTTTCGTTACCATGACAGAAAAACTCGCTCCAACTACAAAGAATCTGTGCTGGGGAGACAAATTTTAAGCAATTTTATAGTTTAAAAAAATAATAATAATCTGCTTGGTTTTGTGTGTGTATGGGCTCCTTTTCTGTTTGTTTTTTGTTTTGCATATCATGTTCATAAGACCAAGTGGCGGCGCGCAAAAGGTGTAGCGGCCCGGAGGCTCACTCCAAATGTTTTGTTGTTCGCTGTGATAGTGACAAATGTTTCTGTTCTGTTTAAATGTGCACTGTGCATCTTTCTGGAGGTGAAGCGTCCATACACAATCTTCCAGAGCAAAAAACAGTCCATTATGTCGTCATGCAAGCTCACTCAAAGTACAGACAAACAAATCTAATACTTTACTTTATCAGTCTTTTTTTTTGACAAAGGTTACACAGTCACTTTAAATGTATATGAAACATTGATTAAAATGCATCTTGAGAAAACGCCTTTTGAGTTTATGTTCCAATAAACTCAGATGAATTGGATTAATTTCAGTAATAAAACTATTTCAGGGAGTGAAAACTGTGCCCACATGAAAAGTCTGAAGAAAAAAAAAACTGTGAACTTAGTGCATACTTTATCTAATGTCCACATACATTTTTTATCAGTGTTCCTATTTCTAATCTTAGAGTTTCATTTGTTGATTTTTCATGATGGCCGCTGTCATAGAACCCTCTGTCTCTATATTGTCGCTTTCCATCCATCTATGTTCTCATCACTGTTGTTTTTAATGAGACCACGTCGCTACATCAAGGTTCAATGACTGTGTGCGCAAACAAACTTCACATTTTAATTAGACGCGGCTCAGCGAAACGCTTGGCCTCGTTTGGCGGCAACACAAAATAATGACACATTTACATTTAACCACATAACCTATTTCTAATTAGTCAGCTGGGTTTTGTTTTGGCGCACAGGCAGAAAGTTCAGGAGAATGACAACCAGATGTAACGCCAATTATCTCCCATTCTGAGCAGCAGGTCATGACTTCATTCTCCTGGTGTCGCTGGGCTGGAGTTTGTGTAAATGTGACTGCGTTTGGCTCTAAATGAATGTCTCCTGTGTGTCGACGGTTGCACTTCTCGCCAGTTCAAATGAATGGTGGCTGAGGGCGACTGGGGCTCAGTGTGGAGCAGATGGCAGAAGAATGGGCCTTCACCCTGGTGCACTTCGGCCGTACATACAAATGGGTCACATCTCATTCTACTATCACCAAAGTGCTGCTTTATACAGTACAAACTCATGAAGTTTCTCGTCTGTACCGTGCATAAATCTCTTTGGTCTTTCTGTTGACCTTCTGTTTACATTTTTCTCCGCAATGCCTTTTTCAAGTGCTGTTTGTTTACTGTACATAAGACAGCACATTTCTATAGTCGCATTTACAGCAGTGTTTCCTACTTTCAAGGCAGTCCACGCTTTATGCCAGATGAATTTTGCCATAGTTGTGATTTCACAGACTGAAGAATCTGACAAAGCTCCTGCCTCGTGGTTTAGTCCAATCACAGAACAGCTCTGAGTGGAAGCCAAACGTGAAGAGCCTAAACAACCAAAACAAACATGGCAGTGCCAATGATTGTCAAATGAGTCTCAAATAATCAGTGATATAAACAGTGATTTCAGAATGTAACAGTCATCAGTCTGGTGTGAGCCAGTTCACTCAAAGTGTTTTGCATCATCCATTCACACTCATACATTCAGACACAAGTGGATGCTCGACCCTCATGAAGAAAATGGTACCTGCTTTGTGGCTACCTGTACCTGTGTGCAAGTTTGGTGCGGTTAGGACTCATGCGACTCCAATGTGCTCTTGTACACAGACCTCGAGCTGTGCGAGCGTAGTCCGAGTTGTGAAAGTATGCGGAAAGAATCTGTAGAGGGAGTCATAGCAGTCCGATGCTACTTTCAAGTCATAATACAAGCATTCTCGTGGGAATCTACGTGAATACGGTTTTGGGAAATACAGACCGCAGTGGACTGAGCTGGTGTACAAGGCACTTCAAAGAAACTCACGTGTGTCCAAACCAAACCCGTCTGCAGTCAGAGTACGAGAGGTTTTAGCCTACACCAAACATGCAGATGTGATTTCCTCCCTTGTGTATGTCACGTAACTGAGGTTCTGAATAAACTCTTTTTGGACAGTATATATATATTTTTTTTTTTCATTGCAGTATCAATGGACTGGCGACTACTACAAGTCACAAAAGTTTTATGCTAGTCATACCCTGACTATGACATGTTTTCTATTTTGGGAATAGTCTGTACAGTAATGTGCATAGGTTGAGATCATCACCATTGTCTGCACATCTATATCTATACATCAATATAAAGTTTATAAACTGTTTAAGTCAGAGAAATCACAAAATTACCAAGATGCAACCCCCACATCAATATGAAATACACATTTTAGTTTCATTTAGTTTAATTTGTCTTTCTTACAGTTTTTTGTGTTTGTTATCAAAATTTACTAAAGCGTTTTAAAGGCTCCTGGTTTGATGAGCACCTTTTTGTAAGTTGCACCTTGATTTGATCCAGTGCAATATCAGAGCAATATTTGTTCCATCTCATCTTGAAATAACCCCAGTTTTTGCTAATTACAAACTAATAATAACAATAAAGTTTGTAGATTTTTTTTTGTAAATTTCTTTCATTCTCTTACATAGACACTAACATTATCTCTTCATGTCTCCAGCTCATCCTTCCTTTCTTCTCATCTTTGGTCAAACAAACACTTACCCTGTACAAACCCCTGTGTGGCTCGTCACAAATGGAACATGCCCTGACCTCTGACCTCCGCGTGGGCCTTGCACCGCGCCTCACATCAATATTTACATGATCTTAATGAAGTGGCGGCGTGCGTGCGTGTGATTGATGATGGTGGGGCTGCTCCGGTGCTTTTAATGGCCTGACAGTGGAGCTGGTGTCAGAATCTCTGCAGCAGATGGATGGATGCCAGCACGACTCCCCTCGCACCGCGCGCTCCGGCATCTATCAAACTGTCTGAGGGAATTTCATTTTCAAACACATTTATACGTCTCCTGTTTTGTTAGAGAGTGTTAATAATGGAGGAGGTGAGTCTGTTTTGGCGTAGCTGGGACTCCTGTGTTTGATTTTGTACTGTTCAAACGTTTAACCCACTTTACAAACACATTTTACAGCTTAATTATTCACCGCATGGACTTTACTGTAGCACATTTCTCGTCTTGTAAGAGCAGTGTTTCAGTGTCATCTTTAAGCTAATAACAACAAGCATGCTAACAACACAGTTCACAAACAATAAAGCAAGTTATAATTAGTTTGAGACAGTGCACAGTTGTTATTTTTAAGTAAATATTATATACTGTATAGCAAAGGTGTGAATTTGCAAATTGTGACATAGACTTGAGTCAGACTTGAGTCTCTATTTTGGTGACTTGAGACTTGACTTGATAAAATGGACTAAGACCTGGGACTTGACCTGGATCTGGAGCTCTGAGACTTGAGACGACTTGAAGTTAAAAATAGAGTAATTTTACACTAACCTTGGATGTACGCAGAATGTGAGTTTGGTGCGAGCCCTGCCAAACTGGTCTATTTTTTTTCCAGAGACCACAGTGGTCTGGTGCGACTTTCAATCCGTTATACGAGCATTATCGCAGGAATTTACGAGAATCCGCGTGGTTTTGGACAAAACTGGATTGCAGTTCACCGCTTCTGGTGTTCACGCACGTTGCAAGAAACCCTCACATGTCCCGAACGGAATCTTTCTCGCAGTCTGTCGTAATTGTGTTCTCGAACTTCATTCACAAAAGTTGAATTAGCAGCATAACCTTTGTTTTTTGCAGTTAGCTGTTGTAGGTAGCTGACTACAGCGCTGGCTAGTGTTGCTGCTACAACTTGTATCAATCAGCTGCAGCTCTTTCTGCTAACCTGCTCATCTCCTGTGTTGATAAATAAAAAAAACTCTTTACAGGATGTTAAGAAAATGGTGTCTCTATGGCTTTTCATAGAGTCAAATAGAGACAGTTTACTGTATAATAGTCATGTTACACTGGTAATATGTCGTAATATAGATACACATTTTAGTAAGACAACGTTGGATATTTTTTAAAGATAGACAAATACAGAGGAAATACAAGAAGCAGCTAGTAATACATACAGTATAAAGACTTGTTACTAAAATCAGACCGTGTCTATCTAGAAACACACTCACGAGTAAATCTTAACCTACCTCAAGCCTCAGTCCTAAACTTACCCATTTTAGTTACTTGAAGCTTAAACTTACCTGTTATATCCAACTAAAATTCGTAGTTATTTTACGTTTTAGCAAAAGACATTCTCCTCATATGTTTTTCATCATATGTTTTCTTCAAGACTATCTTCCTTGCTTCAAACTCTCATAAATATTTCCTTGCTTATTTTAGTACAGAATGCGTTTATTGCTTTGGTTGCTATCTTTCCTCATAATGTCGTCTCAAAGTAACAATAATAAATAGTAATTTAATGCGTGGCTACAATATTTTCTTCCACATGTGACAAAGCATTTGCATTTCAGTGGCACTTTAATAATAAAACAATGTGACCAATCATATTTGATGTGGTGTCGCAGCAGTTGCCTCACAGCAGGTTCCAAGTGAGATCCCTTTAACTCTGATACTGGAACCTCTGAAAAGATAATTAATGACTAAACTGTTTGTGAAAGGAATAAAGTTTGTGCATATACTATTTAATTTGAAGTTATTTTTGAGGGCATGACTGTAACAAATAAATTAATGTTGTTTATGTAATCTGCAGGCCACACCAGTCACGCTGCTCTTCGGCTAGTTCTGGTTGTTTGAAAAGTAAAGATTGGTTCTTTTGGTTCCATTCAGTGTTTAAGGGAGATTAGCCACACTTTGGTAAAAAAATTCAATAATTAACTGACACAGAGTAGAAAACAAGTTACGGACTATGTGTTTATAAAATGTGATATTATAAATTTACGTTGATTTCTTTGTTAGCTATGAGACAAAAAGTTATATAGGCCTGAACATACTGCAAGTGATGATCAGCTTATCAGATTTTGAATATTGATTAATTTTAGCCTGATTCTGCTAATTTCCAAAAGGAATGAATGAAACTATAATCCCTTCTCCAGACTGTACTATCTTCTATCTTGACGCAGTCTCTCTCACGAAGAACAACTCACATTTAGTCTGCTGCTTCTCCTGTCCTCCTAACTTTTGTGGGAATTGATCATTTGTGAAGAAAAAAGGGGCTGCAGGGGGGCTTCTTGGTCCATTGAAAGTTCCTTAAACTGAAAGAATCCAAATAATGTTTCTCACCCAACGCTGACTCGATAGTGACAAACCACCAAATAACTTTATTTGTTGCGCCGCAAAACTAGCACATTAGCTGTTTTCTGTTTGGAGTGAAAAACTGTTAAAAAAAATGTAAATTCTGTGTGTGTCCAACACAATCCAACCTCAAAGCATTGAATAAAACAAGTTTAAAAAGCAGCTCAGAATCACAGAGACTGATGATAAACCTAGTCTCTGTGTTATGTGTGAGTGATGTCAGCTGCTCACGTAGCAGACCCTTGGACCTGCAGTGGAAATGCTCACCATTATCATCACCTGTCCGGGGAATGGAAAAGTGGCTTTGTTCAAATAGGATGAGATGCTCCCCATCAACATCAGTCAGTTACTACTAATATTCTGTCTAATTAAAGGCATAACTAACATATAGGCTAAATCGATATCACGGAGCCCGATACGGCAACCTTTAATTTAACGGCCACAAAAAACAATCCTAGTTATTGATGCGCTGATCCAGCTTTTTCTGTTTTCATATCGATTCAGGTACTTTGGCTTTAAGTATCTTCCAATACCTGATATTAACCAATATTAGTATACGGACTGTAATACCTTATTATTCTTATCAAAACACAAGACAATTGGTCTTATACAGTGCTATTTAACTATTGCTTGTAGTGCAAGTCACAACTTAACAAGTTAATTTGAATAAAATATTGAACATTATAAGATGTTCTGGGTCAACTTAGTCAGAAATTAGTCTCATTATGTTCAATAAATAACTATGATCAGCTAAACCAATATCATGGAGCCGATACCCGATCCAGCAAAATTTCCAGTATCAGATTGATGCATCTCTAGTCCTAGTCTCAGTGCATTTCTATAACTTTTGAATTCTATCTAACTTTAATGTGTTGATGCAATTGCTGTCAAATGTCAAGTTTTTTCCTCACAATCCAAGTTGTGTTTCAAATATTTCCACTGTGACAACACAATTCCTAACATTTTTCCTCACTGACATGTTCCACCTGTGAGTTATAACATTCTAAAAGCATGTGTCTCTTTTCTGTCTGGACTGTCAAATCCCTCACTTCTTCTTCTTCTTCTTGTTCCCCGACTCTGCTTCCTGTTGTCAGTTTACTTTTGGCTCATCTCCTCTCTCTCTCACTCTCATCTTCTCTTCCTCTGTGTGAGCATCCAGCCTTTCTCCACCAAAGCAGCGCCGTGGCAGCTGCTGCAAGCTAAAGGCAACGCTAGTCTGTCTACATGTGTACCTGCTCCCCTCCAGCTCGCCTGCAGCTGCCGAAATACTTCAATTACCCTCACGTTTGAGCCGTGTTAGCGCAGAGATGTTAGCTGGGTGAAGATGAATGTTGCGAGCTTGAAACGGGATTGTTGTTTTATGCACTATCGGTAATTATGTAGCGGACTGAAATGTGTCTGCCAATCAAATCATAGGAGACATACGGGCGACATCATTGAAACAGCTGTGTTTTGTTGTTGCTGGGTTTGTGTGAGAGCTCGGAGCAAAGGGAGAGAGAGAGAGGCCTGGAGCAGAGTCAGCAAAACAGGAACAATGGAAGTCAGTGCTTTTGAATGTTAACATAAGTGGACTCGGAAAGATGGCACTGGATTGTTTTGGCGACGTTGATGTAGTGGTGATTTGGAGTTAGTGGCTAGCTGGATCACTTCAAAATGCATTTTCTATAGATGTACCTAAAAGTGTTTAAAAGTATTTAAGCTATATTTCTCAAGAAAACATAATGAACATGACTATATTTAAGATTTTACTAAGCATCTCTACTTGTTTTCATCCAATAAGGTTGTTTTGTTGAAGCTTATATTTGTCTTAAGTCCAGCAAATATAACATTAGTAGAGGTAATGTACCTCTACTAATGTAACCACAATGTAAATCTGGCGAGGTGTTCGAACGGCCACACTCGTTCCATAACCACTTACCGCTGCCGTACCATGAGTGTGAATTTGGTGCGAGGCAGGACATAGAAAGTGCTTAAACCAATGTGCCTTTGCACATAGACCCGAGTCATGCCAGTTTGCGGAAAGAATTTGTAGACAGTCTAGTTTTGTCGGAGGTCGCAGCGGTCTGCGACTTTCGAGTCATAATCAGCATTCTCACAAGAATCCATGTGAATCCTCGCTTCTTTGGGCAAACACAGACTGCAGTAGTCTGGAGCTGGTGTACAAGGCACTTCGCAAGAAACTCGCACATGTCTCGCACTGAACTCACCTCGCAGTCAGTGAACGTGAGGCTTAACTTCCTGTTCAGTGGACTAGTCATTCATCTGGTCTTTCGGACACAAAGCTCACTACTTTCAGCTGACCGCAATTCATTTGACTCTGCTGCTTAACACGCAGTCAGAGACTTACTTCGTCCACAACTGCATCACAAACAGGCTCGCAAAAGTTGGATATGCCCGGAGGCCTTTTACCCCGTGAGTGTGAACAGACATTGACTGACAGCACAAAATGTGGACAGCGAGCTTGGTGAGTGATGCGTTTTGTGTCGGGGCAATCCTGACGTGCGGTGAGGTTTACATAAATATGTTTGAAACTTTTCCTTTACATAAGCACATGAGCTTGTGTGAGTATTTTCTAAAATTCAAAGATTTGTGCCTGCAACCCTTTGAACCTCGCAGCACCTTATCATTTTGAGCCAAATGACTTTCCAGCCACAGCAGTAGTGTCAGAAGGAGGAGTTTCTATGTTACACCCGGGCAGTGTTGGGTAGAATACTTTGAAAATGTATTCCGTTACAGAATACTGAATACTTGGTCTGAAAAGTATTCTGTATTGTATTCCGTTACTTGGCCAATTTTTGTACTGTATTCTGAATACTTGGAATACTTTTTTTTTAAATGCAAATTAGATGCTAATTTTAACGTGAAATTACAAAGTTTTCGTGTTTCTTCTTAGTTCTTATTTCTGTTAAGTAATGCTAATAATGCATCTCCACGTAAACAAGCGTTATAATAACTTCTGAACACAATAACGCGCTGTTTAAATAGCACTCACCGGAGCCGAGAGGAGGAGTTTACTTCAGATTTCCACGCCTGTGCTCATCGTGGTTTAATCCAACAACAGTTCATTCATCGTGTCGTCCGTGAGCTTCAGAGCATGCTCCAGTGTCACTAATCCTTTGCTAACAGTCCGGTGCACTTGTTGTAAAAGTTTCGTCAAAGTTTTCATTGCGAAAACAAACTGTTCCTCTTTGAAAAACGAATCCCATCCGTAGTTAAAAATTAACGATCCAAACGCAGGCGTCTTCTCTTTGTTTATCGTAAATAAAGTTCCGAAAAAGTTGAACAGATGTTACAACCGGAGACAACCATCAACAAACTTCTAATGTACCTGTCCATAAAGGGGCAATCTGATTGGTCAGTCTGTCTGCAGGCAGCGAATGGCCCCTATACAACGCCAGATCTGATTGGACACTGTTATTTCTGTGCCCCTGAAGCGCTGTGAAGTAGTGCGGGCGGCACAGACTGACAGCGCGTCAAGCTGCGGCTGTGAAAACATTACGCATTGGTTTTCTGTGGTGATTTTAACAATGGGTCTATATTTATTTTACATGCAATGTATTCCATTGATTTTATAAAAGTAACTATATTCTGAATACCTCGTTTGAAAGCCGTACTGTAACGGAATACAAGTAATAAAATGTATTCAGAATACGTAACGGCGGTACATGTATTCCGTTACTCCCCAACACTGCACCCGGGTGGCTTGGTTGTGGCGTCGACTCGATGTGATGTCGCAGTGAACTGAAAATAACCTGACTGTGTTTGACCATCGTAGCAGCACAGTTGTGGTTTTTGCCAGATAACTGTAAAACCTAAGTGAGCGGAAACGACCGTGTTCATCTCATTGTTAAATGTATTATTATTTCTTTTCACTTACCTTCTAAATAAAGACAATTATAACTTTCTCATTATGAATATTAATACATATTAATTCCATCTCAAATACTTTTTCACAAGCAAACAGCCACTTATCATGTCTGTCGCCTGCTGCTCCTTTTAACAATTATCAAACTATCTGTGCTAACAAGTCCTAACAACTTCTGATTCTTAGAAAATAAATGATTCCTTAAATAGTTACAACAGTTTTCCAAATAAAATTAATTGTATAAAACCTGTCCCATGCCCTTTAACATCCTTTGTGTGGTTTTGTGTTCAGTACAGTCTCTCTTGCAGTAATTTGACTTCATTTGCATTCACAGATGTATAATGACAAAGTAGACGGAGCCAAAGTTTCCTCCTGCAGCAGAATCCACAGATGTGACGCACATCTGGACAGAGCAAAGTCACAAACAAGACACAGAAGAAAAGTTTGTGTTTTAAACTCGCTCTCCTGTCTGTCTCACTAAAGTAACGACAGCAATGTGACAAGATGTTCTCACAAATCACTCTTCTGTCAATTAGTTATCTTATTTGTTTGTGTGAATAGCAGTTTTATTAGTCACAATCAACACGAGTGCATAAAGTGATACTTATCTCAACATTTTTTACATCATGCAAATTTACTCTTATACAGGCTAAAGGTTAAGGCTTATGTTTATTAGGTTAATGTCCACTTACATTAAGCACAATGGCAAAGTAATTCCTTTTGTTGCTAATTCACCCTATTCTGCCACGCCCCCTTTTCTTGGCAGAGCACTTCCTGTTTGTTAAGGTAGCTAACATGTTAGTTAGTTGGTCTTGTGAGACAATCTAAAACAGATATCTTTGAACACTGCTTTTGAAAGGCGTCAAACTTAAAGACAACTACAAGTAGTGGTTTTATAAAAGGTCTTACAACAGCAGATGATTTTGTGTTGGCTTAACATCAAGATTTAGATCTAAAGTGAGAAGAGACTGGTGAGAACTGTGTGGAAACAAGCACATGAGCCTAGTGGTCTCTGTCATGATTCAAACTCAAACATGCGCCTCATAGTTCAAAATCAGGCTCCAGGAAAACCAAACTGGCAACGCACATGAGAGTCATGTGATGCTTTCTGATTGGATAATCTTCTTGACGACACTAAATGTAAACATCAACAAATGAACATTGTGTTTATTGCTTTTTTAATTAAAATGCAGTAAAAATAAGATTGCTTTTGAAAATATTTTGGGGGTTTTTGTATCACTTTATTGGCTATTAGCATCAGTTTCAGACAATATTTGATGAGGCAGTTGTTTGGGCTTTACCTCTGTGTAAAGCCGCACTCACAGTGATCAGCTGAGTCTGAGAAAAACAAAAAGACTTCTTTTATCTGTCCTCAGCTTTGAATTTATCATCAACATGCTTTAATAAGTACTTTTTTTGTCAATATGAACAATATAAATGTCTTTCATGACGCTATGAAATGATTGTTTCTTTTGGCTAATATACAATCAAGTGTCATTACATTGTGTAAAGAGACACATGTACCCTGATGAATAATAGTTTAGGTTAAAGGTTTTTTTGGTTGTACTATAACATCCCAGCTATGCTTTCAAAACTAAAATAAGGAAATCGGCCGTTGAGATCGGCATCGGCTGACAAAATTTTGAAATATTGACATCAACCAAAGAAAAATTCATATCGGCCAATATTTATTTCAATCCCAATCCAGGCTTGTCCCAGTTTTAATTTATTAATCCTTTGGTTTATTCTTTGATTATGGCTAATGTAGCTTACCACAACTAAGCCAGAAGTGCACTGCTAAGACAAGTGGGCGGAGCAGAATAAGGTGAATAGATTAGATTGGGTACTTGAGAGACATTTTGCTTAGAGAAAACCACGTCTGTTTTTAAATGCTTACATTATTTTAAATTCTAAAATAAGCCAAATCAATTCACTCAATAGCATCATTAAAGACCAATAACCCTAGCAATCATATGCCAAAGATATTGGGGTAAAGGTGAAGTTTGTATTGAATATAGTGACTATATATTCTTTAAGTACAATATCCAGTCTTTTGTCCGCCTTGACATAACGCGGTCATTTACCCGAACAGATTAGAGGAGTTTAAATCTTTAAATTACCTTTGTTCAGTTGTGTAGAGCTGTCCCGAGCCGATAACCTCATTACTTCAAAGGCAGCCGCATTGTTTGCCAAAGACATGTAGACCTGCTTTTACAGCCACAATGACATTTGGCTGTTATCAATGTGCGCGGCGTCGATAAGGGAAACACGCATTAGGACGCAGACACACAGTAATGATAACCTATGCCAATCCTAATAGACTGTCAGAAATCTGGATTGAAATCTGCAGCTGGAGCGTCGAGCAGAGGAGCCAATCACAGAAGGGCATTTTCACAGGGTTTTCACAGGTTCTCTGCAGCGGAAATATGTTTGGGAAAGAGGTGAGAATGCACCAAAGCTGGCACGAGACTTGAGCTGTGTTGTGCTGTTGTCATTGCTGTCATTCTGCTTTTCATTCTGTACAGTTAAAGACTCTGGACCAGATTCAGATCAGATTTAGTTTAACTTTCTTAGTATTGGTATTTCTTATTTTTATTTTTTTCAAATGATTTGTTATGGGCTTTATATTTTACTATATGTCCCAGTTTTCAATGATATTTTCCACTTCAGTTCTTACTCGTGTATAACATTGCTTATCTTAAAGAGACTACACACTTAAAATCACTTTCCCCTTAGAACAGATATCTTGTTGATGTATCTATTCAAGTGGAAATGTGTCTGCAATGTCCTGACTATGTCTAACAATGCCTAGTTTTTTCACCAAACTCTACCAAGTCCGTCTGTTGTTTTTGTTGTTGTTGTTGTTGTTGTTATCAT
The DNA here is from genome assembly GCA_038363315.1 of Mugilogobius chulae. Taxonomy (NCBI): domain Eukaryota; kingdom Metazoa; phylum Chordata; class Actinopteri; order Gobiiformes; family Gobiidae; genus Mugilogobius; species Mugilogobius chulae. The sequence goes on from CM076416.1 coordinate 8,572,789, forward strand.
ACTCTTATTAATTTGGAGGCTCAGAATTCATTAGGTATAAGTGAGAAAAGCATAGTATAGCACCTTTAATTCTCCTTAAAGAATTGTTTTTTTCTGAGGGGCCTGCTGCACAGTAACTGTGGTTAGCTTTGGTTGTTTTGCTCTGGGCTGGTGCCTGTGGCTGCAGGTGACTCTGCTTTTGGTGCAGATGGCTCCTCTGATGGTGCTTCCTCAAGGCAAGGCAAGGCAAATTTATTTGAATAGCACAATTCATACTCAGAGCAACTCAAAGTGCTTTTGCAAAGTGCTCAACTGGTCCATTTGTACCTAGCCTAATGTATGCAAATACAGTCAAGTATATTCTAGTGTGTGAAGGGATTGGGGCAGGGTTGTTTAGCTGTGGTGAGCTGAGTGGGTTTTGCGGACATGTTTGCTTGTTTTTAATACACTGTAAAGCACTTTGTGTATGAACAGCGCTTTTTAGAGTTTGATTTGATTCAGTTTTTTGTTTTGTTTTTTTGCTTTGGAAGTAAGCAACCAAGTAAATCTAAACAAACATGGCTTTGCAAACAGATGTACTTTGAAAAATTGACAATTTGTGCATTTGTGAACAGGAAAGATGTTTGTGTGTTGTTGTTTTTTATTTGACTTAAAATGCAATTTCTCTGCATTTTCAGCACTTGTTATGTTTCAACAAATCCGTTTTGAACGTTTGTCATGATGGTCCAACTTTTCTTGACGGCTTTCAGCAACAGTCTATCCACAAAGATAATGTGGTTTGACATCATGAACATGGCCAGATGGACTCTGAAGTTTAAAACTCCTAAATATTGTAAAAAAAATCATCAAGCAGATCCAGGTTTGTCAATCTCACAGTCAATAAACAGACAAGTTGCAGCGCTGACAATTGATGAACCTGATTATTGACAAATCAAAAGCACAAAGTTACTTTTATAATAAGTTTTTCAAATGAATCACAGGCACGTTGAAATAACTCAGGTTGGACAACTGTTACCATGGAGATCTGCCATTTTTGCAGTTTAGCTTCAATAGGGATAAAGCGATGTTAAAAAAACTCTCTTTACAATATGTAGTGTCAAAATATGTTTTAATGAAAGCTTAATTAAGTATTCTAAAATCAATTTCTGTAACACTTGATCAACCACAAACTCTGCTTCTGTGTAAAGTCACCTTTTCGACCTCCATATTGTTTTTCCCACAGATTACAGCTGAGTGACTTCACACTAATGTTACAAAACACATAATTAAGCCTGCATGTTGTCATCTGACGCCAGTACAAGACAACAGGGACATTATGACCTGGAAAAAAAGGCTGGAGCTGCCATTTGAGCAGAATTTGGGTCATGTGCTCCCATCATGCTTTGCTGTTTGCCTCAAAGTCACCTTCACGTCCTGTCAGAGCTGCGGCGGGACTGAAAATGTGAAGCAGGCACTTTCTGTTCACATGTGAGGATTTGTGTCCTGCCTTTTTGAATGTCAGACTTTTAAATGAGCAAATGTGATTTATATTTCTAACATTTACCCAGGCACAACAACGTGTTACATTTATTTTAGGAGATATTTTATCACATAAGTCTCACTTGTACACTGTTGATGAATGTGTTCAGCTGACTTTTAATTTTGTAAATGACTTACAACGTGAAGAAATATTTTGTAGGAGTTGAAAAGAGATTCGAGGCACTCTGTATGTAGAAAACATGTAGAAATGTAGAAAAGAATCTGAGTTCTGCACCTGATTGTCTGCAGGTCCTTGGAATCACTCACAATTTGTCGTACCTTTTAAATTGTATTTGTTCATCTGTTTTGAGGCTGATTAGTTGTTTTACAATAATACAAAACAGTTTCAGTCGATTGATGTGCGTAAGATTTTTGTATTTACCTGGAAAGTTACAAACCTGGGTTTACAGACTGCGAGTTCAGTGCGGGTCCCACAAAACTTAGAAAGTGCTTAAAACTAATGTGCCCATGTACACTGACCTTCGAGGAATGCAGATGCAAGTGCGGGAGTCGCGCTTTCAATTCATTACACGAGCGTTCTCGCAGGAATTTACGTGAATCCGCGTGGCTTTGGACGATCCCGGACCGCAGTTGACAGTGCAACTGGTGTAACAGGCAGTTTGTAAGAAACTCATACATCAGGGTTAGTGACTTTGGGTCAAAGGCAGGAAACACCTAGCCTGATGAGCTGGTTTCATTTCACTCTGTGGAAACCGTCTGACATCTCAGCATTGGAGTTTGTTTGTTTTGTGGTAGGCAGGTTCTTTTTTTCATTAACCAATCACTGCCATTTGTTTGTTACAGGATGTTGCGTATGTACTGCGGCCAGCACATGAGTTGTAATTTTGCATTTTTACACTTTTTCATATCATGCTAAATGTACGGCGTAACATAAGTACACAAAAAAGTTGTGAAATCTTGCTCATAATACTCTGTTTTTGTGTCGTGGTAAATGTACGCTTTATTGTGAGACTGTGTTGGTTCTTTTAGTCGGTGCTTTTCTGTAGATAACGTCCGTAATGCTCGTTCAAATATCATAGGAGAATCTCGTACTTTGACTACACGCAGAAAGCACAAATTCACAACGGAATCGCAGTGACCTACAGGAGAGAAACTACAAAAAATTTCTTACGAAAATCCTTACTCTGGCCACACCTCTCCGAAATCGTAGAGGGGCACATCGGGCTTAAAATTGAGCCAAATGCTATTATCTTAAATCAGCTGCAACAATACAACTTATGTGCATTATTTCACTAACAATGTCTATCTTTTCTCTCCCCCTCTCTCTCTTTTTCCCTTCCTCTCTTTCTCTCTCTCTGCCGCTGACTTGCTGAAGCAGGTAAGACTGTTATTAACTTCTTTTGGTGTGTAAAGTGTGTGTGTGTGTTGTGGCTGGGGTTTAGCAGAGATGAGGCGAACGCTGGGTCACACGCCGTTTCTGCTCCATGCTGATATTGCCTGCACTTTTTTTTTTAAGCTTATTTATTTATTTTTGCGCGTGGTGGAGGAGGAGGAGGAGGGGGTGAGCAGGGGTGAGGAGGTGCAGAGGTGCAGAAATTATGACACGCGGAGCCAATAACAGCACAATTTTCCGCCTGTGTTGACTGGTTACAAGCGGCTGGATCCTGCTGTGTGCTCCGTTTGTGGACGACCTTTACGCAGAGGTGAATTCTAATGTGTATGAGGAATATTGTTGATAAACTTGATTACTTTCTCTTAGTTTTATCAGGATTGTTCATTTATATTGACAGTAATTCCCACACACATTGTTTTGTACAGCTCTGAAGGCCTTTGCTGAAATGTATTTTGTAATGTACAGTATATAGCTCAACACAATCGGTCACTTTTATTCTGAATGTTTATACTCTGAGTATTGTGTAAAACATGGCAGAGGATTAATACATTTGATGCACTGTAAAATCTAAATGTAGAAGTGAAAATCTCTCACGTAAAGCCAGACTATGTTTTGCTCACCTGCCTTTTGCTTTCTGAGTGTCATGTTGTCTTGCTTAGAGAGACTTTTAACAACTTTTTGAAGCTATAGCTCACGTTAAGCAGTGTTGCTATGACAAACCGAAACTTTTGTGTTAAGAAAACATAAGACCTGGTGTGGTATTAAAACAATAATTACATTAAGCACATTTGAAAGATGTTTCTAGCTGTAGTCTTGGTAAAGGAAAGGTGCAACTGGACATGTTTTTAGCAACACAGTCTAAAAAAAAACATACGTAGATATGCAACAAAATGTCAAAAACGTACGGTAAGCACATTTCACGTCTGTTTTATGTCAATATGTTACAAAAAGCCACATTTTCTTTGGGCTTAATGGGTAAGTTTAGGCTTCAAGTTACTAAAATGTGTATATTTAGTTTTGGGGCTTGGGGTAGGTTAGACTTTTGTTAAACCCAAAGAAAATGTTGCCACGTGGTTTCAACCAAAGTTATTTTACTTTTGTAGCATATTGACATTTTCTTCAGAGACTGGACTGTTTTTAGTGGTAGGAGAACCAGAGTACTGGAACCTATTCAGACACGGGAGAACATGCAAACTTCATTGTCAAACCCATTACCTTCTTCTATAAGGCTCCACCGCATCGCCCAGTTGTAAAGAAAAGGCAGCAGACTCTTGATGTCTGAAGAAAAGAAGTTGTTTTGTTGTTGTTTGTTTGTTTGTTTTTGCATAAGCTTACGACATGGTGACTTTAATACTCAACACATTATGCCACTATTGACTACCTAAGCCTGACTTTGCTCCCATGGTGGTTTCAATAGCTAAGGGGGAGAAGCTTGGAAAGAAACTGGTAGAGATGACAAGTTTACCAATGAATTTGACAAATTCTGCAGTAGTTGTTTGGTGAACATCATGGATATATCTAACTGACTGAACATAAGTATGAAGAAGCTCTGCACAAAAGAAAAACTCAATTTAATTTATGCATTTTTTGCAGTAAATATGCAGAGCAGTAAAGCTAACAGCTTGTCAATGTCTGATCCCATCAGATCTCAGATGCTAAGCAAGTCAGGGCCTGGTTAGTACTTGGATGGGAGACCACTGGAACACCAGGTGCCACAGTGTGACGACAGGAGTAGATTGTCATTGTGTTCTTGGGCAAGACACTTAACCCACACTGCCTCAGTGTCTGCGTACACTGAGTGAGTGGATATTAGAGTGTAAAGCGCTTTGAGTGCCTGGAAAGGTAGAAAAGCCTTGTTAAAGACCATTTAATGTTTATAGTTTGGCGCTGAATGATACTAGTTTGCTAATAATGTGGGTTTTCACAATTCCTTTTCAAAAGCTGACAGTGAGATGAATAAAATATGAGTTCTATGGCCCTGTAATAACTGAAAAGTTTAGGTGGAGCCCATATAAAATATAATACTTCATGAAGAATTGCAAAAACAAATACTGTATATACTTTTTGATTTGCATTTTGCTCCCAGAATGACTATAAATAGAAGAGACAATGACATATTTTATCATGTTGAAGTGGTTGTGAAGGTTGCCTCAGTTTATTTTTAACAAGAAACACTGATTGTTCGCAGTCATGCAGTATATGATCAGCTATTTTCAATAATTTTGTATTCCTTTGTGTGTAAGATGCGTTTTTGCAACAGATGCTTTTCCTAAACCTGTTTAGACAATCAGCTTCAGTAAGTCTGAACCCGAAAACACCACACAAATGTCTTGCCCAAGGACACAACAACATTACTTCACGACAGACAACCTATTTCTCAGTATCTCTACACCAAATAACACTGCAAAAACAGCTTAAAAACAGCTTACATTCCATTCACACAAGCATATTCTTTCCAAAATCATCATTACTGTTTGCTCTATAATCAGTTTTACCAGAGCACTTGTGAATAAACCGTATATTGACTTCCTCACATCCTTTTGCTTTGGCAGAGCTGTCAAGTTTCAATTTAAGCCACGTCTGAATGCAACATTATTCTCCATCAGCACAATAAAACCAGCGGCTACAATCCCATTCAGTGTGTGAGAACTTCCAATAAGCCAAACCGTTATTTCCAAATCCGAGAAGTGCTTTCTATTATATTTCGCTTTTGTTTCTGCGTTTGAAGGTTGCGGGCCGGGAAAAGGACCTTAATTAAGATTTTGTTGCCTGGGGCTCCGTTTGCAAGCTGCACAACATCAAGAACGAGAAAGAGAGAGAGAGAAAGCGGCGATATAGATCATTGGCTACGCGTGTCAAGTCATGTGATTAGCTCAGAATATTAACATTTTCACCGAGCCGACCTCTGGAAATAAATACAAGGCGGAGAGAAGTGCGTTTTTGTGTCACGCGGTTTAATAGTTTGGCTAAAAGTGACCTTTCGTGTGACAAACGCAGCCCTGTTTTTGTGACGCGCCGGTGTAAAAACGCATTAAAAAGAGGTCACCGGTGTCAAACTCTCAAATAACACGGTGATTTATCGGTACGTTTAAAGGTGCACTGTGGAAGTTTGCAGGTGGGGGGTGGGGGATGTTGGTTTCCATGGAGATGCTGATGTTTTGGTTATAAAAAGTTTGTTTGATCTAAGGTCCATAGGCTAAATGTGGCCCTCAGACTGACTTTTCTTGGCTCTCAAGTCTGAAGAATTGGCCTAAATTGCAGTAGATTTAAACCCTCTCTCTCTCTCTCTCTCTCTCCTTTTTTTCTCCTCTTTTCTCCTACTGTCTCTCTTTCTCTCTCCCTGTCCTTTTCCCATGTATGTTCTCATCACTGTGTTATTTCTCTTCCCTCTTCTCTACCTTTAATCTCTCTTATATCTCATCTATCTTCATCCTCATTCTCTCTCTCTTTCTTTTTGGTTCCTGGCTCTCTCCATTTTGCTCCTTCTTCTCTCTTTCCTCATCTTTTTTTCCCATTCTTCTTCTCCACCCCTGCTTCTCTCCTGTCCCCACACCACCCACCTCTCTCTGTCTTTTCCCTGTTTCCCATTCTGTCTTTTTCTTTCCCTCTCTCTCTCCCTCTTTCTCTCTTTCTCTCTCTTCCCTTGCTCTCTCCCACTTTTTTCTCCTCTCTCTTCTCTCTTCCCCCTCTCTCCCTCCCTTCAACTATTCTCTCCCTTCTCTTTCTCTCTCTTTCTTCCTCTCTTTCCCCTCTCCCCCTATATCTCTCTCCTTCTTTCTTCTCCCATTCTCTCTCTTCCTCCTTCTATTCTGTCTCCCTCTCTTCTCTCTTCCTCTCTCTCTCTCTCTCTCCTCTCATTTTCTCGCTTCTCTCTTTCTCTTTTTCCTTCTCTCTCTCTTTTATCTTTCCTATTTTCTCTTTCCTTTATTCTCCCCCTCTTCTCTCTTTCCTCTCTCTCTCTCTCTCTCTCTCTCTCTCTCTCTCTCTTCTCTCTCTCCTCATATTTTCTCTCTTCTCTTTTCCTTTCTCTCTCTCTTCTCTCCTCCTATTTTCTCTTTCCTTTCTTTCTCCTCTCTTCTCTCTTTCCCCTCTCTCTCTCTCTCTCCTCCTATTTTCTCTCTTCTTTTTCCTTTCTCTCTCTCTTCTCTCTCTCCTATTTTCTCTTTCCTTTCTTTCTCCCTCTCTTCTCTCTTTCCTCTCTCTCTCTCTCTCCTCCTATTTTCTCTCTTCTTTTCCTTTCTCTCTCTCTTCTCTCTCCTATTTCTCTTTCCTTTATTCTCCCTCTCTTCTCTCTTTCCTCTCTCTCTCTCTCTCTCTCTTCTCTCTCTCCTCCTATTTCTCTCTTATCTTTTTCCTTTCTCTCTCTCTTCTCTCTCTCCTATTTTCTCTTTCCTTTCTTTCTCCCTCTCTTCTCTCTTCCCTTTCTCTCTCTCTCTCTCTTCTCTCTCTCCTCCTATTTCTCTCTTCTCTCTTCCTTTTCTCTCTCTCTCTCTCTCTCTCCTCTCTCTCCTATTTCTCTTTCCTTTTATTCTGCCTCTCTTCTCTCTTTCCTCTCTCTCTCTCTTCTCTCTCTCCTCCTATTTTCTCTCTTCTCTTTTCCTTTCTCTCTCTCTTCTCTCTTCCTCCTATTTTCTCTCTTCCCTTTCTCTCTCTCTCTCTTTCTCTAAACTTACTAGTGAGTGACTTGAGACTTACTATTGGCAAGACACTTTTACTCTCATTGATATTAAAATACATTAAAATAAATCGTCTTGGTTAACTGTCTGACAACAAAAGTACAGCTTCATGAAATCCAAACTACTGATTATTCAACAAACACATAATTGTGGTTCTGATTTTTAATTTGTTTGTTTAGAAACAAACGTGACACAGAATAAAACGTGTGATGACAAATTCAAACTGTTTTGTGCTTGAAGGTTTGTCGCTAATTTTTCTTTGTAACTAGGCTAATAGTGTTGAAGTGAGTTGATTTAGTTAGTAGGATAAATGTAATTGGACGATTTAATGAAGCTACAAGACCCAGCTCTGAATCTGTGTGGATCTTATGAAAGCAGATTCAGTAAGAGTAACTTCATCTGCAGCAGCGTTTCATCACACTTCTCTAAACTTATTTATTATGATCTGTGATTGTTTAAAGAGAAGAGAGAGAGGGGAAGGAGTAAAGAGAGAGAGAGAGAGGGGGGGGTGAGAGTGTAAAAGGAAAGGAGAAAGAAAGGAAGGGAGAAAGAGTGAGAGAGAAAGAGAAAGGAAGGGAGAGACAGTGAGAGAGAGAGAGAGTGAAAGGGTAGGAGAGAGCAAGAGAGGAAGGGAGAGAGAGAGCGAGAGAGAAGAAGAAAGAGAGAAAGGAAGATAGAGAGTGAGAGAGAAAGGAAGCGAGAGAGAGTGAGAGTGGGGTGAGAAAGAGAGAAAGGAAGGTAGGGAGAAAGAGACAAAAAGGAAGGGAAAAAGAGAAAGAGAGAGAGAGAGAGTGAAAGGGAAGGAGAAAGAGAGAAAGGAAGGGAGAGAGAGAGTGAGAGAGAAGAAGAAAGAGGGAGGGAGAGAGAGATAGAGGGGGGTGAAAGAGAAGTAGAAAGAGAGGGGACTGGGGTTTAATAAAATTAAGATTAGGGATGCACCACCGATCCAATACTGGGATATCAGTGCCGAGGAAATTTGGCTGGATCGGGTATCGGCTTCATGATGTCGGTTCAGCCGATATGGTAGTTGTGCTTTCATTTGAACATAAAAAGACTCATTTATGGCTGCACTGATCCATAACGCCCCATATTATTGAACAGTTTATTCTGATTATATGATAAAACGTTTTATGTTTCGACAAGAAAGAAAAGCACATTCAGTCCTTACACTGGTATCGGTTGGTATCGAGTATACTTAAATCTGGATTGGATATCCCTAATTCAGATTGTGATGAACTAAGTGACAGGAGCAAAAATAAACTGATAAGAAGAAGAGAAATGAAGAGGCAGAGAGAAAGAGAGTAAAATAAATATAAAGAGAGGAAGAAAAGACAGGAAGAGACAGAGGGGGGAGGAAGAGAAAGAGCAATGAGAGAAAAGAGATTATGAGAAATAATAATCAAAGAAAAGCTGAAACTGAGAGACAGAGAGAAAGAATGTATTTGAAAATGAAAGAGAGACCACAAGTAAAGAGAAAAGAAAAGAGAGAGAAGAGAGAGAGAGAGAGAGAGAGAGAATAGTAAAATTGATAAGAACAGTGGAAAAGGAGAGCGTGATGGAGAGAGAGGGGAAGAGATGGGGAAGAAGAGAGAATGACAGAAAAAAGAGATAATTGGAATGAAAATAGAGAGACAGGGAGAAGAAAGAGAGACAGAAAGAGGGAAAGAGAAGAGAGCAAAAGAGAGAGACTTGACAAACAATGAGAAAGGGAGAAAAGAGACAAAAAGAGAAAAGAGAGAGTTATCAGAGAGAGAGAGAGAGAGAGGAGAGAGATGAAAAACAGCTGGGTGAGAGACCTGAAAGTGCTATTAGCCGCTAATTCTGATCCAAATGACACAGTTAACCGCGGCAGGAGGACGAGGGGCGAGCGAGAGGACAGAATAACCTTGCTTTGATCAGAAACTGCAGCGAGCAAACACGCCGCCACCGGAAAAATACATATATAAAATAATTGTCTTTGTAAGTGCCACTTTGGAGTCATTTCAAGTGCTTTTCCTTCACCTTTTTACACACGCGACTGTGCTTTTCCCTCTGAAATACTCATGTCCTTAAAACAAAGAGGTAATTTGTCTGGGAGCGTGAGATAATATTGTCTGGGGAGATGCTAAGGCAGCGCTAGTGGAAGAAGAAAAAAAATGTGTTTGTGTCAATTGCAAAGCGCTGTTGTTAAGTCGAAAGCAGGTATTCTCTCGCCGGTTAAATGGAAGTCTGGTTTTCACAGCGGATTGCTCGTTAGCCGCTAACACAATCAAATTTGTCGGCGCTCAAGAAGCCATTAATCCTAAGTGGACGATTCATTTAGCGTTGTTAGCGCGCGGCTAGTGCTTCAGAGCGGTCTGTGTGAGAGGGAGCTAAATGTTCAGAGCGACCGCTGCCCAGACCTCGCTCGACTTCATTAGAGTTACACAGTCCAGGAAAGACAAATGGACTAAAGCGGTTCACTTCTGCTGCTCAGGGTTTGTGTCTGAACTACACCAGGACTGATGTTAGCACAAATACAAGACAGAACAGAATCAACGAGGGCCTTTTCAACTGGCATCAAAGAAACGCTTATACAGTATGTTTAAGACTGTTACTACACCTAAACAAAATGTCTCTAGTCTCACATAAATTAGGTTAAAACACACACATATTTTGTTCAAATAAGAACATTTAAACTTTATAAAACTATACTTTTCTCAAAATGACAAGCTTTTTTCACTACATTCTCACGGTGAGCTTCTGGGAACTTGTGCTACAGATCAGACAGTGTAATTAGCCGGTATACAGTGTTTCCCAACCAGGGGTACATGGACCCTAGGTGGTACGTGACAATTTGCCAGGGGTACTTGGGATGATTGCAGATTTAAAAGAAAGGTAGAATTGCAAGTATTGTGATGTAAAAAATGTTACTTGCAGCACATTTTACATGTTAAGAGGCAATTGCTTGACATTGAATATATTAAAACATTAAAATGCAATGGTTATAAATGAAAAGAATGAGTAAAGATAAAATACCCCTTGAAAATACACGACATAGGGGTACTGTGTGTTTTTCCATCATGATTAGGGGGTACTCGAGACAAAAAAGGTTGGGAACCACTGGTCTATACAACACAATGTAAATAGTGTGCCATGACAATGCATTTTCTATTTTGCGTGGCTATGACGCTGTGGTTTCTGTAAGGCATTTTATGAGGTTGTGGTTGAGAATTGTGTATGTTTTTGTGTGTGTGTGCATGTGTATGTTTTTCTTAAGAGGGTTGTTTTTATAATGTAATATTGTCTAAATTGTTATATGTATATTTTTTACTGTTGGTGTTGGCTGCTACCTTGCCCAGGTCTCCCTTGCAAAAGAGATTCTGAATCTCAATGGGACTTCCTGGTTAAATAAAGGTAAATTTAAAAAAAAAAAAGGTCTTACTGTAGTGTTAAAAGATGTTGTGTTGGCCGCTATGAGCTCCAGAGGCAGAGCCCGGCACGTGGCACAAATCCGCTGTTTTGTCTGATCCCAGTTCATTTAGTGAACTTTATTACACATCTGCAGAACATGACACTGGAGCAGTGCAAGTGCATAGGAAAAAGTTATATACATTTTTTGCTATGATTCTTATTTTGTTATTTATTTAGTTAGCCAATATTAAAATACATCAATATCTCTATTTGTCAAAAACATAAAGTTATTAACTCTGGGCTTCCATTAGTTTGTGTTTTTCCTTTAACAACATTCTGTTATGTTGACCTACAGTAATAAAATGATCCAAAGCGTGTGGACATACAACTTACCTGAGAATCTTGATGTGTGCGTGAAAAGTTTAAGAAACTCAAAAGCGGCATGTACTTGTTAAAATCCTTTTGAATGAGACAACAACTGTCTGTAGCCAGGCTCACAGGCGTCTACAGTCCCGGTACAGACGAGCGTGAGGTTGTGTCCACTTCAGTCTGTAAAGCCGGCAGGTTCTAGTCTGACTTCCAGTGGCCCTTTGTGAGTCCGCGTGGTTATGGTGATCCAAAAACCACTGGGCACTGGGGCTCATGCAGCACCAAGCTCTCCTGGTTTATCTCATGAGTCTCTGCTCTGTCGTGAGAGAGCTGCATTCACACTGACACTGTCCCACGTTCACTCTCACATCTGATTATTTTATATTAAGTCAACACGCTTTATGTAAAAGAAAAGACACATTTTTAGACAAAATTGTTAAAGGATGTCATGTGAATAGACTTTCACCAAATAGATTATACATTTTTCCAAACTGACGCTGCTGCTGCTGCTGCCAAGTAGTTCACTTTTGCTTGTGATATTAAAGCACTGCTCACTTGTCACAGACTGAGCACTGACTGAATGAAATGGTGCCTCACATCTGGCCTGAGCCACACCTTCTAGACTGACAGCGTATAGCGCTTGGAGAGAGCGCACTAGAGGCCAACAGAAGAAAAACTAAGACCAGCATCAGCGCTGGGGGAAAATAGGGCCTGTGCTTGTCAGACTGACTCCTGTCAGTGAGTATGTATCTGAGGTTGTGTTCACTGACCGTGTGGACAGTGAACACATGTGAAGAACATCTGCAGCTGTGGACCAGTCTCACAAACACACAGAGAATACAGACACACACAAACAGAAACAGAACAGCTGTCCTCGCTTTACTTATACATCATTACTGTAAATTTTATTATTTCTTTTCATGTCTGAGTGGGTTTTAGTTTGCCTCTCTCTTCCTCTCTCTCTTACAGTAGAACATGTCTGATTGTCTTGTTTTAACTCACCGCCGGAGACTGACTCACTGTAAAACAAAGAGTCCAGAGAGTTGACAGAATCAGTGATTATTCTCTGGACACAAACTCCACACATCACCAAAGACGAGACCAAAGAGACAGAATAAAACTCACTCTGCCAAAGACACACATTTACTTTAACTTTACATTCAGGTTGAAAACTGACAGACACATAGATTAACATATTTACACAGTCAGACGGGCATATTTTCTGTCACAGCCAAAGAAATATTTGAAATGCAGTGACTACAGAAACACAGAAATAGTTTCTCTCAACAATTCTTGGTTAAAGTTATTAAAATGAGTCTTTGATGAGTGCAGATTAGTTTTCCCATTGTGAGGTAAAGTCAAGTTATTTCAATTACAGCTCACATCACCTTGAAGACTTGCTTTTGTTTGAGTATTTTAGAGAAAAAGTAGACTAGCATCCTTTTATCTGTAACAAGAAAAACTAACTGATGTACAGTGATTCATGAAGCAAAGTATATTTGTAGAGCACAATTCATACACAAAGTCATACAAATCATTTTCAAAGCAGGATTTACAAGGTAGGATTTTGGTTGTTTAAAATGTATGTTTTGTTGTAGTTGTTGTGTAAAGCTGATTATTTTAAAACTGCTCAAGCCAAATTGTTTTCTCTTTAAGTAATTTTAGTAGAAATAATTGAGTCTATAGAATTTAGATTTGATTCTAGCTTCAGTATTGATTATTATGCGATTTTAGATTGTTGCAGCCCTAATCCTGACTTTGACGATGTTTAGTCTTGACTCTGAGGCCGGTCTAAACATGGACCAGCCTCAGAGTCAAGACTAAACATGGACCAGCCTCAGAGTCAAGACTAAACATGGACCAGCCTCAGAGTCAAGACTAAACATGGACCAGCCTCAGAGTCAAGACTAAACATGGACCAGCCTCGGAGTCAGGACTAAACACGGGCCGGCCTCAGAGTCAGGACTAAACATGGACCAGCCTCAGAGTCAAGACTAAACATGGACCAGCCTCGGAGTCAGGACTAAACACGGGCCGGCCTCAGAGTCAGGACTAAACATGGACCGGCCTCAGAGTCAAGACTAAACATGGACCAGCCTCAGAGTCAGGACTAAACATGGACCGGCCTCAGACTCAGGACTAAACATGGACCGGCCTCAGATCAGGACTAAACATGGACCAGCCTCAGAGTCAAGACTAAACATGGACCAGCCTCAGAGTCAGGACTAAACATGGACAGCCTCAGAGTCAGGACTAAACATGGACCGGCCTCAGACTCAGGATTGAACATGGGCCGGCCTCAGAGTCAAGACTAAACATGGACCAGCCTCAGAGTCAGGACTAAACATGGACCGGCCTCAGACTCAGGACTGAACATGGGCCGGCCTCAGAGTCAGGACTAAACATGGACCAGCCTCAGAGTCAGGACAAAACATGGACCAGCCTCAGAGTCAAGACTAAACATGGACCAGCCTCAGAGTCAGGACTGAACATGGGCCGGCCTCAGAGTCAGGACTAAACATGGACCAGCCTCAGAGTCAGGACAAAACATGGACCAGCCTCAGAGTCAAGACTAAACATGGACCAGCCTCAGAGTCAGGACTAAACATGGACCAGCCTCAGAGTCAAGACTAAACATGGACCAGCCTCAGAGTCAAGACTAAACATGGACCAGCCTCAGAGTCAGGACTAAACATGGACCGGCCTCAGAGTCAAGACTAAACATGGGCCGGCCTCAGAGTCAGGACTAAACATGGACCGGCCTCAGAGTCAAGACTAAACATGGACCGGCCTCAGAGTCAAGACTAAACATGGGCCGGCTTCAGACTCAGGACTTAACATGGACCGACCTCAGAGTCAAGACTAAACATGGACCAGCCTCAGAGTCAAGACTAAACGTGGACCGGCCTCAGACCGACCTCAGACTCGGTCTATGTTTAGTTCTGACTTTGACATCGGTCCATAACGCCTCCTGTACACAGACTGCGAGTTGAATTCGGTCCGAGACGTGTCTGAGTTTCTTGCGAAGTCCCTTGTACACCAACTGCATTCCAGTGCAGTCCGTTATGGCCCAAAGCTACACAGATTCACGTAGATTACCACGAGAATGCTGGTATTATGACGCATCAGACCACTGCGACCTCTGACAAAAATAGACTCTCTACGGATTTGGCCGAACTCGGACTCATCGTACGGCAGGGGTTGGTCTTGACGTGGCACAAGTAGGAGGCAGGTTCGTGTTTAAGCATTCTGCACAGTAGTTTTGGCCCAGTTTTAAGTCTGATGCACCCCTTTATGTTTTCAGGGAGGCGTGGCCAGAGTAAGGATTTTCTTAAGAGATTTTTTGTCATCTCTCTCCTTATGTTTGTGCGTCACTGCGACTCTGTTACGACTATTTGTCAGGCGCTTCATGATGAGGTTTACATGCTGCACGAGCACAAGGACCTTTACAACAGAAGCATCTGCCTTGTGACGACAACTCTTAAACTGTAAAATAAAGAAGAAACATTGACTCATCATCTGTAAATAAATGTAACGTTTTGTGCAGAAAGTGCGGAATCCTTTTTACCAGCATTACGCACGCATGACTTTTAAAAACATACTTTAACCCACTCGTGTTTTGCTTTTATAGCCGACAGCTAAAACATGACTGAAGTTCTTGCATAGCTAAAACTCCACAACTTCCTCTCTGTCATGGTTTGAGAACTGAACAAATGAAACAATATAATCTTGTCTTACACTTGTCTTCCTCTTGTTGACAGCTTTGACAATCCGAGCTCATGTCCTCTCCGTACAAACAGCTGTACATTATCACACTCACTGCTCATGTCTGTCTCCAACACTATCCAGCAGCACTAGCACATCTGTTAGCTCTGCTCTCACCACTTAGGCTAAATCACATTACTTCTAGCCTAGCGCTTCTAACAAGGTGCTCCTGGCATTTCCACAAACTGGCTCAAACGGTCCGCAGTTACACAGAGACGCAGAGTGGTTAACGCTTACACCGAGTTAACAATTACTCAGTGAATCTCGTGGCTTCTGTTTCATGCGCTTGCACCTTTTAACCTTGTTAGCGCGCGACCACCGCTGTGCGCCGACCCGCCGAGCGCGCGCCGCAATTAAACTGGCTCAGGTGTTTGATTTATGCAGATTTGTGGAGGCTGATTGGAAATGAATTCTGATTAAATATCAGAGAAAGAGGGGACAGGATGGAAACAGGGACAAGCAGAGTAAATATTAGAAGCACTACGACTGGGACGGAACTGGTTTTGTTGAATTTTGTAAAATAATTATGATTTTTTAAACTGTAAGAATACTAATAAGACATATCTTAAGATTCTGCTGAAATCTGCGATGTTTTTCAATCCCTCATGTAAATTTTTTCATTTATTTATTTTTTTGCAAAGAACAAAGTTTGTTTTTTTATACAATAGATGATGTTCCTGATTGGCTACCTCATCTGTCTTTCAATACTCTGGGAAAGGTTTCATTACTTGGAAAGGTTTGTATTTTAAAGGTGACATCTTGTGTTTTTTGTTCTATGTGACAACCTATGTACAGCACCATGATGGCATAGTGATTAGGGTTCTGGGCTCATAGTCAAAAGGTCCTGGGTTTGACTCCTGGATGGCCTGGGGTCTTTTTATGTGGAGCTTTCATGTTCTTTGCCTAGATTTCTCCTACCTCCAAAAAATTGTCCTTTAGTGCCTCCATTTCCCCATCTACAGGACTACAGATGGAAATTAGCAGTAAAAGTGCCATTGTGCTTAAAGTATTTGTACATTGTAATAAACATAATGACTACATTCATTAATTTGTTCTTGCAATTGAAGAACTTAAAAATATAAACAGGTGTCTTCCTGTTGAAAAATTCAAAACACCAAATTGTTATTGTAAAACTTTACTTTTACAAGCTGCCTTTAAATAATTTTAAATAACTTTAAAATGTGCAGGAAAGGAAAGGAGACAAAATTGGACCTAAGTAAACACAAACAAGTGGCGAAGATATGTGTTAGGTGAATATAAAAATGTTATTTGTGGTCAAACTGAATCATATTGAAGAAATTATGGCATTTCATTAAAACAAAAACACATTTATAATAAATCACAATGGACCACTAACCTGATGCATCAGTCAGTTTTACCAGTGACTGCTTTTTGTTCGTTTAGTCACCCAGGAAGTAGAGCATAAACATGTATCAGTGATTGTTGCCGTTTGAAAAGATAATATGTGACACAAGGTCAAAGGAGAAGGATGTACAGTCTGTTATCTCAACTCGGGTTGGTTTTTGCCATCGCACCACTTTGTTCTTATTTGCTGATTTACCTTCTGCTTTTTGGAAACCATCTGCAGTCTGGCAATACCTGACCTTGTGGCTGGAGTGAAATGAAATTGAGTGCATGGACTGGATGACCCCAGCCTGGCTAATGTACCTCTACAAAACCTATTATCTAAAATTTGTCAAAGTGTGTGTAGAAATGCTTCAAAACTGCATTTAAACAATATGCACGGCATCTGTAATAAATATTATCTTATTAGCAAGTTATTATATATTGTTGGATTTAATCTGCAGCAGCAAACGTGTGTACTATTGTTAATGTGCTGCCCTTTCCCAGTTCACACAGAAGAATTGCCGGTGTTTCTGCATTACAAGCATTTATTTAGTGGCAGATAGGAAGAACTATAGTTTTATAATGATTTCCAAAAAGCATTTTACTACAACAAACCCCTTCCCTAAACGCCATGGCAACACATTTCTCCATTTTCAATCTGAAGCTGTTTCTGGCAACGATTAAAAAACTGTGTGTAGAATAAAGCGCCGCTAAACTAGAAAATTATCTCCAAGCAGAAGTGTGAAACTGCCAGAGATTTTCTAAAGTCTGTGTGCTGTTTGTTAGCGTTAGCCACACGTAGCTATCAGTGGGAGATACTTCACACAGGCTGTTCAAACATGGGCTTAAAAGACGCTTATCTCCCTAAAGGTTAATGAAGAAGTGGATGTGGATGTAGCAGCACACACACACACGAGAAGAAGAAGACTTAATTACCGGAGCGTTTGATGGAGCTCAGGCAAAAACCAAATGTCCAGATGAAATCACAGACTTTGTGGGTTTCGGCTGTGGCGCTGATATAGAAATCATTTAGTTTGGTTGTTTCAAATGTGTCTCGTTTTAAAGTCAGAAATAATGAGTGATTTATTCATTCAGATATTTATTTATTCAACACATAAAGCTGCACGATTTGTGATTTTTCTAACATGAAATTACTGTGTTTTGAACATTTTTGCACAGGTTCAAATGCCAGGATTAACAGTTTTATTGCAGATAGTCGCATGATGGTTTGTAGTAAATTAAAATACTTTAAACCTGATGTTCTTTTGTGCAGAGCTTCTTCTCACTAAAGGCTAAAACTACAGAGCCAGCCTTACAAAGTGTCAAAGTGTTCAGAAACAGTTTGAGTTTTAGATTATTTAGTCAAACATTTTAACAAAAATGACAATAAACCTCTTGTTACTTCTTACTAAAGTCACTTTCTCTGTGGTCTGTCTTGTTCTTTTGCGTATCTTTTTTTCCTCGTGGCTGTTCGTTTTTATAACAAAGCAAACCCAAACCACTGAACTAGAAACTCTTGTGTGAACTGAGCTTGAACCAGAATCCAGCCACCTTTTGACCATTTAACTTTTACACAATTCACTGACAAAGTTAAAGTGTGCCGCGGAGACTTGTAAACGCTATATTTTACCTCCAAAGTGGTCCATTTCCCTCCTGTGACTCCCCCTGTGCATGCGCGTGTGCTCCATTGTGTTGTTAAGGCTAAATGAGTCAGGTCCAGTGCTACTAAATCATTGTCCGCCGCTGCAGTAGATTTATGTGGAGGCCCCGCAGAGCATTGTAAGAGTATAATGTACAAGATGTCCACTTGGTTTATCGCCTGCAGGGAGCCGCTGGTCCTCGGTCTTATCAGTGTGGAAGACTGTGAGACCATGCAGGCACTAAAAAGCAGCAGAAGTCTGTTTACTGCAATGTCGTGAATAAAAGCAGAGCATGAAGAGGTGGGCTTGTAGACTTAAGCTGCCTCGTGATGAGCTTAGTTTTATTCTGACTCTGATAATGCTGGTGTATTGGGTGTAAGCCTGGTGTCCACTCCACAGTTTGGTCCGTCTGTGATCAAATAATTGCAATTTGTAGATTTAACATACGAGGCAAATCTTATGACAACTAAAATGTACCTAGTGCGACATGGTAGTACTGTTTTGTATTTGTACAACTTAATAAACGTTAATGGAAGTAATCATATAAGATCCTCTGCTATTAACGGGAATATTGTTGTTTTATATGTTTTAAAAATATTTATCAGACACAGTGAAAAGCATTATACTGTGACAGCTAGAAATCAGCTTGGCTTTGATTGTAAAATGGTTTCTAAAATCATGTTTACATAGCCTCCCTAGACCAGTTCACTTTGGAGCAGTTTGGGTCACTAACATGAGAGTTTCTACTGAAGGTCCAGGCTCCTGAGGGTCGACATGAGCAGCTTTCTTAGACAAATAAATAAGAAAATGTACCTGAAATATACTTTTTTCCCCTGGCGTCAATCTGAGTGAACTTTTTTAGTATTTTGCAAAACCTCCGCTACTCCATGCTGCATTTTAAACTTGTTTTATTTACTGACACATTACGCATGGGATTTACCATTTTTAAAATGATTTGCTTCCACAAACAGGAAACAGCTGCATGTTTTTGGAGGTGGGAGGAAACCGGAGAAAACCCACGGTGACACGGAGAGAACGTGCAAACTCCGCCCAGAAAGATCGTGAGATGTTGATATGGTTCGACCCGGGAGTCGAACCCACAACTTCCATATTGGGAAACCAGAGCTCTAACCACTCTGCTACCGTGCACCCTCTTTTTCGTGTTCTCTTGTCCAATTATCAAGCCATATAAGGAGGAACCGCAGTGAGGTCTGCTCCACCGTGAAACCAGGACCAAAAGCGCTCACTTATGGACCCTGCAAGTGTGGCAGAACGGGTTGCTTTGCGCAGCGGAAAACAGCACTGCCCTGACCTTAGTCTATGGAAATGCAACAACCCTTTATAGACTGTTGCCACTCTCAAGTTGTTATTTTGCTATTCTGTTGGTTGGACGGATCTGTTGGATTTAGTGTTGTGGCTTTCTTTAGTCCAAGCATATTTTTTTTGCACAACTAGGTCAGAGATAGTAAACCAAGCAGCCTTCATCTGCTGCTAAAGCTGTTGAAGATTCTTCTAGTATTTTGTCATTAAACAAATAAATATTTAATAAAAATGTCCCTGTAGCGAGAAAAAACGGTAACAAATGACCATTTTGTATTGTACCAGCACATTTAGTATTGTGCCAGCTCTTGTGTTTTTACTACTGTATGTCTTGAGAGCTGGAGGAAGTGTCTGAGACGAGGCAAGTTTGGTCACACAAATCATTTCCATCTTCAGCTTTCATTGATTGTAATCAGTAATAATTCATGCTTTTGTCGACCCAAACTCTTCTAAATTTCAAAATCAATACAGACTACAAGTTTGCTCACAGAGTTTTCCTTTATTTAACATTCCTCGTATATTTTTCCTTCTCTCCTTTTGTCATCGGTGATTAATTTTTTGAAGGGCAGGGTTGTCCCGTTTGTGGACAGAAAACAGTTTAGGAGCACAAGGCTACGTCAGGCCGGCAGAAAAATGTCCCTCTGCACTCAGCACACTAACTAATCCTTACAATGATGGATGGTCTCTCTTCTGCGATCACAAATTACACAGCCTCTCTCTCCAAAAAGCTACAAAAAACAAAAGCAAGCGCCGGGGCCCTTTGGCGGAGATGTGCGGTCATCTGTTTCCCTGTTGCTAGCAGGTATTTCCCCTCCAAGGCTGCTCGATAAATAGCAAGAGACAAAGGGATGTGTCACGCTGATATCCTTCCCCCCATCCAAATGATTCTGCCATGATGTTCCCCGGACCCATTTGGAGGGTAAATGGCCACAGTGAAAAACGATGTTCGGAGGAGAGAGAATGTGCGCTGTGTTTCTTTGAGAGGAAAATGTGTTGAGTTTAATAATGTTTAACCTCTGGGCTGGTGGTGCGTGGAGGAGAAGTCGAGGGTTACAGCTTCGTGTGAAAAAGCTACAACACTGTTCTCTCGTCAAAAACACCTAGAGTTTTATTCACATTTATTTAATTCAGTTTCTGTGAGACTCTCAAAACATTTAGCTTATTAGGGGTATCAGACAGCCTCATACTTCAGTCGGTTTGATTTCACTAAAGGAGTTTAAGATCTTTTGTGATTTTTAGTAGAGTCAAAAAAATGTGTCATGTGATCGAGCGCAGAGTGTTTTCTTTTGTGTGCGATGTTACAAAAGTGAAATAACAACAATGATGAAACACCAGTGAATTAAAGCAGGTTTATATACAGTAGGTCACAGGAGAGCAAAGGGTCAATAGAGGTAAGGAGCTGCTACACTGACGCATTGTAGGCGTCAAATAAAAAAGTTTTAACAAACAGTGTTGTTCATGTTCTATAGATTAGTAAAGTTAACTTGTGCATCATTTAAGGAGCTGGTGCGTTGGAGATGAAAAACAATCCTGCTGAACCTCACCATGATGCTCCTGACAAAGTCGCAGTGATACACAGACATAAGAAGAAAAACGAGAAAAAAATCTCATAAAAATCTTTACTCTGACCACATCTCTCTGAATTCATAAAGTGGCAGATCAGGCTTAAATTTGGGACAAAACTCTGTGCAGAAGGCTTTACTCAAAACCATATGGCATTGCACCATTGAGGCAGGGACTTAGTTGCTGCTTTTTGGTCATTTTGTAGTCCAGGAAGTAGAGTGTAAGCATATGTGTCAGCGATTTCTGTATATTCAAAGTTAATACAGTATTTATCACATGGCCAAAGAAGAGAAATATACAGTTCACTGATTGGCCAATAGTACTTTCTGGTTTTCCGGAACCTTCGGTAGTTCTGCGATACCTGACCTAGTAGCTGGAGTGAAATGAAAGTGAGAGGAGGTACTAGGTGACACCAGCCTAGATCCACAGACGCTGGAGGTCTGGTTAAGAGTGCTCCTTCGCGGCTATCTGTCTGAGAGATTCTGTTCATTTTGTGAATACAATGCTTAAAACAGGCTGCTGCATGCTTTATAGACAGCTTAGATCTACTGTATATCTCAGGGGCTAATATTTTGAAGTCTGTTATATATGAAAACGACATCTCCTTCTCCAGCACCACTTACATGGTTTAAAACGTTATCCTGTAATATTTGCATCATCTGGATCTCCTCATTTGTATCTCACCTGGTTTATTCACACACATTTCAGACAACGCAGCGCTCACTGTCTTTAGGCTTTGGCTCCATCTGCTCAGTGATCATGGCCGCTCCATTAGATCTCACCAGATTGAAAATGTGTGAAATTACGTTTTTCAGAAATGTATTGGCAAATAAATATAAACTAGCTCTTGTGACCAATTGGATTTACAGTATAGAGAATTTTCACATTCTGTGAACAAACCAAAAATGACACTCAACTTTTCAAAAAGAAAAAATAATGTGTTTCTCCTTTAGTTAATGAGCTCTGTATAAAGTGAATGTGTAGAGTAGTTTCCAGTAGAACAGGTGCAGTGTTGTTAGTCTGCAGCAGACATCTGCACAGTGAATGTTCAGGGCTGTAAAACTAAGTTAGAAATCACTAACAGGCGTAAGGTCAGCTGTGGGAGCAGAGCAGACAGAGGCTAACAAACTCAGACCAAAAACACAGAATAATACCTGATTCTGCTGCTGCTGCCCACGGACACAACAGCTCCACTCATTCA
This sequence comes from Mugilogobius chulae, assembly GCA_038363315.1. Classification (NCBI taxonomy): domain Eukaryota; kingdom Metazoa; phylum Chordata; class Actinopteri; order Gobiiformes; family Gobiidae; genus Mugilogobius; species Mugilogobius chulae. The sequence goes on from CM076416.1 coordinate 8,594,893, forward strand.
TAAAACCAACTCACAGACTTGGACACAGACTGTGGATGAAAATAATACAATTTGAGGTTTAATTTGGGAAGCTGAAAAGTAATTATAATTTATAATGCAAACTAAAGCATGTGACGTTACAACAGGCCAATAATATTTAGTCCTGATGGAGGATAAGAATATTGCTTAAATGTGTTTTTTGTTAAAGTGAATGAGTGATTAGGTAGTATGGTCTGGTCCATGCACTGTTGTTCTCGATGCATATTTTTATGTAAATTCACCTAATTGTCTTAAACTTTTTTTCAAGTAAATACTGTTACAGAAAGTCCATCTCCTGCAAAGAATTGGCATCAGACAAGCACTGTAGGCTGCAAATACAATGGACATCAGACGCACAGGTTTTGGGCTAGTCCTGAAGCAAACCTCTAAAAAAACATGTAATCTATTGTGCAACTGCAACTGCAGAAAAAGAGCAGCTTTAGGCGGGTTTCCATAAGAAAAATCCAACTGAAATATAAATGATTGCATTAGTAAATTATAGAAAACCTTCTCTCTCTTTCTCTATCTCTTTCTTTCTCTCCTTTCATCAGTGCAGACCCTCCTCAGCTCTGGCCTCTGCGTCGACTCGTGTAAAACAAATCCCTCTACACCACCAATGACTTAATGAACTAAATGAGCTTTGGTAATTACAGTGAACAGGCTCTTCTGCCTTCACCACTTGGATTAACAGCCATCCATTAAACCGCTGCAGCATTAAAGCACAGCTCCATCTCTCACAGCGCTGGCCCACATTCAGAGGTCAGCGGTTCATCGGCAACCAAGGAAGTTAGACCTGAAGAGGGAAGGTAGTTCATATTCTAAAAAAAACACACAATATAGATAAAATACAGCTGGGAGTGAGCTACTGATGATGGAACATTGTTGAAACTAGATGTACAAAAGATCTTCTGCAAATCTGATCACTTGGTTGTAAACAGTTGTCCTTTTCAAGCCCCGGGTCAGACAAAATCAACATGTGATGACCGTCCGTGTGGTGCTGGAGTTTGCATGTTCTGCCTGTGTTACAGTGTGTTCCAAAACATGGATTCTTCTTCTTCTTCTTCTTGAACCTGGAAAGGTTAAATATAAACATCCCATTGTATCCCTTTTATTTAGAGCAAAACCAGCCTCTGGAATGATACAGATTTCTACAGTAAACCTAAAACCTATAAAAAAAAGTTAATAGGACTTTTGCATTGGCTCCTCCTAGATTTTTTGAGTAATTTTGGGTCCCTAAAACTCAATTTTACCTCAATTACCTTCAGCTTTTACAGAGGAATTGTCAAACTTCAAATATGCCAAATCTAGAGTCATGTCTCTGGTGTCCACACCAGCTAGACCATTCCTTATATCTACAAAAAAAAAAAAAAAAAAAAAAAAAATTAGGCAGATTTTAGATTTTTGTTTTTCTTTTGCTTGGAGAAAGTTCTCACTTCTGATGAGAACCTGTTGGACATCAGAAGCAAAAACTACAGAGACACAGTTTTTAAAAGACCCCAGCCATTTGCCTGAACTCTAAAGGATCAGGAACAGTTTTAGTTTAAATTTTTACCCATTTTAGTCAGACGTGTGAGGGAAAAAAAGTCGGAATGAGAAGGGTTTTTAAGGGGACTTTGATTCTGATCCTGGTGTGATCACACTTGCTGCAATTGGCTCACATTAAGTGAACCTTGTTATAACAGTTCTCCTTTTATAACGGCTCATTATATAACTGTGAACATAGTCCATGTGAACCCTGTTATGACGGTTGTCCTTTCATAACAGTTCATTTATATAAGTGTGAACACAAACAGGAGTGTCCAGTGTTTAAGGACTGGATTCAGTGAAGTCTTGTCGTCGCCTTGCTCACACTCAGACACTTACAGTTACTTTAAAATTCTATTGCTACTGGAAAAGTACAAAGTAGTGGTCCAAGAAATGACTCAAGTAAGAGTAAAAGTGTAGTTGAAAACAAGTACTCAATGAATTTAAGTGACACTGGTTCTTGTTGAGGTGGGACCAAGTCACTGTTTATCAAGTAAGTCTCAAGTCTTTTGGCCACAAGTCCAAGTGAAGACCCAAGTCTTAATTCATTTTATTAAGTCAAGTCATCAAGATAGTAACTCAATTCTGACTTGAGTCCAAGGCATGACATGCAAGTCCCCATCTCTGTTGTTTGAGTGATCATAGAGATGATTCTTTCGGGGCATTTGACCCAGCTTTGTGTTACATCATTGTGATTCAGATCAACTCCACAACAGCTAATCAGATTAGTTTATTTGCCTGACACAGATGAAACAGAGAGGCTGATTGGTCGTATGTGATTTGAACCATAATCTAACTTCACTCACTACACATTAAAATCATTTTTTTGCTTTGCTCATTGATTCTGCAGAAACCCGCTATGTTTTTTCTGTTCCATGTATTTTCCATATTTTTCCATGTATTTTATTTTTTGTCATAAACACCCATGTTGGTTTTATATTGGAGACAATGTGTGTTCCTGATTGGCAAATTAATCTGTCAATCACGCTCACTGAAATTTGAAAGAGATATTTTCCAGGAAAGGGGGTTTTAGCATCTTTGGATTAAGTGGGGAAGCCACAACCCCATTAAGACACAGGGACAAGCATGCTTCACACAGAAAGAGCCAGGAGTTGAACCAGCAACCTTGTCAGCAACCTTGTGAATGCTATTTCCTCTGCACCATGCCTCCCGATCTTTCACTATTGCAAACTTACAAGAAGACACAAATGTCAAGCTAAATTATTCCGATACCAGTGCAGTGGTACTTGCTTTTTCAATATTGGTTGAACTATATTCTGAAACACACTACATAAAGTCTTAGTTAAAATGCATCAGTAAATACAGTATTGTCGGTCTCTCTCTCTCTGCTCAGACTGAAGGATGAGATACTTTACATTATTAACACACAAGCGAGGATTTCAAAGTCATCTGATGCCGATACTCTTTTAACGACACCGGGAGAGTAATTAATTTCTGAAACATGTCGTTTATTTGTTGGGAGAACGTGAACGCTCGTGCCAAGGCGTCATAAATCCCGTCTGAAACGAACGTACGCGTGTGGTTTGGCCCGCTCCTTTGAGAATGTAATTATCTGAGCAAACAGGCCGACATTATATCAACACGCCACAGCAGCAGCAGCATGTAACAGCGATGAGTCTGTGAGAGAAAGTGAGCAGACATGTACACAAGACTCTATTAAAGATGATGGATTTGATTCTGACTAGTTTTGCAAATCTAAATGTGAATCTTCTGTGTTCCAGTTCCTGCTTTAACCCCGAAGCAGGAATTACACATTAAATGTCTGTGGTCAGTCCATGAATGTGAGCCTGTCCTCAGGTCCTGGTCCAGTCTGTCCCGGGGCAGAGGCAGAGGCTGGGGTCGGTCTGTGTCTGTGTGAGCCTTTCCTCTGGGTCCTGAGGTCGTTTCGGGACAGTCACACCCTGATGACTGCAGGACAGAGCTCAGAGGGTCAGTGTAAGGAAAAGCAAAGTCAGATGGACTGAACTGTGCTCTCAGGCTAAATTCTGGAGCAGAGAGATTCATTTTCTATACTTTTTCTAAGGTTTTTCTGCAGATTTGGGAGAATTTTTGAAAACGGAAGCAGTGCAACTTCATTAGCAACAAAACAAGATTGAACAAAGAAACAAACAGCACCAGTTTTTGGATGAGGGAACAATGTTTTAACAAGTTTAAAAGATTATATACATAAATATATATTTTTTGTATCCTTATATTGACCCCACTTGTGTGGGCTTGAGGCGGCCATTTTGTGCCTGGAGCCGGTGGCAGTCTCTTTGTGCGGTGACGACTTGATGAGAGATGTTCTGTGTGAGTGACAGGCCCTGATAGCACCTGCTGTTCTCTGTAAACACCTTCAGATCCTGTCACACAACTTTGATTTCACTATTGTACAAACCTGCTCCTGATCAACTCACATTGTTGGGGGAAAAAGGCCATTTGGAATAGATTTCATGTTCAGATATGTACAGTACTGTAGCAAAAATATGCATTTATTCTAATATAATAATCTAAATGATTAGTTATTATAGGCAACTTAATGAAATCAAGGGCACCACAGTTAACCTTTAAAGTCAAACTCAAATTTTATAAACCTACATCAGCTCTCTACCGGTCTTGTCTCTCTTTAAATTAAAAAAAAAAAAAAACTAATTTAAATATGAATCATTAATTTACAAACAGTAAACACTAGGGATGGGACGAGATCTCGCAAGATCAAATTGTGACGATACTGTGCACATACAGAACGGTCTCGCAGTTTTGGGAATGTTCATAAAGGGTTCAGTTGTGTATCTTTGAGCAGCTGTAGTAAAAAGTCTCCTCCACATATAGACTTGTAGAGCACATAATCACACAGAAAACAGTCTAAACTCTGTTCAGTGTTTATTTGTATTGTAAAGTCAAATACATTTGATGTCTTTCACATAACATAATTAAAATATATCTACTGAGATAATGCATCTATAACCTGGTAAAATATAGGACAGATGTGTTCCTTCTTCTCTGTGTGCATCTGTCTGCAGCAGCAGAGGGTGAAGAGAAAGAGGGCTGAGGCAGAGTTCAGTCAAAGTCATAAGAATACTGTTATAAACAGGATGAAATGTAAATCAAATATAATAACTTCATTTTGTATTTTACTTTGCTAAAATTCAATCCCATCCTTTGTAAACACTAGTTTAAATGGTAATATTTCATCTGGTTCAAATTAGGTGTAACTTTCTAACTACCCTCAAGCTACTCTGTGTTCAACCACCAGTTTCTTTGTGTCCCATTGAGGCTGGAGTCAGGCTCTGAGATGTCTGGTGAGTTTGAGCCACGATCATCGGAAGGGTGCACTTTTTGTTGGCTGGATTTAGCGAAATTCCGTAACGTGATAACGTTAATCGAAGAGCCGCCCATAGACCTTATCTCAGCTCTTTTAGCAGGAAAGGCTAACCGCGCTTTCCTCCAGTACTTTACCCCTCACCAGGCCACGCCCGCAAATATCACATGTTGCAGCCTCTATCTATATCTGTTTCTCAGGTTTAATAAAAAAAAGCCTATGACATTTGGCACATTTTATGTTTGCATGGTTACTAGGTAAATTCATCATTAATGAACAGGAAGTAAATGGTTAATCTTGAAAAATGTCTGGCAACTTCTTAAATGTGTCATCATAGCATTTTAATTTACAGGTGGCCAGATATAGGTGGTAGGTGAAAACAGGACTTTTCTGATCACTGTAGCATCAGCTGCAAAACACTGCAAGATACAAATACAAGTTTGAGTTAACTAATGATGAAAGAACACTGCTATGACATGATTAAACACAGAAATGTAGATTTTACTTAGCTTGTCTCTTTTAAACCAGATGCTGACAGTGCACAGTCAGTCTCTCATAAAACAAGACACAAGTGAGTGTTTTTCTAACTTTAAACATTTGATTTGAAGAGAGCCGAGCACACATCCTGTTCCCACGCTCACGTTATTTCTCACATAAATATTTAAGCACAAATCTCACATAAATATTTAAGCACAAATCAAATTAGGCCTGTATCTTCGCCTGGGCATCACTCAAACCCACATGTTTTATTACATATCGATCTCCCGCTTGTATCTGACGAGGTATAATATTTTGACTCAACATCGCCAGCTTTCATTGTTATGTTAAAATACAACAAAAGCGCCGGCCGTCAGCTTGATCGACACGGATTCTGGCACGTGCAGAAACCCGCCCAAAACGCAACCGAAAAACAGGAGGAAACAGCGTGAAGAGATGTGGATTTCCTCACAAAGCAGGACTCCTGAAGGGAAAAGGGGCGAGGATAAATCAGGCAGTGTCAGAAGCACAGACACCCGCGGCTCTTATCGGCCCGAGCAGGTGGACAGCCATTCAGATTGAGGAAGAGATAGGGCGAGTGACAGGCAGGGAGAGAGAGAGAGGAGAGAGAGGGAGAGAGAGAGAGAGAGGGTAGAAAGGTATAACAGGAGAGAGAAAGAGAGGTAGAGATAGAGATTGGTGGGATGAGGATAAAAGAGAAAGAGAGAGAGAATGTGGCAGAGGCAAGTGGAGAAAGAAAGAAAGAAAATAGAGAGAGAGAGAGAGAGAAAGAAAGAAGGGGAGGGAGAGAGTTAGATCGGATGAAGAGAGAAAAAGCGATTTGTTGGATTTCAGAGGTCTGGACTAAGTCATGACTTGGACTTGAGTCAGACTTGATTAAATGGACTAAGACTTGGGGCTCAATTTAGACTTGAAGGTCAGTGACTTGGGACTTGAAAGTCAGTGACTTTAGACAACTTGATGCTTCTCCTCAAAAAAAAACAGTTGTATAGTTTTACATTTACAAACTGGAACATGTCCCTCCTTGTTTAAGAATTTTATAGGATTGTTTGTAAAAATCAATGACATCATAGAAATACAAGATGTATTTGGTAGTTTGATTTAAAGAAAGACTTGAAAGTAAAATAATAAGACTTAGAGTATAAGACTTGAGACATGACTTGAGAGGTACTTGAGAGTTGCTAAAACAGTGACTTGGTCCACCTCTGCTGGATTTTAGTGAACAAAAGGAAAAAGGACATTATTTCCTCATGTAGTCCGTCCTGTCTTGGAGCACAGCTCACACTCAGTCCGCTCCTCCTGTGTCGCTGCTCTCATCTCTTTTGCTCCTGGCTCACGTGAGACCATGCTCTTTGACTAAGAATGTTTCAAAGTATGGTTTTAACTTTCTCTTTCAACTGAATCATGAATAACCTTTTCAACACGAGAAAGTTACACAGTGTCACTTTAAAGAAAAACAGCGGTGGAGTTCCAGAGCTTTCAGTTGGAAAGAATCCATGTGGAACATGGGACTGCTCAGTGTGCCGCGTTAGCCTCTTGTACTTTTAATGAAACAGAAAGCCTGCAGTGAATGTCGGACACCTCCAGTACAACTGGGGGTTTGGTTCAAGACACATGCAGGTTTCTTGCAAAGTGTCTTGAACACCAGGTCTATTGTCGCGCACGTTTCTGGGAAAAATACACACTCTAATGATTCTTCCCGCAAACCGTTCCACTGCTCCGAGGTCAGTGTACCAGGGTGCATTGTTTTAAGTACTTTCGAAGTCCTGCAGGACACGCGTGGGTCCCAACCGGACCAAACTTGCACTCATTATACATCAGGGGTTCATCTCTGCTAACCCCGGCTCAGTCTGACATATAGATGGAAGACTGTAAACCAATAATAATTATATCTCTGGGGGAAATAAATGATTTTAATTTATCTTCCTTTAATGTGTTCAATGGTAACTTCTTGAAATGTATTGCATTCATTTTTAGCTTCATCAGCCTTTTGACACAAACTAGTTCCATACTAGTAATAACCTTTGTGTTTTCATGCTCACACAAAACAGTTTATCTATATATTGTGGGAAATATAGTTCATAATCAAGTACAAAGAACAGTTTTATGCAGCACAAATGTCAAACGCAGCCTCGACACGACTGCGTGACGCCCACTTCAGATCAGCATTAACTTGTCTCATTTTGTTTGTTTATTGTGCTGCAGACCTCCATGACACCTGTCGCTGTTGCCATGGAGACCGGTGACACGTGTCTGAGCTCAACTTTGAATAACTTAGAAGTGAATTAATTGGCCAAATGTGCCAATTTCACTTCAGAAGTGAAAAAACAATGCATGGTCGCCTACTGTTTAGCTCTATAAAGATTTAAAGGACAGATATGAAGTATTCTTTGCATCATTCTGGTCTTTTAAACAGGGTTTGAGAAGCTACGTGTAATATGACAGTGGAGCTGTAATTGTGTCCAAAAAGTTCAGTGTAAGCCGACCCGAGCCCAAATGGACTGCCAAACTCACCTGCACTCGAGTTATTTCCTCATATCTGATTCCGACTCAGTCTAAGCCCACACACTACAGCCGTCCAGAAGTCAAACCACAGCCATGCCACAAGCCAGCTCCAACACTGTACGACACTCTCTGGATAAACACAGACAGACAAGACTCTGAGTAGCTTTCCCATTCAAAAAACACAGCACCAGAGCCACCACCCACATCTACACATACACGCACATGTACACACACATATGTACAGACATGTACACAGATCCAGAGTGTGTTCACATGAGTAAGCACTGCACTGAGCAGTGTGTTCAAATGCAAACACATAACTGTGAATCTGTCCGAATTCACTGGGCTCATATCTTCAGCTCTGTGGACACATCAGTAAGAGACACTCCTGCTATACACTGAGTGTGAGTTTGGTGCAGGTCGGTACCCACACTGGTCTCGTAGGAATTAGAAAGTACATACAGTAAGTACACTGACCTCGGAGCAGTGCGGATGCACGTCTGGGACTCGCACTGGTGTGCAGAAAGAATCTATAGAGTCAGACCACAATGGTCTGATGTGACTTTCAGTTTGTTTATGTTCTCATGTGAATCCACATGAATCTGTGCGGCTTTTAACTGAAGCTGGTGTACAGGGCACCTCGCAAGAAACCCGCACGTGTCTCCAATTAAGCCCATCTCAGAGTCAGTGTATGGGAGGCAGAAAGTATGTAAAATCATGTAAATTTTCATATCTTGCCTGAATAATGCTGCTGAAATGCTTAAAACAAGTTTGGATGATTCTTGAACTTCAAACAGTGCAGTAGATCTAAAGATGACTGAAAAATTCAGGACCATGTTTCTGAGGCTCAGAAAAAACAAAGTTCAGTATTTAATTCTTTACAGGCCGTCATTTTTTGTTTCTTTACAAGTCTGTGTGACTTGTTGTGCAGCCAGCCTAAATCAATCTTAGAGTTTTCTAAGCTGTAATAGATACATTAGTTCAATGGTCAGTGCTTCATAGAAAAACTGTCTGCATTAGAACTGTGCTCGAGTCGATGGAAATTTATAGAAATGTTTTCCAAGTTGTTTTTAGCTGCTTTCTCTGTGTTGTTTGCCCTGCTGCCCCTGATCCTCGGCCCTGAGTATGATGCAATAAAAGAAGAGATTTACAGGTTTTCTCCCAGTCACACGAAAGAAGAGAGAGAGAGAGAGGAGAGAGAGAGAGAGAAGAAGAGCTCATTCTCACACAGCGACTGGAGAGAAGTGAAAGGAGAGAATTGGTCAATCATATCAGACGAGAGGACAGAAATGTGATGCTATTTTCTCTGCCTTTTCTATTTTTGTGCCACACTTCTCTTCAGAGGTCACACACTGTAAAGCAAACAGGACTTCTATCAAAGTAGAAGTGAGAACCTTATATGAAATCATGAATATTTTTTTCCAGCTATGCCAATACTGAATACATTGTTTAATGCTTCATAAAGAGCTAATTATATGTTGTATATAAGGGTTAATTACTCAAGCACATCTCTAGTTTGTGAATTGTTCTGATTGTGGTTTAAAGATAGAAAAAGCACCAGCCTGTCTTCATAAGAGATAAGATATCTTTTTGTCCACAATGAAATTCCATGGTGTTTATATTTTCGTTTGCATATTATGTGTCTTTAAATATCTATAATTTATTCTGATACATTGCTTTTTTTGCTCCCAAATACAGGGAAACGACATGCTCCATTACAATGAGCAGACACCTCTCCACAGATCTGACTTTCAGCTTGGTCTAGTTGCGCAATTTTGTGGTTTCCATGGAGATATTGTACCAGCTACATATATGGGCTGGGCGATATTGACAAAAATGAATGTCTCCATAATTTTCTGGTGTATCTCGATTACGATGTTTGAACGATATTTTGTCAGTCGAACATAATTTGTAAAAACTGGTCTTCAGGTTTGTTACTACACTGGAAAAATGGCATCCTGAAATATGCAGATAAGTTTTTGTAGAGGGTATTGTAAATTTGGTGAAAATAGCAGGTAAATAAGTATATCTTATGCACTTAGTCAATTCATGGCTCTTCACACTCAACATATATTCTCTGAATCTTCTGTCAGTGCAAGCATGGTGCTTTTTTTTTTTTTTTTTTTGTGTGCTTTGGTCATTTTCAAGCACGGTTTTCACTATTTTGACAAAAAAAATCCAATAAATTCCTCCCTTCATTGTGGCAAAGTGTCAGAGCAGTCAATAACGGACATGTCTGAGTAAAACTGACAATAAGTGGATTTGATACTTGAGGCTCAAAATAGGGACGTCTGCCACCTATTAGCCTTGGCCACACTTGACCCCGGTATAAGTTATCTGTTTAACTCTGAGGGTAATGGACATTTGTACATTCAAATGTAGACAAACAATTAGGACCTGTACTTCTTTGCTGTTTATGGCTTAATCTTTAGCTCTGGCGTTTTTATTTTACATAAACTTAACTTTAGTGTTGTTGTGGCAACGGTGAAAAGTTTCACAGCTTGTTTGTTAATGACGGTGGGAGATTTAGGACATTCTAACGGTAGCAAAAACAACATTTTTTTAAGGAGAAAAGGGTAATAACTATGTGTGATCACAGTGTCTGATAATGTGAAAAGAAGCTAAAGTCTTGTTATTTATCTCACTGTTTACCTGATTTTCTCTTTTTATATGTCATTTCAAACCAGTACTCAGAAGACTGTTGTGAGTTGATTTTGATCTCAGACTGTAGACTCTTTTTAGCTGTATTTTAAGCTCTTTAGAAGATAATGTCCTTTCTCTCATTGACTCTCATACATTTCTTGCACTCAGTCCTAACATTTAGAGTGCTTATGTCTGTCATAACCTCTGTGTACAAAACACTATTGTCTGCACCAGAACTCACCTGAACAGTCACCTTCTCCTGCTCTTTCCTTCATAAAGTGTCCAATAAAAGCTTTCACATGTCCCCCCTCTGCCTGTCTGCACCAAAGACGTAGCACAGATGTATTTTTCATTACATACATCTTAGTCTTGAATAAAAAATGTTCCCTTTGCGTGATGTGAAGTGAGTTTTGAGGAGCAGAGAATAAAACAACCAGAAGACTCTAATCAAATGTTATGAAAAGTTGAAATTGGATTATTATCAGGTAAAGCCATTTATGAAATAACACACAATGTTCCCGGGTTTGATAAAGCGACAAAGTGGCGGTGGACGCTTTTGGTTTAAGAAGGAGAAAAATGCTTCTAATATTTTGTACAAAATCAACTGTTTCATCAAATCTAATTCAGTTTCATTAAGACAACTGCTGCTCTCATATATTCCTAGTGTAGACGAACAAGACAGACAGACCAGACCAGACAGACAAGACCAGACCGACAAGACCAGACAGACAAGACCAGACCAGACAGACAAGACCAAACCAGACAGACCAGACCGACAAGACCAAACCAGACAGACCAGACAGACAAGACCAGACCGACAAGACCAGACAGACAAGACCAGACCAGACAGACAAGACCAGACAAGACAGACAAGACCAGACCGACAGACAAGACCCAGACAAGACCAGACCAGACCGACAAGACCAGACAGACCAGACCGGACCGGACCACACCAGACGACAAGACCGGACCGACAAGACCAGACAGACAAGACCAGACCAGACAGACAAGACCAGACAAGACAGACAGACCAGACCGAACAGACAAGACCAGACCAAGACCAGACCGAACAGACCAGACCGGACCGGACCGGACCACACCAGACCGACAGACCGACCACACCAGACCGGACCACACCAGACCGGACCACACCAGACCGGACCACACCAGACAAGACCAGACAAGACAAGACCAGACAAGACCAGACAGACCAGACCAACAGACAAATGATTCGATTTTTCTTTCTTTTTTTTTTGTACTTATTCACATTAGATTTATAACCTTTCCATCTATTCATGTATCCACTTTATCCAGAGTCAGATGCTGAGGCAACAGTCTGAGCAGGAAGGTTCAGACTTCCCTTTCCACACAGACACTTCCTCCAACTCTTTCGAGGGAATCCCGAGGCCTCTCTGAACCAATTCAGAGACATAAGTCTAATTAACCAGACCTGTCCTCTGGGTCTCCTTCTGGTGGGACATGCCCAGAACACTTTACCAAGGACGAGTCAAAGTGGCATCCAAACAGATGCCTGAGCCACCTCAACTGGCTCCTCTCGATGTGGAGGAGTAGTGGCTCCCGTGTGACTGAGTTCCTCACCCTGTCTGCAAAGGAGCGCCCAGCCTGCAAAGGAAACTTATTTCAATCACTTGTATATGTATCTTATCTTCTCTTCATACCCAAAGCTCATGACTGTAGGTGCAAGTAGGAATGTAGATTGATCAGTAAATCGAGAACTTTGCCTTTCAACTCAGCTCCTTCTTCACCACAGCAGCTCGATACAGAAGTTGTCCCCAACCATCGGCCCAGCTTTGGATCACGGGCTTCTGCTACCAACTCCTCCCAGAAAGATCGTGAGATGTTGATATGGTCCAACCCAGAAGTCTAACCATGACCTCCTTATTGGGAAGCCAGAGCTCTAACCACTCTGCTACCATCACCCCAATATATTCTACTTTTATACATACTTAAACGGCAATTTTGAGCAATAAGAGAGCAAAAAATGCACTCAATAATCAGTTGTATTTTTTTACACTGCTGTTATTGGCATAGACAACCTCAAGTGGTCCTGGAAAAGAAGGTTGTGAGTGTACTGATCCTTACAAGAGAAAAAGTTTACATACGTAAGCAATATTACGTATGTGGCCATACTTGTTTGTCAAAGCTTGATCCCATCAGATCTCAGAAGCTAAGCAAGGCCTTGGATGGGAGACCACCAGGTGCCACAGTGGGACAACAGGAGTGGGATGTCATTAGGTCCTTGGCCAAGACACTTAACACACATTGCCTCAGTGTCTGTATACTGGGTGAGTGGATACTAGATTGTAAAGCGCTGTGAGTGCCTGGAAAACGCCATATAAATAGACCATTTAAGATTTTATATCACAACAGACGCTGCAGCGATCCACCTGTCAATCTCCTGCTCCATCCTTCCCTCACAAGACCCCGAGATACTTGAACTCCTCCATTTGAGGCAGGACTCTCCACCACCAGAAAGCACAATTGTTTTTGGACAAAAATTATGACCTTAAATTTCTTACATAGTACAAAGTGCACCTGTAACTAGTCCAAACAGTTCACCGACAGAAGCATGACTTTAGTATCTCATTAATAAGAAAATTCCGCAGTTTAAGGAGAGTAACATCTCTCAGGACAAAATACTGTACCACTATAATGAATCTATGGTTCTGCAACAACAAACAATCAAAACAGTAGTTTAAAAAAATCCTCTGAAGTCATGCTGAAGATGTATTTGTCACAATTCGAATGTGTCTGATGTTTGCTGACTTGTTTCCATGAATGTCTGAGTGTGATTAGCTCTGGTCTGTTGTGTGTGTGTGTGTGTAAGTGACTGTTCTCATGCAGCTGCAGCTCCACTAAAACCACTGTTAATGTGACGCGTCCTCCATAACAATGAGCTGTTTAACACTCCACTCTATTTACATGTGAGAGGCTCCAGTCAGCGTCTGTAAACATGCAACGAATTCAAAACACATTATTACGTAACAGTCCAAGAATTAAGTTTCATTTATTAAGCTTTTTGAAAAATTAAGGTTCTTCCATTGCAGAAAAAAAAAGAAATATGATACGACTAAAGATGCACAATTATGACATGTTTTTGTGATGTAGACTTGAAGAAGCTACTTTTCAACATTAAACTTGAAGCTTTATGAGATTAAAACTGTAATTTGGATCAAGGAACATAACATTAGACTCGTCTAAGTCCAAGTCCTGATAATATTTTGATTTTGTTTTCTCCTAAAATTACCATAATAACATTTTTCATTTTGAGATAAAGCTAATAATTTTATGAAAATAAAGTTGAAGCTTAAGAAAGTTATGAATTTACTAGAAAAAAAAAGCCATAAAAAAGCAGTTTTACAAATTCGACTTGAAATTTTACGAGAAAAATTACAATTTTGTTGGACACTATTTTATTTGTACTGATCTTCTATATTCTGTTGAAGACATTGTTTGCTATAATGAGAATTTAGTATACCAATGTTCGCAGTCCGACCCTCGGCCACTACTCTGGGTTTGCATACGGCCCTTGAGGTAAAATAATTGCCCAGCCTGTTCTGGGCCCTACTTTACTCTACTCTGCCCTGGTTTGGATATGTCCGCTATCAACAGAATAAAATCAGTAAAAATCTATTAAACTACACTCATGTTGCTTGTCCTGTCTGAACACTCACACAAAGCCCACTGCGATGCTCATATCTGTGTGTTTGAGGTCCATCTGTGGTCTTCTGCTCCTCAGTGACAGTCAGAGGTGAGATATTAGAGACAAACTGTACTTTACGTCACTGGCTCAAGTCTGGACAACAGCCAGAACAGACGCTCCAAATATAGCTCAGGCTTTCACAGGAGCGTGGACGCAACTGGACAGGCTTTGTTTGGGGCAAGAAGGCAGAGAATAGAGCGATACCAGACTGAAATATGAACTGACAAATTATTTTATCAGTTCATATTTCAGTCTTCAATTCTTTTGGGCACAGATCACAGCAGAGGTGGTAAAGCAGTCAAAGAAATGTGCTCAACTTAAGCTACCAAGAGATATCGCTCATCCGCGACCGTTCCCGCCTGATCCTGACGCCCTTGTGTACCCGCACGCCCGAGAAACCCCCGTGGGTCACGTCGAGTCCTGACTTTTTTTGTGTTTGTTTTTGGTGACACAGAGGTTGCATGGCGGCCCCAGGGCATAACAACATGGACACAAATGACTAAACTCTGGTTTACTCTCTGCATGTTTTAAAATGATTAGGCACGACCTTAAAAAATTAGACGAATATGTTTGTTAGACATGACATTCAAACATAAAGCGGCGATGTTTGTGTAATTCTTACCTGAAATACGAAGTTCGTCGCACCTCCAGTTTCTGCTAAACAAACACTTCATTTGCCCAAACTCTATGTGTATTATTATCTTCCTGTGCGTCCTTCAGCCAGCCCGCAGCACGGGCAAAAACTTTCCCAGAGGATTGACCCCTGTGCTGCGACGGCTGCAGGCGTGAGGATGATAGGCACGCTAGACTAGAAATACAGCAGCGAGTTTTTGTGACGTCTTTAGGCCTATATGAATCTGAATCTGCAGCGTGAGTGTGGTGCCTGAGACTGCAGTCTCCGGGTCTGCCCATTTTAAATACAGCGCTGCTCGGCCTTAAGTGGCTGTACCTCACAGGCGTCAGTGTTGCGCCTCTCTGTTGATCAGCAGTGCTTCCTTGCTATGTAATATTTTTAAGATAGTGGAGAGAGAGCGAGTCCGTTCAGGACCAAAGTGTTTTGGCCTGACCAACCGTTCTCGCCCGAGGCAATGTTAAAACGCCCAATTCTGAGGGTTTGCGCACGTCCAGCGGGAATTCCTGCCTGATGCAGGTCTCTAATACGCATTTGCACAGGACTGGAATTACATGAGGCAGCCTGTTTCAGGGATAAGCGTGTCAATACCACGCTATTGTAAACAGCGTGTCATGAACGCTACTTCTATTTTGTGCGTGTGATTTCACGCGTTTTTGTCCCAGTTCATTTCAATGGTGAATGTTAAGAGGTGTTTTATTCATGAAGACTAACACAATCCTAATCCTAACCTTAACCAACTCCAAGCCAAAGAACTAAACTTACCCATTTTTGTAACTTCACTTAAATTTAGCCGTTAATCCCTTGAAAAACCTCGTGTTTATCCCCGTGTCCAGACCACGCCAGAAAAAAGAGCGTGTAATTGCACGCCAAAACAGGCAGAGGGCGTCGTCATGACACGCAATTTGTCATGGCGTGCTATTTTACGCAATCCAAGAGAACACGTTGCATGTGGACTCCTGAGTTTGGAGAATTACAGGAGGTAAAATTTAGAGGAAACTTTACAGACATTTTTCAGACATTCATGGACGATTCACACAAGACTAGAAAATGCATGTAATTATTACAATTTACATGAGGTCCCGAGATAAATATTGTGTTGTGCGAATAGGACACAAGAATAAATGTGTTTCAGTCTTTTTCTTATTCTCCTGAGCACGTTTGAAATGTGAACAGAATCACAATTATAAATCAACTGTCTGAAATATCACAACTACATTTTTCCCAAATCGTGCAGCCTAGTTTTCATAATTCTCCATATTTCCTAACTTTCTCCTGCTGCCAAACACACACACACAGCAGCTTCCTTCATGTTTTATCTGGTCCACGACGCCTCACATTTCCTCCAAATTGAATGAAATGACGGGAAATCACATTTTCTCTTTTTTCCGCGACAGTTTCTGCCGGCCTCGATGCGCCCGAAGAGGAAATATTTTTAAGTTCATTTGGTGCAGATAGAAGCTTCACGCCGCAGTCTTTCTCTTCTGTTTTCAATTTGGCCCAACGCAGAGGAGATATTGGAGAGATAGACCGCGCTGCTCTGTTTGCCTTGTGTATTACCACCTCTGCAACATTAATGCCATTCTTAAGTCGCCCGCCAAAGTGCCTGTCGTCAGATAAAGTGTTTTCTCGCGCTCTGAAAAATAGATTTTAAAGCAGCTCCGGCCATTTACATTTCACTCAGAAGCACCACTTTCCCAGTCGTCTCTTCTTCTTCTTCTTCTCTCACGCGAGCTCTGCTTTTAGTCTAAACTCTGCGCAAATGTAACACCAAACACTAAAGAGGGAAGAGCAATATGGACTGTTTGCATAATGGTATAAAAAGACAGATTTTCGTGTAAATAGAGATTGGAATTTTGGTAACCGTTTGTGGCAAGAAAAAGTCGAAAATTGCAAGAATTTAAATCAAATCTATGGCTTTGTGTTAGAAATATTCCATCCAAAAAGAAGCAAAGAAAAACAAAACTTGAACATTATTTCTACAAAAAAAATTCCAAAAAGGTATTAAGAAAAATAAATATAACTAAAAATGGTAAGACAATTTCCTACTGGGATGTCACCATTGACATTCAGAAAGTAAATTTATGAATATGTTCATCTCAAAGGTGCTATCCCTGATTTTTGCTTCCTTAAAAATGTAAACAAACAATAAATAACTTTATCACTAACCCGATCCATTCTGAGCCTCCGAATTGTTCAGCATGTGTTTTAAGTTTAGTTGTTTTAATAATAATATTAATGTATTTGATTTGTGCAAAGCTTTTTATGATACCCAAAGACGCTTCATATTTTGCGTTATTCATTCACTCCACAATGGTAGTGGTGAGCTGCCCTGGGGCAGACTGACAGAAGCGAAGCTGCTATTTCACGCCATTTCGCCAACCACCACCAACCATTCATACCAGATTCGTACTAGGCAATGTGGGTGAAGTGTCTTGCAACGTCGTGTTTCTCCTCTGTTTGCTCAACTGTGGCCCCCGAGGTTCCTCCAGAAGTCTCCCATCCAAGTACTGCCCAGGCCCAACATGCTTAGCTTCTGAGATCTGATGGGATCAGGTTTCAGGCTGAGCTGTTAGAAGCAAGCAACCCGATCTGACAAGAAAGAGAATATACCACGACTTAACAGGACATGTCAATACTGTATGATTAGCACAATTTCACACCTTTTTTGCAGAATTATGACTCGCGTTGCTGCCCAGTTCATTTCTACGATGGTTGTTAGAACATATCTCTAAATATCAACAAAATTTTTAGCCCAGTCTCCGAAGAAAAAGTAGATATACAACAAAATATCAAAAATGTACGTATGATGAGCATGTTTTCACGCCTCTTTTACATAAACATGTTACAAAAACCCAAATGTATAATAACCATGAATTTTGGTTGAAGCCACGTGGCCACATTTTCTTTAACACTGTTCTTTAACTAATTATTTGACGTGGTATATATAAGGTTTTTCTTGTGATACTGTTTTGTAGCAAGACACAGTTGGGCCCAATGCTAACAAGAGAGTTAGTGGAGTTTGGTGAACAAACAGGACATTATTACGGAGACACAACAGTGCAGACTAATTTCCACCTGAACAAATACATTAAAGAGAACTAAACTCAGAATCAACTTTTTTTCACTGTCAGACTGTGTATATGGGGTCAAAAATGAATTATCTACTGTTTCCAGGCCTTTTTTGGACATTTTTGTGCAAACTCGCTCATTTTGCAGTTATGTGTGTAAAAACCGCGGCTGTACTGCCACGCAGGGCAAACGCTGTCAGTGCATTTTCAGTACCCTCTGACGTCACAGTGACTTGACGCGCAGACGAGCCGCCCAGAGGGAATAAATAAACTCCTCCCCCTGACACCGCTGCTGCGGAGGAGTGTTGAAGAGCGATCACTCGCTGCGCATTAACATCAGCCGTCATTTGGCTCAGCTTGTTGAGCGAGTGGTGCGGAGTGCTGCTGCTTGTACAACGATGCGCTGGTTCGAATCCCGTGTCAGTGAAGTGTTTTTCATATTCATTTTTAGAAAATACCCACATAATGAGCTCATGTGCCTATGTAGACTAAAGCAAAGGTTTAATACATATGTTTTGTAAAGTTAAAAATATCTTGACGTGCAAGTAAGCAAAGACTAGTACAGCTTCCCTCAGATAGACTGTCAGTGGTCAGGACCCGGACTGCTCCGTCACATCATTTGCCAAGCTCACTGTTCATATTTGGTGCTGTCTCTTAAAAGGCCTCCGGGCATCTCCCGCTTTTGCGAGCCTGTTTGAGGTGCAGTTGTGGGCGGAGTTAGTCTCTGAACGCCTGTTTAGCCTCACTTTAACAAGAGATCTGTGATTTTATTAAAAATATTAGGTATTGTTCCTTTAACTGTGTTTCAGTTAAAGACAAGATGTGTTTTTTCATTTTAAGTACAAAAAGTATTGCTCTATTGGGTATTGGGTGACAAATTCACTTTGCAAGTGACACTTGCAAACTTAAGCTAACATGTTCCCAATTTTCACTACTGGACATGTTTTTAGTGGCATGAAACCAGAGGCACTGGAGGAAACTTATGCAGACACGGGGAGAACATGTACGCTGATGTTAGAGCCACCATGTTACAATTTCCATATTTTGCTTGGTATTAATTTATTTTAATTAATTTATTTAATTTTTTTTTCTGATTCTTAAAACTTTCTTCTCTCAGCCCTTGACAGGCTTTGAAGTCTGCGGCCCAGGGACCGAAAGTGGCCCTCAGAAACAATTACATTTGGCCCTTAAACCTCCTAAAGAATTCACCCAAACAGCAAAAGTTATCCTATTGCATTTTACGCAGCCCCTGATGAAAAAAAAAACATCCCTACTTTAGACTAATCTCTGTTGCACTTGACACTGAGAGAAAAAGCAGCTGCAACAATATCAGGACATACATTTTTTCATACATTTATAATTTATCGCGGCTCAGTCCCTCCTCACAGCTCCTCTCACAGTCTGTCTGTGCGCGGCGACGCTCAGGTCTGATTTCATTATCGTCAAACACACACTTAATTGTCTTAAATCAGAGGCAGGGAGTTGGAAACAGCAGATTATGAGCTGTCGGGAGAGATTCATCACTATTCACAGCCACTCCGTTTGGTAAAAGGGACTAAACCTGTGAGGCATTTGCATAAGAACACTTTAAATCCTGTTACATTCTGTTTGAACTGAGGGAGTATTGAGAGCAGACAGGAACAACTGATTTCACTTGGGTTTGGTCTTCAACTTTGTACTCAACTAAACCAGTGATGTGGGGGTTTATATGTTTGTAAATTTGCGTTGCCTTCTGAGCCTCAGAAAACACTGTTCAGAATGTCCTTTATTTGTGATGTCATAGGTAGATCTTTAAGCCTTTTGCATTGTTTTTTAATATTTGTTTTTTGAGGGAGCATTGTGACAAAACGCACTATTAGCAGTAACAGCGGACTTACACCAGAAGTGACTTGAACAAGCAGTTCCCATTCATTTTCTCTGGAGCAAAGATGTGTCATGAGGAAGTGACGAGACGAGTGGTCCAGGCAATCTGAGCAAGGCAAAGTTGAGATGAAGTCAACTTTATGCAAACTCAGAGCGACTTTGCCAAGGCACCTTTTCACAAACACACACGAGGCATTGGTCGAGGCACTCAAAGCGCTCACAATTATTCCTCCCTCTGAAAGCTTCACGTAGAGAACAACCAGAGCTCAAGTGGGGAGTTTATCGCTTCCGGCTTGTCAAAGCCTGATCCCATCAGATTTCAGAAGCTAAGCAGGTTGGGCCTGGGCAGTACTTGGATGGGAGACCTCTGGAATCTCAGGAGACATCAGACAAATAAAGAAGAAATTGTTGTTTTGTCCTTGGGCAAGACACTTCCCCACATTGCCTACTATGGATCTGGTGTGAGTGTGAAGGGTTTGTGGTGGCCGTAAGGGCCGATGGTGTAAAATGGCAATCTTGCGCCTGCCAGTCTGCCCCAGGGCAGCTGTTGCTACAATAGTAGCTCACCACCATCAAGTGTAGTGTAAATTAATAATGTGCTATGTAAATCCAGAGCATTGTTATTAGGTAGAAATGACAAATACCACATTTAGAATGCTTAATTTGTACATCTACACGCACATACGCTTGCTCACAATAATTTAGCTTTTTGTTGTTGTTTTTTTTGCATAGAACAGCTGAGGAAAATGTTAAAAAGTAGAAATGCTGTAATTTCTCTAAACTCACGAAGCACGGATGGAGACTGGTTGGAGCTCTGGCTTGTAATAAGGAGAATGTGGATTTGTTCTCCTTGTGTTACAAACATATGCTTACATTTAAACTCTTTACACAAGTCCACATGTTCAAATTTTGAGTTTCTGAATTATTCACAGCATCTTTTTGAAGCATTCTTGTCCTCATTTTTCAAAGTCGAGCTGTGTCGGTATGCTAACCACAATTAGCCATATGCTAACAACATAAACAGACAGTCTTTTTGTATTTCAAGTATCAAAGGAGCTATCATCTGATTCAGATTGAGTTCAGGGTGATTTTTTATGCCCAATTCAAACTCTTATGTTTATTTGCAAAAATAGACCATATTTTTTGGGAGAATAGAAACACTATACTGTACAAAAAATAAATAAAAAACGTGCTTTGCAAATTGCCCCGACATATACAGCCTTACCATAAAGATATACTGTTAGTGGAAATTAACACAAAAAATCAGTGAAGAAAAGCTGTGTATTTGTTTTGTTTATTTTTCTGAGAAGAAGCTGACTTGAGTTGAGTTTTTATCGCAGACATAAGTGGCACAAAACTTCTCCTGTGAGTTACAAACTTCATTATGTCTTTGGTTAACTAATGAACAAAGCTGCTACATACTGTGTTTTCAACCATTTCATTTTGCATCTCTCCCCCAAACGTCTGTTCTGTGTTTTTGTGTTGCATCCCCAGAGATCGGAGCGCCTGCCATCAGGGAGAGAGAGAGAGAGAGAGAGAGAGAGAGGGAGGGAGTAAGGGAGAGATAGAGAGAGAGGAGAAAGAGAGAGAAGAAGAGAGAGTGAGAGAGGGAAGGAAAGAGGGAGGGTGGAGACAAAGGGAGAAAAGAGAGAGAAAGAGAGAGGGGGTGGAGACAGGGATGGAGAGAGAAAGAGGGGGAAGAGAGAGAGCGCAGCAGGGAGAGTGGGAATAGAAGGAGAAAGAGAGGGAGAGAGAATAGAAGTAGAGAGAGAGAGGAGAAGGAGAGAGAAAGAGAGAACAGGAGGGTGATAAGGGGGGTGGAGAGAGAGAGGGAGGGAGAAGAGAGAGAAAGAGAGAGTGGGGGAGAGAGAGAAGAGAAATAGAGAAGGAAAGAGAGAAGAAGAAGAAAGTCTGAAGGAGAAAGAGAGAGACAAAGAGACAGACAAGAGATAAAGAGAGAGAAGGAGACAGAGAAGTAGAGAAATGGAGAATGAGCGAGAGGAGGGGATAAAGAGAGGAAGAGAGAGAGAGGAAGAGAGAAAGAAGGGGAAGAGGGAGAACGCAGCAGGGAGAGTGAGAATAGAAGGAGAAAGAGAGAGAAAGCGAGATCTGGGATGAGAGAGGGAGGGAAGGAGAGAGCGAGAGAGAGGAAGAGATAAAGAGGGGGAGAGAGAGAGGGAGAAGGAAGAAAAGAGAGGAGAAAGAGAGGGAGGAAGAGAGAGAGAAAGAGAGAGGGAGAGAGAGAAGAAGAGATAGAGAGAGTGAGAGAGGGAAGAAAAAGAGGGAGGGTGGAGACAAAGGGAGAAAAGAGAGAGAAAGAGAGACGGGGTGGAGAGAGGGAGGGAGAGAGAAGAGGGGGAAGAGAGAGAGTGAAGCAGGTAGAGTGGGAATAGAAGGAGAAAGAGAGAGGGAGAGAGAATAGAAGTAGAGAGGAAGAAAGATAGGAGAATGAAAGAGAGAGCAGGAGGGAGATAAAGAGAGCAGAAAAGGGGGTGGAGAGAGAGAGGGAGAAGGAGAGAAAGAGAGAGTGGGAGAGAGAGAGAAGAAAAATAGAGAAGGAAAGAGAGAGAGAAGAAGGAAGTCAGAGGAGACAGAGGGACAAAGGAGACAGAGAAAGAGATAAAGAGAGATGAGACAGAGAGAGAGAGGAAGGCGTGGGGGTGCAAACAGGAGAGAAAGATATAAAAAATGAAGGAGAGGGAGGAGAGGGAAATGAGAGAGAAAGAAGGGAATCAAAGGAGAAAGTGAAAGAAGGAGAGAGAGAGAAGAAGGGCAGAGATAGTGAGTGATAGAGAGAGAGGAGATGGAGACTGGGAGAAAAGGAAAGAGAGGGAGAGAAGGAACAGAGAGGTTAGGGACAGAAGAAGTGAGAAAGTAAGAAAGAAAGAAAGAAAGAAAGAAAGAAAGAAAGAAAGAATATATATAGAAGGGGATAGAAGATAAAGTAAAAGAGACCAGAGAGAAAAAATAGTGCAGAGAGAGAGAAACTAGAACAGACTGGGGAGGTGACAGAGAGAAAAGAAGGGAGAAGAGAATGAGAAGGTTTAGACAAGAGAGAGAGAAGAGGAGATGAGAGTGACAACGAAGAGAGAAACGGAGATAGAGAGAAAGAGAGAGAGAAACAGGTTGAGAGCCAGAGTGAGCCAAACGTGTGTGCGTTCCTCAGACCTCACAGAGCTGCACAGAGCGTGGCAGAATGACAGATCGTCCCTTCAATACATAGTGACAAACAAATTAGTGCAAAGATGCTGCTGGCTTCAGAGCAGATGTGTGAGCGCCGCCGATCGGAACCAAACTGTCCGCGCGCCATCTGTGCTTTCGGACCGCCAGCGCGCCAATTTACAGTGCGCACACGTGGCTAACCAACAAGCTAGCAACACATGGACATTTGGCTAATCAACTCCTGCAGGCACAACAACTAGCACACTCGGCTAACCAACAAGCTAGCAACACATGCACACTCGGCTAATCAACTACAAGCACAACAACTAACAGATATGACCAACCAACAAGCTAGCAACACAGCTTGCTGGTTAGCCGGCTATCAACTGCAGACCCTTTTTGTCCCGGAAGACCCGATCCGTCCGGAAGTTCCCTTTTTTTCTAAATAAAATGGAAATCAAGGGCTGTTTTTGGTTTTTTAAACACATAATACTATCGTCATCCACAAGCCTTATATTCATTACCCACAGCCGGTATTTGCCTTTTAGCAGTTTATCGAGTGTGATACAAGAGTTTGATCTTTCCGTTCAAGATTTGAACGCATCATCACACGTGACCTTACGTGCCTTGAAAAAAATATAATTTTTGGCAATTTCTTAAACACTTTTTGTTATTTGTTCATAACCAGTTAAATAATTCACGAATAAAGACTGTTTAGATTAAAAACAAGCTTTTTACATTATTATTTTCAATGTGTGGATGCTCTAATCACACTTCCGGACAGATCGGTTCTTCCGGGACGAAAGGGGCGCGACAGGCACAAACACTAAGCTAGCATACAGCTCTAATAACTGCAAGCAGGAGGAAGATATAATATCAACAGATTTGCTCACTTGCTACCCATAGCTGCATTTGTTTCTATTTGTTCACATTTTTTTTTAATCAGGACAATTAAAAAAAGGACCTTATGTGGTGATTTCTTCCAAACAACAAGTTAAGTGTTGGAAGTTTATCCCAAAATATCAAACCGTATTTCTGGAAACTGCGTGCTTTGAATAAAACAGGTGGAACAATGTGCCATGGCACTCAGTAAAAGGATTTCTCTGTTCTTCTCTGATTTAGTGTCACTGAACTGAAGCGTCGAGTAATAAAATCTGATCAAATATTTACTTTATATACCTTTTAGCTCCTGCAGACGCACTGCTTTAAAATGGCTATGACAGATTTATGAGTTTGAAGAAGTCACAGAAGAAAGGTGACCAGTCAACCCAGTTTGACTCAGTTTGTCCAAAATTAGGGTTTTAACAATTACTTCACAACAATTATTAAACTTGCAAGCAAAACCAGTGTTCCTTTGTTGAATAAAGCGTCTGATGGCGTATGTGGTGTAAGTAATCTATGAACAGAGCTTACAGCAGAGTGGTATTTGAGATGGATTTGTATTGATTAGACAGGACTGGACAGGAGAAAGGCTTAGCTGTTCTTGCTCTGTCTGTTTGGCATTAGTGAAGGTTCAATAAGGATCACTCATGACCAATACTGTGCTGGGCGCTGCTCCTGTCGGTATAAAACACATGTAAAACACCAAACTCACAAACCAGAGAGGGTGAAAGTAGGATAAAGATAAATAAAGTAGAATAATTAAATTGAATAAGACGAAGGTTTGGTGTCATTTGTGAGCAGATTATTGATAGATTTTAGCCTGAGTCCAGTGTTCCAAAAGATTATTTAGGAATGTTTGCACACTCACGTTAAAGGAACTGGATGCGAGATGCACTACAGTCGTTTTTAAAGGTACCACAATCACAAATGGGTTGCCAGACTGTGAATAGGCCTATGTATTTGAAGCAGAACTATGGGGAAACCAAAGAAACTTATACAAACTACTGAAAATTGAAAAATATCTACTTCTACTGTAGGTTTTTGTGGAAAATCAAAATACAATTGGCTTTGACAACTTTTTTTCATTTGGATGCAGAGGAACCAAATGAGGGCAAGACTAGACAATGAACGATGCTTAGTTTGAAAAAGAAATTCAAATCCCATTATCATCAACTAAGCTATGATCTCATGTGACCCGCCATGTGACTGTCAAATAATGTTTTTATAGGACATGTAAACTGTTTTAATTATTGTGTTACATAAGTTTGTTCACATTTGTCAATTGTAATACTAGAGTAGCTGACGCAGTACGCTATTGATGCTAATGGGGATCTAATAAACAATAAACTAGACTAGACAGACTCAAACCAAGTCTAAGCAAGCACAAACTTCAACACCAGTAATTACAAAACAAATCTGTTTTCTAATGTTTGGATGATGGGTCAGGGGCTGGATTTTTGTTGGTCGGTCCGCATACTGAATAACTCTAGCATACAGACAGGCATACTTACTTACTTACATGTTTTGCCACTCATAAACTGTTAGCCAATCTCATTTTGCGTCAATAGGACACGTATCAGCTGAGTTACAAGGACAAACGCCAAATTAACAAATAAATCTGCAGATTTAATCAGGCAAATTATCGCACCCAAAAACTGCATATTTCTGCACTTTTCTGTTGAATTCTTTCAGCAGCCACACAAAACACCAGACTATTTGTCCTGACACTAGCTTCACCAGACTTTGCTGTCAATTTTATATAATTTTAATAGAGTTTGAGATATGCATGAGCTCCCATAAACACTAATATATAAAGTGTGTTTTCTGAAACTATATTATGTTCTGTGTTCGCGTTGTCATAGAGAAGCAGAGCATGAGGTAAACACTGAAATGCAGCTGTACAAACTGCAGATTACTCATGGTTCAGACCTGGCAGAAAGTCACTAAACAACCTGAACCGCCGCGATAGACAAAAGTGGAATAAACCTCAAACAGAGAGCAACTAGACCCGGCAATCACACCACATTTCACATCCGCATAAAACAAGTAATGACGCCAACGCAACTTCAACCGCGGGTTTTTTCTATTGTGAGAGTGCAGCCCAAACTACCCATAATCCCCCTCTGTCACCTTCTGCCTCTCTGAATGCCGCGTGATGCCGTATGGATCACTTTCACCGAGATGGAGAAACTGGAAATGTGCAGAAATCAGCGGCGTTTGTGTGGTATTCAGCGTGGCTTTTGACTTTGAAGTAGGCCGCACACCTGACTCTACGTGAGGACTGTGGAGTTTCCGCTTCGCCTTTAGAAAAGCAAAAAGAAACTGGGTTATTTTAAGGACGGTCTACAATGCTGGGTAAATGCAGCAGTAGTGTAACATGTGAGGAGAGGGTAATTGGGGAGATTGTGCAGAGAGGTGCTGGAAAACTGTTTAGAAAGACAAGAGTGAGGCTTAGTGCGAGTGAGAAAACTAAGCTTGAAATGGCATGTTTTAAATCAAATGTGGTAATTTTGTGGCAAAGATTTCCTTTTATTTAAAACAAAAAAATACCAAACAGTTAAAATTTGAACTGTTTTATTCCTTTGTCCTTGCTTCCTTATTAAGAACACATAGAATCCGGTGTGTGAGATACTATTCTTTGTCTCTAAGCCTCAAAAAACACTTCACACGCCTTAGCAAATTGCAAAGAGTGGGTCCCCTCACCTGTGTTTTAGATCAACTCCACAAAATACCAGGCAATCAGATTAGTGTATTTGATGAAACAAAGATTGGTCGTCTGTCATTTAGACCAAAATCTAACTTCACTCACCTCACTTTAAAATAGTTTTTTGCTTCTCTCATTGTATCTGCACAAAGTCACAATGTTATTCAGTTCCATGTGATATTTTTCTATATTTTTCATGTATTTTTGGTCATAAGAAGCCATGTTGGTTTTCATACAGGAGATGGCTCATTAATCTGTCAACAACACTGAAATTTAAAAGAAGGACAAAGTGGTCAGATTTTCAAGCAAAAAAACACAGATTTCCGTAGTATATCCAGGGGTTAAAGTGGGCCGGAACGGTCAGGAACGGCGTTCCGGCACCTTCAATGACCTCCAAAAAAAAATAGATATTTAAATTTCATTAAAAATAACATTGTTATAATAAAATAAACACATGCAAAATGATTATAGTAATTAAAGGATTGAGTTCCAGTTGCTTTGAGTTGCAGTTGCATTTATTTGTAGCTTAGATATATTTGATAAGTGATTAAGTCAGCGGAAACAGCGAAATGAACAACTGGCCCTGAACTACACGCGCAGCTCGCTGCACAGCGCAGAGTCCAGTGGCAGAGTCATGTCACTCACGGAGAAACTGCTCTGTGTCAGAGGACAGGGCTCATCTCACAGCGGGACGGAAGACCCCAAAACAAAACTTTAATAACTTTTCTCTTCAACTATGTCAACACGGAGCTCAAAACTAAAGGCGACGTAAACGACGATGCGATCACCGCGCGTGCTCCTCGAGACAACTCGGCCGCGGAGGGCGAGCCCCTCCCGCTGGTGCTGTTTCGGATGTGAGGAAGTCCAACAGCGCGGTGCGCACGAACGGGCGAGAGCGATATAAGCTTCCAAATAACCGCGTGTGGTTTTACCGCGCTAAAACTTGACTTATAAGTTGGCACAGATGTGTAAAAGCCCAGCACTGAGGGCAGAGGGGCAGGAGCAGGAGCAGTGACAGGAGCAGAGACAGGAGCGGAGACAGAGACAGGAGCAGTGACAGAGACAGGAGCAGTGACAGAGACAGGAGCAGTGACAGAGACAGGAGCAGAGACAGAGACAGGAGCAGAGACAGGAGCAGTGACAGTGACAGTGACAGGAGCAGAGACAGGAGCAGTGACAGAGACAGGAGCAGAGACAGGAGCAGGAACAGGACAGTGACAGGAGCAGAGACAGGAGCAGTGACAGGAGACAGGAGCAGAGACAGAGACAGGAGCAGTGACAGGGACAGTGACAGGAGCAGAGACAGGAGCAGGACAGAGACAGGACGTGACAGAGACAGGAGCAGTGACAGTGACAGGAGCAGGGCAGTGACAGAGACAGGAGCAGTGACAGGAGGAGCAGTGACAGTGACAGGAGCAGAGACAGGAGCAGTGACAGAGACAGGAGCAGTGCAGTGACAGGAGCAGAGACAGGAGCAGTGACAGTGACAGGAGCAGAGACAGGAGCAGTGACAGAGACAGGAGCAGAGCAGAGCAGTGACAGAGACAGGAGCAGGACAGGAGCAGGACAGAGACAGGAGCAGTGACAGGACGAGCAGACAGGAGCAGTGACAGAGACAGGAGCAGTGACAGAGACAGGAGCAGTGACAGTGACAGGAGCAGAGACAGAGCAGTGACGAGACAGGAGCAGTGACAGGACAGGAGCAGAGACAGGAGCAGTGACAGGAGCAGTGACAGAGACAGGAGCAGTGACAGTGACAGGAGCAGAACAGACAGTGACAGAGACAGGAGAGCAGGACAGAGACAGAGACAGGGAGCAGGACAGGAGCAGTGACAGAGACGGAGCAGGAGACAGAGCGGAGCAGTGACAGAGACAGGAGCAGTGACAGAGACAGGAGCAGTGACAGAGACAGGAGCAGTGACAGAGACAGGAGCAGTGACAGATAGATAGATAGATTTGATAATGCTCCTAAAACCACATGTGCCTAAAACAGTTTTACAGAGCTAAAGGAGGCATCCAGGGCTGGGGCCTCCCTAATCTGGTCTCTGGTTGCCTCTATTTTTATTTATTTATTTATTTAATTGCCTCATGTCTTTTTAATTATGGTAAAGCCACATCAAATAATAAGAATATCACATCTAAAACTCACCAAAATG
Source organism: Mugilogobius chulae (assembly GCA_038363315.1). Taxonomy (NCBI): domain Eukaryota; kingdom Metazoa; phylum Chordata; class Actinopteri; order Gobiiformes; family Gobiidae; genus Mugilogobius; species Mugilogobius chulae. The sequence continues at coordinate 8,623,596 of CM076416.1, forward strand.
CAGTAAATTGCATTGATTTTTTCAAAATTCCCCAGACCTCCCTTTTTTTAAAGAGTAGCCTGATTCCAGCTGCTCAATGTCAAGACACATCAGAGAATTTCTCTCTTCTGCAACCTCCAATAGCAAATATATAAGTGACAATATAAAAAAAGACTATTTACTTTTAATCAAATCCTTTTGGATTTCGGTTTGTTCAAATCCTGCTTATGGCAGGACCCTAAAATAGAGTTCCCCCACCTCCCAAATCCCACTTTAACCACTGAGTATATCAGACTAGATTGGTTTTAATATTTCACCTGTGTAGCTTTCTTTGCAGTCAGTAGCTGATAACCTGACCAGCCAGATAGATTCTTACAATTATTGTGAATTCATAAACTCAAAGAAAGTCATCTGACCTTCCACCACCACGATTGGTTTGTATTCCAAACCTGTGGTTTAACCACCCAATCACACTGACGCAGGGCAGGTTGAGGGGCTTTTTTAGCTAAAACAACTGCAAAGAGTGCCTGAATTAAAGGACACATATTATGCAAAATTAACTTTCTTGAGTTTTTAATCCTATTGTAAAGTTGCTTCCTCACCAAAAAGCTGCTGAAGTTTTATTTGTAAGATTTTTTTATTCTCCCAAAAACACTGTTCTGAATGTCCTTGACCTATGATGTCATAGATAGATCCCTGAGATATTCTGCTCTGTTTTAAGTCCATAAATAGTCCAGTCTCGTTTTGAGCATTTCTGCAGGATTAGCATATCAGGCCAGATTGGCTTGATTGCAAATCTCTGTAATTTCATTGGAGTCAGTAGATAGAGCTCTAATTGACTTTTTTGATGTAGAAAACACAATCCTTGTGTTACTTATCTAGACTTTTTTTTTAATAGTTCTGGTGCATGAGATTCCAACGTGGAGGCGCTTTGGAGCAGGTTGAAGGAAAAAAACAACACAAAAAATGCATAATATATGTCCTTTAAGCAAAACAAGATGCTCTAGTGTTTCTGCTGCTATTATTCTGTTTTATGAGAAATACAAAGTATTTCCTTTTTTGAACGAAAAGTTGCTCTATCCATCTATGTTGGATGACCATACCTGCTTGTCAAGGCCTGATCCCGTCAGATCTCAGAAGCTGAGCAAGTTAGGGCCTGGTTTAGTACTTGGATGGGAGACCGCTGGAACACCAGGTGCCACAGTGGGACGACAAGAGTGGAATGTTATTGTGTCCTTCGGCAAGACACTTAAACCACATTGCCTCAGAGTCTGGGTGAGTGGAACTAGATTGTAAAGCGCTTTGAGTGCCTGGAAAGGTAGAAAATGTCCCACCTTTTCCTTATTTTTTATTCAGAGTGAAGTTCAGATGGATAATGTGAACACTTATCCATCTGACGTGATCCAGGTTAATAGCTGGTGCTCTTACTCAACTCCTGACGTGGGAAGCACATGATGCTGTGTGTTTTTCATGACACTTTTTAAAGCTCTCTTACATAAGATGTTCTCAGAGCATATTCAAACACCATTGAAGAGGTAATTTGCACAAACATACATCTGTTTTTAAACCCACTCTTTTAAAGCTTTGAGTATTTTCTGTTTACTCTTGTATTATTAACTTATTGGATTACAAACTGCTCCAAATAAAAATCCAGCTCTTTGCTCTGTTGTAGCAGCAGCTCGGCCAGTTTGAAAGTAGTTGTAAGAGATGGATGACACTTGTCCCTGTTGTGTACTGGAGTCAGATTCAATCCGTTTCACAGCACAGTTCATAATAGCGCTGAGTTCTTCCATACAAACGCAGCCTCTCCGTCAGTGTCCATTTACCAGCCGCTGTATCAGGCGCGGTTACACTTGGTCTCAGTGTCAAACTTCATTCACATCCACGGAAGAATCTCCTGGAGCCACGGGAAAGCGCTGGTCCGATTCACGCTCTCGTCTGCTTAAGTCTGTGCGGCTGGAGTAAAGTGCTTTGCCTGCATCAATAGAGGATAACATCTTTTATCCCATTATTTACTCTCTGAAAGACTTCCCTTTGAGGATATTTTTCCATTTTAAAAATCCCTTTTGCCGACGACACGATTGTTGCGCTCCACCAAACAGCCAGGCGCAGTCGTGAATGAGAGAGCGAGGAAACGTGGAGAGAGAGATTACAAGAAAGACTTTATTGTGCTGCAGATGAAGCTGCATTTGACCCAAATGTCAATGCAAATGTCAAAATCTTTACAACACCCTTGCATGACTGGGATTGGTTCACTGTTCAGGATTTGTTGAATAGTTTTTCATGTTTAAGTGTACATACTTGATCTACTCATGTGTTTCAGGCAAATCATTAATCCTGCTTTTGATATTTATTGAGGCCATTAAAACATGTTGTGATTTTAAAGGAGACCTGTTATGAATATCTACTTTTATGGGTTTTTAATCATGTTGAAGTAGTGTTCTCTCATCATTAGTTTACTCCAAAGTTGTATTTGGATAGATTCATGCAGGTTTGAGTAATCTTGTATTATCCTGCAGCTGATGCTCCAGTCCTCAGAAAATCCCTGTCTTCACCTACCACCTATCCCCGCCCACTTATCTGTATTTACTTGTGATCACTCAGAAATTCAGAACTGTCATGTAGCCACTTTCCAACGCGCTCTGATTGGCTTGGGTGGTCCTCTGATGTTTTACTTTTTTCTTTGTAAAAAGACGTTTATTAACCTTAATTGCAGCCAAAATGAATACATGCCCATATAAACAAATACTTTGAGAGGAAGACCTAATTTGTGCTTGTATATAAATCAAATACCTCACCTTTAATTAGACCATATTCTACAGAAACACTGCAAAACATGAATTTCAAGACTCAACAGTAGGATGTTGATTTATTTTCCAATTTAGCCAAGATCTCTTATAATTAAACAGAAATGCTTTGAAACTAGAGGAAATATTGTTACATTAGCAGTTTTTAATAAGCAAGCCTAGGTATGTTTTTGTAAATTTAGTATCATATATGATGCAGTCACTTGTCTAGACCAGAATATGACTCTTGAGAAAAACAGTTGCCCACCCTTGATCTCCAGTATCTATTTGCCGTACATACATATGACTCTGACCATGTTTCCAGCGTCCTCAGAGTGAAGCCAGCAGAGTAAATGTCCAGCAGATGGCTCTCACTGGTCTTAATAAGGTGCTAAATATCCATCAGTTACAGTGAGACTGACTGTCACTGTTTGTCCTTCAAATACTGACGACGTCGGGTTAAAAGAAGTTTGGATAAAGTTTTGTAGACTGTGTTGTGAACAAAGTCAAACCCAAATCTGTGCATTCAGTGATGAACTTGGCGATGGAGCTGGACTCTAAAGTTGAAAAGACAAAACATTTACAAGCAGTGTCAAAAAACATACTGTATATTCTTAGTGTTGACAAAATGCTGTGCTGTGATTGGTCCTCGCTCCACACCACTGTTAGTTCTGACAGCCTGATCCTATGGCTTTACATTTATTCGTGAAAATGTAAATATTTAAGAAATGTGGCACAAGTGGTCGTGTTCGAGTGGTTTAATCTTTTTGTATTATTATTTATCAATGCTCTCTCTCTGTTTTTCGTCTCTCTCTATATATACTGTATATCTCTCTGTTTCTCTTTTCTCTGTTGCTCTCTTCTCTCTCCTCACCTCTCTGTCTCTCTATGTGCTTGTCTCTTTCTCTCTCTCTCTCTCTCTCTCTCTCTCTCTCTCTCTTTTCATTCTCTCAGTTTTTTTTCTCTCTCTATTTCTTATATTTCTTTCTGTGTCTCTCTTCTCTCTGTGTGTCTCTACCTCTGTCTCTTTGTCTTCCCTCTCTCTCTCTCTCTCTCTCTCTCACTGCCTCTCTCTGCCTTTCTCTCTCTGTGTGTGTCTCTCCCCCTTCTTTGTTTCTTGTTCTCTGTCTCTCTCTGTCTCTTATCTTTCTCTCACTGCCTCTTCTCTTCGTCTCTCTCTCTCTCTGTGTGTGTCTCTCTTCTTTCTCTGTTTCTCTTTCTCTCTTTGCATCTCTTTTTTCTCTCTCTCTCTTATCTTTATCTCTCCTTCTCTCTGGTTTCTCTCTCTCTTTCTCTCTCTCTCTGTTTCTCTCTTTCACTCTGCTCTCTGTTTCTTTCTCTCTCCATGTATCTCTTTTTTCTGTCTCTCTGTCTCTTATCTTTTTCTATTCATCTCTCTTCTCTTTGTGTTTCCCTCACTCTCTTTTCTCTCTCTCTCCTTTTCTATTCACTCTGTAATTCTCCATCTCTCCTCTCTCTCTCTCTCTCTCTCTCTCTCTCTCTCTCTCTTGCACCAAAACTTCTTCCAAATTTGTGATGACGAAAAAAAAACGACTCCATTTCCACCTTAAAACAGTTTCTTTTACACGTTTGATCTGATGAGTAGTTTCTCATTACGCCGCGCTCACACCCACACTGTCACTTAACAGCTCACCAAGGCCACGCACGACTGTTACTCCGCTACAACACGCTCCCATTGTCAACCATCACTGTGTTTTTATCTGCACAGAGGAAGAAAAGACAACAACATGTACACAAGTAAGAAGAGCTTAAAGGGCTTGTGTTAGATCCATGTTATAATACTTTTTCTTAACTCATATTTAACTCAAAACTCTCTCATGTTTAGGCTGTGTTCTTCACACACCTTCAATACTGGCTTCACTTGGATAACTAGGGATGCACCGATGCCGATCCAGAATATTTTGCTGGATCAGGTATCAGCTCTATGATATCGGTTCAGCCGATATTATATTTGTGCCTTTAATTTGGCAAAATGAGACTAATTTATTGGCTGGTGTTGATCAAGAATGTCTCATATTATTGGACATTGTATTCAGATTAAGTTGTTAAGTGGTGGCTTGCACTATAAATAACAGTTGACTACAAAATGCCTTATGTTTTAATTTCAGTCCTTACACTGGTATTGGTTGATATCGGGTACTGGTAGATACTCAAAGACAAAGTATCAGATTCGGTATCAGAACTGAAAAAGTTGGATTGATGTATCCCAAGTTACGGTTATTATTTTCAACCAAATTTAAACATTTTCACTTGATTTGTTCAGAAATTGCAAAGACTATGTGGCAATCATTGTTTGAAAAGTGTGTGATCTTGGCAATGCGGGCAACGTTATTTGGACAAAAAATAATAAAAGAGAAATTTTCAAAGAGTGATAGAGGTCAAAGTTGGGCTAAAATGCACTGATTAACCAACACACGACAAGCAGTTTATACGACAAAAGTTTTCAAGAATCCGAGACATTTCTATGTCAGATTGGCTTTTCTTTTACACGACAACGAGCTACGTGTTCATTGAATCGGCTTCCTCTGGATACTATTCAAGAGGTAGTTTCAGTGGCTGGTTCAGTGGAAAAAACAATTGGCAATAAAGACGGTTATGTTATGCACGCGCACTAGCTGCTACTTTAAGACCGTAGAAGAAGACTGCCCAGACACCAAAAATGCCTCTTTAAACCAAACCACCTTTCATTCTCACAAAGTCTCACAAAGTTAAACAGACAGTGTGCAGTGTTTCTTACCTGCATTTTTCAGAAGAGGAGACACAAAACAAATCTTCCAAAGCCTCTCCGGGTCCTGATTATTCCATTAGTCTATTGAAATTTGTGTGTTCAGAAGAAAAGAAAGTTTGAAGCTCCACAACACGTATTATTCGACCGTGAACGCGCAGGACATCTGTCCAAGTGTCGCGCGCTGGTCCTTGTTGCTCTCTTTGCCATTTAATTGATATGAAGAACTTGTAGTAAATCTGTCAATGCCCGTGGTATTATAGCGTACTTGGGCTCACGGTAAGAACATCTACGCCACCTCCTGACGAACTACAGCATTTTCAGTCTGTATGCGTTTTCATGTAAAGAAAGATTAGCTTGACACCATATAAACTGTGAGCACAAAACGTTACGACTGTAAATTAGGCCTCAGACGAGTGAAATGTCCTCAACAACAGTTTAACAACAGCCTGGTTTGAATAGTCCTGCATGGGTTTAAGTTAATAACCCGCTTATTCAGGTGCCAATCCCAACTTTCCCTCATTTCATTTTCTAAATGTCTGAGTGTGCGCATTTATTTGGTCATGCAGCATCTTTCACACTCTTATCTCGCTTTCTTTGAACTTAGAGATGCGCTGAAAGAGACAGGACTGACCAGGGCTTTTCTTAGTGTTATGGATTCTGTTAATTGTTGGAAGAGACCCACAAGTCTGTTTAGTTGCGGGTGTTTAAAAAGTTTAAAACCTTTAAGATTGCCCCACTAAGATTAGGTTAAGTTAGATTATACAGTTACAACTCCTTTATTTCTGAAGACTGCAAATCTAACATACATCTAGTTGATCTTACACTGATTATAATGAAGTAGGTATAGATTCAGAACTCATCTTTGACACAACTTCAAAACTTTTTCTCAGTGTTTTCAAAACTTGCAATTCCAAAGAAAGCACTCGCGCAGAGCAGTTTGCTAAAATGACAAAAAACAGTCAGTGTAGCAGAGAGTGACCAGATGTTCCTGCTTACATTACTACATTATCTTACACTATCTATGCATTTTCTCTGCAGCGCTTCATGTTTCGGCCAGTGCAGAGGTAATGAGCCTGATACGACTTCACCAATACTCAGCAAAACCAATGGAGATGAGCCACACAAGAATGCTCTTGTAGGGAAACTATAGACTTCGATCTATCAGTGTCTGCTCAATCCAAAAGAACATGGGCTTTGAGAAGAACCTGGACTACTTATACTGTTAATGTGCTTTTTCCAGGCAATGTATACTTTGCACATGAGCAAATACTTTATAAATGAGGACCACAGTGTCTCCAGAGTTCACCTAGACCTGACTGTGACGTGTCTCCACCTGGACCTGACTGTGACGTGTCTCCACCTGGACCTGACTGTGACGTGTCTCCAGAGTCACCTGACTGGTGACGTGTCTCCACCTGGACCTGACTGTGACGTGTCTCCAGTTACCTGGACCTGACTCTGACGTGTCTCACCTGGACCTGACTGTGACGTGTCTCCACCTGGACCTGACTGTGACGTGTCTCCACCTGGACCTGACTGTGACGTGTCTCCACCTGGACCTGTCTGTGACGTGTCTCCACCTGGACCTGACTGCGACGTGTCTCCACTTGGACCTGACTGTGACGTGTCTCCACTTGGACCTGCTATGACATGGCTCCAGCCTGCCCTGACTGTGACGGTCTCCAGATTCACTGGACCTGACTGTGACGTGTCTCCACTTGGACCTGACTGTGACGTGTCTCACTTGGACCTGACTTGAATGGTAGCGCTGATGTGAGGTTGTTCACCTGACTGACTGGACGTGTCTCCAGAGTTCACTGGACCTGACTGTGACGTTCTCCAGGGTCACCTGGACCTGACTGTGACGTGTCTCAGGTTCACCTGGACCTGACTGTGACGGTCTCCAGAGTCATGACCTGATGTGACGCGTCTCCAGAGTTCACCTGGACTGACTGTGACGCGCCCAGAGTTCACCTGGACTGACTGTGACTAGAGTCCTGGCCGACGGCGTCCCAGAGCCTGGACCTGACTGTGACGCGTCTCCAGAGTTCACTGACTGACGTGACGTGTCTCCAGAGTCACCTGGACCTGACTGACGTGTCTCCAGAGTCACCTGGACCAGCCTAGACAAATGTATCTTTACCAACTAGAATAACACCTGTCACTGTATTTAAGCCGTCAAACCTTTTAAGGTCTTAATGTTCATTTATGATACTGAGACGAATGGTGTTTTCATTTAACAAAAAAAATGCGGTAGATGATTTTACAGAGCAAAATATCTGTATATCATATGTTCTTTGTCCGACTCTGAATTGTGCTTTATTGTCCCTTAAGCATTAGCAGGCTTTTCAAGTTTAACTTCAGGAAAATAAGGTGAATAACCCTGCAGTTGTCACTTATGCACAATAAGAAGATATCCTTTATTTGTAGCCAGACTGGCGCCACCTAGTGCCTCTAGTCAGTTTAATTTAACTACAGGTATTAGGTCAGGTGTCGCGACTGCAAATGGTTCCAAAAATCACAAAGTACAGTCGTCCAATTATGAACAGGAGTGGAAGTGGTCAATCAGAACCACCTGAGTTGAACAAGCCGACTGTATATGTTCTAGTCTTTTGACCTCGTGCCAAATTTATTATCATACCATAATAAAATAATATGATAATGTACTAAATGTGCTTTTTAATTTGCAATTTACCACATAAAAACGTAACAATCACTGACAGACATGTTCATGCTCTACTTCCTGGACGGAAGGCAGTGAAACAAACTGCGACGTCAGACGGTTTCCACAAACTAAAATGACAATGGCTGATGCATCAGGCTACTTTATTTGTCTCACAATGGGGAAGTTCCAATGTTGCAATGTACATTTCAAGAACAGCAGTGAATAGAAACATAACAGACTCTAGTATTAACTCACTATAGAAGACAGGCTGGTCACATGCTTTTTTTTTTTAAATTCTGCATGTGAACAATAGAAAGAAATCTCATTACTCACATTAGATATAAGAGTTTACATGCAATTCCTACAGTGTAATAAGAGACAATGATCAGATTTTATGTGTTCATGTAAACATAGCCGCTGGTATACTTCTCTTCTCTCTATCGTCGTTGTAAATGTCCCTCTTTTCCTCTCCCGCCTGTGGACACACTCTCTCTCTCACCTCTTTGTGCTTCTTCGGGGACAGATCACCTCCTCGTCTGCTCACTGGGGGTGAACGCAGACCTATCGGCACGCATTGTCTCGCTCATTCAGGTGGCTGCTAAATGAGAAGCAATGGATTGTGGGAGATAAGGCGTGAAGGGCGTCGGGGGGTAACAAGAGGGAAGTGCGTGTTCACCTTACTCCTCTGAATGCGTGTCATAGCAGGTCAATTACAGTCTATAAGCACTTTGTCCGTTTGGAGATTTAACCTGTTTGATACAGTCTGGAGCGGCGTGACCTCTCGCGCTGCAGAGTCAAGGATCTGAGCGCGCTAAACTTCTCATCCTATTGTGTTTTTGACATGTCTAGAGGTCCTTTGACAACTTTAAATAAGCTTTTTGTGGCTTTGAAAAGTGCTGTGTGTACGGTTTCTGGTAGATCTGTCTAGCCTGATTGACTTTTTGCCCCGTAAGCTCCTCACACAAACACAAAAGCATGAGACAAGGGTGAAAGAAGGGCTGAGAGTGAGAGCAGCAGTGTGATTGGTTTGACAGAATATGTGTTTGTGATCAGCATACAGTTTTACCAATTAAATGCTTCTTTGTAGTAAGAAACAGGACGTTTAAAGGTCTATAGCCTATTTTTGTTTTCTTAAAAATGTAAACACACCGAAATAATTATAAAGACAGCAGTAACAGAATCTGATGCACGCTAACTACTGAAAAGTCCTTTCGCGTTTCAACCAACATGGTCTTCTTCAAGGCCTACACGAATAAAAGGCATCCTGGTGGACTTAAATACAATGAGATCACATGGAAAATATTCAATTTTACTGTAATACAAACAACAAACTGCAAGACAATGGAGACAGATACATAGAAATTGAAATAATTACTTTAAGCTTCCTTAATCTGTCACATATTTTGCTCAAGATGTGTTTTAAGCTTTTATCAAAGCTGTTAAGAGAAAGACATGTCGGTATATGCTCCCCAACAACAGACAAGTTTCATCATTTTAGTGAACAAATGGTACAAGTAGGCACACATCTTAAATCTTTAAAAAAAAAAAAAAAAATTTGAAAAGTTTGAAAATGTCCTCGAGTGAATAAACTCTGTGGTGAAAAATAAGCATATACAAAGCTGTTTCTGCAGCTTTAAAAAATAAAGATATTAAGATGTTTTGACAAATTGAATTTGAAGCTATAGATGCTTTATAGACTGAAAACAACCGCGCTGTGGATCAGAGTTAGCACATAGCTGACTAGTTCCCACCTCCACTCGTTGCGGTTGCTAAAAATCACATTATTTTGTATAAAAATGTTATAATTTTTAACATTAAGAAATGGAAAAAAGCAATGTAAATCAACTTTCAAGAAATATTCAAATTTTTTTCTGCAATTACGGAAAAAAACAAAGGAAAGCATACATACCCCCCGCCCCACTATTTGAGAAGGACTGCTTTAAACTAAATTTGAACTTTTTGAAGTCTTTATGGCACTTTACAATAGAGTAGTGTAGTCAAGACCGCACTCATCAAGACCCAAGACCTTTCCAAGACCACATAGTCCCATGACAGAGACAAGACCAAGACCACTGAAGGTTTGTAGTCCATCAAGGCAATCAAAACCATCTCTGTGGCTTTATACAATTGCCAGTGTGATCTTATTGTGTAGTACTTAATGCAACTTTGTGTTGGACAGGTCACCACACTCTTGCACCAGGAGTAATGAAATGTGACAAGATAGTCCAAGCACCCTCAAGTCCAAGAGAAGACTGTGTCCAAGTATGCTCAAGTCTGACATGAGACAAGACCTTAAAAAAACTGTCTTGAGACTGGTCTTTATAAGATTAGTCTCAAGTACTACCTACAATGAAGCAACTTACTTCCGGAAACAGGGAGATGTTCACTGTTGAGCTCCATAGATATACTGTATAAACAAATATCTGTGTTTGGGGATTGGTTTTAAATTCTTTTATTGTAAGAAAACTGGGCATAGCACCTTTAACAAAGCTTAAATATACGGTGAATATGTGGCAGTTTGGAAAGAAATGCTTTATTTTACTTTCTACCTGGACGACACAGACATATTGTATTGTTAATTAGAAATAGAACACTTGTAATTCAATCCAAATCACTTTCTGTGTTTGCTTTAGATGTTTCTCTAATTCCACCATTATCAGTTTCAAGCCCAAACATTCGCTCCACACGTGGTGCATGTGTTTGAGTGTCTTTGCCCAGGAGCTTGTGTCTTGGCAGAGGATTTGCAGTGGGAGTTTTGGATCCTGGACAAAAAGCGGATTATCAAATATACATTACAGCGCTTCACGTTCCCTTCTCGATGCTAATTGCCGGTCTCGCTGAGGTCTGTAATTTCATGCTTGATGTCAGCATTTGTCTTTCACGCTACGAGGAAAAGGGGATATTTTGTGTAGAGACGCACTCAAGCTGGTGTAGTGGTTCTCCAAAGGTCTTCAGGCATTTTTACTACAATCAAACTTGTTGTATTTTGTCTTTGGTGATTGGTTGCCTTCTTGTTAAAACATACAATTTGGTGACACAATATTGATAGTAGACTTTTGTTGCTTCAACCAATCGCTGCTTTTTGTCTCGTCTGAACATAGAAAGTAGCATAAACATGTCTGTCAGTGATTGTGACTGTTTCTGCGCCGTAATTGTACAAACAAAAAGGCACATTATCATATTCAAAGTTTATATTTTACTCAAGGTTGAAGGAGAAAAACATATTCTACGCACAGCTTCATCTCTATTCGCTGCATGGCCAGTTGTACTTCCTGGCTTTCGGGAACCGTCTGCAGTTCTGCGATATCTGATAGAGTTAAGCCGGCTGCACACAAGAGGAGTTTAAGATTTATCATGTGGCAGAAGAACAGAGACGACACAGACTTGTGGGACGCAGCAGTGAACGGAGAACGGTGTATGTCTCGTGATCAAGCGCAGTGTTTTCTTTCAGAATCCCGCACTTTGACTATGAGCACAAAGCGTTGCTTTATTTACAGATGATGAGGCAATTTGTATTCTTTATTTTACATCTCATCATGAAGCGCCCTGACAAATAGTCACAGTGATGCACAGACATAAGAGATAAATGACAAAAAAATCTGAAGAAAATTGTTGCTCTGGCCACCCCTACTCATAGAGGTGCACATGGGCTTAAAAACAGGCTAAAACTCTTGTAGTGTGCAGAAGGCTTTAAATTAAATTTTGCAGAGACACTAGGTTGCACTGGCCTGGCCAATTTTTGTCATTAGAGAAACAAATGCAAAAGCAATACACTTACGCCTCCCGTACACAGACTGCGATGCGAGTTCGGGTCGACTTTAGTACGTTTTTACTGCGACTGGTATCCCCCACTGACTGCGGTCTCCAGTGCTGCGGTGCTCCGACTGTGCTGCGGCCAAGAGGGAGAGAGCGTCTGTAGTTACGCTGGCGATACTTCAAAAACTCGGGGATTCACGGGAGTTCTCACGACTTTAGCATGCAAGCCCTTTGTGAGCGCTGATATTTGTCATAAGAACGAAGAAACTCTGCACCAAACTCCGTGAAAATGCGCTTACCTTTAGTTAGCATCATCATGACCCAGTGAGAAAAGTTGTGAAGTCTCTCGTGTCCTGTTGCTTTTGCTGGTTTTTAATCCAAAGCCTGGCGGAGGAGCATCACGGGTAAAACTCTGGTCTGCCTCATTATGTCAAAGATATAACAGCTCCCAGGACTTATTTTTGCCGCTACAGCATTAGTACCTCAGCGCTTGATCCACTCTTCACCGCGACATGTAAACAAACGGCGCTAGAGGATGACGTCATCGGCCTATGGCACAGATCGTTTATGCGCCATGACGTCCGTGAGCGCTGCGAGCTGCGACAAAAATAGACCCTATACGGATTCTTTCCGCACACTCGCGCGACTGTCGGACGTGACTCGCACTGCACCGAGGTCTGTGTACGAGGGCACATTGGTTTTAAGCACTTTCTAAGTCGTGCGTGAGTCGTGCGAGTCACGCCTCGCATCAAACTCGCAGTCAGTGTACGGTAGGGGTTATGCACTCAACAGGGCTTTTCCTAACCTGGCTCGTGCTGGATAGATCTGTGTTGAACTCCGATTTGAGTTCTTCCACAGTGTCCGTCGGGAACTTTACTCGTGGAAAGCGTTTGGGAAAAGGTGGCTCCTTCAATGAAATGCATCCACTGATTGTGTGTTCAGCCGACCTTAGTTATGCTTAACCAATCACAGCAACGGATCATAATGACGTATCCAATGTCTGCCTGGTATAGAGCAAGTGTCACAAAAACCTCTCTGTTCTTTTTAAAAAAAAACAATACTTCTATATATTTCTGATAAAACAGAATCAAACGTTGCAAAAATGTGTACACCCACAGGAGCCGGCATCTTTGTTTTGTTTGAATCAAGTGGTACTTCCTGTCGTCGTTGCAACCAACCACCCTGCTGCGATGTGATTGGGCTGGTGACCGCTGTGTCAGACTCCAAACTAATCGGGCTGCTCAAAGGCCGATTAGTTTGGAGTCTGATTAATCGGGCTGCTCAAAGGCCAGATGGATTATTTTGAGATAATCCATCTGGTTGGCCAGGTTAGGCTTCTCCAGTAATTTCTATTGGAACCTGCGCGACACTATGAATATTACCTCTCCCTCTCGACTAGGCATCACGCAAAAATATTGTCGAACACACAGACCGTAAAGTTTTAAAATGTTGGCTATTGCCTGTAGGGCTGTACTCGATATCGCAATATATCATGACAAAATGATTGGCAATATCGAGAATGTATACTTAAAAACTATGGAACAAACGGCTTACAAAGTCCAAAAAGCAGTTCTCTTAAAGCTGTTGGCTCACATTTATTTAGAATATAAGATCTCAAAACATGTGGTCATTACATTTTAATTCACTATCATAAGTTTATGTACCTCAAATGAAAGTGCAAGGCTGTAATCTGCTCCCCTGTTAACCTGGGTTTGCATGCAGCACATAATGTTTTGAAGAAAAGTCTGTATTTGTTGTAAATAACATTATATTCTGCCACACGTGAATGACAAAAGCCCTTCACTCTCCAGGATGCTTAGATTGGCTGTATTTAACACACAAACATTACAATCTAAATGCCCCTTTGCTCTCTACAAGTGGCGCCTTGACTGCTCCATTCACTGTAAAACACATTTAATTTCACCATTGTACCTTTGTCAGATTGTTATGTTTTACTGTAAAAAATGCGTCTTTAGAAGAATAGGCTCTGATTTGAAAATGCTCAGGATAATCACCTTGTTTACAGCGAGACTCATTCAGGTTCAAATTACTGCTTTTGTGTTGAAGTCCACCATTAGGTCAGACGCTTGTGTGAAGCCGTTTTCAGTCACGTGCAAATGTTTTCTATGACTTAGAAACACATTCAAGACATCTTTTTTACTGTATTTGGGCTTGTCTCTTATATACAGTTGATTCGCATGATGATGAGTTGTTATAAAAGGTATTTTGTTGTTGTTTCTAGATGTTTTATCATTTTATGCAAGATGGATTTTTGCCAGGAATCAAAACAGCTCCATAGCATCTGGCTACTGACATATTTCTCTTTGACTTGGGACTCCGAGTCAAGTCCCAAGTCCAAGACAGAGAAGTCCAAGTCCAATGGAGACAAGTCCAAGTCAAGTCCCAGGTCAAAGACAGACAAATCCGAGTCAAGTCCTAAATCAAAGAGAAACAAATGAAAGCGTTTTCTTCTATATCAGACAAGTATTGGTAAGAGATGGTTTATTACCTGACTAGTTTCGACGGTCACTTCCTAGGTGACGTGTCTTATCAGCTGCTGTTCCCAGGCGTGGCCAGCCAGCGGACTCGTAAGGTCTACCAGGCTGACCACGCCCCCACCGCTCGGTGGTCTCTGGAGAAGACTGCTCCACGTACAGGAGAGTTGGAAAGCTCCCTCATCTCGATTCAAAGTGCGTGGGCCTCGCTTTCTGATTTCTATTGCTTCTTTGATCGATCGTTTGTATTTGTTGGTTTCTTGATTAATATGTCTAAGGTTCCTGAAAGGTTTTACGCTTGTGCAATGTTGTGTATTTTCATTGCCCTTTGGATTTGTTCTGATGAAGACGGAAGTGACCGTCGAAACTAGTCAGGCAATAAACCATCTCTTACCGATACCTGCTGAGATAGAGGAAAACGTCAAGTCAAAGAGAGACAAGTTTAAGTCAAGTCTCAAGTCCAAGAGAGACAAGTCTAAGTCAAGTCCCAAGTTCAAGAGAACAAGTCCAAGTCAAGTCCCAAGTCAAAGAGAACAAGTCCAAGTCAAGTCCCAAGTCAAAGAGAGACAAGTCCAAGTCAAGTCCCAAGTCAAAGAGAGACAAGTCCAAGTCAAGTCCCAAGTCAAAGAGAGACAAGTCCAAGTCAAGTCCCAAGTCCAAGAGAGACAAGTCTAAGTCAAGTCCAAGTCCAAGAGAGACAAATCTAAGTCAAGTCCCAAGTCAAAAAGAGACAAGTCTAAGTCAAGTCCCAAGTTTAAGAGAATCAAGTCCAGTCAAGTTCAAAGTCTAAGAGAAACAAGTCCCGAGTCAAAGAAAGACAAATCATCCTCTTTTTCTCCAATTACAAAATACTGTTTAATTTTCTATGATTTAATATAATTTATCTGTTTAAGTCAAAGTCGTGGTCACAAATGCAGAAGTGAGGAGATACATGTTCATGTAAAATTGCAGTATTCTTCAGGTTTGGAGCTTTAAGCATAAGTCAAGTCCCCAGTCTTTGTCAATTTTATCAAGTCAAGTTTCAAGTCATCAAAATAGTGACTCAAGTCCAACATCTGCAACGAGACTGGTCGAAAACAGGACCATGAGTAAATCTGAATATATTAACATACTGAAATGGAATAATAATGTCATTTACCCTGCTGTGTACATGTAGTTCTGGTCATGTATTGTAGTAAACACTGGCTCTGTCTCTGGTGCACATGGGACCTGATCTCCGTCTGTATTAGCCTCATTCACAGCAGCAGCTCGCTCTTATCACCACATGTTTATGGACCTGTAATGCTGCTCCGCGTTTATGCACTTATTTGTTGGTGCTGGAGGCTCGACCCGCGGCTCACCCAAACTCTTCAAAACACACTCATTTCTCCTCCAGCGCAGAGCAGGACCACACACACTGACACACCGGGTGTAAGTCTAAAGGTGGAATATGCACAGAACAGTTTGTGGTCATTTTAGTCACAGTATTTGATGATAACTAGTAAATGAGCATCAAAGTGGCACATTTTCAAAGAAGTGTACTTTTTCTATCATCACTTTTAAACAAATGTGAATCAAAACATCACAGTCTCACAAAAAAATGTAGAGAGATTATTTGTTTATCAGTATGGAGGATGTGCACGCAACAGTTAGCAAGAGCAGCGGCTGATTGACACAAACTGTAGCAGAAACACTAGCCAGCAATGTTGTCCGCTAACTACAAGAGTTTATCCCAGTGCGAAGACTAAAGTTATGCAGCTAAATCAAGTGAATTGTGTATGAATTTAACCCTACTACTCATGCACGTTACATTCAGGTGAGTGAAAAAACACAGAGAAAAACACTGTCTCAAGTTTCAGTAGCCAGATGTCGTCAACCGTCAGACCTGATCCAAACAGCTAGCTGTAGTCCCTTTTTGTTGTTTTTATCAAATAAGTTTTCCCAACCAACTAGACGGACAGCGCATCTTTCCGCAGATGACATGCGCAGTGGATGTCGACCGATAATCTGTCTAAACTACAACATGTTAATTGCGTATCTGAGCAGTTTACCCGTTTTGTGTGTTTATAGCGTCAAATAGAGACAACATTTTCTTAGCATGTTATGTTTGGGGACAATTTCTTTGCGTTTAACGCTAAGTTATGGTTTGAAGTTACAAAGGTCTGAAACCTGGAGTAGGTTAAGATTAGGATTTTGTTAATATTCATAAATAATAACACCTAACCACTGAAATAAACTGGGGATGCAAACCTATCATACACATGCAAAAAAGGAGATATGCCTGGTATACATATGCATTTCTTTGAGAATGGGCTTGATAAAACTGGCACTATACAAAAGATCCATGTTTATTTTCTTATGCTTTACCCGTAATGAAAGTGCAAGTGCAGCAGTCTCCTCTTGAAAATATTCATGAAATATGAACATCTCACCAGAGAGGTTTGGCCAGGCCAGGAGTCACTGCTCCAGCTAGTTGAGGAGCAGCGGCTCTACTCCAAGCTGGGCCTAGATACCGTTTGTATCTGTGTTGTTGTATTTTTGATGATATCTCAAGACTATTTGTCCAGGATCATGGCCCTGATTACCTTATTCAGTTGTCAATCAGTGAATCTTTGAAGATGAGCATGGTGATGTGGAAACATATCAAGTAGATTTTAGTAGCTCATGACCACGCCGCTGTCAGAAATGTAAAAACCTTTAATGGGCGGGATTAGGGCTAGGCAATGTTGTGATAAATTTTTTTTTCTTCTCCTAATAATTGTTTTTTTTTTTTTTTTCCTCCTACTTCTTCTATTGGTCAACCTTTCTGTGAGTGCTGCTGGAATTTATACCGTAAGAAAGTAGGAATTTTCAAAATGTAAATCTGAACCAGTCCCTGGAAAAGAAAATTGTGACTCTGCCGGTCTTTACAAGAAAAAATGTCTTGAAGCGCTGATGTAGATGATTTTTTCACCCCAAAGACAATGAGAAAACAGACAGTCAGCAAGAATTGTGATAAATTGTGATCTGGCTCCAAGAAAATCTGGATTTTTTTTCACACAAGGTTTAAAAAGTTCAGACCCTCTCCTCATCCTCTCATTAGTAACATAATGACAATAAGTTTGTTGTTTGAGAGATGACAGATCAACTCTCTGCTAACTGCACGAAAATGACAAAAAGTGAACTATAGAAGAAAGTTGAATTGAAACACACCATCAAAAGATTCCATATTATTTTATACTGTCACATACCTAGATTTAAATAATCATGATTACTATTTTCATTATATTACAGCATCAGTAAACCAGACTCCACCATGTTCCACGACTCCAGTTTACAAACTCTGCGTCTCTCTCTTTTCAACAATCCCTCTCTTGTCTCCAAACTTTCTTTCTTGATCAGCTGGTCTCCCGGGGCCGGCGCTGTCCAGGTGTGCGTGTTGTTTACAGTATGAAGCCTTATTAGCGCCATCGCTTGGTCTGGTGCTCTCGGTGCGGCGAGCGCTGAGCAGAACTGACAGAACAGACACCGTTCTTAATTACACCGGCTCCCTCTGCACACAACAGCAGCTAATCATCAATAAAAGAGAGAGAGAAGGAGGGAAGGAAGGGGGGAGAGAGGGAGGTGTGAGAGGGGAGGTGAGAGAGAGAAGGAATGAGGGTGAAGAAAGAGAGAGAGGAGGGAAGGTGAGAGAAGAGGAGAGAAAGAAGAGAGAGAGAGGAAATGTGAGAGAATGGGAGAGAGGGAGAGAGAAAAAAGAGAGAGAGGGCAGGTGCGAGAAAGGGAGAGAGAAGGAAGAGGGGGTGAGAGAAAGGGGAGAGAAAAAAGAGAGGCAGGTGAGAGAAAGGGAAAGAGAGAAAGAGAGGGGTGAGAGAAGGTGAGAGAGGATGAAGAGGGGGTGAGGGAGAGAATGAATGAGAGTGGAGAAAGAGAGAGAGGAGGGAGGGATGGTAAGGGGAGCAGGGCAAAGAGAGAGAAGGGGAGGTAAGAAGGGGGGAGAAGAGAGAGGGGTGACTGAGAGAGGGAGAAGAGAAGGAAACTGGTTGAGGGAGAGAGGGAATGAGGATGGAGAAAGAGAGAGAGAACGGAGAGGTAGGTTGATGGAGGAAGAGGGGGGAGAGGAGAGAAAGGTGCAGTGTGAGAGGGAGGGGGAGTCAGGGCAAAAAGAGAGAGATGTGAAAAGCAGGAAAGCATAGACACGGGCGGTAGCAAGTGTGCAGATTCCCGGGACGAGGAGAAGAGGGCATACACAGGAGAGAGAGAACCTCTCTACTAATTGATTGCCCTGAGACGTCCCGCCCTGCAGTCACATCTCACACTGCACCTTTCTCACAGTCACCCATGACTGCTGTGAGCAGCGAAGGGAAAGATCCATCAAGACTAGAGAAAACACAAGCAAACCTCTCCGTTAGCTCTCTGCTCTTTCACCATCCCTTTCGGATTCCCTCTCTCCCTTCCAAACCGAGTTTCGCTTCTCTTCTTCCCTCCTCTAAAGTCGATCCCCTCTCTCTCTATCGAGACCCACCCTTTCGTACCTCCCCTTGCGTCACTCTTTGCGCCGCTCAGCGAGACTTACCACTTCACCCTCCCTTCGCTCCTCTCGTACTTTCTCCAACTCTCATGTGCATTTCTCTGACGCGCTCAACCACCACTGCTTCAAATCACATGACGTCTCAAGCTGTACTGCTCGATCGCCCTCTCTTCGCATTCTACTTTTTTACCGGCATCACGCCCCGTAAATCTTCCTCATCTCTCTCCCTTTCTTCGCATTCTGGCCCTCATAGGCTACTCATAGTTTTCTCGTCATCTCCTCTCTCCCCCTTCTCGTTCAGACGAAGTTCCATGCGTCTCTCTCTTCTTTCTCTCCTTTAAACAACTAATGCAACGGGTGGCTTCCACGTGCACTCTCTCTCGTTTGGCAGATCAAGCCTCTCGATTGTGCGCCTTCTACTGTACCAGCGTACAGGCCGTCAGCCCTTCACAGCACTGACGCTAATACTCAACCGAGTGCTTGAGAGAATGGTACGGCATCCACACATAGCACGCGTAGCGTGCATGTCTCTGCTTTGATTTTGGAAATGATAGACTGGGCTGGTGGTAGTTTAGAAATAAGGGTTTCCAGGAGAAAAGAAGATGGATGGAAGATGTAAAGAGGAGAGATTGAAAGAAAAAATTAAGGAGCGAGGGGTGTCTGTTCTGGATGCACCTGAAGTGTACTGAAGACGGCAAAGAGCACAGAGCTCTTCTCGAAAAAATACCGGAGCAACCGAGACGGGCAAGATCGCTGAGAAGCATGCGCGTCATAAAATACGGAGAGGACCGTATTACAATAAACGTGTAAAACAGAACGAGAGGACACACAGCCAAAAACAAGCGGTGAGAAGCTAGCGGGAGGCCAAGAAGAATCTGGGGAAGAAGGTAGACGGCATGCGATGACTGCAAAGGAAAAAGTTGAGAGGAACAGGAACGAAGAGAATATTGTGTTAGATAAGAAGAGATTAAGAAATATGGAGCAGCAGTAAGTATGATCAACAAAAACTGGAGAAGTAGCAGGAATTGAATAGAGGACAAAACAATGAGTGGGAAGCGAGTTAGTACTAAGAGAGAGAAATGTTTACTATGAGTATGGACTGGAAAGCTAATGATACATGAAGAGGAAAAAATCAGTGGAGATCAATGTAAGGTCTAATTGTGGAAAATATAAAGCGTACTGTGACAAGTATAAAATAATATAGGAATTCTTGTTGGGGATGGTAAAAAGGAGTTTTACACAACCTACATACCATATGCATTCCTATAAGTATACAAGCTGTGTTTGTCTATCATGTCAAGATAATTTCTGCACCAGTTTAAGACCGAGAAAGATGTTTATAGATTCAAGAAATATCATAGTCCTCTGCAATTCACTGGCGATCATAACAGGACAAACTAAAACATCATGAAACAAGCTAGTGATTTGTACTAGAATGAGGAGATGAGGAGAAGGTGTCACTTAACTTTTTAAACCTTGTGTGCAAAAAAAAAAACTCCAGATTTTCTTGAGCCAGATCACAATTTAAAACTCACAAATCTCTACGTGGATATACTGAAAACACTATTATTCTGTATTCGCCTTGATTTTACACACTAGAAGTTATTGCTCTCCACAGCTCGTTATATCTATTGTCTCTGTTCTTTCCTGCGTTCTTTTGAGTTTGAGCACAATATTCATTATATCATCTATTACTTAATAACTATGTCCTAGTTCCATAATGATTCATTATTTCTTGTACTGTTTTGTTATAAGACCGCTCGTCTAAAAGCCAAGTTAAGTCAATCAATATTCCATTCTATTCCAGCGAATGACGCGTAATTCTTGTGCATCTCTTCGTTATCTACAACAACTCTACGTATTAGAACTTAAAGAGTGTGACTTGCCTATCACTATGTAGAGATTCTAGCAATATGTATAGAGTGACGGAGAGAATAGATTGTGCAAAATCTACATATGACGTAGCGTATATCTGTTAGCGAACCTCAATAGTAGAGTATATTAGAGAAATTTAGCTCTTATGGCTATGCAACATTTGCCTAGCCCTAATCCCGTCCATTTAAAGGTTTTCAATCTGGTCAGCGGCAGTGGTCAATGATGCTACTGATGATCATATACTACATATAGACTATGTGCCTATAGTGCTTGCCGACCTCCTATCACGCTATGTTGCGATCCCGATCTTGGTTTCATAAATGTTCCTACTGTACTGACAAGAAAAACAGTTTGAGTGTGCTGCTCAGTCAAATGGTATTATCGATTCGCCCGATCTCATTCGAACACTTATCGAGTAGACGACCAACAGGAGTCTGAGAACCAGATCATCACACAGCAGCAACCAGCCGAAAGACGAGCAACGGCCACACCAAGAGGCTAACTCGAGTCCTATGGATAGTGCGCAACAAGTAAGAGAGCCTTGCACTACGCGAACACAACCGGTCACGTGCGAGCAACGACTGAGTGTATTTACCTGGCATAGGCTCAAATCTTAACATCTGTGAGGAATGGTTCATATTTCCGGCAATTAGAGAGTAGAAAACTGAAATAGACTACATTTTCGACGCGAGAGAAGAGAGCACTGCACTGAAACAAACACGACATTATATATACATCTACAGATAACACAGCGCCAAATACATAGAAAAGATATTGAAATCGACATTGTAGAGTAATGTCTTGGAGATATCGCACCATCTAATCCTAAAGTGCCAGTTTTATTCAAACCTCACTCTCTAATATAAAATAGCCAGAGTTCATTGTAGCATGTGAAGAATGTTCAAAATAATGTCATGCGAGTCGAGAAACAATATCTGCGTATTTGCATGTGTTATGATAGGATTGCATCCCCAGTTATTGCAGTGGTTTGGCTCTATACGCGTAGTCTTCACTACGCAGAGTAAAACTGAATTAGGTCTACACATATCTTGGAATGACGGCGGGTTAACTGGTGGGGGGAATAATTAATGTAAAATTAAAAAGAATCTAACATATAGGCTTCAAACGGCTCCAGTTTGGTTTCTTTGACCTTTGTATTACTTCAAACAAAAATTAGCCGTTTAAACGCAAATGAAATTGTCCCCAGAACATAATGCTACTGAGTGTGAAAAAATAGATAAAAATCACCCTCATTGTACAGCGGGGGCGTGAAATAAAGGCATCAACGAACCACCGGGATAGTAAAGGCTGCTCATGGAGGATACAGACAAAAAAAAAATATTATATCATGTTCGTAGTTTAGAACACTTTTGTCAAATACATTATCGGCGGGTCTATCAAAAGAATGTCAAATCACTTATTTGAGAGAGCATTCTTATCTCGCGTTCACGTACAAATAACTGTGCTATCGCTACATAAGAAGTTATGCACGCGTCAATACTGTAGTCAGTGTCTAGTTCTAGTTTCTGCTTTGGAAATATAGACTAGAGAGTGGACATCCAAACGTCATTGCTTATCTGCATATGTGTATGAGCACAGACAGAGGACCATAAAAGGTAGACTACAGTCCCGACCCAGCTTATTGCGACATTCAGGATATCTTGATCGCTTATCTGTCGATTGGCTGGCTACTCTCAGCCAATATCTGTGTCCAAGTGAGCAATAGAATGATTTCCTGTGTTTTATTTTCATCTCTACTAGACATAAGGAATGTTAACGTGACGGGCAACTCTGGATTAGCAAAAAGAGCCGTGGGCTATGAATTTTAGACGACAAATCAGTAGGTTAAATTTCATCACAAATGTCATACTGTGATATGAGCAAGCTGCCGACACAGATACACAACGCATGTGGCGTTTCTGCTCAAGCTCTAACTGCATAAAAAATACTTTTATCTGGTTTGCGTGTATAAGAGCAATTAAGGTCGGACCATCTAATCGGCACATCTAAGCATTCTACATGTTTGTTACATCTAGACAAAGGAGTTGTCTTTAATTGAGTCACTTCAAGACCAGCGCTGTTATCATTGAGCGTCATAGGACTAAAACAATCGAGCTATGCTAAAAGCACTTGCTATCCCCATCAGATCACCTATGCAGTAAACACAATAGATCTTCAGACTCTAACAGGCTTTATCTGACGCAGTGACATGTCCGAATGACTATTCTTAGAGTTCGACATCATTTGCGTGTTAAAAGCTGTATAATATGGGTATGTATTAATACGTAACAACAGCTACATGTGAAAATTTACCCTAGTTGGCCTCATATCTCCTTGAGTGATGCATCACACTTAGCTAGTGTCTCATCATTCTAATAACAGGTGGTTGAACCTAAAAATGACGCCTTACAAAGAACATGTATGTCGTGTGCAAAATAATCGTACCCCTAATAGACTATTCTACCACCTCACTTTAGCGGAGGAATGGTTGTCCCTCCAGAGGAAGTTCTCTGAGATTTTGTTGAGTATATGCTTCGTATGGTCTACTGACCCACATGCGGTGGAGGAAAGAAAGTGAGTGTGTCAGTTATTGTTATATCGATGATTATGAGCGATGGTAGTGATCAGTCCACAGCGAGCATGCGAAGGTCCCTCCAGAGCTTGAGCCATCCAAAACAAAATAATTGCTGCACTAAAAGCGGCGTGGTAAATGAATAAAGTCAAGAATTACAAGAACTCTCACTAAATATCACTGTGTACGATGTGGGATATATCAACACATGAGAGCTTTGCTCTGTGCATGTAGAAGTACGAGGCTTTAATACAGCCGAGTAGATCTCAAAAAGATGTGTAACTTGCTGGCAGTGAAAAGTAAATTACACACATCAATAGATATAAAGTAAAGCACATTCTGGAACAGTTATGCACAGTTTTCAGGTATCCTGGTGGTCATTTACATCAAAATTATAAAAGTGAAAATGTGACTTGTGATTTCTTTGTAATAAACACAGGAGTTGTTTGCTCCGGCTCAAAGGGAATAAATAATTTGGCTAAAGCAGAACTCCATCAGTGCTGCGTTTAATGGGGCTGATTGCTCTGTCAGACTCTTAATTAATTATTTGAAAATGGTTGATTTGATTTGTACGGGTGTCAGCTCGTGTCACAATCATTCACAGCCGTTTTAGAAAAGACGACTGCAGGGAAGTTCAGTAATGAGAGACTGAGTGCAGAGGTCTGCTAAGGCAAAGTGTGAGACTTAGTTTTAAAAAAGATTTATTGCAAAATCTCAAAATGTCACAACTATGGACCAAACATGTAATTTTATATAAACATATATACAATACAGACCAAAAGTTTGGACTCACTTTCTCATTCAAAGAGTCTTCTTTATTTTCATGATTATGAACATTGTAGATTCACACTGAAGATATAAACACCATGAATGACCAGGAAGGAGAGTGATGGTGCTGCGCAGATGAGCTGGCCTCCACAGTCACCAGACCTGAACCCAATCCAGATGGTTTTGGACTGAACTGGACCGTAGAGTGAAGGAGTTCCCAGAGATGTTTGAAGGAGCATCTGTGGGAACTCCTTCAAGACTGTTGGAAGAGCATTTCAGTAGACCAACTCCTGAAGCTTATCAAGAGAATGCCAAGAGTGTGCAAAACAGTAATCAAAGCAAAAGGTGGCTTCTTGAAGAACCTAGAATATGACATATTTTCAGTTGTTTCACACCTTTTGGATACGTACCATACTTCCACATGTGTTCATTCATAGTTTGGATTAACCTGGCCAGCCAGATGATTTATCTCGTGGTATTTGTGAATTCACAAAACGAAAGAAACATCTGGCCCTCGCCGGCTCGATTGGTTGAGAGTCCGAAACGGCGTGGTCGGCCCTCACATCACAGCACGTGGTTTGAGGCCATCCATGTAGCAGGGCGGGCTAACCGGCCGTTGTCCCGGTGCCGCAGCGAATCTGATTCAAGCTAAACAAAGACGGTGGCTTCAGTGGATGTACGTGTTTCTGCTGCTTTTGATGCGGTTTCAGCAGAAATACAGAGTAATTTCTTTTTGAAAGAAGAGCCGTATGTGTGACACGTACTTGTTCTATCCCAAGCGGACATTGGATACACCATTACGAGTTGTTGCTGTGATTGGCTAAGCTCAAATAGGCCGCTCACCCAATCAGCTAGAAGTATTACACTAAATGCCCCACCTTTTCTCGAATGCTTTCAGCGAGTCAAGTCCCAGATGGATATGTGAGAACTCAGGGAGTTCAACACATATCCATCTGGCGTGAGCCAGGTTAAAAAAAAAAGTCTTTGAATGAGAAGGTGTGTCCAAACTTTTGGTCTGTACTGTATACACAGTATATCCAAATTACTGTATATCCAACAATGCTAACAACTGCTGTGAGCTAAACGTTAACGCAATGCTAACACGACTTTCCATATTTTCATATCTGTTTACTTTTCTGTGATAACACCACATCAACAACGTCCATGAACACGTTGTGAGTTAACTTGAATTAGTTGTGCTTAAAATACTCTTAATTCACGAGGAAATGTCTGTCT
Source organism: Mugilogobius chulae (assembly GCA_038363315.1). NCBI lineage: Eukaryota > Metazoa > Chordata > Actinopteri > Gobiiformes > Gobiidae > Mugilogobius > Mugilogobius chulae. The sequence continues at coordinate 8,648,966 of CM076416.1, forward strand.
CACACCTTGGAACTACGGATGGAAACTAGCCTTTAGTGTGTTCACATGTTTTATCAAGTCTATTAACTTTTCTCTGCCAATGACGTCTTATCCATCCGACCTTTTATTCAATGTGGCGATGTGCTGACTTTGTGTACAGTCAACTACATGATGCAGTTTTATAGATTTACCAGCAGAGGGGGGAATAGTGTGAGCACAAGGACCCAGAGGAGGTCACATGAATACACAAGCTCCTTATATACTTTTACCCAGAGCATGGGCTGTGTTTATGTGATCAGCTGTTCTGGAGGTAGATTTTCAAACGATTACAGGCAAAATATCTTGGACTAAAAACATTGTTGAGTAAGTTTAGAGCAGGTATTTGATCTTTAAAATGACGAAAAGACAATCCTATGGACTAGGACTCTGAGGAGAATGGCACATGCAGCGAGTCTAGAAACTTCTCTTTCATGGGCATCCAAAAGTGTCAGAGTATGTAAAACTACTGTATTTCTTTATGTTTGGAGCGTTAAATATAATCTAAGCTTCATGAAAGAGGCTGAATCTATAGAATCTGCATCAGAAAGTAAAAAACAGCTGTGCTGTCTTATCTGTAACACAGCTTTTGTTGGTTTCATCTTTAATCATGTAAACATCATATTTTTATCCTAAAGACATTATTTCATTGTTGTAGCTGATATTCTTAAAAAGTTTCCTAAATATGTCCCATTTGTCCTCAACTTAAAGAAACAGATTACAATGCTGATTCAACAAACAACCTCACATTTTCCAAGGATCTGTTTGTGAGTTTAAACACTCCTGGTCGTCCTGGTTGTGAGAGAATCAGAATGAGACTTGTTCATTATATTTTATTGTTTTGAATGCACAAATCGCCTGGAGACATTTCCCCCTCGTGCGTTTTGTTCAGCTTTGATAAATGTGAACGTAACACAATAATGATTCAGTAATGGGAGGATTGTCTGGTCGAAGTAGTAAAAAAGTGACTGCACATATAAAGGAAGATTTCTGAATTATATGCAAGGCAGTTGTCAAAGACGGCGCACAAACAGAATGAGATGAATAAGAGTCCCTATAGTTCATTAAAACATGTTCATCTACAAACTGAATCATATAAATCTGTGTAAAAAGAGAAAAGCTTTAAGACTTAACAGCACTCAACAGTTCTGAAGGTGTTGTGTAATGTGTGTTATGCAAGTAGACCAGGTACTATTATTATAGAGTTGAAAAGTGTGAAAGTGGTTATTATCTCTTCCGGATAAGATGTGAAAGAACTAAGAAATATGCTGTGTGCACAATGGCTCACCAGATTATGTCTCAAAGCTAATGTTAACTTTTATTTGTGTAAAGTTCTACATTATTTTTTTTTTTTTTTTTTTTTTTTTTTTTTTTTTTTTTTTTTTTTTTTTTTTTTTTTTTTTTTTTTTTTTTTTTTTTTTTTTTTTTTTTTTTTTTTTTTTTTTTTTTTTTTTTTTTTTTTTTTTTTTTTTTTTTTTTTTTTTTTTTTTTTTTTTTTTTTTTTTTTTTTTTTTTTTTTTTTTTTTTTTTTTTTTTTTTTTTTTTTTTTTTTTTTTTTTTTTTTTTTTTTTTTTTTTTTTTTTTTTTTTTTTTTTTTAAAGAACACTTGAGCAAATATCGCTTTGAAGGTAAACCTCATGGCAGACATTTTGCTTTGTAAACCTAGGCAGCTTTTGCTTAATTGTTTTTCACAGCAACCACCTATTCAATGTGGCCAAATCAAGTTATTTTGGAACACAAATAATTCATTTTACAAAGAACATCTTAAATTATTCTTAAATGAATAATTGGTGACTGGTTTGATTTCTTTTTGCTATAAAGTATTTTCAAACAATCTCAATTTGTAAATTTTTAATTCTGATTAAGCTTATTTAAAGATAAAAATTAACACATTTTCAAGGCACACCTGGCAGCACTGAGGCACCCTAGTCTTCCCCGGCACACTGGTTGAAAAACACAGAGCTAGTACAGTGGATAAAAAGTGTAACTTGATCTTTTTACATAGTTTATGGTAAATTAATGCAAAAAGTGAGGGGCCTGAGGATGCAGGTCATCTGATGAAGGTCTCTGCATGCAGACATCCAGAAGGCTTGGTCTGTCATATCCAACTCACTGTTCACTGCTTTATCTTGGATAGAGATACAATTAGACAGGAAGTACAGACACTAACACTGATCTAGCAAGTGGCTAATTAACCACAAAAAGCAGACCTTATCATTTCTGCTGTGGGCCATAAAATCCTTTGAAACTCAATATTAGTAAATTAACAACAATCGTCATCAACTGAGAAACCACTGGCAGTTTTGTTGATGATTCTTTAACTAATATTCTGTTGTAATTTCAGGCACCAGCAGCGCTGAGGTGAAAGAAAACCGCAACATCGACAACCTGGAGGACCACTCTCTGGGCTCCACGGACTCACTCTTCTGCTCCGAGTCGTCCAGAAGCAGCTCCACGTCGGGTCTGAAACGCAAGCGGCCCCTGGAGGAGGACAACAACGGCCGCATGTGCCAGCTCCGACTCATCTACAAGAAACTGTCCTGGTCCGACGCGCCTAAGAACGCTTTGGTCCAGCTAAACGAACTGAAACCTGGCTTACAGTATCGAATGGTGTCTCAGAGCGGTCCTGTGCATGCGCCGGTTTTCTCCATCGCGGTTGAAGTAAACGGTTTGACTTTCGAAGGAACCGGCCCGACAAAGAAAAAAGCAAAAATGCGCGCGGCGGAGCTAGCTTTGAAATCTTTCGTCCAGTTTCCGAACGCACCACAAGCTCACTTAGCCATGGGAAACATCACAAACCCTTCTGCGGACTTCACATCGGACCAAGCGGACTTCCCGGACACGCTTTTTAAAGAGTTTGAAACCAACGCAAGCACAGATCTCCTCTCGAATGAACTGTTGAGACATGAAAGCTTGCTAAGACACACGTTAGACTTAATGGTGCAAGCTCAGCAAAGACTCGGAGGTATTGTCCGCAAACGGACGCCCCAAAAAGCCCCGTAGCAATCCTCAACGACTTAAGACCCGGGTTACGCTATGCATGCTTGTCGGAGAGAGCAGAAGGGAGAAGACTGCGTAGTTTCGTCATGGCTGTGAGAGTGGACGGACGGATTTTCGAGGGTTGCGGTCGGAGTAAGAAGTTGGCGAAGATCCAAGCGGCACAGTGCGCACTTCAGACCCTCTTCGACATCAGAGCGCCCCCCGACGGCAGGACGGGACTCAAAGCCAGCAGGAAGACTTGTCCCCATTTACCGCAGGTACACACACACTCATACACGGGTCTTATAAGCCGCTTTGGCAGGATGGCTGCGTCCTACAGGGGCCCGTAATGACCAAAACAGCGGGAGGTGACAAACATGCTCCGGCAGGTAATTAAGAATATGAGAGAATGAAAAGGATGAGTACAAATGTCAGTGTGAGCCAAAAGATGACCTGTTTTTGTAAAGAGGGCCGTTGGATTCTGTGGATTTAATCGTAATCTTGTTCAGTTTTAGAAAGGGAAAGATAATTTGTAATAGCAAAATGGATTAACCGGAATCTGCTTACGGAAAAGTAATGAATCCAGGCAATTGCTCTGTGTCATTTTTCCTGAAGCCTGATTTGTTTTTGCTGCACATGGCCCATTCTAAAAACTATATTTGAAGCTCACATTATGAAATTGTGTAATCACAAATAGAATTTACAGTGAGCCTAATGTTAAGGCATTGGTCATTTAAAGATGCTAAATAGAAAACTCAGCGTTCATTCATAAATGTTCTGACCCCCCTACTTTTTAACATTGTCAAATCTGGATAAAGAAATCCAGCTTTGCTAGTTCTAACTAACACTTCCTGTGACTCCTACACAATAAAATGCCTCATAATCTCCAGCTGGATAAAACTCTTTATTGTGAAAGAGCAGTGTAATAAATGTGTATAATGAGTGAGACATTCATGTGATGCTATGTTTTGGGAAAGCCTACAAAACACTATTTTACACTTCAAGAGTAATATATTGTACAATTAAAAACATTATAAGCATGAATGAAAGATAAATATGTTATTGGAATGCTAAATACAGTATATACAAAAATATATAAAATTAAACATTTTATTTAATGTGATTAATTGCGAGTTAACTTGCATGCAATTAGCCCTAATTACAATAAATTACATAGTTGCGACAAAAATAAGCCAAGAACCAATACTATCAAACAGGTACAAGCTTGGTTGCAAAAAAAGGAGTAATAAAGTTGTTAAGTTGCTGATGAAGAGTGCTGATTAGTTCAGATGTGACAGGTTTGAGCTGGAGGTGAGGAAGCACTTTATCTCCAGAGTTGTTAGGAGCCTTCCTTCTTGTAATTTGTGACATTGTTTGATCTTAATCCCTTCAATGGGCCATCCAGTAACTTTTTAATAAAACAACAACAAAAAAGCAGCTTATATTTGCAGTAAATATTTTGTTGCTATAATATAGTACTGTAACCTGTGTGATTGTTTGGAATTAAATTTGACTTGGTGGAGTCGTCTTGGATCCAGGCCCACGCTTCAGCCAACTATGAAGAGTACCATATTTTTCCATGTACTTTTGTGTTGTAAGCAAAAAAAAAAATGACATGTACTTATCCATATGGTTTTCATATGGGAGACGATGCTTGTCCCTGATTGGATAATTAACTTGACAATCACATTCATTCAAATTCGAAAAAGGGACACAGTAACTAGACAGTATTTTTATATATTGTATGACTTTTCCAGGGATGCGGAGGACTGTTTGTATTGTTGTTTTTTGTATGGTTTTGTTTCTATTTTTGGTCCATTTTCTGTTACTTCCAGAAATAACTCTGTCATTTATATCTTTTATTCACTTTCATGATATAGATATGAGCTAGGATATTCTCTGATTTTTTTTTATGATACCAGAATTTAATATCAACTTAGACCATTTTTGGCATGATCAACCTTTGAACATTGATAAGATTGTCGTCCTATCAAGACATATACGTATATTCAGCGTGCTATTATGTACAATTAATGTTTTTGCATGGTCGAGATAAAACAAAAAAGAAGAAATAAAATGTCATCACACCATAATATTTTGGCTCACATTTAGTCCAATTTAATACTAAACAAATACTTAGAGGACAGACTGAAGAAAGTATTCAATCTTAAGGTTCATATTTCTACTTGTGTCTCATTTTCAGTGCAATGTGACACCTCCGTCTTAAACTGCGCCGCGTGGAAAACTCGTAGAAAACATAATTGTGTTGTTGTGCTTTCGCGAAAACGCTGCAAATTAAGCTAATTATCATCCCACAACAAAAATGTGCGTCCTCACCCTTAACGACTTTTTAGGGAGAATCGTCCATGTTTGCCAACTTGTAATTGGACCACGTTTTGTAATTTTGCAGGATATCTTGTTTGCTCATGTGTGGCATCCCAGTGTCTACAAACATTAATTTAATCTGTTGCCCAAAGGAGGGAAATGCAAGGAAGGAATCGACAAACAAATCACCCGGCTCAATCCAACGCTCATTTGCTCAAATATGTAAATAGCAATCAGAACCAGGAAACTAGTTTAGGAGCAGAAAAAAAAAACCCATGGAGGAATTGGAGAGCCTAAAGACACAAGCGCTGGATTAGCTGGAACTTGTTGACAGCCATTTTGAAACTTAATTTCTGCGGCAAAATTTTATGCAAAGTGAGAAGATGAAAACTACTGAATTGTCTGTTTGTAATGAAAAGAAAGTGCATTGTAGAGGACGGCAACAAAGTTATTTCGCTGCAGTAATAGACTGACCTCTGGTGGCTTGTACAACAGTTTTAAGATAATGACCTATTCAGATATTTTACAGGTTAATGGCACAGTGCTACAGCTTCCTCTGCTAGCTAAGCTAATCTAATAAGTACAAGCAGAGTTCAATTTGATGCTTTTGATCTCTTTCTATTACAGTGCTTAAGTTTGCAAATCAGCAAACTTACAGATTGGTAAACCTTTCCCCATGATGGTATTTCATCTTTCTGTGGCCATATACCTGCTTGTCAAAGCTGATTTCATCAGATCTCTGAAGTTAAGCAGGGTTGGTCTGGGTAGTACTTGGATGGGAGACTGCTGGAGCCACAGTTAGACATGTAGAATCTGTTGTTATGTCTTTAGGCAAAACCCCTGACCCACACTGCCTAGTGTGGATCGGGTGTGTGAATGTGAATGGTTGGTGGTGGTCGAGGGGCATAAAATGACAGCCTTGCTTCTGTGGTCTGCCTCAGGGCAGCTGTGGTTACAATAGTACCTTACCATTACCGAATTAATCTGGCCAGCCTGATGTATTATCTCGCTATATTTGTGAATTCACAAACTTGAGATAATCAATCTGGCCTTCCAGCAGCCCAATCGGTTTAGAGTCTGACACGGCGGGTTAACGGCCATCAGATCACAGCGGAGGGTTGAAGGGGGTTGGTAGCAATAACGACAGGAAATAGAAATCAAACAAAAGATGGCAGCTCCTGTGGATGCACTGTTTCTACTATTTTATTCTGTTTTAGCATTAGAGACTATTTTCATTTGAACGACAAAACGGGACATTGGACACACAACCATTGAGATTCATTGCTGTGATTGGCTGGGAACAATTAAGGCAGGCCACACAGTCAATCAGCTTGATGTATTTCATTAAACGTGTCACCTTTTCCAAACTCTTTCAGTGAGTAAAGTTCCAGATGAGGACACTGTGGAGGAACTCAAATCAGAGTTCAACACAGATCTATCCAGCACAAGCTAAGTTACTAGTGTGGGGTGAATGAATAATTCAACTAAGTGCAGCGTCTTTGGGTGCCATGAAAAGCCAATACTTACAGTGCATTATTATTTCTAACCTTAATCATAACTCTAACCCGAACTCCTACCCTGTCTCTGTAATCAGCATTTGTCAGAGGTTTGAAAGAACAAGCTGTTACTTCCACTCAGAATTGACTTTATAAATTAGACAAAGACCTGGGACTTGACTTGGACTTGAACATCATTGACTCAGGATACAACGAATCTGACTTGGAGTCTTGTAAATTATGATGTTAATTATAATTAAGGTAGATGACTTTAACCTGGGTCTTGAAGGTGACATGAAGCCAAAAACTTACTTCAGACTTGCAAAACAATGACTTGGTCCCCTTCACTAAAGAGCTGACTGTCTTTCCATGTTCCTCTGTGTAAACTTCTTGTATTCAAACCCTTAGACATAAAGTAACATAAACTTAGTTCCCTGTTGCTCGCCTCTCCGCAGACCCTCTCTCTCTCTCTCTCTCTCTCTCTGCCTGTCTGTGCCTCAGAGAAATCCTCTCTTTCCCTGTTTCCGCCGCTCCAAAAGGATTTTAACAGGATTTGTTGCAGTCGTTTAGCTACAGAAATCTCTCGCTGTGGATTTCCTCAAAGTCAACTGCTCCGTCTGACTCTGGAAGCATTTGTGTCTCATCCAAAAGTCAGAGAAGAAATTAGGAAATATGACGTGAGATAATAAGATTTGAAAAGTTGTCCAAACTTTTTTTGACAAACTATCAGTCAGGTAAAGTTAGGGGCATTTCTTCATTCAGTGTGCATTTACAAGCTATGATGATGCATTTTTTAAAAGGTTTACTGTGTACTTTAAACCCACCTAAAATAGTTTAGACCAGTCTTGTTGGGCTGAAAACATTATAAGGTTTGGGACTATTTGACCTGAAACTGTATACCACTAAAATATCCCAAATTAAAAATAAATGAATACATAAATCTATTCTGTTTGAGCTGGATTTGCCTGGCCACTGGGAGGAGTTTAGACCTGAACTACCTACTGTTCTTAAAAAGTTTGTTTTGGGGCTGTCAATTTTCTGTTTTTTATCGCGTTAACGCAAACTATTTTAACGCTGATAACTTTTTTCACACAAATTATTGGCATGCTATTTTTCACCACTGAAACGCTCCAATGGCTTCAGGTTCATAGAAGAACACAGAGCACAAGACAGAAAGAGTTCTAGATAAGGATCTGCTGGATTACTTTTGTAGACTTTTGTAGACTTTTCCACTCGGTCGTACGACTGTCTGAGCGGGATTGTGTTGTTTACCTCGACTTCGTCTGTATCAGCTGAGGAGGAAGAGGCTGTTCCTTAGAGACTCGGTACGTGTTTCCACTTTCCTGTGTCTCAATAAAGTCTACGGTCCTGTGGTCACAAAATTCAATGTTTGTCCACTCAAGTTGCTAAAATGTCCGGTATCCAGAATAGTCTTTCAAACTCCAGGAAAACTTTCGATGTTCTACTTTACTGTTGTAGCGGTAATTCTCCGCTAGTTTATAACTAACATTTCTGTGACTCCTACACAAAAAAGGCCTCACATCTTTTACTCTTAAAACATAAGGAACCACGGACAATAGACAATAAAATTCCAGTAATTATGAGAGAAAAGAGACGGTCGAACCACTGCTGTAGAATCACTTACCCCAGGCTCGCACTGCATCCAGCCAACTCCGGTACAGCCACTGGAGCCTTTACTTAACTTGAAAAAGTCAGAGATGACTCCCACACCGACAGTCCATCTGTGTCTCGGTACGGCCAATCCGCCACTCCGAAAGTTTTGACCGGATTTCGGAGCGCACTAGAGCCCTTTTTGGTCAGTTGTGAAAACAAGACACGATTAAATCATTACGTTTCCAAATATATAAACTACGTCAAAATACGACATTACACGATTAGTAAACATAGGATGTAAATAAACCTCCATGCTTATCCACTGTGCGGCGAAAAATTAAACAAAAATTAACTGACGTGAAATCAGCCCAAAACTCGGCGCATGTGTTCTTTGTTTACATAAACAGTGCTCAGCGATCGCGTAATCCCAATTGAGTTGAACCTCCGTGAGTTTGGGTCTCACGAGGTCGGCAGCAAAGCCTGGGAGCTAATGTACTGGATGCAGTGTGAACCTGGGAGTTACTGTGGATGCGATTTGTAAACTCCAAATACGTAGTCAATGTGTAAGCTCGTCTGTTTTTACTTCCGTGTAATAAACTTCAAAATAACAGATAATGAACTTGTTTGAGAAATTTCCTTGTCGTGTTTTGGAAATGAGCACAGAAGAATTGTGTCGCGCTCAACCAATGGAAAATCACTGCACCCGCCCAGCTCTCATTCTGATTGGTTACTATTGCAGTTTTAAGCCAATCAACGCCTCTTCTCGGGCTTTCTCTTTTCCCAAAACAAACTCGTCAGCTGCTCTCATGACTCCTCTGAATCTTCTGACAGCAGCTCTGATCACAGTCAAATAATGAGACGCTTACATTGTGTTTTATTGTATTGACCTTATTTGTCCCGCCTACTTTCTAGGACAATGCACTTCCTGTTTAGCTGCATTTAGCCTGTAGATTTCAGTCGATGGGTTTATTTTATTTCATTATATTTAATTAAAATTGCCCACAAGACAAACAACAAACACGGTAGCTACCTAACAGAGCTAAACAGGAAGTGCATTTCCAAGCCAAGTGGGCGGACAAAATAGGGTCATAACTTACTTTAATAACTGTAGTAATTATCTTTGTCTCACAGTCCAGTCAGTTAAAAGTCAGAGATTGATTGGTTCAGAGCAGAAGCGACGCTGCAGTGGAGCCTGAGGACCACACCACACACACATCTGAAGACAAAACGCCAACATTTGAGTCTTAAACGATTCCCTCGAGGCAACTAAACAAGAGATGAGATCAAATGTGTTTGGACGTGCAGGACAAGATTAGCATTTACAAAAAATAAAACAATGATACAAATAGATAATCTTTTTCACCAAATTTAATTACACATTTTGCAGTCTGTTGTTGAAGATTGATTAGTTTAATTTTTTTTATTTGTTTATTTTATCCTTCTTTATTCCTCTCTCTCTTTTCTCCCTCTCGCTATCTCTTGTCTTTCTTTCTCTCTTTATCGCTCTTGGCTCCTTTTCTTTTTTTGTCTGTCTGCCTCTCCTCTCTCTCTCTTTCAACTCCCCTCTCTGTCCCTCGCTCTCCCTCTTCTCTGTCTCTCTCTCTCTCCCTGTTTTCTCTCCCTTCTCTATCCCTCTCTCTCTCTCTCTCTCTTGGTCTCTCTCTCTCTCTCTCTCTCTATCCTTCTCTGTCTCTCTCTTCCTGTTCTCGGTCTGTTCTCTCTTTTCTTCTCTTTCTCTCTTGTCTCACTCTCTCTCACCCTCTCTCTTTTTTAATTTTGTGTTTGTTTTGTATGTGTTTTATTTGTGTTTCCTATTTTTTACTTAATTTATTTATTTTTTTTAATTCAATTTAGTTAATTGTTTTTATTTTTTATTACTTATCTTTTTTAATTAATTAAATTTTATTATTATTATTATTATATATTAGTAGTAGTAGTAGTAGTAGTAGTAGTAGTAGTAGTAGGAAGATTTATTCAACAATTTACAAACAGATTTTTTTCTAGACAATCTAGAAATAACAATACATTGGCTTTACATTTTAACGTTTTTTTGTTTGTTTTTTGTTTGTTTGTTTTGTTACAGTTGCACACAAAATTTTTTTTTAATAGAACACATTTAAACACAATTAAAACAGATTATTTTCAGCTATTTCACCAACTCAACTTTTAATTTCCCTTCTGATTCCGATCACTCACCCCATTTGTTCTAATTCCGAGTTGATTGACAGCTGTAACAACCAATTAGACTGAAGAATTCTGCTGGAACAGTGAGCGAATTTGCAGGTGCCCCATTTCTCACTCCGAAAACTTGTATCCAGTTCATCCATATTTATACCGCGCCTCATGCATTTCCACAGCCCCTCGCGCGGGTTCACGGTCGTTATTATTGTCGAATAGCCTTGAATGTATTATAAAATAGATGGCTAGCTAGCGGTACGCACTTGAATGTGAAGGACAATCTCTTTAGCATTAGCGTTAGCAGCGAGTCGGCCGTGTGGAACAGGACAATGGGCAGTAGCTGTTAGCGAGGTGGAGACTCCTAAATCTCCAGAACTAATGAAAAATTGAGAGGAAGCAGCGCGGCGCAGAGCAATATGAGGACAGACCTTATGACCTGCAGCCGGAGGGATAAAACAAGCTCACAACGCCGTCTCCAGGTACAGCACAATATACTCCACGCAGCGGCTATTTTTAAATACATTTTAATATACATTCTGTTACTTTTGGATACTGTGCTCTCCATGGCAAAGACGTTCAACTTATTTGTATTTATTACAAGTGTTATTATTATGGTTACAGGCCATCATAACACCTCTCCACAGATCTGACCTGTAACTTGGCCTTGTAGCGACATGAATCTCTCTCTCTCTCTCTATCTCTCTATCTATCTTGTCTTTCTCTCTCTCTCTCTCTTTATTGCTCTTACTCCCTTTCTCTCTTCTTTTTTTCTTTTTGTGACTGTCTCTTTCTCTCCCTTTCTCACCCCCCTGTCTCTCGCTCTGCCTCTCTCCCTCTTCTTTCTTCACTCTCTGTCTTCTCTCTCTCTCTTGTCTCTTGTTTTGCCTCTCTTCTCTTTTGTGTCTCTCTCCTCTCTCTCTCCTGTCTGTCTCTCTCTCTCTCACCCTCTTCTCTCTTTGCTTTCTCTCTCTCTCTCTATCGTCCTCTCTCTCTGTATCACTCTAGTTTCCTTTCTTTTTCTCTTTTAGTGACTGTTTGTCTCTCTTTCTCTTCCACTCTCACCCCGCTCTTTGTCTCTCGCTCTCCCACTCTCCCTCTTCTTCGTCTGTCTTGTTTTCTCTCTTTCTCTCTCTTTCTTTCTTCTCTCTCACTCTCTCTCTCTCCTATCTCTTGTTCTCCCTCTCGCCCTCTTTACTATCTCTCTCTCCTGCCTCTCTCTCTCTGTCTCTCTCCTCTCTCTCTTTGCTTTCTCTCTCTCTCTGTTTTCTCTCTCTCTTTTTTGTCCTAATCTGTTTCTTGTCTCTTTTTCTCTATTTTGTCTCTCTTCTCTCTCTCTCTCTCTCCTCTCTCTCTCTCTCCTCTCTCTCTCTCTCTTTCTCTCTCTTTCTCTCTCTCTCCCTTTTCTCTCTCTCTTTGCTCTCTCTCTCTCTTATTATGGTTCCTGAATTCAAAATGTATATTTGAGTTGTGGTCTGGGTGTCCTCCCCCAGGAAATTTTGACCAAATTGTCAAATCTTATAATCCAAACTTCACTCCCATTCAATATATAATTGTACTTCTCTACAAGATTTGAGTTGGGCCATCATTTATTACAATGACTTTACAATGAGTTTAACCACTGTTATTCTCTTCATTGTGCTATGTTTAGATATTTCGCCCTGGATGAAAAAGGTTTGGACACTTAACGGCTGGTCAATTTGAGATTTTTATATATTTTGACCAAGAATAATGCAGGCAAGTTGTTTTATTTATTCAGTTGATTCTTTCTTGATTCAAGTAGCATGCTTTTTTTTTTACATCTATTTAAAAGTGTTATTTTGACAGATCATTTTACTGAATCCATAAATTTTGCTAAACTCTTACTTCTTTACTTATGAAGACCTAATTTTTCTTATAAAAAGACATTTTGACGTGTGTCTTGTGTCATTTTAAAGTAATTACGATTCGTCTAATTCCTAAAACATCCTCTCTCAACTCATGACAGGCTTTGGAGTTTGTACAGTTAAGTAAATCATCATTTGATCACTTAATGAATTGACGATTATTGTAATATTTGATTAGTTACGATCCCCTTTTTTTTCATTTTTCCTAGATAGTAGGTGTAGTATTGTAGCATGTCTCCAGCCTTGTTTACCGTTTCATTGATAAATCCGGCAGAGTGGTTTACACAGGGAACATTACCGCGACATGCACTGTGCTGTTAGTTAATGAAGCCTATACTTTCTCTCCTCGGTAAAACGCCGGCGAGGGGAATTGCCTTTAAATGACTCATGGCTGGGCTCGGTCTGCCTGACATTTAAGAGCTATTTATCTTTGAACAAGAACCTTAATTCACTAATTCCTGCGCTAACCTTTACTTATCCTGGAGAATCGCGTGTGGTCGGGGGAGATCGCTGCTTTGCATTCAACACTGTGTGACTCACTGAGGAGGTTTACCACCAGATTAAGTCTCATGTTAAACACTTAGAAGGTCTACAGAGAGTAAATGCTTAGTGCACCAAGCAAACACCTTATATTTGACTATAATTTAGACAGTTTTTACAGGCATTTAAGGACAATAGACTGAAATGGTTTGACTATGGATGGAAAAAAAACTGTAAAGGCTGGAACAAGCATCTCTGTCATATACTTAATGTAATCATACATAACTAACCTAAACTTTATATCACTGTTTTAGCAAGCTGTCCTAGTTTAATCCTGAAGACAAACCAACTGTAGTGAAGTTAATACCACACTAATCGAGCAACACAGTCTCACTAGATGGCGTACTTTTACCACGACACAAAAACAGCGTAGACCACAAGTTCACAGCTTTTTTAGTACTTATGTTACGCTGTGCATTTAGCACGATATGAAAAAGCGTAAAAATGACATGAGATTTCACAGCGTCAAAATAGGACGAGTTTTGGTTGATGCCATGTGGGGACGTTTTCTTCAGGTGAAACGGGTAAGTTTAGGCATAAAGTTACTAAAATGGGTAAGATTAGGTCTGGGGCTTGGGGCAGGTTAAGATTAGAATCAGGATTTCATTAATATTCATAAAAGAACACGTCTTAACACCATTGAAATGAATGGGGATTGTGATGCGTACTATAATTACGCAAAACAGCTGTGAACCGTGCTAATCAGACCTAATTTACATATTGTGTAATGTCGTGGTAAATGTACGCTTTCTTGTGAGATCGGGCTCAATCGAGACCAAGATCTTTTAGAGACCGCAGGGTCCTAAGACTATGACGAGAACAAGATTTAGTCCATAAAGACCAAATCAAGACCATCTTTTAAATCTTATAGATTTAGATCAGTGTCTACATGATCTTATGTCCGATGCTCCTGGTGCAAGTTTAGCAGAGTGTGGTGGTAATGGAATGTGCTCTCTGTGTCCAAGACAAGACCGAGTCCAAAGGTGCTCAAGGCTGTCACCGGCTTTAAGACCAAGACCGGTCTTACTACACTACACTCCTCTACTGTACTGTATTCTTTTCTTTTTTTTTTTTTCTCATTCAGTGCTTGAAGTAACTTTTTTACTTGCAAACTGAATGTCTATGATGAATGTAAGTTGTAAAAAAAAATGAGACCACAAAGTACTGCCTGAATTGAATGATGAACTGAACACCGCATACACTCTGATTGGCTGTGCTTGCTCCAGTTTGTTTGTAAAAAGAAGCTTTCCAAGTCATAATTGCAATCATCAACAATACATGTCGATGTTAACAGGGTCGAGGATTTCTGAGAGGAATAGTCAGGTTTAAAACTAATCATGTTTGTAGTGTGAAAATCAGCTACTCCACCTTTAAAGTGAACCCTGGATATAATCACATGTTTATCCTAAAAGACTTTTAATATCATCACTTATATAAATCAAACAAATACCTTGGAAGTATTTGTAGTTTTATTAAAAGAGTGTTACGAAGAAATGACATGGAGGCTGCCATTTTGTTGCGGTTATGACATAAAATAGTGTTGTCAAGGTTAATAGGCAGTAACAGGTAACTAAGCACATGAATTCCTGGGTTAAACCTTGTCAGTTTGAGCCGAAGCAAAACCAAATACAGAACGATTATGTAGAATCTAGTAAAACTGAAGATAATCAAGAGGAAGAGGCAAGAACTGGACACTGTCAGTGGTGTTTTTGTGGAAACTGTTCACCTGTTGGAACCACAGGAGTAACCATGGCACACTATTTATGTCATCAACCAAAATGGCGCTCCCAGTAGCTTGAAAACAACATAAACAATGACAATTTTAAAAAAATAGTAAGCAGTTATATATTTGTTTGTAATTTTTTTTAATAAGCATGACCAGTACTAGTGTTTTAGCCAGATTTGTCTTCATAACCAGGGTTCCCTTTAAATTACTTTTAAAGCACCACCTCTGGCATTCATCTGGGATTCATAGAATTGTAGTTACACCTGTAACTCTTCTTTTTTTTCTTTTTTTTTTAATCATTTATTTAGTACATCAAAGAGGTTCATGTATCAAACATAGTTTTTATTCAAGCATATTTTTTGTCAAAAAGTTTCATGACTTTGAAATCCAACTGAGAGAAAAGCACAGACACGTTTCACATTTACAAATGCACAAAAAGACAAATTCATGCCAGTGTAGACTAAAGTGCGTCCATCAGTGCCACCATCCTTGTTTGCTGCGCTGTGATTTAATAATGCAGCAAGGATCACTCCAGATGAATTTTCAAGATTTTGTCAATCACAAACATGACAATAAACTATCTGGTCCAATCAGTTTAGAGCTAAGTCTCTTCAGTGACAGTGCTGTGGTCTTTATAAAGTAAATATATCAACTGAACTCCTCCTTAAATTCTAAATAATTACACATTCATCCTTTGCGGCGGCTGATTTGTTGTGGCGTGGGTGTCTGCTGCTGTGGTCCGGTGCAGTCGTGTTCAGGCGCTGATGGTAAATTGAATATGATTTGAGTGGTGAAGGTGACCCTGCTGTCAGCTCCGAGCCTGTTTTCTTTGTCTAATCTCTCCTCTCCTAATCTGTCTCCGTATAAACAGCTGTGACAGGACACTCCTAATTAATATTGCCACAACAAATTAGCTACAGTGATCTGCGGGCAGGGACTGAGTCTGAGGAGGAAGAGAGAGAGAGAGAGAGAAGAGAGAGAGAGAGGAGAGAGGAGGAGAGAGGAGAGGAGGAGAAGGGACTGAGTCTGAGGAGGAAGGAGAGAGAGGAGAGAGAGAGGAGAAGGGACTGAGTCTGAGGAGGAGAGAGAGAGAGGAGAGAGAAGGGACTGAGTCTGAGGAGGAAGAGAGAGAGAGAGAGAGGGACTGAGTCTGAGGAGGAAGAGAAGAGAGAGAGAGAAGGGACTGAGTCTGAGGAGGAAGAGAGAGAGAGAGAGAGAGAAAGGGACTGAGTCTGAGGAGGAAGAGAAGGAGAGGAGAAAGAGGAGAGGAGAAGGGACTGAGTCTGGAGGAGGAAGAGAGAGAGAGAGAGGAGAGAAGGGACTGAGTCTGAGAGGAAAGAGAGAGGAGAGGGAGGAGGAGAGAGGAGAGAGAGGAGAGAAAGGAGTGAGGAGAGAGAAGAGAGAGAGAGAGAGAGAGAGAGAGAAGGGACTGAGTCTGAGGAGGAGAGAGAGAGACGAGGAGAGAGGAGAGGGAGAGAGAGAGGAGGAGAGAAGGGACTGAGTCTGAGGAGGAAGAGAGAGAGAGACGAGGAGGAAGGAAGAGAGAGAGAGAGAGAGAGAAGGGACTGAGTCTGAGGAGGAAGAGAGAGAGAGAGAGAGAGAGAGGGGACTGAGTCTGAGGAGGAAGAGAGAGAGAGAGAGGAGAAGGGACTGAGTCTGAGGAGGAAGAGAGAGAGAGAGGGAGAGGAGAAGGGACTGAGTCTGAGGAGGAGGGAAGAGAGGACGAGAGAGAGAGAAGAGAGAGAGAGTCTGAGGAGGAAGAGGGAGAGGAGAAGGAAGTCTGAGGAGGAAGAGGAGAGAGAGAGAGAGAGAGAGAGAGGAGAGGAGAAGGGTCTGAGGAGGAAGAGAGAGAGAGAGAGAGAGAGAGAGGAGAAGGGACTGAGTCTGAGGAGATAGAGCAAGTGTGCCATCAGAGAGAGAGAGAAGAGAGAGAGGAGAAAGGGAGAGAGGAGAAGGGAAAGCAAGTGTGCCATTAGAGAGGTGTGAGAGAGAGGAGAGAAGTAGAGAAAAAAAGAGAGAGAGCACTCTCTTTTTGTCATCAGAAAAGAAGTGTTGAGAACAATTGCGATGACGCTGTTTTATCACTGCTATTGCAGACAGACTGTGTTATCACTACAACACTAACTTTATTGTATAGTCATTAAATGGGACTTGTTACGCTTTTTTTTTTTTTTTTTTTTTTAACTTTTTTGAGTTTGCAACCATTTTATAACAATGTTTGTTTGTTTTTTTGTTGAAAAAACACTTTTTCAAAGTTTCTACTTAGTTTGCCTTTTAGTTACCCGCAGATGCACTTAAAAAACATAACCTATAACTATATCAAAACCAATCCATGATTCAGTCTAACAATTGCAGTGCAGTCTGGAGCTTTAAAAAAGATCTATTAAGCATATATGCAGAAAGAGCCGTGGATGATTGACACAAACTGTAGCAGCAACACTAGCCAGCGCTGTTGTCAGATAAGTAAAAAGTTTATCACTGTGTGAAAACAAAAGTTATGCTGCTAAATCAACATTTGTGTATGAAATTCGATCCTACGATCCTTAAAAATTACATTCAGGTGAGTGAAAAACGTTGAGAAAAACATTGTCTCAAGCTTCAGGAGACAGACGTCCGCCAGACTGGTTCATACCTGATCCAAACAGCTAGCTCTCGTATCATTTAGTTTTAAAGAAGAAGTTTCAAAGAAGTTTCCACAGCCAACTAGACAGACAATGTATCTCTTTCTGCAAGGGGCATGTGCTAGAGCGGAAAGTAATAGTTAGTGACAACAGTGCTGACACAAGCTGTTGCATTAGACCATTACATCAGTTACATTCTTGATTCCGATAAAACTATCATTCATATTTACAACTGGTATAATCTGCCAAATTAAGTTAAAATCATTAAATAAAAAACCCTGTCATACACTTTAACAGCAGCCTCATTATAAGCTGGTTTTGCGCTGCTGTGTGAGTCTGTATCAGCTCTCACTCCAGAGACAGCTAAACGTGACGAGAAGAAGGAGGAGTTTGATAAATGGAGATGCTTCTTCCTCACACTGTTGCTCTGTGGCTCCGGTGATAATCTCATCTGTCACAAACGTGTGCAAACGCAGCCATCACTGTCCACAGACTCTCATCAGGCGCTAATGTGGTGCTAGCTCTGATGATCTGCTGGTTTTACTCACTATACGTCACATGAGCAGCAGGAGAAAGAGCAGTTACAGGAAGAGACAAAACAATAGTGTCTGGAGTTGTCAAGTATCGTGTAAAAAACAGCGTATTGCAACAGATTTTTAATGATGATGTTCTGTTTTTTAATTTGACTGTTGCTTTCTATATTAGAGGTTATCAGTTATCGTCCTAGTTGGCTGGGGAAACTGCTTCAATAAAAACAACAAACCAGGAATGAACCACTAACCCACGTTCTGACTATTGAAGCTTGAGACAGTGTTTTTCTCTGCGTTTTTTCACTCACCTGAATGTAACGTGTATAAGTCGTGAAGTCCAATTTCATTCACAAATGTAGATTTAGAAACATAACTTTTGTTTCTGCACAAAAGCTTAGACTATGAGTAAACTTGAAACATTTTGAAATTAATGAGAGAATAAAGTCTAAACCATAAAGAGATAATCTGGCCAGCCAGATGGTTTATTTCATGATATTTGTGAATTCACAACCACGAGATAAACCATCTGGCCTTCCAGCCGCCCGATTGGTTTGGGAGTCTGAACCAGCGGTGTTTCAGCGGTGTTTCAGCGGTGTTTCAGCGGTGTTTCAGCGGTGTTTCAGCGGTGTTTCAGCGGTGTTGGTGTCAGCGGTGTTGAGACGGCTGTTAGCGCCAAGTCTCATTCAAGCTAAACAAAGATGGCGGCTCTCGTGGATGTGTTGTCTGCTGCTTTTGTTGCGGTTTTAGCAGAAATACGAAGTCATTTCTTTTTGAAAGAAGAGCCGGACATTGGATACACATTACGAGTTGTTGCTGTTATTGGCTAAGAAAAAAAAGTAGGCCCCACATCAGCTTGAAGTATTTCACTAAACGCCCGCCTTTTCTCGAACCTTTCAGCGAGTCAAGTCCCAGATGGATATAGTGAGAACTCAGATAGAAGTTCATCACATATCCATCTGGTGTGAGCCAGGTTAATAAAAAGACACACTTTTCAAAATAAAATGTGATGTTTTACAATGTCA
The DNA here is from genome assembly GCA_038363315.1 of Mugilogobius chulae. NCBI lineage: Eukaryota > Metazoa > Chordata > Actinopteri > Gobiiformes > Gobiidae > Mugilogobius > Mugilogobius chulae. The sequence goes on from CM076416.1 coordinate 8,667,895, forward strand.
GAATTGTAAGTTTATGAGAAAAAACACAATCTTATGAGAAAAAAGTGAAAGTAAGCTTTGGTTTTAGTAAAATATAATAATAATTACTTTTGCAAAAATTTGCATAAGCAGTGTTCCACGTGCACATTATCGCCATGATTAAAATTACGATTATAATCAGTAAAACTTAGAAAATTTTCATAATTTCAACAATTTTCTTTTATTTCTTTTGCTATTATCATTTTTTTCCTCGTACAATTACAAGATTTAAAGCTTCCACTTCTCATAAAATTATATTGTTTAATCTCTAAGTGTTGCAAGTTTATTCTCACAGCTCAAACGATTTTCTTTGTACTTTTTATACTTATCCATACATTGACGCTTATCAAAACCTTGCAAGGGCCTGATCAAAACAGATCGAGGGCCGCCTCTGGGCCCCGGGCGTTTGTCCACGCTGCTTTAGGTTCTCTTGAAATTCATTTTATGCAGAAGTGACACTGGAATTAAACTTAAGCACTACTATTGGAAAAAATGCATAATTATTATTTTTATATTGTCTCATCCACACAAGAAGTAACACTAACTAATATAAGCTTTAATTCTGATTTAATTCTATTTTATTTTACCTAAATGTGCAGCAGACTGAATGTAACCACCTCACTCTCAGTCCTGTTCAACCTTTTCAGCATTAGCAGCTTTGACCTCACTTAGCTTTGATCATAAACCCTGCGCCGAACTGTAAATCTAAATATTTCCTAAGACGGTACTTTGTGTGACAAGTTTGAAGAGCGCCGCGCTAATCCCCCGAAGAGCTTACAGAGCCTCTTCAGTGAGAAACGGCTCCATCTAACTGCAGCCCGGGGATTTGCATGTCATTCTGCAAAAGCAAACATCATCTCTCTGAAATCATAACCTTTATCTGAGAGTAAATACAGCGGCTTTAAACGGCGGCTCGTTACAACACGGACACCGCACTGCAAAAAAACACTCTGCCTGGCCTTGGATAAAACCATTACCATTCAGAATAATAATGGGACTTTGAGCGGCTGATTAGAATACATGACTTACAAATTTCAATTGCTTCGAGATACAGCTGACCTTTGACGAGAGATTTCATCTTGACACCAAATTGACAGTAAAAATATACTTATGTCTTGCACTGTAAAACAAAATGTGTAGACTATTAATACACCACTGTAACAACGGAATAAATGAGTTTTGACATTTTCTTTTCGGCCTATTTTCCTAAGATGTCTGACTAAAATATGCCTCATGTTTGTTTCCATGGTGCCTCCATTC